>CM038676.1:191869262-192535224 GCA_021605205.1 Aegilops longissima | reverse complement strand
TTTTGGCTCCGTGATTCGATCGCTTGGTGGTACGAGGTATATATAGGAGGAAGGAGTACGCGGTGGAGCAACAGGGGCCCACGAGGGGGGGCGCTACTGGGGTGCCCCACCCTCGTGACGGACTCTTTGTTCCTTGGAGTAGGGTCCAAGTCTCCGGATCACGCTCAGTGAGAAAATCATGTTCCCGAAGGTTTCATTCCGCTTGACTGCTTGATATTCTGCTTTCTTCAAAACATCAAATAGGCAAAAACAACAATTTCGGGTTGGGCCTCCTGCTAATAGGTTAGTCCCAAAATAATATAAAAGTGGAAAATAAAGCCCAATATAGTCCAAAACAGTAGATAATATAGAATGGAGCAATCAAAATTATAGATACGTTGGAGACGATCACCGAGGTTGGTGGAGCACCAGGGGCCCACGAGGTGGGGGGCGCAGGTAGGCGTGTTTCACCCTCGTGGACAGGTGTGGGCCCCGGCCTTGATTCTTTCGCCAAGATTTTCATTATTTCCAAAAATATTCTCCGTGAAGTTTCAGGTCATTCCGAGAACTTTTATTTTTGCACAAAAATAACACCATGGCAATTCTGCTGAAAACAACGTCAGTCCGGGTTAGTTCCATTCAAATCATGCAAGTTAGAGTCCAAAACAAGGGTAAAAGTGTTTGGAAAAGTAGATACAATGGAGACGTATCAACTCCCCCAAGCTTATAAACCTTTGCTTGTCCTCAAGCAATTCAGTTGATAAACTGAAAGTGATAAAGAAAAACTTTACAAACTCTGTTTGCTCTTGTTGTTGTAAATATGTAAAGCCAACATTCAAGTTTACAGCAAAGATTATGAACTAACCATATTCACAATAACATTTGGGTCTCATATTTACTCATATCGGCATGATCAACTAGCGAGCAATAATAATAAATCTCGGATGACAACACTTTCTCAAAACAATCATAATATGATATAACAAGATGGTATCTTGCTAGCCCTTTCTGAGACCGCAAAACATAAATGTAGAGCACCTCTGAAGATCAAGTACTAACTAAACATTGTAATTCATGGTAAAAGAGATCCAGTCATAGTCATACCCAATATAAACTAATAATAATGCATGCAAATGACAGCGGTGCTCTCCAAATGGTGCTTTTTAATAAGAGGGTGATGACTCAACATAAAAGTAAATAGATAGGCCCTTCGCAGAGGGAAGCAGGGATTTGTAGAGGTGCCAGAGCTCGATTTTAAAGCAGAGATAAATAATATTTTGAGCGGCATACTTTCATTGTCAACATTACAACCAAGAGATCTCGATATCTTCCATGCTACACACATTATTGGCAGTTCCCAAGCAGAATGGTAAAGTTTATACTCCCCCACCACCAACAAGCATCAATCTATGGCTTGCTCGAAACAACGAGTGACTCCAACTAGCAACAGCCCTGGGGGAGTTTTGTTTGCAATTATTTCGATTCGATTTGCTTAGAGCATGGGACTGGGCATCCCGGTGACCAACCATTTTCTGTGAGTGAGGAGCGGAGTCCACTCCTCTTGAGAATAACCTGCCTAGCATGGAAGATACAGACAACCCTAGTTGATACATGAGCTATTCGAGCATGCAAAACATAATTTCATTTGAAGGTTTAGAGTTTGGCACATACAAATTTACTTGGAACGGCAGGTAGATACCGCATATAGGAAGGTATGGTGGACTCATATGGAATAACTTTGGGGTTTACAGGAATTAAAAAACCAAGTTTCTTAATCTTTCCGGCCGAGCCATGACGCCCAGATGTTTGAATTTCACTCCCATCTCTTGCATGGGACCTAGAAATTCACCCAAGGACACACATGTGATTTTTCACACAACTTTGGTGCACTGGAGCATGTGCTTGTAGTTCAAATTTGAATTGTGCACATTAAATGCCTAGAAGCTCAATTAATGTATAAAAAAGGCCAAACGAACACGAAATATTCCAAATTTTGGCACGATACTTCTATTTGGTCTAATCTACAAAAATTAAGGCGGGAGAAGGCAATGTGCGCATGTTGTTTCGCACACGGAGGTGACACGTTCCCTCTCGGAACCAGGAGCCTTCTTGAGGGAAGCTCTGGTTTCCAAGAAGCTTACACCAAAGCTTGTCCCAATTCGGCCAAAAAATTTACTGCAGCATGTTGGTGCCACCATGCCAAGTTTCATGATTTTCAGCCGTGTTTTGGATTTACAGGAATTAAAAAACCAAGTTTCTCAATCATTCCGGCCGAGCCACGACACACACATGTTTGAATTTTATTCCCATTTCTTGCATGGGACCTATAAATTCACCCAAAGACACACATGTGATTTTTCAGAAAACTTTGGTGCATTGGAGCATGTGCTTGTAGTTCAAATTTGAATTATGCACATTAAATGCCCAGAAACTCAATTAATGCATAAAAATGCCTAACGAACCCGGAATAATTCCAAATTTAAACATGACACTCATGTACTAGTTGCATGTTCACTGTACGTAAATGTTCTAGCAATTCAAACACCATCCTTTCCCTCCGTAACACAATTTTGTCTTTCAAAACATAATGAAAAAATCAGGTATACCACAAACAGTTTACTAGAAAGGATCGTGTGGGATGTGATATAAAATATATTGGCGCACCGTCTTGTCTGGCTTACGCAGGAAGCTTCGTTGTCTACAGTCCACCACCCCTGCTTGAACCACACTTGCGCGCCAGTTTCTCATGGCACCGAGCGAAATTTTTTTGCCACCGCGGAAATATCTATCTCCCCGCCCCCTCCCTCCTACCAAAAGCCACATTGCCACTGTTCCTCCTTGCTTTCCAAGTTCAAACCTTCACTGCTGCTTACTGGCAGCTCATCCTCCTCGCCAGCGACCCTTCTTTTTGTAGCGCCGCCTCCTCGCCGGCTACCCTTCTTCTTGTAGCACCGCCTCCTCGTCGGCAACCCTTCTTCTTGCAGCGCCGCCTCCTCGCCGACGCCCTTCTTCTTGCTGTGTGGCCTCCTCGCCGTCGACCCTTCTTCTTGATGCGCGACCTCGTCGATATGGTCATGTAATCCACACCCCACCCACACCATCCTCCTCCTTTCTCGTCCCACATGCCCCGACTGATGGAGCGACACCTTCCACCGAAATCACTGCCCCCTCCTCCAATTAAGCGCCACCCACAACCATTTTACACGCAGTATAACATGGAGCTGAGTAGCATGCGGCCCCATGCGCGAACAAGGTCACTATGGCTGCCATGCGTGTCGACCGCCAGATCTTGGAGGAGCACCTCGTCTTTGAGGCCACCGTCGACACCGCGGCGCGGTTGTCTACTTTAAAATATAGTTCGTGATGTTTTGTCGAGGCCACCGCCAGTGGCTTCTAGTGATTTGTCCTCTGTAATGTTAATATGCAATCTGATTTCAGTTAACAGTTTGGTCCTCTGAAATGTAATGTTTAGTTAACACTTTGGTCCAAAAATTGCTACATCTCTTAGTACTGTTCTCAAGAATTCTTTGTTTTGTTAACCGTATTATCTTCTAGTACATGTTTCTATTCTGCAATGTCATGCTCAGTTAACTATTTTGGTTCATTTGGTCTGCTGTCCATTTAACTGTTTGGTTCAGTTCTGCAATATGATTTTTATTTGTTGTGGGTACAATTTTGTATTGTTATGCATGTGACACCAATCGAATTTGGCTGTACTCAATACATATTCTACTGATAGTATGGCAACTCTCAGTTAACCTAATCAAGATCTTCCTTATGTGTGTTGCAGGGAAACAATGGGAGACACTGCAGTTTACCATCGAGGTTTGTTTAAGCAGGGTCCTTTGGCTAATAGCACATTATTGTGCAGTTGCAGGAATCATTCTAATATTTAGGTTTCTTACAATTTGGTCTTGCACATGTAGGTCTTCTTGTCGAGGCTTAGACCCACTGTTTGACCCATTTTGCATATGGGGAAATGAGATGTCCATGAATATCACCAAGTCAAGAAACTCGTAAAGATTGTTAGGATGAAGAAACTTATGATTTAATAACAACAAGATCTTTGTTTGCACAATGAAGAAGACATCAGTCAACTATAGGATGGTACCAACTCTTTTACCTTGTTTTTACCCCTTGCGCCATTTCAAAATTTACAACAACGATTTATGCATACCTTTGTTTTCAAGATTTTCAAAGCAGTTCATCGATGATTACCTCTCAAACCACCTGCATGGTCAAGAGGCGAGGAAGGTATTCATTCAACACCCACGGTACAATATTGAAGTCTTGCTGAAGTGGACGAAGGTTGGGCGGCAATTATCCATAGCCACCGCCTACAGCTGTAAGGACATTCAACATCACCAAGGCTCAATATTTGCCTTCCGTCATAGCTTCCCTGATGAGATTCATCTGTCTATTTACCGTGTATGATGCTACTTTCCAAAGGTTTTTGATGCTGCATATGAAACTTGGTGCTTTTGTGTAATGGCGTAATTGAGTGCCGAAGCTATCTTATGTAATTTGATTATGAAATAATGGTTGCTTTTATACGGATATGAAATATCTGGCATGTTTCATAAGAAATATCAGCTTGATTAGTACATGGATTATCAATAATAGGCTAATTACCCTGCTTATTGGGGTTTTCTATTGCAAATGGTTACTCAGACGGCACCGTGGGCGATGAACTCAAACAACCTACACGGTTTCTAGAAAGTAGGCGTGTTCGATCAACTAACAATCACACATGGATTCTGGCAGCGAACTGTTTGCGTTAGGCCACCTTGCACAAACGTTTCCACACAAAGAACTGTGTGGCATGTACATACATACGTAAATGATTTTCTGGGATTCACCGTGTGGGATGTACATACCTACGAAAATGATTTCTGGGATTCACCGTGTGGGATGTACATACCTACAGAAATGATTTCTGGGATTCACCGTGTGGGATGTACATACCTACAGAAATGATTTCTGGGCTTCACCGTGTGGGATGTACATACCTACGGAAATGATTGGGTTTCGATGCCTCGCCGATCGCACACGGCCCCAGCCTGGGTCCTAGGAGGGTCTATCCCCGACGATTTCTGGGTCGTGTGGGAATGACATCCTATCACACACACTCACTTAGCAACGGTTCCAAATGCCGTCGCGGAAAGGGGTTTTAAACCGTTTGTTTAGGACGTCGCTGTACTAGTGATGGTTCAACAACGAATCCATAAATAAAATTGCCAGTACAATATGTTCAGTAATTACAGGATTAGACAACAATTAACTATGATGAACCATAATATTGAAAGGTGGTAAAGGTGAAGAGACAAGTGTAAATCATTTTGACTGCCGATGGTGTTGAAGAAGCGGAATGCCCATAATGTGCCTTCCTGCATGCCATAGGCACGAACCACTTTTGTCCAATCCCTTGTGACGATCGCCCGCCCATCCTTCACCGCCTTCAGGAAGACTTCTAGAGCATTATCATGGTAGCATGAATTATATACTTTAACCTTAGTTGCCTCCACTCACGCCATGTAGTTTACAAGGTAATCATCAGTAAATAGCTTCGGATATCATATAGTGAGGTCTAATAGAGTAACTTGCTGTGGGCAGGGGGAAAAGGCAACACATTACTACCATCCTAAAGTTCACTGTTGTCTTGGACAAAGTGTAAATAAAGAGCTTAATTCCAATCACCCGTTTCTTTCGGATAACAATCTTTCTTAGTTTCCTCACTTGACGCTTGTTCATGAATATCTCATTGCCCCATATGCAAAGGGATCAAAGCGTGGATCAAGTACCACTCATATATGTACCTACAAGCAACCAAAGAAATGTTAGAAGCTAAACCGAGATTGCACAAATGATGTAAAATACAACTACCTATGTTTCTAAGTACAAGTATTTTTTAGAGATTTCAATATGAACTACATACGATGTATATAGAATTATAGATATAGTTTATATTAGAATCTAGATTCACTCATTTTGCTCCTTATGTAGTCTATATTGGAATCTCTAAAAATACTTATATTTAGGAATAGATGGTGTATAAGACATGGGATGCAGCTAACCTCGACGACAAACAACAACATCGCCCATTGTAGCCCTGTGTAAGTACATGGAAAGCCAATGTTAACTACGACATGGTTAACATCCACCGAAAATAGGAAATGGTAATAAAACGACAACATCTGTAGTGATATCTTCATTGCGAAAGAGTAGCACGGTAGCAAAGGGACGGATTAAAAATGGATACAACTGTTAATTGCAACAGCTTAACAACGCCCTAATTCATGTTTTGTAAGTTTGTAGCCATTGAAATACAACTTTAAAATGGATACAACTGTTAATTGCAACAGCTTAATGGCCATTGAAACCGGTAATCGATAAAAATGCAGTTGGCGAGTTAAACATCACAAGGCAGGTGTGCCAGAGCAGATAATGGCCCAGCTTGTTCATAAAAAGGCAGGGAAAATAGCTAAACGTGTTAGGCATCTTTACTACCATATGCTTAATACATCGACTGCATAAAGCATAGCCATTAATTGCAATCGGTATTGGTAAGATTGAACTGGCAAGTAGTACATACTTGGTAAGTCCCGAGAGGTAGTTGTCGGGCACTTCATCTTGGCCGAGCCCGCCTAAAGTCGCCAAGGGCGGAGGCGTAGCTGTTCCTCCGTGTCAAAGCATGGATCGCTACATCGACATGTGTACCTACATGCAAGCAAGAATGGTAGAAGTTAAACTGCAATTGCACAAATGATGTGAAATATCAGAAGACATGGGATGCAGCAAACCTCGACGACAAACAATAGCATCAGCCGTTATGACCCCGCGTAAGTACATGGACAGGCATGTTAAGTACAACTGGGTTAGCATCCACCAAAAATAGAACTGGGCAGCATCTCTAGTGATATCCTGGGTCATGTATTGTAAGTTTGTTGCTGGTATTGGTGAAATTGAGCTGGATGCTACCTCTTGAGCATGCGTTGGTTTTCCCTTGAAGAGGAAAGGGTGATGCAGCAAAGTAGCGTAAGTATTTCCCTCAGTTTTTGAGAACCAAGGTATCAATCCAGTAGGAGACTACACGCAAGTCACCTAGTACCTGCACAAACAATCAAGAACCTTGCAATCAACGCGATAAAGGGGCTGTCAATCCCTTCACACCCACTTACAAAAGTGAGATTTGATAAAGATAATAAGATAAATATTTTTGGTATTTTTGTTGTATAGGTTGAAAAGTAAAGATTGCAAAGTAAATAGTAAACTAGAATTGTAGATTGGAAACTTATATAATGTAAAGTAGACCCGGGGGCCATAGGTTTCACTAGTGGCTTCTATCATGATAGCATATATTACGGTGGGTGAACAAATTACTGTCGAGCAATTGATAGAAAAGTGCATAGTTATGAGAATATCTAGGCATGATCATTAACATAGGCATCACGTCCGCGACAAGTAGATTAACACGATTCTGCATCTACTACTATTACTCCACACATCGACCACTATCCAGCATGCATCTAGAGTATTAAGTTCATAAGAACGGAGTAACGCATTAGGCAAGATGACATGATGTAGAGGGATAAACTCACGCAATATGATATAAACCCCATCTTTTTATCCTCGATGGCAACAATACAATACGTGTCGTTTCCCTTTCTGTCACTGAGATCGAGCACCGCAAGATTGAACCCAAAGCTAAGCACTTCTCCCATTGCAAGAAACATCACTCTAGTAGGCCAAACTAAACCAATAATTCGAAGAGACTTGCAAAGATATTAAATCATGCATATAAGAATTCAAAGAAGAATCAAATATTGTTCATAGATAATCTTGATCATAAATCCACAATTCATCGGATCTCGACAAACACACCGCAAAAAGAATTACTCAAATAGATCTCCGAGAAGATCGAGGAGAACTTTGTATTGAGATCCAAAGAGAGAGAAGAAGCCATCTAGCTAATAACTATGAACCCGAAGGTCTGTGGTAAACTACTCACACATCATCGGAGAGGCTATGGTGCTGATGTAGAAGCCTCCATGATCGAATCCCCTCCCAGCAGATCGCCGAAAAGGCCCCAAGATGGGATCTCACGGCATGTAAGGTTGTGGCGGTGGAAAAGTGGTTTCTTGGCTCTCCCGATGGTTTCTGTGGTATAAGAGCATATATAGGCGAAAGAAGTAGGTCGGTGGAGCTATGAGGGGCCCATGAGGGTGGGGGGCGCCACCCCCGGGCGTGCCTCCGCCTCGTGGCCGCCTCGCTGCTTCCTTGACTTCCACTCCAAGTCTCCTGGATTGCATCTGCTCCAAAAAGATCCTCATGATGGTTTCTGCCCGCTTGGATTCCGCTTGATATTCCTTTTATGCTAAACACCTAAATAGGCAAAAAACAGCAATTTGCACCGGGCCTTCTTGTTAATAGGTTAGTCCCAAAATAATTTAAAAGGTATATTAAAGCCCATTAAACATCCAAAACAGATAATATAATAGCTCGGAACAATAAAAATTATAGATACGTTGGAGACGATCAAGCATCCCAAGCTTAATTCCTGCTCGTCCTCCAAGAGGTAAATGATAAAAAACAGAAATTTTGATGTGGAATGCTACCTAGCATAATTTTAATGTAATTCTCTTTATTGTGGCATGAATGTTCAGATCCGAAAGATTCAAGACAAAAGTTTAATATTGACATAAATAATACTTCAAGCATACTAACCAAGCAATTATGTTTTATCAAAATAACATAGCCAAAGAAAGCTCATCCCTACAAAACCATATAGTTTGGCCATGTTTCATTTTAGTCACACAAAAATGCTCTCATCATGCACAACCCCAGTGACAAGCCAAGCAATTGTTTCATACTTTAGTATTCTCAAACTTTTTCAACTTTCACGCAATACATGAGCGTGAGCCATGGACATAACACTATGGGTGGAATATAATATGATGATGGGGGTTGTGTGGAGAAGACAAGAAAGGAGAAAGTCTCACATTGACGTGGCTAATCAACGGGCGATGGAGATGCCCATCAATTGATGTCAATGCGAGGAGTAGGGATTGCCATGCAACGGATGCACTAGAGCTATAAATGTGTGAAAGCTCACCAAAAGAAACTAAGTGGGTGTGCATCCAACTTGCTTTCTCACGAAGACCTAGGGCATTTGAGGAGGCCCATTGTTGGAATATACAAGCCAAGTTCTATAATGAAATATTCCCACTAGTATATGAAAGTGACAAAATAAGAGACTCTCTATCATGAAGATCATGGTGCTACTTTGAAGCACAAGTGTGGAAAAGGATAGTAGCATTGTCCCTTCTATATTTTTGGGGGCTTTTTTATTTGGCCTTTATCTTCTTTTTTTTTTTGACGGGACAATGCTCTAATAATGATAATCATCACACTTCTATTTATTTACAACTCAAAGATTACTACTCGATACTAGAACAAGATATAACTCTATGTGACTGCCTCCGGCGGTGTACCAGGATGGGCAATGAATCAAGAGTGACATGTATGAAAAATTATGCGTGGTGGCCTTGCCACAAATACAATGTCAACTACATGATCATGCAAGGCAATATGACAATGATGAAGTGTGTCATAATAAACGGAACGGTGGAAAGTTGCATGGCAATATATCTCGGAATGGCTATGGAAATGCCATAATAGGTAGGTATGGTGGCTGTTTTGAGGAAGTTATAAGGAGGCTTATGTGATAGAGCGATCATATCACGGGTTTGATGCACCAGCTAAGTTTGCACCAACTCTCGAGGTGAGAAAGGGTAATGCACGGCATCAAGAGGCTAGCAATGATGGAAGGTGAGAGTGCCTATAATCCATGGACTCAACATTAGTCATAATGAACTCACATACTTATTGCAAAAATCTACAAGTCATTGAAACCAAGCACTACACGCATGCTCCTAGGGGGATAGATTGGTAGGAAAAGACCACCGCTCGTCCCCGACCGCCACTCATAAGGGAAGCAATTGAAGAACACCTCATGCTTCAAATTTGTCACACAACGTTTACCATACGTGCATGCTACGAGACTTGCAAACCTCAACATAAGTATTTCTCAATTCCATAATTACTCAACTAGCACGACTGTAATATTACCATCTTCATATCTCAAAACAATGATCAAGTATCAAACTTCTCATAGTATTCAATGCACTCTATATGGAAGTTTTTATTATACCCATCTTGGATGCCTATCATATTAGGACTAATTTTATAACCAAAGTAAATTACCGTGCTTTTCTAAAAGACTCTCAAAATAATATAAGTGAAGCATGAGAGATCAATTATTTCTATAAAATAAAACCACCACCGCGCTCTAAAAAGATATAAGTGAAGCACTAGAGCAAAATTATCTAGCTCAAAAGATATAAGTGAAGCACATAGAGTATTCTAATAAATTCCGATTCATGTGTGTCTCTCCAAAAGGTGTGTACAACAAGGATGATTGTGGTAAACTTAAAAGCAAAGACTCAAATCATACAAGACTCTCCAAGCAAAACACATATCATGTGGTGAATAAAAATATAGCCTCAAGTAAAGTTACTGATAGACGAAGACGAAAGAGGGGATGCCTTCCAGGGCATCCCCAAGCTTAGGCTTTTGGATGTCCTTGAATTTTACCTTGGGGTGCCTTGGGCATCCCCAATCTTAGGCTCTTGCCACTCCTTGTTCCATAATCCATCAAATCTTTACCCAAAAACTTGAAAACTTCACAACACAAAACTTAGACAGAAAATCTCATGAGCTTCGTTAGTGTAAGAAAACAAATACCAACTTTAAGGTACAGTAATGAAATCATTCTTTATTTATATTGGTGTTAAACCCACTGTATTCCAACTTCTATGGTTCATACCCCGATACTAGCCATAGATTCATTAAAATAAGCAAACAACACACTAAAAAACAGAATCTGTCAAAAAAGAACAATCTGTAGTAATCAGATCAACGATACTTCTGAACTCCAAAAATTTGAAATAAATTGGTGGACATGAGTATTTGTCTATTAATCATCTGCAAAAATAGTCAACCTAAAGCACTCTCCAGTAAAAAATGGAAGCTACCCGTGAGCGCTTAAAGTTTCTATTTTTACAAAGAAGATCAGAAGACTTCACCCAAGTCTTCCCAAAGGTTCTACTTGGAACAAACACTAATTTAAAACATAAAACCACATATAAACAGAATATAGATGAATTATTTATTACTAATGTAACACCCCGTATGTAACTTTCCATATTTGTAACTCCAACTCTTGCCATTTTCGCATTGTGATATGAGATTCCTCCGTGGTTGGGTTTTTGTCTTTCATTTTATGCTTTGTCCATGTCATGCATTTCATATCATGTCATCATGTGCATCTCTTTTGCATACGTGTTCGCCTCATGATTCTCGAGCATTTTCCCTGCTATCCGCTTTTGCAATCCGCACTCCTATGTCCCCCGCGCCCCTTTTCCATTTTTCCGTGAGCGGTACTAAACTTTCTGAATGGACCGAGGATTTTCAAGTGGCCTTGGTACACCACCGTAGACCACCTGTCAAGTTTCGGGTCATTAGGAGCTCGCTTGGTACTCCAACGGTTAACCGCACTCGCAAAGGCCTCTTTAAGTTGCAGCCCAACACCCCGCAAAACAGCCCAATAACCCATCTAAGTCACTTCCATGCTCTCCGTCGTCGGATCACGATCGTGGGCGAAAATCAGACTCCATTTGGAGCTTCCTAGCTCCTTCTACCTATAAATATAGCCTCTCCGAATTTTTCCGGATCCCCAAACCCTAGCCCGCTCCTCCGCCGCCGCGGACACGCCCGGGCGAGCCGGACACGCCCGCCGCCCGCCGGCAAGAATCACAAGGCCACCACGAGGCGCGCCCACATCGCCTGCCGCCGGCTCGCAGGGTCTGCTGGAGGCCCCCGAGCCGTTCTTCGCTCGCCGCTCGAGGCCGCTCGCGCCGGCGCTGGCGCGCGGGCCTGCCGCCTGCTGCCGCCCCTCCTGCCACTGCTGGCCGCTGCCGCCGCCACAGGCTGGCTTCCCTGCCACTGCCTGCCGCCGCTGCCGCGCGGGCCGCCCCGACCTCGTCCCCGGCTTCTCCTCCTCCGCCCGAGCCCCGCCTCCGCGACGGATCCGATCGGATCTGAGATCCAAATCGCCGGTTGACTTTCTTCTTCTCCCACGAAATTCCCTCTAAGTCATTATTCTGCAGAATTTTGTTGCATTTTCATAGCACCATAACTTTGCACCCGTGGCTCCATTTTGGGCGTGTAGCATACCGAATTGTTCGTCTCGATGAGTCCATCATTTCATCTCATTGCATCATTTTCATTTGAGCTCATCTTGATGCCCTAAATGCTGTTAGAAGAGGGCTATGTGATGTTAGTTTCAGATTCTTATCAGAACATGCACTTTTGTCATTTTTTCCATGATTGATGTGTGCACCCTATGATCTTGAGTCCTACATGTGTTTTGTAATATGCCATGCCATCTTTACAGGGGTGTATGCCATGTATTTTTGTGATCTCTGTGGTGACTAGCACAAGCATGCAAACTAGGCTTCATGATGTTGCTGATTTCAGCCCCTGTTTTGCTGATATTTTTATGCCATGTTAACTTGATGCTACCGAGAGATCCATGCATATTTTGAGATACTTCAGTAAGGATGTTTTGAACATATGGTTATGCTCTATCCATCCATGCCCTTCTTTGCAATTATGGAGTGCCATAGCTTGAGTCAATCGAGCTCTACTTTTGCTATAAAATGTTTCCTGGCAGATTGTTTACATGTTATTCAATTTTGCCAAGGTTGTTGTAGTTGATCCGTGGATACTATGATGTTGTTCTTGCCATGTATAGCTTCTATGCCATGTCTTCTTGATGGATGTATGCTTAGTTTATCATGTAATGCTCTGTAGTGAGTGCATCGGGCTCGCGAATATGCCTTCATAATTCTGTCAATGTCATGCCCTATTTGCTGAATCTGTTAACGGAACTTGCTATGTTTACGTGGATGTCATTATATCTTCTGATCCTTTTTCACTCATGGTCAGTAAGGGACTTTTGTTCTATGCTTTGAGTAGATTCATGTCATGCCTTGTTTTCTATTATAAGTTCCTGTAGCATGTTGTTTGCTTGCTCTGAACATTGCTTCCTGATACTGATTCTGCCATGTTCAAGATTTTCTAAGTCCTGTGAAGTTGATATATTTTGCACTTTTGCCATGCTTGTTTGGACCTGCTATGGTGTGATTTAGCCATAGCTCAGTGTTCATCTTTTGTCAAGCATCTTGAGTAGATCACTTCCATATGCTTTGCTAGTACTTTTGGGTGCAGTAGCTTAATTGCTTGTTGCTTGCTAAGTGGTATCATGATGTTAATGGCAGATTTGTGTCAATCTTGTTTTGCTTGTCATTTGCAAACCGTGCATCCGATTCCGGTGATCTTTATATCGATTTCAACCGAAATCATCTCACCTTTCCAGAGGCATACTTGGTTTGCCAATTTGATGCCTGGTTCATCATTTTCCTTCCGGAGCACGCATACGCATTGCATATCACATCTCGCATATCATGCCATGTTTTGCATCATGTTGCTTGTGCATTGCACCGTGATTTATTGTGGTTCCATTGTTTGTGTTCTTGCTTTGGGTAGAGCCGGGAGACGAGTACGTGAACGAGGAACCTGTTGAGAACGCTTACGAGGATCAAGCTTTCGACAACTGTGAGAACCTTGTAGGCAAGATGACCATACCCTCGAAATCACTTCTATCTTTGCTTGCTAGATGCTCGCTCTTTTGCTATGCCTATGCTACGATGCCTATCACTTGCTTATCATGCCTCCCATTTTGGCATGTGAAGCCCTAACCATCCTTTCCTAGCAAACCGTTGATTGGCTATGTTACCGCTTTGCTCAGCCCCTCTTATAGCGTTGCTAGTTGCAGGTGAAGATGAAGTTTGTTCCTTGTTGGAACATGGAGATGTTGTTCCTTGTTGGAACATGTTTACTTGTTGGGATATCACAATATATCTATTGTTTAATTAATGCATCTATATACTTGGTAAAGGGTGGAAGGCTCGGCCTTATGCCCGTGTTTTGTTCCACTCTTGCCGCCTCTAGTTTCCGCCATACCGTGTTATGTTCCTTGATTTCGCTCCTTACACGGTTGGGTGATTTATGGGACCCCTTGACAGTTCGCTTTGAATAAGACCCTCCAAAGAAGGCCCAACTTTGGTTTTACCATTTGCCACCTAAGCCTTTTTCCCCGGTTTTCGCGAGCCCGAGGGTCATCTTTATTTAACCCCGGCCGGTGCTCCTTCGAGTGTTGGTCCAAACTAGAGCACCGTATGGGACCGTCCCTTGGCAACTTGGGTCACGTTATACCAGACGCTTCGCTTATCCGTGTGCCTCGAGAACGAGATATGTGCAGCTCCTATCGGGATTTGTCGGCACATTCGGGCGGCTTTGCTGGTCTTGTTTTATTGTTGTCGAAATGTCTTGTAGTCCGGGATTCCGAGATCGATTGGGTCTTCCCGTAGAAGGAATATCCTTCATCGACCGTGAGAGCTTATAATGGGTTGTTGGGACACCCCGCAGGGTATTATCTTTCAAAGCCGTGTCTGCGGTTATGAGGCAGATTGGAATTTGTTAATGTCCGTTGTAGAAAACCCGGTTGACCTTAATTAAAATACATCAATCAAGGTGTGTAACGTGATGGTCTCTTCTCGGAGTCCGGAAGTGAACACGGTGTTGGAGTTATGTTTGACGAAGTAGTTCAGATCACTTCTTGATTGCTACTAGCTTCACGACCGCGCCTTGCTTCTCTTCTCGCCTCTTTTGTGAATGTAGCCACCATATATGCTAGTCGCTGCTGCAGCTCCACCTCACAACTCTGTCCTTCCTATAAGCTTAAATAGTCTTGATCTCTGGTGTGAGATTGCCGAGTCCCCGTGACTCATGATTCTACCAAAACAGTTGGTGTGCCGACGATGCCAAGCAGGTGACGAACCGAGCTCAAATGGGAGTTCGACGAGGAACGTGGTCATTACTATGTGTCTTTTCTTGATGATCAGTAGTGGAGCCCAGCTTGGGATGATCGGGATCCTGTAGCATTTGGGGTAGTCTTTTATTTTGGTTCCGTAGTTGGACCTTGAGTGTAATCTGGATGATGGATATTTATTTATGTATTGTGTGAAGTGGCTATCGAAGCCAACTTTGTATCTCTTTCCTTATGTATTACATGGGTTGTGTGAAGATTACCTCACTTATGACATTGCTTTCAATGCGGTTATGCCTCTAAGTCGTGCTTCACACGGGAGATATAGCTGCATCGAGGGCGCTATGTTGGTAATCGAGCCATCCCCGCTTAGGAGCCCCCGCTGATTGTTTGTGGCGTTGTTGAGTCTAGAACAAAAATGTTTTGAGTCTTAGGATTATATATATCGGAGAGTAGGATTCTTTTACTCCCAGTCCCTTCGTCGCCTCGTGAGGTCTCCCGACGAGAAGTTTTGACTCTCCTCTCCTCAAATTTCACTAATTTTTTTAGGATCACGCTGGTATCTTGGAATCGTTCGATGGTTTTGTGACGAGAACATTGTTCTTGGTGCCTCCCGACATTTAGGGGTTGTGGCAGTGTCCCGGGAGTTGAGCTCCGAGGTGTTGTCGCCACAATTTTATCGCTGCAGCTCGAATACCTGAGTTTTGCCGACATCGAAAATCTCTTTTGTACAGCTTGTTGGTGAGATAACCCGATAACCCAAAGATCGGGCGTAGCTCGTAGTATTGCCATGACTCAGATAATGATGCTTTTCAAAGGTCGAGGTACACGATTTCAAGGTTTCTTGGTTATGTGTTGACGGATGGATACAAATGGATCTAGGTATTGTTAGTTTGGGTGATATATTTTGTGTCCCCTCGTATCCCCAACACCGATTGCATAACCAGAAAGTTTCGGGGTTTATAGGTGGGATTCAAGTAGCTTTTAGCATTTCTTCCCGCAAATATTTGGTTTGTGATTGGGTAATCCTTACCACTTATTTGTTCCAATGCACTTTGTTATTTTTTTCATCAACCTTTAATCAAGTGGCTTCTCACCTTAATGGACGGTGATGTTATCTTTTGAATTCATTCATTCATCCTTGTTCGAATGTTTATTGTGAAGACTATATGTTGCAATTTCTATCCGCTGATTCAACTTGTTTATCTGCTCATCAAGGTGCTAACGGATGTCACCTCTTCAGATGGCTCCGCCAACGCGCCTCAATCCGGATCGCAATGATGGGAGTCACGAACCTCCACCTCCACCTCCGCTCCCGGAGGCATGGCAAGCTATCATGGCAGCCACCAATGCCAATGCTCGATGGTTTGCAACTCTTGCAAGAGCGCACTCCAAGGGCAAGGAAATCAAGGCCAAGGCAACAACCAGCCGCACTTTGCTACCCTCAATCAGCCTCGCTAATCAGCCAAGTCTTTCGGGCTTCGTGTCGAGGCCATAGACGCCGACGATTGGCTTGTGGACATCCGCAAACATTTTGAATGTAGCAATGTCGCATTCGAGGACTCGTCAAGTTTGCTTGCTTCAACTCAAGGACCAAGCTGCCGAGTGGTACCAGCAACACAAAGATTCCATAGGAGGTCGTGTAATTACCTGGGATGAGTTCCGCCGAGACTTCAGAGCTCACCACATTCCAAAAAGTGTTGTTGAGAGCAAGCGTGAGGAGTTCCGCAATCTCAAGCAAGGCAACATGTATGTGTATCAATACAATATCCAGTTCCAGAAACTCGCCGCTTCGCTAAGAAAGACGCCCCGATGAAAAGAGTATGATCTATCAATTCTGAGGTGGTCTCGAGAAGATCTGCAATTAGCTCTCGTGCTTTTTGAGCCGTAAAAGTATGATGAATTCTACAACATGGCATCAAGCAAGAAGCTGCCCAGATCAAATGTGAGGCTTCTAAGAAGAGAATCAGGATGCAATTCAGTCTTCTTCTTCCTCTCAAGTGGCAGCTAAGCAGCAGAAGTTCTACCTTCCTCCTCCTCCGCTCTGGCCACCCTTATATCAGAAGAACTCAGTGGTCGTGGATCTTCCCACCCGCCCAACCCAAAGCTATCGTAACAAGTCTAATTCTCAAGCTCCAAGGTCAAATGCTCCTTATCACCGTCCGCCTCAGAGGTGACTTGCAACAAATGTCGCAGAAGGTCACTATGCTAACAAGTGCTTCAACCAAAGGCGCCTTCCGCCTCCTCCTCCTGTGAGATCTTCCAAGAATGCAAAGGGTCAAGCATAATCCCAAGTCTGCAAAGGTGAACATGATGAATGCAGCTCAAGCATAGGATTCTTCTGATGTGATAATGGGTAATCTTTCAGTTAATGATATTCCTGCAAAAGTCTTATTTGATACTGGTGCATCGCATTGTTTCATGTCAAGATCATTCTTCGCAAAGAATGATTTTACTTGGTCTTACCTGGATAAACCTTTGGGTGTTGTTTCTCCGGGGAAGTCAATAAGAGCCAACTCAATAGTTCATGATGTCTATCAAGATGGGCGACTATATATTTCTTTTTAAACCATTTGTCCTTGGTGACTCGGATATTGATCTAATTTCGAGATGGATCGGCTTTCAAAGACAAAGCTCAGCTTGATTGTGCTGCTGTGGAAATTAAATTGACACACTATTCTAATGATGTGATCATCTATGCCGCCGTGATGAAACCATTCGTTGTTTTCTCTCAATGAGAAGGGCGAATTGATGCTATCTCTCGATTCCAATGCTTGTGAGTACCAAGATGTCTTTCCGTAAGAGCTTCCAGAATGCCTCCTCACCGCCGCTTGAGTTCAAGTATCGATCTTGAGCCCGCATCAACCCGCTTGCAAGCCGCCCATACAAGCTTGGACCTAATGAGCTGAAGGAATTGAAGAAGCAGCTCGATGAACAAGAGCGTCTGGTTTGATCGCATCGAGTTCATCTCCATGGGGTTGTGGAGTTCTTTTGTCCAGAAGAAGGATGGCACGGACCGACTTTTGCGCCGACACCGCCCATTGAACAAGAAGACAATCAAGAACAAGTATCCACTTCCCAACATCAATGAGCTTTTCGAGCAACTCAAAGGTGCTAAAGTGTTCTCCAAGCTTGACCTTCAGATGGGTTATCATCAAATTCGTGATTCGTGAACAAGATATTCCCAAGACAAGATTCGTAACAAGCTTTGGTTCTTATGAATATACCGTCATGTCCTTCGCCTTGTCAATGCTCCTCCAACATTCTCTCGTATGATGAACTTCATCTTCAACCCCTACACCAATGAATTCGCCTTGGTCTATCTCGATGATATTTTGGTCTTCCAAGAATAAGAAGGATCATGCCAAACATTTGCGATTGGTGCTCGACAAGCTCAGAGAGCATCAATTCTATGCGAAGTTTTCCAAATGTGAATTTTGGCTTGATGAAGTACTTTACCTTGGTCATATCATCTCCGCCAAGGGCATCGCTGTTAATCCCGAGAAGGTGTCTGCAGCCAGAATTGGAACCTCCTCGTATGTCAAGCAGCTTCGCAGTTTTCTTGGACTTGCAAGCTATTGTCAAGATCCGTTGAGAATTTTTCTAAGATTGCAAAGCCTCTTTCCAACCTCCTCCGTAAGCATGTGAAGTATGTCCGGTCTCCCGAGTGTGATGTTGCTTTCAATACTCTCAAAGAGAAACTCGCCACAGCTCCCTGCCTTAACTCCTCCCGATGAATCCAAGCCATTCAAGTTTTCTGTGATGCTTCTCTTCAAGGTCTCGGTGCTGTGTTAATGCAAGAGAAGAGAGTTGTGGCCTATACCTCTCGTCACCTGAAGCTCAACGAAAAGAACTACCCCACTCACGATCTTGAGTTGGCGGCAGCTTGTCCATGCATTAATAACTTGAGACATCTCTTGTTGGGAAGGAAAGTGGACATATTCACCGATCACAAGAGTCTCAAGTATATCTTCACTCAACCCAACCTCAACCTCGTGCAAACTCGATGGGTCGAAATGATTCAAGAGTACAACCCAAGTATTGAATATACTCCAGCAAGGCCAATGTGATTGCAGATGCTTTGAGCAGAAGGCTTATTGCAACAGCTTAATCCTCAAGCCCTTCCAACCGGATCTCTCGTGAAGCTTTCCGCAAGCTGAATCTTCAAGTTGTTCCTCAAGGCTTTCTTGCCAACCTCATAGTCTCTCCTACTTTGGAAGACCAAATTGTGAGGCTCAACTCCTGGATACCATGGTGAAAAGGTGAAACGTGGTATCGACAAGGGCATTTCCAAGTACAAGTGCTTCCACATTGATGACAAAGATACGCTTTTCTTCGAGGACCGGATTGTGGTTCCAAAGGGTGATCTACGAAAGTCATTATGAACGAGGCACACAATTCCCTTCTATCCATTCATCCCGAAGTACGAAGATGTACCATGACCTCAAGCAACATTGGTGGACTCGAATGAAGCGAGAAATTGCTCAATTCGTGAATGAGTGTGATGTCCGCAGAAGAGTGAAAGGTAACACCAACGACCAGCGGTCTCCTCCAACCTCTTGCTATTCCGTAATGGAAGTTTGATCATATCGAAATGGACTTCGTGGACTGGTTTTCCTAAGTCCAAGCGTGGAAATGATGCTATCTTCGTTGTCATTGACAAGCTTACTAAAGTGGCTCATTTTCTTCCTATCAAAGAATCCATCACAGCAGCTCGCTTGGCAGAACTATACACCTCCGTGGATTGTCTCCTTGCACGGCATTCCACAATTGATCTCTTCGCACCGTGGCAGCATCTTTACCTCCAAGTTTTGGGATTCTTTTCAAGGCCATGGGCACCAACATTCGCTTCAAAGACAACTTTCCATCCTCAAACAAGTGGCCAAGTCGAGCGAGTCAATCAAATCCTCAAGACATGCTCAGGGCTTGTGTCATTTCCTTCGGTATGAAGTGGGAAGATTGTCTTCCATATGCCGAAGTTTTCCTACAACAACAACTTCCAAGCGAAGTTCGCAAGGCCCCATTCAAATTTCTATGGCGTAAAGTGCCGACTCTCTCAATTGGTCCGAGACAGGTGAACGCCAACTTCTTGGCAACGACTTGATCACGTAGTCAAGAAATGTGCAAAGTCATTCATGAGAATCTCAAAGCTACGCAATCGCGCCGAAGAGCTATTATGATGACAAGCACCGTGATGTGGCTTTTGAAATCGGAGACCATGTCTACCTCCGCCTCGCCAATGAAAGGCACTCGCTTCGGTATCAAAGGAAGCTTGCCCCAGATACGTGGGTCCTTTCAAGATCATTGGAAAAGAGGCGATCTCGCCTATCAACTTGAGCTCGTCCAACTTCGTGAACGCACGATGTGTTTCACGATCACAGCTTCGCAAGTGCTTCAAGACTCTCGAGCGCACTATCAACTTCAAGAAATTGACCTCCAAGAAGATCTCTTATCATGAGCACCCTGCTGTTATTCTTGAAGAAACCGAGCGCAAGACTCGCAACAAGTCAATCAAATTCTGAAAGTGAAGTGGTCACACCATTCGACCGAGAAGCCACCGGGAGCGCGAGGATCACCTCCGCTCAATATCCGAGTTCTTTTCAGTCCTAGATCTCGGACGAGATCCTCTTGTAGTGGTGGAGTGTTGTAACACCCCGGATGTAACTTTCCATATTTGTAACTCCAACTCTTGCAATTTTCGCATTGTGATATGAGATTCCTCCGTGGTTGGGTTTTTGTCTTTCGCTTTGCATTTTGTCCATGTCATGCATTTCATATCATGTCATCATGTGCATCTCTTTGCATACGTGTTCGCCTCATGATTCCGAGCATTTTCCCCGTTGTCCGCTTTTGCATTCCGCACTCCTATGTCCCCCGGCCCCCTTTTACATTTTCCCGTGAGCGGTACTAGACTTTCTCGAATGGACCAAGGTTTGTCAAGTGGCCTTGGTACACCACCGTAGACCACTGTCAAGTTTCGGTCATTTGAGCTCGTTTGGTACTCCAACGGTTAACCGACTCTCGCAAAGACCTCTTTTAAGTTGCAGCCCAACACCCCTGCAAAACAGCCCAATAACCCATCTAAGTCACTTCCATGCTCTCCGTCGCCGGATCACGATCGTGGGCGAAAACCAGACTCCATTTGAGCTTCCTAGCTCCTTCTACCTATAAATATAGCCTCTCCCGAATTTTTCCGGATCCCCAAACCCTAGCCCGCCTTTTCGCCGGACACGACACGTCCCGCCGCCCGGCCGGCCAATCACAAGGGGCCACGTATGGCCGCGCCATCGCTGCTGGCCGCTGCTGTTCAGGCTCTGGAGGCCCTCGAGCCTGTTTCGCTGCTGCGAGCCTGAGGCTGCCTCGCCGGGGCGGCCAGCTGGCGCTTGCCGCGCCCGCCCTCACGGCCACCGCCGCCCGCCTCCGCCTCTGGCTCAAGGCTGCCTGCCACTGCCGCCTCGCCGGCCGGGCCGGCCTCGCCTCGCCGTGCCTCTGGCTCCTCCTCCGCCCGAGCTCCCACTCCAGCGACGGATCCGATCGGATCTGAGATCCAAATCGCGGTTGACTTTCTTCTTCTCCCCAAATTCCTCTAAGTCATTATTCTCAGAATTTTGTTGCATTTTCATAGCACCATAACTTTGCACTCGTGGCTCCATTTTGGGCGTAGAAGCGCATCAATTGTTCGCCTCGATGAGTACATCATTTCATCTCATTGCATCATTTTCATTTGAGCTCATCTTGATGCCCGAAATGCTGTTAGAAGAGGGCTAGGTGATGTTAGTTTGCACTTTATCGTAACATGCACTTTTGTCATTTTTGCCATGATTGATGTGTGCACCCTATGATCTTGAGTCCTACATGTGTTTTGTAATATGCCATGCCATCTTTACAGGGGTGTATGCCATGTATTTTTGTGATCTCTGTGGTGACTAGCACAAGCATGCAAACTAGGCTTCATGATGTTGCTGATTTCAGCCCCTGTTTTGCTGATATTTTTATGCCATGTTAACTTGATGCTACCGAGAGATCCATGCATATTTTGAGATACTTCAGTAAGGATGTTTTGAACATATGGTTATGCTCTATCCATACATGCCCTTGTTTGCAATTATGAAGTGCCATAGCTTGAGTCAATCGAGCTCTACGTTTGCTATAAAATGTTTCCTGGCAGATTGTTTACATGTTATTCAATTTTGCCAAGGTTGTTGTAGTTGATCCGTGGATGCTATGATGTTGTTCTTGCCATTTATAGCTTCTATGCCATGTTTTCTTGATGGATGTATGCTTAGTTTATCATGTAATGCTCTGTATTGAGTGCATCGAGCTCGCGAAGATGCCTTCATAATTCTGTCAATGTCATGCCCTGTTTGCTGAATCTGTTAACAAAACTTGCTATGTTTACGTGGATGCCATCATATCTTCTGATCCTTTTTGACTCATGGTCAGTAAGGGACTTTTGTTCTATGCTTTGAGTAGATTCATGTCATGCCTTGTTTTGCTATTATAAGTTCCTGTAGCATGTTGTTTGCTTGCTCAAAATTGCTTCCCGATGCTGATTTCGCCATGTTCAGATTTTCTAAGTCCGTGAAGTTGATATATTTTGCACTTTTGCCATGCTTTTTGGACCTGCTATGGTGTGATTTAGTCGTAGCTCAGTGTTCATCTTTTGTCAAGCATCTTGAGTAGATCAGTGCCATATGCTTTGCTGGTACGTTTGGTTGCAGTAGCTTAATTTCTTGTTGCTTGCTAAGTGGTATCATGCTGTTAATGGCAGATTTGTGTCAATCTTGTTTTGCTTGTCATTTGCAAACCGTGCACCCGATTCCGGTGATCTTTATATCGATTTCAACTGAAATCATCTCACCTTTCCAGCGGAATACTTGGTTTGCCAAGTTAATGCCTGGTTCATCATTTTCTTTCCGGAGCACGCATACGCATTGCATATCACATCTCGCATATCATGCCATGTTTTGCATCATGTTGCTTGTGCATTGCACCGTGATTTATTGTGGTTCCATTGTTTGTGTTCTTGCTTTGAGTAGTGCCGGGAGACGAGTACGTGAACGAGGAACCTGTTGAGAACGCTTACGAGGATCAAGCTTTTGACAACTCTGAGAACCTTGCAGGCAAGATGACCATACCCTCGAAATCACTTCTATCTTTGCTTGCTAGATGCTCGCTCTTTTGCTATGCCTATGCTATGATGCCTATCACTTGTTTATCATGCCTCCCATATTGCCATGTCAAGCCCTAACCATCCTTTCCTAGCAAACCGCTGATTGGCTATGTTACCGCTTTGCTCAGCCCTCTTATAGCGCTCAGAGTTGCAGTGAAGATGAAGTTTGTTCCTTGTTGAACATGGAGATGTCGTTCCTTGTTGGAACATGTTTACTTATTGGGATATCACAATATATCTATTGTTTAATTAATGCATCTATATACTTGGTAAAGGGTGGAAGGCTCGCCTTATGCCCGTGTTTTGTTCCACTCTTGCCGCTCTAGTTTCCGCCATACCGTGTTATATTCCTTGATTTCGCTCTTACACGGTTGGGTGATTTATGGACCCCTTGACAGTTTGCTTTGAATAAGACCCTCCAAAGAAGGCCCAACTTTGGTTTTACCATTTGCCACCTAAGCCTTTTTTCCCCGGTTTTCGCGAGCCCGAGGGTCATCTTTATTTAACCCCCGGCCAGTGCTCCTTCGAGTGTTGGTCCAAACTAGAGCACCGTATGGGACCGCCCTTGGCAACTTGGGTCACGTTATACCAGACGCTTCGCTTATCCGGTGTGCCTCGAGAACGAGATATGTGCAGCTCCTATCGGGATTTGTCGGCACATTCGGGCGGCTTTGCTGGTCTTGTTTTATTGTGTCGAAATGTCTTGTAGTCCGGATTTCGAGATCGATCGGTCTTCCCGTAGAAGGAATATCCTTCATTGACCGTGAGTGCTTATAATGGGTTGTTGGGACACCCCGCAGGTATTATCTTTCAAAGCCGTGCTCGCGGTTATGAGGCGATGGGAATTTGTTAATGTCCAGTTGTAGAAAACCCAAAGTTGACCTTAATTAAAATACATCAATCAAGGTGTAACCGTGATGGTCTCTTCTCGCGGAGTCCGGGAAGTGAACACGGTGTTGGAGTTATGTTTGACGAAGTAGTTCAGATCACTTCTTGATCGCTACTAGCTTCACGACCGCGTTTTGCTTCTCTTCTCGCCTCTTTTGTAATGTAGCCACCATATATGCTAGTCGCTGTCGCAGCTCCACCTCACAACTCTGTCCTTCCTATAAGCTTAAATAGTCTTGATCTCGCTGGTGTGAGATTGTTGAGTCCCCGTGACTCACAGATTCTACCAAAACAGTTGCAGGTGCCGACGATGCCAAAGGCAGGTGACGAACCGAGCTCAAGTGGGAGTTCGACGAGGAATGTGGTCACATTATGTGTCTTTTCCCGATGATCGTGAGTGGATCCCAGCTTGGGATGATCGGGATCCGTGTAGCATTTGGGGTAGTCTTTTATTTTGGTTCCGTAGTCGGACCTTGAGTGTAATCTGATGATGGATGTTTATTTATGTATTGTGTGAAGTGGCGATCGAAGCCAACTATGTATCTCTTTCCTTATGTATTACATGGTTGTGTGAAGATTACCTCACTTGCGACATTGCTTTCAATGCGTTATGCTCTAAGTCGTGCTTCGACACGGGAGATATAGCCGCATCGAGGGCGCTATGTTGGTAATCGAGCCATCCCCGACTTAGGAGCCCCGCTGATTGTTTGTCTGGCGTTGTTGAGTCTAGAACTAAAATGTTTTGAGTCTTAGGATTATATATATCGGAGAGTAGGATTCTTTTTACCCCAGTCCCTCTTCGTCAGCCGGGTGAGGTCTCCCGACGAGAAGTTTTGACTCTCCTCTCCTGACGTCGCTCTGGTGATTTCCCCGCGCCGACCTCATGGAGGCAACGGAGCGGAACGCGCGGGAGGCTCGGGAGGAATGGGAAGCGGCGGAGCGGAGGGCCGTCCAGGAGGCGGCGGAGAAGTCGGCCGAGGCCCAGGCGGAAGCCGCGGCCGCTGAGAGGGAGGCGGAGGCTTTGCGCAATCAGCCTCCGCAGCTCGCTATTCCCTTCGCGCTGCGGGGCCCCGATATCCCCTGCCTCCGCCGGAGGAAGCCACCGCGATTAGCCGGTGATGGAGAGGAGGAGGACGACATGATGATCCTGGGAGGCGCAATACCGGCACCGACCGAGCGGGCTAAGGCGGCCGACCGCCGCGCGCGCGCCGCACGCGGCCGGGGCGATTCGTGGTCGGGCGGATCTCGTAGGTGTAGCTGCCGCAGCGCTGCGGAGAGGCGCCCGGCGCCGGAGCCGCAAGGAGCCGCTGGGCGCCTGTGTCGACGGCACAGACTCGAGGCGGCCAGCGCCAAGACGTCGAGTGGACGCCAGCGCGGACGGCCGAGCTGAATGTGGCGGCACAGAGGTCCGACGCCGCTTTGTGCTCAGCCGGCTTGTTGTAACGGTACACCCAGGAGTTCTTGCCACACGCTGGTCGTCCGGTGAGTCTTCGCCTTGATCGATTTCTTTTTTGATTTCTTCCGTATGGCCAAGCACCCACTGGTGTAGTCCCCGAGTTTCGAGTCGGCCGAAAGCAAAGCGGCTTGAAACTTCTTAGCAGTGCCTTGATGGCAATCTTGTTCTTACACGCACTCCATCTGATTTTCGTGAGTATCACATCTTTTTGCGCCGCCTTCAACTCCTGTGCCCGTGAGCTGAGCCGTAGGCCGCCGACCGATTTAATAGCCGGAGGAGTACTTGGTTTTTCTATCTCAAGGGCACAACAGCACTCCACCGGGTGTAGTCCCCAAGATTCTGGTCACGGCCGAGCAGCCGGGTTGGATCTTCCCCATCACTTTTCCCTTACCGCTTTTTCCTTTTTTCTCCATGCTTGCAGTGAGCTAATGCCGACTTGAGGGGAAGCTAGGCGAGGCCTAGACCGCCTTTCGCTAAGGAGGCCGAGATCGCCGATTGGCCCAGAATGCGATCACCGCCAAGAGGCTGGCCGACCAGGAGGAGAGCCACCAGCGGCCCTCAAGAAGGCACAGATAACGAGGCCGCCTTAAGGCCGAAGTTCGAGACCGAGGCAGCGGGCTGGGCTGAAGCAAGGCAAGCGCCGAGCGAGGGTTATGGGCGGTGGAGGATCCGATCGATGAGGCCACCTTCCTCTTCTCACCCTTTGCTTGCTCCTTGCCCTCTTGTTCATCTTCCGATTTTTGTGCCGCTTCATTGTTCTTCACACAGACATTTCCCGCCACTCCGCCACCAAGCTTATCGAGGCCCACCGCGAGACGCTACCGCAAGCAAGGGGTCGAATCGCGCCAGACGCCACCGACGCCGAGGAGCAGTTTGGCAATCCAGTTCGCTGCAGCCTGCTCACCGCATGTTCCGCCGGCTTCAGCAGCGTGCCGGGCGCAAGTGTTGGCCGCTTCCGCCCGGGCGAGGTGATCTCGCACCCCAAATGGATCGCCGACTGGCCGAGGTTGCGGTTGGTCGCCGAGGCCCGGAAGGCCTCCGCTGCTCGGTCCGCGCTGGAGTTCGTCCGGCCTGTATCCTGGGTTGAGCCTGCGCCACTGAGCACTTGGAGGCAGGAGGTCGACGAGGAGCTGGTGGCGGTGCGGCCGGCTATCATCCAACAAGACCTCGCCTATCACCGAGTACACCGACACCAGCTGCTGGCCTCAAGTGAATGACAGCGGAGTCGCCCAGCCGGAGGAATGGTTCGGGCTGAACCTGCGGAAGGCGAGGACTGGCGGAGGAGATTGCCTCCAGCGATGAAGCCAAGACGAAGAGGAGGAAGGGGCGAAGACGCCGCTACCTGGGACGGTGAAGCGACCAGCCAGCTTCACTGATCGTGCCTCCAAGAATGAGGCGCGACGCAGCACGCCGCCTGCCGGGGCGATGATCAGCCGAGACTCGCCAGCCGCCACCTCCAGCCAAGATCGCCGCCTCCGCCGACCTGCCCATTCGCCTGCTGTCTGCTATTTGATCTGCCACTCTCACTTTTCTCTCTGTTGCTGTTTTGAACAAATTTTATTAAGTTTATGCAGTTACACCCATCGGGGTGTATTCAGACTATGTTGAATGCCGCCTTCAAGGCTTTTGTGTAAATATAATTATGCATGTGTTTGGCTTCCATTCGAGTTTGCTTTTTATCCTTAGGTTGTTTCTTTGCCGCCTTCCCTTGATTGCCGCCTTTCCCAGCCAAATAAATGCCGTGGGCCTGTGGGTGGGAGGAACTTGGCTATTTGTGGGAAGGCAAGTACTTGAGCTTTGTTGGATTGTGGCAGGGTTGAATGAAGTCGGCCGCCGGTTACTCCGTAGCCGGTCGGCAATGGAGGAACCCGGCTTTTGTTATATAAGTTCGTTAGTCCTCAGCCGCTTTTCGTGTGGGCATCCTTTCCCGCTTTTGACTCTTGCCACCGGACAATCGGTTCTTTGAGCTGCGGCTTTTGACAAGAGAGGGCTTGGGTGCCGCACACTACTTGTCCGACCGCAGTGGAACTTTGAATATAACTCAAGGTGGCTGGCCTCCGAGCCGACTAGTCGAACTCCGTGCCGGACGAGGAGAAAAGTGTAATGACAAAATCATAAGCATGATACTCGCCATTCATAGATAAAGGTGGCAGTCCCCGAGTGCTCTCGGGGCCCATTGTCTCATACTCAAGATAAAAAGGTAGCGTGATACATACGCATTTTAACTGTAAAATCTTCTTGAGGAGGTTGGCGCTCCATGGTCGCTCCGACTTCCTTGTCGGAATCATCTCTTCGTGCCTTCGCTTCGGCATCGATTAGGTAGTAGGAGTCATTTCAATGCTCACCGATGATGAAGGGACCTTCCTAAGGGGCCGAGAGCTTGTGCTGGCGGGTTGTTCGCTGGATCAGCCGGAGCACAAGGTCGTCCTCTTGAAAGGATCTTGTCTTGACCTTCCGGCTATGGTAGCGGCGCAAACCATGCTGGCAGATGGCAGACCGGCCGAGGGCTAACAACCGCTTTCTTCCAAAGAGGTCGACGCCGCCTTCTCGTGCTTCTTTGGCCTCTCGCCCATGTACATGGTCACCCGAGGCAAGTCGAACTCGATGTCGGTTGGGATGACAGCCTCGCGACATATACAAGGAAGAAAGGGTGAAGCCGTTGACTTGTTTGGGGTAGTGCGCAGACTCCAGAGGACGGCCGGCAGCCCGTCGAGCCAACAGCCGCCGAAGGCCCAAAGAAGACGACCACCGGGCTTGATGCCGAAAGGATGAGGTCGCTGGCTCGCTTCAACTTGGCTGTTTGATCACAGGGAAACGGACGCTAGGTCCAGCCGGATGCCCTCAAGGTCAGAGAAACGCGCTAATGCTCCCTTGGCAAAATTCGCGCCGTTGTCGGTGATGATGCTGTGTGGCACGCCGCATCGAAGTTGTGATGTTGCGATGAATGTCACGGCAATGTCTGCTCAGCTTCTTAATCGGCTTTGCTTCGATCCACTTGGTGAATTTATCCACGCCGACAAGCAAGTGTGTCATGCCGCCGCGCGCCGTCTTGAATGGGCCCACCATGTCCAATCCCTAGACGGCAAAAGGCCGTAAGGGAATGGTCTTGAGGCTCAAGCCGCAGTGTGTTGCTTGAGTGAAGACTTGGCAGCCTTTGCAATGCTTGACTAACTCCTTGGCGCCGTCCAAGGCAGTCGGCCAAAAGAATCCATGGCGGAAAGCTTTGGCAACGAGGGATCTTGAGGCTGCGTGGTGGCCGCATTCGCCTTGGTGAATGTCTTTGAGGATTGCTATGTCCTTTCTCTCGCTTGACGCAGCTACCGAAGACTCCAAAGGACATCGCCACCGACGAGCTCTCTGCTGGCAATTGTATATGCGCCTGCTCGGTGTTGGACTTGTCTTGCCGCGATCTCGCCACCGCAGCTCTGCTTATCAGAAGTTGAGGATGGCTGAGCCCATGATGGAGCTGTGACTTCTTCTATAGCCAGCATGGCTACTGCAACCAGAGCGGGTGGGCTGGGTGGTGAAGAGCTGGAGCTGGCCGCCGCCTGTGGTGTTGAAGCAGTCCCCGGGCCGACTACCATAGTCCCCGGGCCGGGTTCTGAAGTCCCCGGGCCGAGTTCTGAAGTCCCCGGGCCGGGTGCGACTATGGCAGTCCCCGAGCCGCCTATCGAAGTCCCCGCCGCCGCCTGGCTATTTCCCAAGCCGGATCCGCCAAGGCCGGGTTAGGGCGGCACGAACATGGAGTCGGATTCGAGAAGGCTTAATAGACGGCTTGAGGAGGCGTTGGAGAGAGACGCCGTTGGTATAGCTTGTCGTTGAGCCTATCCGCGTTAGGGCATCCGCTGTTTCGTTGTCGCCCGTGGCACATGGAGGAACTCGATCCTTCAAGTAGCCGCTGATTTGTTGAACGAGGAAGCGATAGTCACATGTTTATGCCCTTGGCGCCCCGCCACCAGATGACGCTGGACCACTAAGTCCGAAGTCGCCATAGCATGTGATCCGCGGATGCCGAGCTCTTTGGCTAGCCAGAGTCCCTGTATGAGCGCCAGATTTCGCCACATTGTTGGAGGCGGCAAAGTGAATCTGCAGTGTGTATCTGAGTTTGTCGCTTTGGGAAAGGTGAGGATGATGCCGCCCCAATCCGTGCGCATCTTGGACCCGCTGAAGTGCATCCGCCAATGAGTGGAGTCGGAGCCGGCGGTGTAATCGGTCTCGCCCAATGACGAGGAAGTCGGCCAATGCTTGTGACTTGATGGCGGTGCGAGGCTGGTAGAAGATCATGTAAGGAGCTAGCTCAATGGACCATTTTGCCACTCGGCTGGATGTGTCCCAGCTGCCTATGATCTCGGCGAGCGGGGCGGTGCATACGACCGTGATGGAGTGCTCTTGAAAGTAGGGCTTCAGCTTCTTGGTGGCGAAGTACACGCCATAGCACATCTTCTGGTAATGCGGGTAGTTCTGCTTTGAGGCGGATAGTACTTCGCTTAAGTAGTAGACCAGCCTCTGGACCGGCTGAGCTCGGCCTTCTTCTGGGCGCTGGACCACGATGACGGCGCTGACCACCCGGCTGGTGGCGGCAATATAAAGGAGCATGGGCTCTTTTTCAGTCGGCGCCGCCAAGATTGGCGGCGTGGCAAGCATCTTCTTCAGCTCGTGAAAGGCTTGGTCGATATGATCATTCCACTCAAAGTGAGTGCTTTTCTTCATGAGTTGGTAGAGGGGGAGAGCCTTTTCTCCCAGCCGACTGATGAAGCGGTTCAGGGAGGCCAGGCACCCGGTAAACTTCTGGATGTCTCGCAGCTTGGTGGGAATCTCCATTCTCTCAATGGCTTTGATCTTCACTGGGTTGCATTCAATGCCGCTGCTCGGAGACCAGAAGCCTAGGAGCTGGCCGGCCGGGCACCAACACGCATTTTCGGGTTGAGCTTGATCTGAAACCGGCGCAGGTTCTCAAATGTTTCCTTGAGGTCTTCTAGCAAGGTGTTGCGCTTCTCCGTCTTCACCACGATATCGTCTACATAGACATGGGCATTTCTGCCGAGTTGCTTGAGGAGGCATTTCTGCATGCAGCGCTGAAAAGTGGCACCAACATTTCTCAAGCTGAATGTCATAGTCAGGTAGCAGAAAGCCCCAAATGGCGTGATGAAGGCGGTCTTCAGTCGGTCGGCCGGGTCCATCTTTATCTGGTGGTAGCCTGAGTAGGCATCCAAGAAACTCAGCAGCTCGTGATCCCGCTGTGGAGTCTATCACTTGATCAATCCCGGCAAGGCGGCGATCTTTGGGGCAGGTTTTGTTGAGGCTTGTGTAATCTATACACATGCGCCACTTGTTATTCTTCTTCAGCACGAGGACCGGGTTGGCGAGCCACTCCGGAAAGAAGACTTCCATGATGAAGCCGGCCGCCAAGAGCTGGGCTATCTCTTTGTAACGCCCTCGATGCGGCTATATCTCCCACGTGTCGAGGCACGACTTAGAGGCATAACCGCATTGAAAGCAATGTCGCAAGTGAGGTAATCTTCACACAACCCATGTAATACATAGGGGAAAGAGATACATAGTTGGCTTACAGTCGCCACTTCACACAATACATAAATAAACATCCATCATTCAGAGTACACTCAAGGTCCGACTACGGAACCAAAATAAAAGAAGATACCCCAAATGCTACACAGATCCCCGATCGTCCCAACTGGCTCCACCATCGATCATCGTGAAAGACACATAGTAACCACCACGCCTCGTCGAACTCCCACTTGAGCTCGGTTGCGCCACCTGACCGCATCGCCGGCACTGCAACTGTTTTGGTAGAATCTGTGAGTCACGGGACTCAGCAATCTCACACCCACGAGATCAAGACTATTTAAGCTTATAGGAAGGACATAGTTGTAAGGTGGAGCTGCAGCAAGTTTACTAGCATATATGGTGGCTACATCGCAAAAGAGAGCGAGAAGAGGAGCAAAGCACGGTCGTGAAACTAGTAGCGATCAAGAAGTGATCCTGAACTACTTACGCCGACATAACTCCAACATCTGTTCACTTCCTGACCACGAGAAGAGACCATCACGGTTACACACGCGTTGATGTGTATTTTAATTGAGGTCAACTTCGGTTTTCTACAACCGACATTAACAAATTCCCATCTGCCTCATAACCGCGGGCACGGCTTTCAAAGATATTACCCCGCAGGGTGTCCCAACTTAGCCCATTATAAGCTCTCACGGTCAACGAAGGATATTCTTCTACCGAAGACCCGATCAATCTCGAATCCCGGACTACAAGACATTTCGACAAGAATAAAACAAGACCAGCAAAGCCACCGAATGTGCCGACAAACCCGATAGGAGCTGCACATATCTCGCTCGTGGCACACCGGATGAGCCAGACGCCGGTTTGGCATAAACCCCGATTGCCTAAGGGCGCCGGACATCGCTGTTGGACCAGCACTCAAGGAGAACTGCCCGGGGTTAAATAAAGATGACCTCGGCTCGCGAAAACCCGGGAAAAAGGCTTAGGTGGCAAATGGTAAAACCAAAGTTGGGCCTTGCCGACGAGTCTTATTCAAAGCGAACTGTCAAGGGGGTCCCATAAATCACCCAACCGTAAGGAACGCAAAATCAAGGAACATAACACCGTATGACGGAAACTAGGTGGCAAGAGGAACAAAACACTGCATAAGGCCGAGCCTTCCACCCTTTACCAAGTATATAGATGCATTAATTATAGCAGATATATATTGTGATATCCCAACAAGTAAACATGTTCCAATAAGGAACAACATCTCCATGTTCCAACAAGGAACAAACTTCATCTTCACCGCAACTAGCAACGCTTATAAGAGGGCTGAGCAAAGCGGTAACATAGCCAATCAACGGTTTGCTAGGAAAGGATGGTTAGGGCTGACATGGCAATATGGGTGGCATGATAAGCAAGTGATAGGCATCGAGCATAGGCATAGCAAAAGAGCGAGCAACTAGCATAGCAAAGATAGAAGTGATTTCGAGGGTATGGTCATCTTGCTCGCAATGTTCTTGAGTTGTCGAAAGCTTGATCCTCGAAGATTCTCAACAGGTTCCTCGCTCACGCATCGCCTCCGGCTCTACCCAAAGCAAGAACACAAACAAAGGAACCATAATAAATCACGGTGCAATGCACAAGCAACATGATGCAAAACATGACATGATATGCTAGATGTGATATGCAATGCGTAAGCGCCCGAAGGAAAATGATGAACCAGGCATCAACTTGGCAAACCAAGTATGCCACTGAAAGATGAGATGATTTCGTTGAAATCGATATAAAGATCACCGAATCGGATGCACGGTTTGCAAATGACAAGCAAAACAAGAATGGCACAAATCGCCATTAACAAAGATGATGCCACTTAGCAAGCAACAAGAAATTAAGCTACTGCACCCAAACGTACCAAAAAAGTATATGGCAGTGATCTACACAAGATGCTTGACAAAAGATGAACACTGAGCTACGGCTAAATCACATCATAACAGGTTCAAACAAGCATGGCAAAAGTGCACAAAATATCAGTCGACATGGCAAAAACAGCATCGTAGCAATGTTCAGAGCAGCAAAACTACATGCTACAGGAACTTATAATAGCAAAACAAGGCATGGCATGAATCTACTCAAAGCATAGAACAAAAGTCCCTTACTGACCATAAGCCAAAAGGATCAGAAAATATAGTAACACCCATGTCAATATCGCAAGTTTCATATCAGATTCAAAGAACATGGCATGTCAAAACTGATAACAAGTAGGCATGTTTAAGAGCTCAATGCACTCACTACAGAGCCTTTCATGATAAACTAAGCATACATACATCAAGAAGACATGGCATAGAAGACATACATGGCAAGAACAATAACATAGCATACATGGATCAACCACAACAACCTTGGCAAAATTGAATAACATGTAAACAATCTGCCAGAAACATTTGATAGCAAAAGTAGAGCTCGATTGACTCAAGCTATGGCACTCCATAATTGCAAACAAAGGCATGGATGGATAGAGCAAGACATGTAGAACAAAACATCCTTACTGAAGTATCTCAAAATATGCATGGATCTCTCAGTAGCATCAAGTTAACATGGCATCAAAATATCAAGAAAACAGAGCTGAAAACAGCAACATCAGACACCTACTTTGCATGCTTGTGCTAGTCACCACATAGATCACAAAAATACATGGCATACACCCCTGGAAAGATGGCATGGCATATTACAAAACACATGTAGGACTCAAATTCATAGGGTGCACACATCAATCATAGCAAAATAACAAAGTGCAAGTTCTGTTAAGAAATGAAACTAACATCACATAGCCCTCTTCTAACAGCATTTCGGGCATCAAGATGAGCTCAAATGAAAATGATGCAATGAGATGAAATGATCTACTCTTCGAGACTAACATTTTGATATATTAAACACGCAAAATGGAGCTACAGATGCAAAGATATGCTACGCTGAAAATGCCACAAATATTAACAGATGCAAAAAACTTAGAAGAAATTGGGGGGGAAGAAAGTCAACGCGGGCGGCTAGATCGATCGATCGGATCGATCCGCCCGATCGGCGCGGCGGCGGCGGGTGAGCAGCTCCGTGGCCGGGCGCGAGGAGAAGAGGCGGGTCCGGGACGGAGGAGGTGGCGCCGGCGGAGGGGCGGCGCCGGCCGGGCGACGCGGCATGGCGCCGGCGGCGGGGCCGGGCGCGGGCGCGGCGACGGGTGGCGCGGCGCGGCTGGCGGGAGGCGGCGGAGCTGCCGGAGGAGGCGGCGGCGGGCGGGCCGGAGCGGGAGCGGGTTTTGGCGCCTCGCTGGCGAAGCGGCGCGGCGACTCGGCCGGGAGGGTTCTCTGGGTTCGGGCGGGCCGCCGAGGCGGAGGCGGCGGTGGGCCACGGGCGCGCTGCCACTGGCTGCGGGCGGCGGCGATTGTCCGGGCGGCGCGGATGTGTCCGTGACGGGCTGGATGAATTTTAGGGTTTCGGGGAAGAAGACCCGGATTTGGACGGGAGGTGTTTAAATAGGCATAGAGGGAGCTAGGAGAGTCCAAATGAGGTGTAGTTTTACCACACGATCGTGATCGAACGACGGAGAGCATGGAAGTGACTTAGATGGGTTATTGGGCTGTTTTGAAAGGGTGTTGGGCTGCAACTTAAAAGAGGCCTTTGCGAGAGTGCGGTTAACTGCTGAGTACCAAACGAGCTCCAAATGACCAAACTTGACCGTGGTCTACGGTGGTATACCAAGGCCACTTGACAAACCTCGTCCATTCCGAGAAGGTTTAGTACCCGCCATGGAAAACGTAAAAGGGCCGGGGAGATAGGAGTGCCGGATTGCAAAACGGACAACGGAAAAATGCTCGAATCATGAGACTAACACGTATGCAAATGCGATGCACATGATGACATGATATAAAATGCATGACATGGACAAAATGCAAAAGAAGAAAACCCAACCACGGAGGGAATATCATATCACAATGCCGAAAATGGCAAGAGTTGGAGTTACAAATATGGAAAGTTACTCCGGGTGTTACAACACTCCACCACTACAAGAGGATCTCGCCCCGAGATCTAGGACTGAAAGAACTCCGGATATTCGAACGGAGGTGATCCTCGCGCCCTGTGTGGCTTCACGGTCGGAATGGTGTGACCACTTCACTTTCAGGAATTTGATTGACTTGTTGCAGTCTTGCGCCGGTTTCTTCAAGAATAGCAACGGGTGCTCATGATAAGAGAGATCTTCTTGAAGGTCAATCTCTTCGTTGATAGTGCTCAGAGTCTTGAAGCACTTTAAGCTGTGACACGTGAAACACATCATGCACGCTCACGGTTGGACGGAAGCTCGTTGATAGGCTAGATCGCTTTTGCCAATGATCTTGAAAGGACCCACGATCTAGGGGCAAGCTTCCTTTGATACCGGGCGACGAGTGCCTTTCATTGAGAGACGCGGAGGTAGACATGGTCTTCGATTTCAAAAGCCACATCACGGTGCTTATCATCATAATAGCTCTTCCGCGCGATTATGCTGCTTTGAGATTCTCATGAATGACTTTGCACATTTCTTCCGCTTCGGATCAAGTCATTGCCAAGAAGTTGGCGCTCACCTGCCCTGCACTCAATTGAGAGGAGTACTACACTTTCTCGCCATAGAGAATTTCAATGGGGCCTTGCCCAACTCGCTTGGAAGCTGTTGTTGTAGGAGAACTCGCATATGGAAGACAATCTTCCCACTTCATACCGAAGGAAATGACACAAGCCCCGAGCATATCTTCAAGGATTTGATTGACACGCCAACTTGGCCACTTGTTTGAGGATGGAAAGCTCAGCTGAAACGAATGTTGGTGCCCATGGCCTTCAAAAGAATCCCAAAACTTGGAGGTAAAGATGCTGCCACGGTCTCAAGAGATCACTTGTGGAATGCCGCAAAGAGACAATCCTCGAGGTGTATAGCTCGCCAACCGAGCTGCTGTGATAGATTCTTTGATAGGAAGAAAATGAGCCACTTTAGTAAGCTTGTCAATGACAACGAAGATAGCATCATTTCCACGCTTGGACTTTGGAAACCAGTCACGTAAGTCCATTTCGATATGATCAAACTTCCATTCTAGAATAGCAAGAGGTTGAAGGAGACCAGCTGGTCGTTGGTGTTCTACTTTCACTCTTCTCGCAGACATCACATTCATTCACGAATTGAGCAATTTCGCTTCATTCGAGTCCACCAATATGACTGCTTGAGGTCATGGTACATCTTCGCATTTCCGTGATGAATGGATAGAAGCGAATTGTGAGCCTCGCTCATAATGACTTTTCTCAGATCACCCTTAGGAACCACAATCCGTCCTCAAGAAAAGAGTATCTTTGTCATCAATGTGGAAGCACTTGTACTTGAATGCCCTTGTCGATACCACGCTTCACCTTTTTCACCATGGTATCCAGGAGTTGAGCCTCACGAATCTGATCTTCCAAAGTAGGAGAGACTATGAGGTTGGCAAGAAAGCCTTGAGGAACAACTTGAAGATTCAGCTTATGGAAAGCTTCACAGAGATCCGTTGAAGGGCTTGAGGATTAAACTGCTGCAAGAAGCCTTCCCGCTCAAAGCATCTGCGAATGACATTGGCCTTGCCCGAGTATATTCAATACTTGGGTTGTACTCTTGAATCATTTCACCCATCGAGTCCGCCTCGAGGTTGAGGTTGGGTTGAGGAAGATATACTTGAGACTCTTGTGATCGGTGAAAATGTCCACTTTCCTTCCCAACAAGAGATGTCTCCATGTTATCAATGCATGGACAATCGCCGCCAACTCAAGATCGTGAGTGGGGTAGTTCTTTTCGCTGGGCTTCAATCAAGTAGAGGTATAAGCCACAACTCTCTTCTCTTGCATTAACACAAGACCGAGACCTTGAAGAGAAGCATCACGTAAAACTTCAATGGCTTGGATTCATCAGAGGAGTCAAGACAGAGCTGTGACGAGTTTCTCTTTGAGAGTATTGAAAGCAACGCCACACTCGTGGAGACCGTATATACTTCACATGCTTCGAGGAGGTTGGAAAGAGGCTTTGCAATCTTGGAGAAGTTCTCAACTAATCTTCGCAATAGCTTGCAAGACCAAGAAAATCATGGAGCTGCTTGACATTCTCGAGGAGGTTCCCAATTCACAATTGCGACACCTTCTGGATTAACAGCGATGCCCTTGGCGGAGATGATATGACCAAGGTAAAGCACTTCATCAAGCCAAAATTCACATTTGGAAAACTTCACATAGAATTGATACTCGAGCTTGTCTAGCACCAATCGCAAATGTTTGGCATGATCCTTCTTATTCTTGGAGAAGACCAAAATATCATCAAGATAGACCAAGACGAATTCATTGGTGTAGGGGTTGAAGATGAAGTTCATCATCCGAGAGAATGTTGGAGGAGCATTGACAAGGCCGAAAGACATGACAAGATATTCATAAGAACCAAAGCTTGTTCAATGCTGTCTTGGGAATATCTTGTTCACGAATGCGAACTGATGATAACCCATACGAAGGTCAAGCTTGAGAACACTTTAGCACCTTTGAGTTGCTCGAAAAGCTCATTGATGTTGGGAAGTGGATACTTGTTCTTGATTGTCTTCTTATTCAATGGACGGTAATCGACGAAAGTCGGTCCGCGCCATCCTTCTTCCGACAAAAGAACACCACAACCCCAAGGAGATGAACTCGGTCCGATCAAACCCAGACGCTCTTGTTCATCGAGCTGCTTCTTCAATTCCTTCAGCTCATCAGTCCAAGCTTGTATGGACGCTTGCAAACGGGTTCAAAGGCTGTGCTCAAGATCGATAACGAACTCAATCGGCCGATGAGGAGGCATACCCGAAGCTCTTCCGAAAGACATCTTGGTACTCACAAACGATCGAATCGAGAGATAGCATCCAATTCGCCTTCTCATTGAGAGAAAACAACCAATGGTTTCATCACGAAGCGCATAGATGATCACATCATTAGAAGAGTGAGTCAATTGATTTCCCGCAGCACAATCAAGCTGAGCTTTGTGCCGATAAAGCCACCCATCCCGAGAATAAGATCAATATCCGAGTCACCAAGGACAATTGGTTTAGCCAGAAATCTATAATCGCCCATCTTGATAGAAACATCCGAACCATGGAGCTTGCATGCATGAATTTACCCGAGAGACAACCGATAATGGCTTAGGCAAATCTTGAAAACTAACTCATGCTTAGATGCAAAAGGTCTTGAAATGAAAGAATGCGATGCACCAAAGATCAAATAAGACTTTTGCAGAATATCATTAACGAGAGATTACCCATTATCACATCGAAGATTTCTCCGCTTGAGCTGCATTCATCATGTTCACCTTTGCAGACTTGGGATTATGCTTGACCACCGCATTGCTGGAAGATTTCACAGAGGAGGAGGCGGAAGGCGCCTCTGGTTGAAGCATTTGTTCGATAGTGACCTTTCTCACGACACTTGTTGCAAGTCACCCCGAGAGCGGACGGTGGTAAGGAGCACTTGACCTTGGAGCTTGAGAATTAGACTTGTTCTCGATAGCTTGGGTTGGGTGGGTGGGAAGATCCACGGCCACCTGAGTTCTTCTCGCACGATAAGGCCGACGGAACGGAGGAGGAGGAAGGTAGAACTTCGCTGCTTAGCTGCCACTTGAGAGGAAGAAGAAGACTGAACTGCATCCCCGATTCTCTTCTTAGAAGCCTCACATTTGAGCTGGGCAGCTTCTTGCTTCAAAGGCCATGTTGTAGAATTCATCATACTTTTCTCGCTCAAAAGCACAAGAGCTAATTGCAGATCTTCTCTCGCACCACCCCGAATTGATAGATCATACTCTTTTCATCGTGGACGCCTTGCTTAGCAAAGCGAGCGAAGTTTCGAACTGGATATTGTATTGATACACGACATGTTGCCTTGCTTGAGATTGCGGAACTCCTCACGCTTGCTCTCAACAACACTTTTCGAATGTGGTGAGCTCAAATCTCGCGAACTCATCCTGTAATGACACGACCTCCTCTCGAATCTTTGTATTGCTGGTACCACTCAAAGCAGCTTGATCCTTGAGTTGAAACGATGCAAACTTGACAAAGTCCTCGCCTCGACATTGCTACAATCAAAATGCTTGCAGATGTCCACAAGCCAATCGTCAGCGCTCTGTGGCCTCGGCACGTAAACCGAAAGACTTCGCTGATTAGCGAGGAACCGACCGAGAGTAGCAAAGTCCGCTGGTTGTTGCCTTGACCTTGATTTCCTTGATTGCCTTGCCCTTGAGTACGCTTCTGCAAGAGCTGCAAAATCATCTCGAGCATTGGCATTGGTGGCTGCCATGATAGTTGCCAGCCTCCGGAGGCGGAGGTGGAGGTGGAGGGTTCGATCGATTCCCATCATTGCGATCCGGATTCGACGCTACATGGAGCCATCCTCAAGAGGGTGACATCCGTTAGTCCTTTGATAGACAAATAGTCAAGTTGAATCAACGGATAGAAATTGCAACATATAGTCTTCACAATAAACATTCAACAAGGATGAACGAATGAATTCCAAAGTTAACATCACACGCCCATTAAGGTGAGAAGCCACTTGATTAAGAGTTGATGAAAAAAATAACAAGGTACGATCGAACAAATAAGTGGTAAGGATTACCCAATCACGAACCAAATATCTCATGGAAGAAATGCTAGAGCTACTTGAATCCCACCTATAAACTCCCGAAACTTTCTGGTTATGCAACTGGTGTTGGGGATACAGGGACACAAAATATATCACCCAAACTAACAATACCTAGATCCAGCTTTATCCATCCGTCAACACATAACCAAGAAATCCTCGAAATCGTGGTACCTCGACCTTCAAAAACATCCGTTATACAAGTCATGGCAATACTCCCGAGCTCGCCCAAGATCGGGTTATCGGGTTATCTCACCAACAATCGCACAAAAGAGATTTCGATGTCGGCAAAACTCGTATTCCGAATCAGAACGATAAAATTGTGACGACAACACCTCGGAGCTCAACTCCCGGACACCGCCACAACCCCTAAATGTCGAGGCACCAAGAACAATGTTCTCGCCACAAAACCATCGAACGATTCCAAGATACCCGTGATCCTAAAATTTTTTAGTGAAATTTGAGAAGAGGAGAGTCAAAACTCTACGCCAGATACCTCACAGAGCTTATTTAAGGACTGGGGAGTAAAAAGAATCCTACTCTCCGATATATATAATCCTAAGACTCAAAACATTTTCCATTCTAGACTCAACAACGATAGCAAACAATCAAGTAGGGGGCTCTAAGTCGGGAAGGCTCGATTACTAACTTGTAACGCCTCGATGCGGCTATATCTCCCACGTGTCGAGGCACGACTTAGAGGCATAACCGCATTGAAAGCAATGTCGCAAGTGAGGTAATCTTCACACAACCCATGTAATACATAAGGAAAGAGATACATAGTTGGCTTACAATGCCACTTCACACAATACATAAATAAACATCCATCATTCAGAGTACACTCAAGGTCCGACCACGGAACCAAAATAAAAGAAGATACCCCAAATGCTACACAGATCCCCGATCGTCCCAACTGAGCTCCACTATCGATCATCAGAAAAGACACATAGTAACGACCACGCCTCGTCGAACTCCCACTTGAGCTCGGTTGCGCCACCTGACCGCATCGCCGGCACCGCAACTGTTTTGGTAGAATCTGTGAGTCACGGGACTCAGCAATCTCACACCCGCGAGATCAAGACTATTTAAGCTTATAGGAAGGACAAAGTTGTAAGGTGGAGCTGCTGCAAGCGACTAGCATATATGGTGGCTACAACGCAAAAGAGAGCGAGAAGAGGAGCAAAGCACGGTCGTGAAACTAGTAGCGATCAAGAAGTGATCCTGAACTACTTACGCCGACATAACTCCAACACAGTGTTCACTTCCCTGACCACGAGAAGAGACCATCACGGTTACACACGCGTTGATGTGTATTTTAATTGAGGTCAACTTCGGTTTTCTACAACCGACATTAACAAATTCCCATCTGCCTCATAACCAAGGGCACGGCTTTCAAAGATATTACCCCGCAGGGTGTCCCAACTTAGCCCATTATAAGCTCTCACGGTCAACGAAGGATATTCTTCTACCGAAGACCCGATCAATCTCGAATCCGGACTACAAGACATTTCGACAGAATAAAACAAGACCAGCAAAGCCACCGAATGTGCCGACAAACCCGATAGGAGCTGCACATATCTCGCTCGTGGCACACCGGATGAGCCGACGCCGGGTTGGCATAAACCCCGATTGCCTAAGGGCGCCGGACATCGCCAAGTTGACCAGCACTCAAGGAGAACTGCCCGGGGTTAAATAAAGATGACCCGGCTCGCGAAACCCGGGAAAAAGGCTTAGGTGGCAAATGGTAAAACCAAAGTTGGGCCTTGCTGGACGAGTCTTATTCAAAGCGAACTGTCAAGGGGTCCCATAAATCACCCAACCGTAAGGAACGCAAAATCAAGGAACATAACACCGTATGACGGAAACTAGGTGGCAAGAGGAACAAAACACTGCATAAGGCCGAGCCTTCCACCCTTTACCAAGTATATAGATGCATTAATTATAGCAGATATATATTGTGATATCCCCAACAAGTAAACATGTTCCAATAAGGAACAACATCTCCATGTTCCAACAAGGAACAAACTTCATCTTCACCGCAACTAGCAACGCTATAAGAGGGCTGAGCAAAGCGGTAACATAGCCAATCAACGGTTTGCTAGGAAAGGATGGTTAGGGCTGACATGGCAATATGGGTGGCATGATAAGCAAGTGATAGGCATCGAGCATAGGCATAGCAAAAGAGCGAGCAACTAGCATAGCAAAGATAGAAGTGATTTCGAGGGTATGGTCATCTTGCTCGCAATGTTCTCGAGTTGTCGAAAGCTTGATCCTCGTAAGCTGCTCAACAGGTTCCTCGCTCACGCACTCGCCTCCCGCTCTACCCAAAGCAAGAACACAAACAAAGGAACCATAATAAATCACGGTGCAATGCACAAGCAACATGATGCAAAACATGACATGATATGCTAGATGTGATATGCAATGCGTAAGCGCCCCGAAGGAAAATGATGAACCAGGCATCAACTTGGCAAACCAAGTATGCCACTGAAAGATGAGATGATTTCGTTGAAATCGATATAAAGATCACCGAATCGGATGCACGGTTTGCAAATGACAAGCAAAACAAGAATGGCACAAATCTGCCATTAACAAAGATGATGCCACTTAGCAAGCAACAAGAAATTAAGCTACTGCACCCAAACGTACCAACAAAGTATATGGCAGTGATCTACACAAGATGCTTGACAAAAGATGAACACTGAGCTACGGCTAAATCACATCATAACAGGTTCAAACAAGCATGGCAAAAGTGCACAAAATATCAGTCGGACATGGCAAAACAGCATCAGTAGCAATGTTCAGAGCAGCAAAACTACATGCTACAGGAACTTATAATAGCAAAACAAGGCATGGCATGAATCTACTCAAAGCATAGAACAAAAGTCCCTTACTGACCATAAGCCAAAAAGGATCAGAAAATATAGTAACACCCATGTCAATATCGCAAGTTTTGTTAATAGATTCAAGAACATGGCATGTCAAAACTGATAACAAGTAGGCATGTTTAAGAGCTCAATGCACTCACTACAGAGCCTTTCATGATAAACTAAGCATACATACATCAAGAAGACATGGCATAGAAGACATACATGGCAAGAACAATAACATAGCATACATGGATCAACCACAACAACCTTGGCAAAATTGAATAACATGTAAACAATCTGCCAGAAACATTTGATAGCAAAAGTAGAGCTCGATTGACTCAAGCTATGGCACTCCATAATTGCAAACAAAGGCATGGATGGATAGAGAAAGACATGTAGAACAAAACATCCTTACTGAAGTATCTCAAAATATGCATGGATCTCTCGGTAGCATCAAGTTAACATGGCATCAAAATATCAAGAAAACAGAGCTGAAAACAGCAACATCAGACACCTACTTTGCATGCTTGTGCTAGTCACCACATAGATCACAAAAATACATGGCATACACCCCTGGAAAGATGGCATGGCATATTACAAAACACATGTAGGACTCAAATTCATAGGGTGCACACATCAATCATAGCAAAATAATAAAAGTGCAAGTTCTGTTAAGAAATGTAAACTAACATCACATAGCCCTCTTCTAACAGAATTTCGGGCATCAAGATGAGCTCAAGTGAAAATGATGCAATGAGATGAAATGATCTACTCTTTGAGGCGAACATTTTGATATATTAAACACGCAAAATGGAGCTACAGATGCAAAGATATGCTACGTTGAAAATGCCACAAATATTAACAGATGCAAAATACTTAGAAGAAATTGAGGGGGAAGAAAGTCAACGCCGCCGCCAGACCGGATCGATCGGATCGGGATCCGCCCGATCCAAGCGGGCGGCGGCGGTGAGCAGCTCCGTGGCCGGGCGAGGAGAAGAGGCGGGTCCGTGGTCGGAGGAGGTGGCGCCGGCAGAAAGGGCCGGGCGGCGGGGCGAGGCGCGCTGGGCGACGGGTGGCGCGGCGCCGGCTGGGGGAGGTGGGATGGCGCTGGCGGCCGGCGAGGGCGGGCGGCGGAGCTGGTGGAGGAGGCGGCGGCGGGGCGGGCCGGAGCGGAGCGGCTCGGGCGCCCCATGGGCGAAGCGGGCGGCGGCGACCCGGCCGGAGGGCCTCTGCTGGTTCGGGCGGCAGCGGCGCGAGAGGCGGCGGCGGGCTACGTATGGCGCGCTGCCACTGGCTGCGGGGCGGCGGCGATTTCGTCCGTGGCGCGGACGGTCCAGACGGGCGCTGGATGAATTTTAGGGTTTCGGGGAAGAAGACCCGGATTTGGACGGGAGGTGTTTAAATAGGCATAGAGGGAGCTAGGAGAGTCCAAATGAGGTGTAGTTTTACCACACGATCGTGATCGAACGACGGAGAGCATGGAAGTGACTTAGATGGGTTATTGGGCTGTTTTGAAAGGGTGTTGGGCTGCAACTTAAAAGAGGCCTTTGCGAGAGTGCGTTAACCGCTGAGTACCAAACGAGCTCCAAATGACCAAACTTGACCGGTGGTCTACGGTGGTATACCAAGGCCACTTGACAAACCTCGTCCATTCCGAGAAGGTTTAGTACCCGCCACGGAAAAACGTAAAAGGGCCGCCGGGGAGATAGGAGTGCCGGATTGCAAAACGGACAACGGAAAAATGCTCGAATCATGAGACTAACACGTATGCAAATGCGATGCACATGATGACATGATATAAAAAGCATGACATGGACAAAATGCAAAAAGAAGAAAAACCCAACCACAGAGGGAATATGATATCACAATGCCGAAAATGGCAATTGTTGGAGTTACAAATATGGAAAGTTACTTCCGGGGTGTTACACTCTTCTCCCACGATCCTTCTCTTCTCCTCTGACAGTCGGCGGAGGGGCTGCTTAACTGGTTTGGCATCTGTTCGGACGTGTAGCTTGTGCTCGGTGAATTCCTTCGGAACACCCGGCATGTCCTTGGGGACCATGCGAAGATGTCCCGATTTCACGGAGGAAATCGACAAGCTCGCTTTCCTATTTATCTGTCCGTGTTTGCCCCAATGACGGCAAACCTTTCCGGTGCTCTGGGTCCAGAGGTATCTTTTTTGTTTCCTTGGCCGGCTGGAAGGAACCTTGGGCATCACACTCTTTGGGGTCGGAGGACAGGGCGGGCTGCTTGCCGGCCATGGCCACGACTCGGTCCAACATCTTCTTCTCTTCGGCGATCACGAGGGACTCGCCACCGGCTTGCCGCTGCAAAGGCACTCTGAGGACTTCTTGTAGTCGCCGGTTATGGTGATGATGCCCTTGGTACTTGGCATCTTCATCTTGAGGTAGGCGAGGGGTACAGCCATGAACTTGGCCAGAGCAGGCCGCCAAGCAGCGCATGGTAGGGGCTCTCAAGGTCCACCACTTCAAACCAGATTGCTTTTCTCATGAAGTGATCCTTGTCTCCCAAGAGAACATCTATCTTGATCTTGCCGATTGGTGAGCAGACAGGCCGGGTACAATGCCATGGAACACGGTCCGCTTGGCATGAGGTGCTTGGCCTTGATGTTCAGCTTCTCCATGGTGTCTCTGCACAAGATGTTGATGTTGCTCCCCGCTGGCCTATCAAGACGCTGGAGAATCGGGCAGCAAGCCTGCCCATTGCTAGGGTTGCCTCTTAATCAATACATAGGAGCCCGGGACGGCATCACCTGGTGGTCGGCCCGGCCCAGCCTGATAGGCCTCTAACCAAAGGCATGTATTCGGGTTGCCGGAGGCGACACTGCTGACCTTCTTGGTGCTTTGCCGCGCCGGGCTGCACCGGTCTTCGGCTGGCTCGTGAAGACGACGAGGCGGCGGTTTCATTGGGGAACTCGCCTCGACGGTTCCGATCGCTGGTCGAGTGGTCGGGCTGTTGGGGAGCCGGAGGCGGCTGTCCAAAGAAAGCGGAGGCGGCACCAGCCCTTTGCCTTTGGTGATTCGGGTGAGCCAGCTGGCACTTCCGGTTGTATGGTTGGACGGCTTTGCCGCCATTGTGGAACTTGCATGGGGCATCAAGGGCTTGCTTGTAGGAGAAAGCCGGCCGCTGCCGCCCGCCGCTTCTTCGGCTTTGCGCGGGCCGCCCTTCAGTTGCTCGTTTTCGACGGTGGCCACCGCCGACCGGGCGGAGGCGCATTGGGCCTTTGCGCTTGTTGTCGTGGTTGGCACGGACGTCGGTTAGAGTCGCCACCGGGCGCTTTGGGAGCCGGCTTGAGTACGCTCCCGCGGCGCTTCACCCGAGCTCGGTCTTCATCGAGGAGTCGGCGGTGGCATTTGTCGGCTATGACAAGTAGCTCGTCGAGGGTAGCCGGCCTCGCCCCAGAGGACCTTGTGTTGAGGAGGGTGCCTTCGGCACCCGCAAAGGAAGTACTCTATGGCTTGAACCTCGTGCACCCCCTCGCAGGAGTTGCGGAGCTCGGCCCAACGCGTGAGGTAGTCGCGAGTCGACTCGGTGGGTCCTTGTACGCACAAGGAGAGTTGCCTGGGCTTAGGAGCCCGCTTGTAGGTGCTGGTGAAGTTGCGGATGAAGGCTTCGGTGAAGTCTAGCCAGCTGTTAATGCTGTATGTCTTGAGGCTGTTGAGCCAGGTTCGCGCCGTGCCCTGAAGCATGAGGGGCACATATTTCACGGCAACGCGCCTGTTGCCATTCGCTATGCTGACCGCGGTTGAGTAGTCGATCAGCCAATCCTCTGGCTTCACAGAGCCGTTATATTTGGGTGTGTCTCTTGGGAGCGAGAACCCTTTAGAAAAGGGCTCGTCATGGATGCGGGGCCAAGCAAGGCGCCCGACATCGCTTTCTTCCAACGCTCGATCGCGCCAGCGGTCGATCCGTGGCGGGCGTTGCCGCCGACTTTTTCAGCGGGGCCTAGTCGGCCGCCGAGAGTCGGATGCGTGATAAGCGGCGGGTGGGATATCTTTCCCCGTGAGGTGGAGGAGGGGGCGGGTTGCCTCGCCATTCCACGGCTCGAGGGCGGCCTTCGCGCTCGCCGCGGCCGGCGTCGGCTTTTTTCTGCGCTGGGCGCGTTCCGCAATGGCGCGGCGTGATGTTGCGCCGTGCTCTCGGTGCGGGCGCTGTCTTCTTGCCGCTCTGCGGCCGCGCCGATCAGTTGCTGGATACTCCTAGCCACGCAGGGAAGCTCATCGGGCCCTAGCCCATTCAGCTCTTCTATGGCCGCCTAGGCGGCGCGCAGGTTCTCGAGGGGCGTGGCGTAGACGGGGCGGTCCACTCCCAGCATGTCGGCGATGGCTGCGCCGCATTTCTTGACAATGCCGAGTCGGCTCGGCCCTTCGGGAGGCGGCGTGCCGAAGGCAGCGCGGTCGATTTCACCGGTGGGCCTCGTGAGGCGCCTCGTGGAGGTTATCCTCCGCCCTCCGCGGAGGGCGAGGCGGCATGCCTCCAGCGCCGCCGCCGGTGTCAGGCGGGAGAGGGGCGGACAGGTCGTGCGGCGCCGCTTGCAGGGCGTCGTGGGTGTTCTCGCCCGAGGGGCTGCCGTGACTAACGAACAACACCTCGGTGATGGCGCTGCCACAGCTGTCGGCTTGTGGGAGCGGGTCGTCGAAGATGACGACGTTGGTGGGGAAGGCGTCGAGGGATGCCGTGTCGGAGTCGACAAGCATCGGGTCGGTGGAGCCAACCGACTCCAAGTCCACAGCGGGCTCGCTGGAGACGTGGAGTTGGTTGAGGAGGCTGACGAGGTGGCTCTCGAGGCAGCCGGTGCCCGCGTCGGATGCGGGCTCGTCGGAGAAGCGAGCCTCGCCAAGAAGGTCGGCGAGGCAGCTCGCCGCCAGCAGTATCAGCCGACGCCTGCAGCTGCCGGGCAAGCGCCATCGGGCGTGCTGGCTGGCTACGCCTGGGGAGGAAGAGGGTTCCCGCCCGCACAGGTCTCCGGACGACGGGCACCTGGCCCCACGGTGGGCGCCAAATGTCGAGTGGTAGGTGCGACATATGCCAACGGGTGGATAATCATAGTGGGAGCCAATAAGACGTCGCCATTGCCTGGAAACGGATGAGGCGAAGACATGCACGCCGGCGATCTACCCAGCTTCGGGCTCTCCGTGGAGATAACACCCCATCGCTACTCATGGGTCTCCGATGATCACTAGATGAACAAGTTGTTACAAGAGGCTCCTTGAGCTGTTCGGTGAGAGGAAGAAGAAGGGCACAGCCTAGCTCTCCTCTTCCCTCTATGTGGTGTCTAAAACTCTCAGAGATCAACCTTTGCATGGGTGCCCTGGGGGGTTCATATAGTCCTACCCTGTGGGTACAATGGTAATCCGCTAGGCATGGGCCCCAGCCGCCGGTGTGTTCGTCGCGGCTTCTCCGCCCGCCGGGGCCCGCCGACTGGTGGGTCCCGGCCGCCGCCGGCTTCTGGTCGACAAGTTGGCCCCACCGCTGAGGGCCTTGTCGGGGCTGGTTATCAAGGCCTCAATCCCGATGACGAGGGCTTTGTCGGGTAGCATGGCTACAGCAGTGCGCGCTTGGCGGCGATCATCAGAGTCTCATTTCGCCTTGTCTCCTTAATGAGGCGCTCTTCGAGGGAGGAACAAGCCGATTATGGGGAGCCGCCTTGTCTCAGCCGATCGGGGAGGCCGAGCCGCCCGGCATCTCTCGACCGAGGGGCCCGGCCACCGCGGTAGTATGCATAACCCGTCGGGTGACATCACATACCAACATGGCAACAAAGTTGCCACGGACGGGTGATGGCTGCCCCAGACGGGCAGATCAGATCCACGCTCGCCCGGATGTCGGGTGGCAGGCTTCACTGTAGCCACGCCCCATCTCATCACCGTTATGTGGGTGCAGATTCTGAGGGTGCGGCCTTGGTCATCATGGATGGCCGCCCTTGTAGTCGGCCTTCGTGGCCGGCCACGCTGAGTCGGCCGGGTAGCCGCTCCTTGGAAGCCGCCCTCTCGTGGCTTTCTTCTATGGGTCTTGGGGCCAGGCCGCCTCCTGACAGCCGGCCTGGATGACAGCCGGCCGGGGGAAGGCGACCCAACTTCTTGGATGTTGGATGACTTGATTGGCTTGATTGGCTTGTAATTTTTTCAGAAGCCCTAGGGGGAGCCGGTTAGGCTACCCGTGGTCATTTACTCCGACACATAGGTTTCTTAATAGTGGAATCTGCAAGGTGCAAATTTAGAGAACAATCATCAAATTGACGGAAACCTAACACATCACACAAAGTTTTTGGAATTGTGGAAACACTAGCACCCAGATCACATAAAGCATAGCATTCATGATCTTTAATTTTAATTTTAATAGTAGGTTCCCTCTCATCTTAAAGTTTTCTAGGTATAGAAACTTCTAATTCAAGTTTCTCCTCATAAGATTGCATTAAAGTATCAACGATGTGTTTAGTAAAAGCTTTATTTTGATCATAAGCATGAGGAGAATTTAACACTGATTGCAAACAAGGAAATACAATCTATCAAAGAACAATTATCATAATTAAATTCCTTGAAATCCAAAATAGTGGGTTCATTACTATGTAAAGTTTTGACCTCTTCAATCCCACTTTTACCAAATTTTGCATCAAGATCTAAAAACTCCGAATCATTGGGTTGCCTTTTAACTAAAGTTGACTCATCTCCAGTCCCATCTTTATCAAGATTCATATTGGAAAACAAAGATTTAATAGGATACACATCAATCACTTTTAGATCTTCATCATTGTTATCATGGAAACTAGAAGAACACGCTTTTACAAAGCAACCTTTTTAGCACGCATCCTAGCGGTTCTTTCTTTGCACTCATCAATGGAAATTCTCATAGATTTGAGGGACTCATTGATATCATGCTTGTGTGGAATAGATCTAAGTTTCAAAGAGTCATCATCAAGAGAAATTCTATCCACGTTCCTAACCAACTCATCAATCTTAGGCAATTTTTCTTCAAGCAAAGCATTGAAATTCTTTTGCGAAATTATAAATTATTTAACACTAGTCTCAAAATCAAAGGGCATCTTATTAAAATTTCCATAAGAGTTGTTGTAGGAATTACCATAATTATTAGAGGAATTACTAGGAAATGGCATAGAATTGAAATTTCCTCTATACGCGTTGTTACCAAAATTGTTCCTACCAACAAAATTCATATCCATAGATTCATTATTATTCTCAATCAAAGTGGACAAAGGCATATCATTAGGATCAGAAGAAACACTCTTATTAGCAAACAATTTCATAAGATCATCCATCTTTCCACTCAAAACATTAATCTCTTCAATAACATGAACTTTTTTACTAGTGGATCTTTCGGTATGCCATTGAGAATAATTAACCATAATATTATCTAGGAGTTTAGTAGCTTCTCCTAAAGTGATTTCCATAAAAGTACCTCCCGCGGCCGAATCTAAAAGATTTCTAGAAGCAAAATTCAATCCGGCATAATTTTTTTGTATAATCATCCATAAATTCAAACCATGTGTAGGGAAATTACGTATCATTAATTTCATCCTCTCCCAAGCTTGTGCAACATGCTCATGCTCAAGTTGCTTAGAATTCATAATATCATTTCTAAGAGAGATGATCTTAGCGGGAGGAAAATACCTAGAGATAAAAGCATCTTTGCACTTATTTTACGAATCAATACTTTTTTTAGGCAAGGAAGAGAACCAAGTTTTAGCATGATCTCTAAGCGAAAACGGAAATAGCTTCAATTTAACAATATCATTATCCACATCTTTCTTCTTTTACATATCACACAAATCTACAAAGTTGTTCAGATGGGTAGCGGCATCTTCACTAGGAAGGCCAGAAAACTAATCTTTCATAACAAGATTCAACAAAGCGGTACTAATTTCAGAAGATTCAGCATCGATAGTGGGAGCAATCAGAGTGCTAATAAAATCATTATTGTTGGTATTGTAAAAATCACACAATTTAGTATTATCTTGAGCCATCGTGACAAACAGTCAATCCAACACACAAGCAAACAAGAAGCAAGCGAATAGAGACGGACGGAAAAATGGCGAATAAAACTGCAAAGGTGAAGTGGGGGAGAGGAAAACGAGAGGCAAATGGCAAATAATGTAATGCGAGGGATAAGCGTTTGTGATGGGTACTTGGTATGTATTGACTTACGAGATCTCCCAAAGAACGGTGCCAGGAACCCTTCTTGCTACCTCTTGAGCATGCGTTGGTTTTCCCTTGAAGAGGAAAGGGTGATGCGGCAAAGTAGCGTAAATATTTCCCTCAGTTTTTGAAAACCAAGGTATCAATCCAGTAGGAGACTACACACAAGTCACCTAGTACCTGCACAAACAATCGAGAACCTTGCAACCAACACAATAAAGAGTCGGCAAAGCAACACCTATGGGATCACTTGTATCCCTTCTATGGTTGGCGGGCGCGGGGTTGTGAGAAGAGCAGGTTTAGGAGCTAGCACAAAGATCGTTTACCCAGGTTCGGGCCGCGAGGATGCGTAATACCCTAGTCCTGCTTTGGTGTGTATTTCAGAGTGTTCTTGAGCTCTCGAACTAGCTATGTGGCTGCGCTGCTCCAAAGAGTCAATCCTTCTCCTGGTCGCCTGGCCTCCTTTTATAGGGAAAAGGGTTGCCACAAGGGCACACAGTGAGGTGGAAAGGTCTACGAGATGAGTCTATCCTCTCGCACCGTCAGACAAACACATTTAATGCGCTGCCGACGTGCCCCTCTCACTTTATCGGGGACGGCAAGGAAGCACGTCCCAGCTGCCGCCGCCTCACCTGGCTTTGACACACGTCCGAGCTGACGGGGTGTCGCGACGCCACATTGGTTGGCTGCTGGGCTGGCGCGGTGGTGGAGCCTTCACGAAGATCTGGATGCCACCATGCAGGTGCTTGCTGGGTCGGTGTAGAGGCCGCCCGTTGCCACGCAGGTGCCTGCCCAGTTGGGTGAGCTAGCAGCTGCATGGGAACGGCGGTGGCATCTTGGCAGACGTGGGCCTAGCTGCGGCCCCGCTGGTGTCCTCGGCAAGGGTCTTGTCGGGGCCCCGACAAGGGTCTTGCCGTGGCGTCGTGGTCGTCCCTGGCAAGGATCTTGCCAGGGGTCTTGTGGATTTATTTGGCAAGGATCTCGCCGAGGGTCGTCGTCTTCTGGTCCTCATCTGATCTTGCGTATTCATGATCTTGACAAAGATCTGCATGCCACAATGGAGGCGCCTCCCGAGCCTTCGTCCCATCGTGGTTGGTTATGTTGGAAGCCATGGGCTCAAGGGTGGCGCGCCCCGCTGGTGTTGGGCGAGCTGCCCTGGCAAGGCTCTTGCCGGGGGTGCTGAGGCTGCCCCAGCAAGGGTCTTGCCGAGGGAACCTGCTTCGTCCCTCTGCTCTTTGTGTTCTTGGTCTTGGCGCTGTTTTTGTTGGCCTTGTGCTTTGGTTTCCCAATGGATTCCTCCTTCGCTTGTTAAGTGTGGGCTGGCGTGGGCTCGCTGCCTGCACAAGTAAAGGGGTCAAAAGGAGAGCCCCTACTTTTGTACACCGACAGGAGCCCCCGGGCCTGGGCCACACATAAGCGCGACGCGTTGTTGGGCTAGGCCCAAAACGGTGCGCGGGCAGGTGGGGTGGATTTTACCGCAGTAACTTTTCGTCCGCTGTGCTTCTCCATGACCCGTGTTGAACGCGCGACGTGGAGGGTCATGCATGACGTGGGGGTCATGCATGACGTGGGGGTCATGCGTGGGGCGGTCTCCGCACGCATGCGTCACATCACAGTTAATGGGAAAAGAGGCGGCCCGCACCTTCCTCGTAAAAAGGAATAACCGTGGGTGCGCTGCTCATTTACCCCCTGCGCCTTCTCCAATCTTGGAACCGCCGTCCCTTTCTTCCTCCCTCTCGAGCTTTTGCCCCCTCACGCTACCGCCGCGCCTTTGTCCTCCTTAACCGCCATGGCGCCCAAAACCAACAGAGGCAAGGGGGCGGCCAAGGATGCCGGGGAGAAGGAGCCGCCAAAGAGCGAGTTGGCAGTGCGGCGGACGCAGCACGCCTACTTTCCGTCGACGGTCGACACGGTCGAACTCCAGGACTACTTCAAACAGCTGTGGGGGTGCAAGATGGGGGCGAGATGACGGGGCATCCGGCCACGCGCGTCATCCCTGCCGCTTTTGCCGAAGCCAGCCCAAATCGGTATCCATTCTTCGTTGGTTACTTCTCCTGCAGCCTCTGCCCCCCCTTCTCTGATTTCTTCAATAACGTCATGCACACCTACGGCTTCTACCTTCTGGATTTTACTCCAAATGTCGTGGCGTGCATGGCTCTTTTTGCACACCTCTGTGAGGGTTTCGCCGGGGTGCATCCCAACACGGCGCTCTTCCGCCACTACTTCTTCCCTCGGATCTAAAAGGGGGCACCATTTCCGGTTGCGTCGCCTGGATCCCAAGGTCCAAGGGACATACCCGAAGGGCTCTCAGAAGGAGAGGTGGGAGGAGTGGCGGGGCCGGTGGTGCTTGATTGAGGAAGATGATCCACAAGATTTCTGCCGGGTTCGCCAGGCGCCGTCGGTTCATCGAAATGACTGGAGCAATGTCGACACCGACGACGCGAAGCTCACGATTGCCACCACCAGGATTCTCCGCCTCACCGAGGCCAGGCTCACCCTTGAGATGATCGGGGCGGATTTCATCCGCCACCGAATCGCCCGCAGATAACAAGGGGAGGCCGCCTCGGTTTCACGAACGCGTCGACATCATGAGGCTTCGCCCCGCCTCACCACAACTTCATGGTGATGGGGCACGCCCACTTCTGCCAGCGGCTCTTCCAGCTCGACGTGAACAACGACGGCAAGGTCGAGCGGTCCGCAGGCTGTTAAAACCAGCAAGGTCGCTAAGGCCCTTGTTAGTTACCGTGGGTGGTCCCGCTGAGCAATAACTCGCGCCGAAACGACATCACCGCCATGATGCTGGAGTTCAACGCGCACGGCCTCGTCTCAACTTGGGCCGAGCCGCCGGAGGATCAAGTGCAGGAGTTTTTTGACACCTTGGAGGATAAGTACGTCAGCGCCGAGCTGCGGCTCGTCCAGGACACCACCCAGGCGGAGCTGGACTATATCGCCGCCAGGGCGGCGGAGGCGGAGCTCGCTAGGGAGGCCGGGAGCGCCGGCGGCATGGAGGACAAGGCCGTGGCGGAGGCGGAGGAAAGGAGCTCGCCTGGGCGGAGGCTGGGAGGCCAGCAGGTTACACTGGGGCCCCTCTCATCAAGATGTGGTCGACGAGCCGCCGGAGGGGAGGTCGAGACTGCCGACCCCCTGCAACAGGGAGGGGCGAGTCTCATGGGGCAGCTCTGGCGAAGCCGGGTCCGACTGCAGGCCGTGTAGCTACAGAAACCTGGGGGCGCCCTGGCGCTGCACAAGGACCGTAGCGGCGAGGAAAGTGGTGAAAGCCGCAGTGGCGAAGAAGAAGGCAACTGCCTCTGCTTCGTCCAAGCTTCCATGGACCCCATCTGCTTCCCCTCCTCCCGAAGATGACGACGCGGAGGTTGTCTTCGATTTTGGGTCCCTCAGCCCAAGGAGGAAGAGGAAGGCAACAGAGGAGGAGGTGGAGGACGAGTAAGTATCTTGTTCCCTTTTTCTTGCCATCCCTGCCTCCTCAAATCGTGCCGCTTATCTTGATTTGTTTCTTTCATTGCAGGGACGCGGAGACACTGGCCCAGAGGGTGAAGAGGGCTAGGGCTTCAGCGAGCGGCCAGCCCCTGGCAGGTACTTCTGGTACACCGCTGGTGGTGTTGAGCAGCCCAGACAGCAGCCCTCGGCGCAGCCCCCAGCGTAAGCTCATCACTCACCCCTCGTCGACGTGTGTCGGGGGTACGACACTTTGGTGCTGACCTTGCCGTGGTTGCAGGAGGAGGGCAACAGCAGGAGGAGTCACCGAGGGCTACCCCCAACACGCCGCCCCCATCAACCACGCCGCCCCGAGGGGCGTCCCTGGCAAGGGCGCCAGGCATCGAGCCCATGCACATGGAGAAGGAGGAGGCAAACTCAGGCGCTGGTGGCTTCGCCTCATTGCCAAATGTTGGCGGGGAGGGGGCCTCTTCTTCCCAGCCCGCACGCTAAGTCACCGCTTCCATCCCTCGTTTTTTCTCGTTTTTCCGAATCTTGGTCTCGGCCACTCATCCCCTTCTCGGTATCCTGATCCTCCCTCGACGGACCGAGAGGACATAGTCACCGTCATCGAGGACGTCGCCAAAGATGCCGCGGCGGAGGCGGAGAAGATCGCCACCGAGCAGGTGTAACACCCCAAAAATTTAACCATGATTTATTGATTAAAATTTTGCCTTGGTAAATTAAAATTTTATTTTTCTGGATTTTTCCTTTGATTCAGAACCACTCTTTTCTTCTGAGTTGTGGAGCTTCCACCCCAAGTAAAAACTTTTCAAATGTTTTTGGGCTTGTATACCCTCTCTAGAAACATTTCTTTTATCAGTGAAATTATTTATATGATTATTTTCCCTGAACTTTATTTCTTTTAAAAATGTTTTTTTAGCTTTAGAGCCTCTTTTGCAAAACAACCCTTTGATAATTTTTTTTTTAAATCCCACCAAAATTTGGGGATGACATGTGATGTTCCTAAATCACTTTTATGCAAAAAATATCTTTTAGCATTTGGAGATTTTGAGCTATACCCCAAGTTTTCAAATCTGGTCCAGTTTGCACTATTGCACTACAACCTATTTAAATTCTTTAAAACTTCCACCAAAATTAGGGGATGTTAGGAGGAGTACATTATTCAACTTTATGCTAAAATCCACTGGTGTTCTTTGAAAAATTTGAGCAAATCATCCTCTTTTGCTCTCTGGACCAGGTTGGCTTTCTCTACTGCAACCCTAATTTATTTTGCTCTAGTGCCCATGAGCTTTTTTCCTGCTTATAGTCCTCCCTACCAAACCCTTAAGTCCAGGAGAATGGACCCATTGGAGTATTTTTGGTCCACGAAACTATGCCCTTTTATTTCTATCCAGAATTGGTTTTCTCAAAAAGTTGCACTAACAAGTTTCTGGTTTTGCCAAACTAACCTTGCCACCATCACCTACACCTAAAGAGACCCTGGTCTGGAGAGTTTGGCCGCCCCAAGAGATGCCTAGATGCCCTTGGCATTTCATCGAGCAGGTTAGGGGCATGGCCAGTTTTGGCATGCTTTTGGACTTGCATTATGAAGTTGCCCTAATGGCCTTACCAGCATGTCTATTAGCCCCCATATGATCATTAACCTATCCCTGTTTAGTTGTAGAGGCAACAGAGGGGCGTAGAACGCGATGGCATTTGCTCGAACGCTCGGGCAGCATGCCTGGGCGCCGCCAGAGCGCACATTTTGTACGCCAAGGCACCGAGCCGCCGCTGCCTCACTTCAGCCTCCCCGCTTAGTGCTGACCTTGGCCACCACCGCCAACACGCTCGATCCTCCTCGCCGCAGAGCCGCCGTTTCTCCTCGCGCTTCTACAGGCCACCACCGCAAGCCGCCACTGCCGCTCCGACAGCTCCTGCCGTGGACGGCGCCGCCCGAGCCATAGCCGCACGCCAGCTGCCCCTGGAACACCTCGAGCTCATCCGCAAGCTCGCTTATAGCGACGCCGCCGCCACGCCGCTTTTGTAGAACAGAACGGCGGTTCGCCGTCCGGTCTTATCTCGCCGCCAAGGAACCGACCTCGCCGCTTATAAAGGGCCCCGAGGGAGTCCTCGATTAGGGGTGTCCGGATAGCCGAACTATCACCGCTGGCCGGACTCGGACTATGAAGATACAAGATTGAAGACTTCGCCCCGTGTCCGGATGGGACTTTCCTTGGCATGGAAGGCAAGCTTACGATACGGATATGTAGATCTCTACCATTGTAACCGACTCAGGTAACCCTAACCCTATCCGGTGTCTATATAAACCGGAGGGTTTTAGTCCGAGGACTAACAACAATCATACCATAGGCTAGCTTCTAGGGTTTAGCCTCTAATCTCGTGGTAGATCCACCGTTGTACTACCCATATCATCAATATTAATCAAGCATGAGTAGGGTTTTACCTCCATCGAGAGGGCCCGAACTCGGGTAAAACATCGTGTCCCTTGTCTCCTCGTTACCATCCGCCTAGACGCACGCTCGGGACCCCTACCGAGATCCGCCGGTTTTGACACCGACATTGGTGCTTTCATTGAGAGTTCCTCTATGTCGCCATCTTTAGGCCCGATGGCTCCTTCGATCATCAACAACGACGCGTCCGTGGTGAGGCTTTTCTTCCCGACAGATCTTCGATTCGGAGGCTTTGCATCATGGGCCAATTCACTTGGCCATCCGAGCAGATCGAAGCTACGCCCGCCATCAGGTCAGATTTGGGAGTTTGAACTACACGGCCGACATCCGCGGAGACTTAATCTTCGACGGATTCGAGCCACAGCCAAGCCGCCAAGATCGCCTCGATGGGCACGATCTAGCTCGCCACCAACAAAGCCTCGAGGTCGCACCAGCCGTCTCGCCCGATTCTTTAGCTCGGACCGACCGCAGACGAGGACGCAGTGGTTGGACACCGCCGGGGCTATGATCTCTACGGCGATCGAAATAACTCCATCCCTGTCTCTTGCGAAGACCGTGACTCCAAGGTGCCGGACTCTCTCCGCATTCAACCCTCCGCTACCGCCAATCGAATCCAATTGGGCGCCGTTATGGAGTTCACTATCATGACATCTTTCAAAGACTCGCCTTTGGCGACATCCTGAATTCACTAAATTCTCTCTTTATCGAGAGCCCCGGTCGGACTACGGTCAGAAGGTTGGGATGCGGACGACGAAGAAATTCAATGCCCACCCACCACCCTTTGTAGCCACCGCCGATGATTTAACCGACATGCTCGACTTCGACCAAGACATCGACGGTATGGACGACGATGTCGAGATTTACCAAGAACCAGCGCCTATAGGGCAATCGAAGGCCACCTCGCCATACGATATATACATGGTGGTCATCCCTAAAGGAAGTGACGACGAGGAACAACGGACACTACGGCGATAAATCCTCAAAACCAGTCCAAACGGCAACATAAACGCCGCACCAAGTCCCGCCGACAAACACGGCAGCCACACGACTCCAGCCATAGAGCAGGGCTAACCGTGGACGCATTTAACATGCTATTGAGCAACCGTCCAATAGGACAACTTGATAAACAATCCGTCCTCAAGCGAAGATAACAGTCCGACGATCTCACGGACAAATTGTTGGAGCAGAAGAACTTCCACAAAGGCTCGTCGCCACTACGCGTAGCCTGAAAAAAGGAAGCGAAGCTCAAAACAGCGGAAGATGCACTCAGAATCAGATGGAGCAAAGTACTCAACACCGCAGAGAAATACATCGACAGTCGCCAAACAAAGAGCTACCCGAAGCGCAAATTACTGCCCGAATTCGATGAGGAGGCCGTAGAACCCCCACAATCAAAGAACAAAGAGGCCGCCCGATCGGATAGAAGACCACATGGCAAACATGGAGCGGCAAGCGGCGCCACACACAAGCCGGCACACGATCCGCATAAGGATTCACATCAAAAGGATGGCCCAGTTAGGTCCATCTATGGGCCGAGAAAGCAAGCTCTTCCAAGCAATGCAACACGCCAAATATCCAACATCATGGCACACCCAAGTATAGGGGTGCCGACACCCCCGTGTTTCATCGATGAGGTGCCGGATCACAAATTCCTCAGCGGATTCAAACCCGAAACATAGAGGCATACGACGGAACAATGCACTCGAGTCTCGGATTGAGGATTACATCCTCCACATACACATGGCTAGAGGAGATGATCTCCACGCCATAAAATACTTACCCTCAAGCTCAAAGGGCCAGCCCGACATTGGCTCAAAAGCCTCCCGAAAATACCATTGGAAGTAGGGAAGAGCTCGAGGATGCTTTTCGCAAATTTTCAAGGGACTTATGTCCGCCCTCCGGATTCGGACGATTTAAGTCACATAACTCAACAACCCGGAGAGTCAGCCCGCAAATTTCGAACAGGTTCTCATCGAAAAGAACCAAATAGTCGATCGTCCGGCGCCAAGCCTTAGTAGCTTCAAACACAACGTCCGAGACGAATGGTCGCTGCACACCTCGCCAGAGAAGCCGAGAACAATGGCTGCATTAATAAGCCTCATGACCCGCTTATGCTGGAGAGGATAGTTATTGGCAAGATGTTGTACCACACCCAAGTACATCCAAAGTCGAGAAGGAAATGGCAAACCACGATGCAGCAAGGACCAGCGCCGACAAAGGGAAACAACCCAAGAGCACGGCAACAACGCCGGATTCGTAAGCTCCCGCAGAATCATAAAAACCTGCCCTCAAGGACAACAATGACGAGCTATCCAACCTAAACAAAATCTTGGACAAAATATGCCAAATCCACAAGACTCTTGAAGCCCGCAAACCATTCCCACAGAGATTGTTGTCTTCAAGCAGTCCGCAAACTCAATGTCGAACACAAGGGCTCGACACACCAAGCGAGGACGATGACGAACCCCACAAGCAGAAAGCACCGGAAAACAAAAGAATTTCCCACAAAAAGTCAAAACAGTGAACTCACTTCAAGTGACAAAAGGAAAAAACAGAGCGGCTCCCATAGAAACACGCTTCGCACGTTCTATCCCAGCAGAGTCCCAACAATGGTTGTCAAAACCAATCACCTTCGATCATCAGGACTATTTTCGGAAGTATCCAGAACGCAGGATGGACTGCCTTGATATTAGATCCTATAATCGACGGACTCCAATTTAGACAAGTCCTAATGGATGGAGGTAGCGATCTAAACCTGCTATATCAGGACACAATCCGCAAAATGGGGATAGACCCAACTAAAATTCGCCATAGCAACACCTCCTTCAAAGGGGTAATGCCAGGCCTATATGCCCATTGTACGGGCTCCTCATCGCTAGAAGTTGTGTTCGGTCATCCGACAACTTCCGCCGCAAAAGTTAACCTTCCACATCGCCCCATTCAAAGTAGCTATCAAGCACCATCGACGTGAAGCTACCGCTTTAACGCAATACCGCATTATGCATCTCTTACACTTAAAATGCCCGTCCACGCGGCATCATCTCATTAAAAGGAGTATCAAGTGTTACTCGAAAGCACGGAAGAACGTGAGACTGCCTTGACAGCCCCACACTAATCGGACTCCGCTAATCAAAGCACCTGAATAGGTCATTCAACCCCGGACATGGCTAGACGAGTCCGCGAAACATATAAAGGCCTACTAGCGCATATCCTCGCATAAGGGGCTGCACGATGTACAACAAGAGACAATAAAGCTCAATTTTATTCACTTTTCAACTGCACTCTGCTTATTTAATATAAAGTACATTTTTCGATGATCTTTTTTATTTTCAACTAAGTTCTTCTCTTTACAGATGAACACCATGCTACACCCGCCCGTGATACGCACAACGGAGACACAGCGCAGACGCAAGAGGGACCCTTTGCAAGGATTCTTTTCAGATTAAGACCCCGCGTAAACCTTTTTACTGCCTCTTGTTGATACACATCCCCGGTTTCTTGCTATAACCGAGGAGGAGGCTGGCGCTTTGGCATCGGGCCGCACAGAATTTTTGCGCTGCACTCGACACCAGGGCTTAGGGCATTATTCTGCCTGCTTTATAAAGACCAATACCTTAGGGAGTGTTCGCATCTCGAAGTTAGGCCTTATATGCATCAGCTCTCAATCATGTCTTTGGTCAAATGTTGGGTTTGCCCGCTCTTGTGTTTTGCTGCCTTACGCCCGCTTCTATCGCTAATGCGGCACTGTGGAGAACTATCGCGACAGCTCTTTGTTCGCCTGTAAGCACCTCAGAGAGAAAGCCAAAACTGATCTGTCATGATATAGCGTGAGACTGGTCAACCACTGATGACCCACCGGAATGTTTAGAATTTCCGCATTAACGAAGGACTGCTTTCCCGTCAGTACATACGCGCCTCCGAATTCGGGAGAGCGCTGGTGCCCCTAGGGGCTATATAGTAGCCCCACCATCGAACTCCTATGGCTAAGTGAAAGTGATAAAGCATTATAGTCCGGTTGCCTAGTTTGCTACGCTATCACCTCCTTTACAGGACCAAGACGTTGATTATGTGAAAATGCGCTTTTTGTAAACACCCCGCACTATGTGCGTAATAAGTCAAGACTGCCATCTTTCAGTTATATACACATATACATCAACGATCAAGACAGAGGTGTTTTAATACTTGAACGCACAAGTATAAAAAGCTCTTATATTATATTGAAACATTGTTTTCACAAATCATACATGTCATTTAAACATAATATCCTTCGAGCATCGCGCCTCTATTAAACGAAAGCGCCGCAGACTTCCTCAAAATAGTGCTCGCAGTACTCGCTTCGTCCGAATCTTGGGATGCAACGCCGGTGGCCTTCATCTCCGCCCAGATGTCTTGACACGGCAAGAGCCATCCGCCACCTCTATGCATGCCGACCGCTTCATTGCATCGATATGCGGCACCGCACTAATGAACTGCTGCACCAAGCCAAAATAACTCTTCGCTCGGTCCTTTTCGCCACAAATGAGTCACGACAGCCTTCATGGCAAGTCCGACAACCTATTCAGCTCAGCCCATTCGCCAAACGATCGGTTAATGAAAGTGGACGCCCGGACTATGGAACTCGCGACCAAAAAGCTCTTCCATTCCATGATCCTTTTGACCTCGGAAGTGTTCGCCACGTCATGCACTCGCCGCCAAGTCCAGATAAGCATCCTCCGCACCCCACAGCCGGTCCAATTGAGCGCATTTAGTATCCGTGAATTTCCTCCGCAATGTAAAGGGCTTTCCACCGCAATATCTCCGCCCGACGAGCTCCTCCTTCATAGCTCTCATTGCAAGCGAGCATCCTTGGCCTCGATGGCGGCCTTTTTCAGGTCCTCTTGTTTCGCCGATCTTCTTTTTCAAGAAGCTCGAACGGTCAAGAGCATTCTTCAATTTCACGGCCATCTCGGCCATTTCTTTCTTGCTTCGGCAAAGGAGCAGCCTGTTCGCTTTTAGCTCGCGTCGCTTTAAAGCAGCCGATCACTTTTTCCGCTTGCTCCTTGGCTCGGGCTTGTTACCAAGGCTCTCCATAGCAGCAGCACCATCTGCATAAAGCATACATGTTGTAAGGCATGGGCGCCAAGCCCTTACCAGTGTCCGTGGAGAAGTTGCATACCTTGTGACTCGCTGCCGCTTATTAACAAGCGTGATGTCCGTGATCCGCCACGCTGTTGCCGCTCAGTTCGCAAATTCATCAGCCCGACTAGCCACCGGATGCTTCGCCACCTACATAGGAAGAGCGATATTATACTGGGTTATGATCTCGGCGCCCGCCATTTTTGACACCGCACCAAGTCTCGTGGGCTACTATCTATATAGGGCGATTTTATATGCAAAACTGCCGAAGGTACATCATTTTGCATACCTCAAAACCCGCCAAGAACTTACGACGGTTTCATGCAATCCGCCTCAGCGGATGAAGTCCTTTCAATCACCGCACTCCATTAACGATGGTGATCTTTCGAGATAGATGCTCGCCTCGAGCAGATCCTTCAGCTCCTCCAACCGCACACCCGCTGGTGCCGGACTCGCTCGTGGCCTTTTTCAAGGCCGACACGAGGGCTTTGAGGGGACATACGGCTGCCTTCTCGCCTCGCTGGATTCGGAGGAGCCTCCGCGACGACACCTCGTGGTCGCCCACCTCGTGATAACGGTACGGCAGGCGGAGGCGCTTTCACTCTCCATCATCTCCGACCAAGATCCTCAAGACGAGCTCACTGTGAAGGGCTGAGATCCGAACTACAAGGTAAACTTTCGTTACCTTCGTAAATAAAACGGGATGTCTCTCTTTAAAAAACGCCCCTTTACTTACGGCTCATTGGAGGGCTGATCTCCTTGGGGAAATAGTGCGGCCGGGGCATCTCCCACCGCAGGACCCTCTGATGAAGGTTTCTTCCCCCGCTTCAAGGCTTTGGTCTCCGGATCTTCAAGCGGTCCTCTTCTCCCCTTGGAGGGAGGGATTTCGATCCCCCTTTCTTGATAGCCTCCTTTACAGAGGTAGTAGTTCCCTTGTTCCCTCGCTTCTTCAAAAGGCACAGCCTCTAACATCTTGGTTAATACAGATCCGCGTGGTCTCGTGGAGGGGGCCGAACACCGACTCAGTTTTGCTTTTGCTATCCACTCCTATTTAAAGGATAGCTCTTTAAGGGCAAGTGTATGATAAATATGAGGATAGCATGTCCGGCACAGACTACTTACTTGAGTATCCGAAGGATTGCAGCTCAGACTCAAGGCCCTCGGTTAAATCCGACACCTTGCTTGTGATCCAAGAACAGTTGGTACATCTCCACAGCGCTACGCCCATAAAATGTTGGAGAGCTCGTGGTCCTTCGGATTAAACTCCCACAGCAGAGGGGGCGACGCTTGCAGGCAAGGTACGATGAATCAGCATGACCCGCGCTTACTATGACCAGATTGATCTCTCTCTCTGAGGTCTCAATACGACCCTGCAACAGAGGTACGCCCTGATGGTCCCCACGAGCCCTTTATTGACCCATGACGCCCGCCGCAGTGGAGGACCCGAAAGGAAGGCAGGTGGCGCTACCATTTGTTGCCCCCGGGAGCAGTGATATAAAACTACTCCTGTTGCCATAAATTGAGCTCCTCTTGAAAAGAGCCTCGGCCATGGAGCATCCGTGATTCTTGCTTATAACAGCCCCTCCAAGACTCTGCCTCGATGCCCCTTGATCATCTTCGCTCCACTTTGAAGGTCTTGAGCCACAATCCAAGTGAGGGGTAATGCGGAGGAAGGCTTCACATACGACAATGAACAACAAGATGTGGAGGATGGACTCGGATCCAAGTCATGGAATTCCAGCCCATAATAAAACATGAGCCCCTCACAAAGGGGTCCGTGGAAGCCTAAACCTCAAGGAAGTGAGACACTAATACCACGCCTCACCAGGCTCGGAGTGGGAATAACCTGCCTTGGGCAAGCAGCCTATGCGAAATTTCACCGGTTAGATACCGGCGCCTCTCAGCTTTAGCACATCTTCTTCCGTGACGGAGGAAGACATCCACCGCCGCAGCAGGTCGGAGCCGACATCGTTGAAGGTCCGCGCCTAAATCTGGAGCTTTGGGTGTTGGAACTCGAGGCGAGGGGCGGATTCGATTGAGATTGAAAGAAAGGAGCGGGCCTTGGTCTCAAGTATAAAGAGGTTGAATACCAAGAGCCTCCCCGTGACTGCTCGGGACTCGCTTCGATGGAGGAGGCGCGCTAACGGGCACGATTGGGTTACCCACGCCCGTATTGATGAGAATCCCGAATAAGGGGGCACGATCTCCGCTGATAAGATGTGCCAAGGAAACCGCCGCTAAACGCGCCGAGGTGGAACAAGAAAACGATTCAGATAAAGGCCTGGCCGTGGTGTGATGTCACGCCACGGAATACGCCACAGATCTGCAAAGGTAATTCTCTACGGTGGTATGTGGAACTTTTTTGTAGAGCCGACACTATCCTTGTGTTCAAAATCTTCTATGAAGTATTCGTAGAAGGAACCCGCCTTGCAACGCCGAAGACAATATGCGCGCCGGACTCGTCGACAATGAAGCCTGGTTCAGGGGCTACTGAGGGAGTCCTGGATTAGGGGGTGTCCGGATAGCCGAACTATCACCGTTGGTCGGACTCCTGGACTATGAAGATACAAGATTGAAGAGTTCGTCCCGTGTCCAGATGGGACTTTCCTTTGCGTGGAAGGCAAGCTTGGCGATACGGATATGTAGATCTCCTACCATTGTAACCGACTCTGTGTAACCCTAACCCTATCCGGTGTCTATATAAACTTGAGGGTTTTAGTCCGTAGGACGAACAACAATCATACCATAGGCTAGCTTCTAGGGTTTAGCCTCTCCGATCTCGTGGTAGATCCACTCTTGTACTACCCATATCATCAATATTAATCAAGCAGGAGTAGGGTTTTACCTCCATCGAGAGGGCCCCAACCGGGTAAAAACATCGTGTCCCTTGTCTCCGTTACCATCCGCTTAGACGCACAGCCTGGGACCCCTACCCGAGATCCGCTGGTTTTGACACAGCATAGCCCCGAGCTCGTCTGGCCCCTCAGCAACCTCAAGTTGTCCCCTAGGGCTCCTTAGCCGGCAATCGACGGGCTGGAAGGCTGCCTTTCCCGCCCCGGCCAGTTCTGCCGCCGCCCGGTCTAGTTCGTCGCTAGTAGAGCTCCTCCCGCCCATGTAGTGCCACCATTCCTTCCTCGATCTTATGGAGTCGCCCAACCTCTCAAACACGACCGAGCCACCGTGAGCACGAAGCCCCACCACCCGGCTACCGTCCCGGCCATGGAGCTGGCCTGGCCGCGACTCCCTTCGTCCCGCCAACCTAGTGACCACCAGGAGGATCACCCGACCGGGTGGGATCCATCCGCCTCGTAACCTCATGGGAGCCGCTGTCACGGTGTTGATAGTCGAGCCTCGCCTCCGCCAAGTAAGAGGAGAAAGGAGGGAGGGGCGACTGGTCAAACCTGAGCAATGGGCCCAAGGGACCCACTGTCAGTGACCACGAGTCGGTCCACACTGGATTAAGTGAAGGCTTAATTCCATAAGTACGCCTCCTCCGTTTTGTTTTATTCGGAACGTTTTTCTCTTTTTCAGTTTATTTTAAAAATAGAAATTTCACTAAACTTCGACTGGCTATAACTTTTTAAATATAACTCCAAATGAGTTGATTCTTTTTCCTACCTCCCTCAAATTTCACCTAGTTTATTTTAAGATTTATTTCTAAAATAATTAGGAAAAAAATTTGTACTGTTTTTAAAGTTGGTGTTAATTTGAATATTTTCAAAAATAGGATTTTGAAGGAGAAGAAAACTTTAAAAGTTTTGGAGTGCACCCCGCCTCCACAACTTGAAGGAAAGCATTTCAACCCCGGCATAATATTTCTCGTGTGTTGTTTGATACGTTACAACACCACCTTGACATGGAGCATTCATATTTTACATGATGATACGATCATACGATGAGTGCATAATGAAGTTTCTTTGCTATTGGAAATGGATATGCTTGTGACAAAGAATCATCCTCAGATGCTTTTCGTGGCTCACCGAAGGAAGCCGGAAAGTCTCTCAGATTGGGTAGACACGAGCTTGTCTCTAGTTCCTCGTCAAGACGATTGTGTCCGTATGGCATGATGGGGTATGATGAGTGGTGATTCTGTTTGTCGGTTGAAGCATATTTGCTATGCTAATCATGCAGGAATACTTAAACCTCCCTGAGTCTAATTATATATCGAGTCTTGTACCAAGAACCCCTATGCTTGTTTCAGAATACCACTTGTCCTCGCCAGGTAGGGTACGGTTGAGTAAGTTGTCAACCCTTTCTTGGCACACACCGCATGAGAGGCCATGGTGGGAAGATACCGATGCATCCGTAGGCATGCCACCTGGTCCGGGGCATGGGTGTTTCCGTTGGGACCCAGAGGGGGCACCCTTTAGTAGAGCGCGTATAAATTTGATCCCATGCTAATCGAGGTTGTAGCCTCCCACTTAGAGTTTTGCTTGACAGGTGTCGGGTGATTCCACACCGTAAGTTAAGGTGGTGTAAAGGGTCGGTGTGTTTTCAATTAAAAGATCAGAATGGAATTAGTCCCATGGACTAAAGGAACTGCTACTCGTGGGTAAAGAGTACACCTCTACGAGGTTAAATCTATTCAATAGCCGTGTCCATGGTTAAGGACTACAGTCTGGGATAGGTCAAGTGTCGGTCTTAGTGTCGGTCTTCGGAGGAGAAACTGCTAAACCAGAACATGGGTAATGACTTGTGACTTATGATGATTATGATTATTATTATTATGGACTAACCCTTAATATTATTTGAATTATTGAGTATCCCTGGGACGGTTCTACCTCCTGGATATTCACTATGATTATTTTCTTATAAGCCCTTTATGTGGTGTCGCTCAGACGCCCGACTGTGGCCTACTTGTTATTTACTTATAAGCCCTTTATGTGGTGTCGCTCAGACGCCCGACTATGGCCTGCTTGTTATTTACTTATAAGCCCTTTCTGTGGTGTCGCTGCGACGCCCGACTGTGGCATGCTTGTTATTTATTTACTCTATAAGTCGTTTATGTGGTGTCGCTGAGACGCCCGACTATGGCATGCTGGTTATTTAATTACTTTATAAGCCCTTTATGTGGTGTCACTCAGATGCCCGACTTCGAGGCATCGCTTCAGACACCCGATCGGTGCATTATATTTCTACCCTCTGATTACATATCCATGTTTTATATGAACAACCTGCTTGTGTGCATCATGGATTTTTATTTCGTGGCTGACGCTAGGATCATAGAATATTTCTAGTATGATTATCATTTGTTATATTATACCTGTGTTCTTAATGTTTGCAGTACATTCAAGAGTATCATCGGCTTGTCCTCGGCTATTGTCTTGGCCAGATTATTGCATGGAGAGGAGCGCTATGATGACAGCCCCGGAACCCACGCAATGGTGACAACAGCCTCGTGAAGATAGGAGTTACCCTGGTCAACTGCTCCCGTGGGAAATGGAGTCCCATAGACGCTGATGAACCACAAACCGCCTCGCCATCAACCACTAGAAACCTTGTGTTGTACCTATAGGCCGTAATGGTCTTGTACTACATATTATGTATTTTTCCTTGAATTTCTCAGATCAAGTTGGTGTCTCATCACCAACAGTAATCCTGGGCTGGTGGAGCACAAGGCCATTTTCGAAAATTCATGTCCCAAAATCCGTCCTCGGACAGGAGGCCGCTTAAGGATGTTGCCGAGGGCGCCATTAGGGGTCCGCTGGGAACCCCGGCAAGGTTGTCGGGCTGCTGGGAACGGGGTACCTGGACTTGTTTCGCCTCGGCCTCGCGCGGGCTCAAGGGGTGGCCCAAAGACGACCCATCTTCATCAAGACAAGTTCAAGACCTCGCGAGGGCCTGGACAAGGGGCGGACGACAAGAAGCTTCTAGGCTGCCTCGTTAGGGCTAGCTCACGAGGAGGTGGAGAGATCAATGGGTACTCACGAGGTGCCCATGACGCAAAGCCATGACGACTAAGGGCGCCAGCGGGCGCCAAGGGGCGCCACTGCCAAGAAGGTCCCTATTTCCTCTTTGGTGCAAAGGAGGCAAGCGCAAAGCAGAGTATCAAGCAAAGGCAACCATTTCGTGCAACGAGACCAAGACCAACACAACGGCAGGAAGGAGGTCATCGTGGAGCCCAAGCCCGCGCCATCGCCGTGAGCCTTTGACAAAGTAGGACCAACTTTAGTCGGGATAAGTGTACTAGATGTTCCCTTCAAATGGCCAATTGTTGGTGCCCTTCCCGCTTAATATTTGGGAAGAGGCCCAGGCCTCCGCTTATAAATAGGACTAGCCACCCACAGGTAGAGGCATCTAGAGGATAGTTTAGGATCGAGCATCTTGAATCCAGAGAGAGAGAGAGAGAAGCGATCAACTCCCCTAGCAGTTCAGAAGCACCGCCAAGAATGTACTCATGAGGCTGTTCTACCTTGTACTGTTCATCATCGCCTCGAGGCAATCCACCACACCACACACCGGAGTAGGGTATTACACCACAATGGTGGCCCTAACCAGTATAAACCTTGTGTCCCTTTGTGTTGCTCTTGTGTAGTTTAGATCCTTGCGAGGCGATGAGGTGTAGGTAGGTAGGAGGTGAGATCTCCGCACCCCTGTAGTTCGAACTCAGAGGGTCTCGCCGGAACCCGAACCGGCATTTGGCACGCCAGGTAGGGGTGCGCTGAACCGCTTCCGCCGCTTCTGTTCTTCGCGCTCGCATCCATGTAAGACGCTGTCGGGCTCCTGCTGAAGCGCCGGTCGCTCGCTACTCGATTCGCCTGCACGCCCCGCTGTGACCGCTTCGCTGCTCCCGTGCCGCCGTCAGTTAACGCCGCCACCGACCAAGGGGAACGCAGCAAGCGCCACAAAGATCCATCCGTGAGGCGAGACAGCCGCACCGCCATACCCTTCGCTTGCTCCCGCCTGGTTTTTTCATTCCCGCGCTTCAAAGCGCCCATGGAGGCTCGAGCTGCGCCATCGCGCAAACGAGCTCCTGCGCTACGCCTGGCCGACGACGCTTACAAGGAGGGTCGATCAAGCTGCCGAGCTCGTCCTCGCTGCAGGGGCCTCTGCCGCCGCCCTTCTCATCGCAGCACCGCTGCTTCCGCCTTTGCGCAGCGATGAAGCCCCGGGCGCCACCTGCCTCCCCTCAAGAAAGTGCCTTTGGCCCTAAGGCGCTGGTGGGCCCCTGGGCGAACCCGCCTCCGTCCGCACCAAAGACAAAGAAGAGCAGAGCTACCAAGAGGTCCTCGCCTCAAGAAGCTGCCCGAGTGCTCCTCGCACCAGCCCTGGCTACAACCGTGTTCCCCGCTTCCAAGACACTAAGACCCCTCAGACCGCTTCCCAGCTGCAGCGCGACGGGGACCCGCAAGACCAAGCCTCCATCACCAAAGGCCTCCTGTGGCTACCGCAGCTGCCGCCACCACCGAAGCTACGCTGCGCCGCGGACCCGGCAAGTTCAAGCCAAACCTCTCCTCGCTATGACGGCACGGCCGACCTCGCAGAGTTCCTCCAGCTTTACGAGCTGGGCATCGGCTGCCAACGGGATTTAGACGGTCATGGCAAACTGGTTTCCCATGGCGCCAAGGACGGTGCCCACACCGCTCCTGAACCTCGCTCTCGCACGATCTCTCTCGACGAGATGCGCACCGCTTCATCGCCAACTTCTACAGCACTTCGCGATCGCCTCCTCTGCGGAGCAACATGCGCCAGATCAAGCAGCAGAGCCGGGAGAGACCGCAGAGTACATCCAGCCGCTTCAACAACGCACGCCTCAAGATTCCTAAGGTGACCGAGGAGGCCATCATCTCAGCCTTCTCCGATGGTGTGCGTGACGCCAAGATGAAGGAGGAGCCGAGATGCATGAAGACCTGGCACATCCTCGAGCTGTTCAACTTTGGCGCACCGCGCGCCAGAAGCCGAGGAAGGACGCCTTTTCCTCCTCGAACTGCCGGCTGCCAACCCGTAAGAGAAGAAGCCCAAGGTCAAGGACGAAGCGCAAGGCTGCCGTGCTCGCGGCGTAATCCCAGACACCAAGCGAGGCGTAGATCAGCCCGAGTCTTCCAAGGACAGCCGGTACTGCGTGTACCACTACCTCCACACCCACAACACCAACGAATGTCAAGAGCTCAGAGCCGCAGAGAGGATGACCGGTCGACGCCCGACAGCAGTGATCGAGGCTACGACCGAGGAGGAGGAAGAAACGCAGGACGCCGGGAAGACCGTGGCCTCGCCAAGGGTGGCGCCACCGACTCGCAAGGACCGGGCTGGGCAGGATCAGCCTCGCGAGGGAGGTTGAGGGACCCGCCGCGAGGGAGGCCGGAGGATCAGCCTCGCGAGGATCGCCCACAAGGCAACGCAGGCGCCCCTCCTCCGCCTCCGCAGCCAAGGAGAAAAGAAGACCATCATCAGATTTAGGGGCTGGGCTTCCAGAGCCGCGCGATCGCTTGCATCCGGGCGGAGCTCAAGCCCCAGCCTCTCAACGATCTTCAAGCAGTTCACCACCAAGCGAATGCAGTCCCCCTAAGCTCAAGCCACGGGCCCTCTTAGGTGGTCAGCGTGCGCCATCACGCTCATCTCAGCCGATCAGCCTGGCGCGCAGCCACACCGGAGTCCTCCCGATGCTTTGTTCCCCAATCATCGCGAACGCAAGTCACCAGACCTCATCGATGGCGGAGCAGGCTCACGTCCCGTCCAGAGACATTCAACAATCTCCGCGCCTTACAATCAGCTTCAGCCAACCAAGCCTTTCACGGGTCACCGATGGCTCCATAGTTCCGATTAGGCAGGTCCGCTTCTCCGTCACCTTCAAGGCGCACGACACCACCGCAGACCGAGCTCATTGACTTCGACGTCCGCCCACATTCACCGCCATACAATGCCATCCCCTGCACCCAGCTCGCCAGAATTCATGGCCGCGGACTCACACGGCTACAAAGGTCCTCAAGATGCCAGAAGCGGTGGAGTCATCACGGTGCCTTGTGAAGAGAGAGAAGCAGTGTGTTCCCTGGAGCGTGCTATTCAAGCCGCGTCACTTGAAGACCCAGATCGCAGGAGTGGGAGGCTCCCCGAGGCTGCTCCCAAGAAGAAGAAGACATCGCCTGGCCCGACCCCTCGGGAGGCAGGCCCCTCAGGGTCCGCGCCTATTCAGGGGGCATCTCCTTCTGTCGCATAGGAAGGCGCGCCCGGCGCCCTCCTCGAGCAAGGCTCGGGGGCTCTCTCCTGGAGGGCCACCGACCTTGCTAAGGTCACGAGGGAGGCGCTTGGGCACCACTTGGAGGCGTGTTTCAAAGCATGTTTCCCTAGAAAGGAGCGAGGCAAGGAGGGCCAAACCCTCAGGAGTTCATCAGCAAGATCATTCAGAGCTGCAGGAGTCAAGAGTCATGAGTGATACCGCCGCCATCGCCCGAGCTCCCCATCCAGCGAGGATGGTGGGCTGCGGTCGTGCATCGACATACCAGGGGCTCAACCGGCCGCCTCTCAGAGCGCCTCCGCCTCACGCAGGAGCGCGTGAAGGTCCACCCCACAGCCACGCTCGTGATGCCTTACGGTTTGTCAACGCGGCTGCCACGCGCCAGCGCCCATGAGGAGCATCCCGAGGCTCAAGTGGCCAGCGCTGCGCAGTCCCCGCGGAGATGGAGATGGTCCGCGAGGAGCCACTCAGCGCCCCGAGCCTCCCGAGGCTCCTAGGCCTGGGGGCTCGGAAGGTCGGCTTCCGCAGCGCACGACGCCCGCTACTTCAGCATCCCTTCATCTTCAACGCTATCGTGACATCCTTCGAAGTTTCATTTTCAGCCGGAGCGCCGTAGGCTGCATCATTCCTCAAAGCCGCTGTGGGTCCGGCCCTCGCGCGTGTATCCCTTTGCTTCATGTTCTAGCTTACTTTATTGGGGGCGCCTGGCTGCATCATCCCAAGCCACTCGGCCGCACTCAGAAGGGCATGTATCCCTCTTATGCTTATTTGGGTGTGCATTTGACCCATCATGATTGTTATTTGGTGCCCGCCCACGGCACCCCTCTTCCTTCATGTCGGCCGCTTGCACGCTAAAGGGGGGTACCGAGCATCGCGACTCATGGGCTCCTACCGCTCTCCACCCTCACCGGCCTTGTCCACGCATCGCGACCGGCATACCTGGGGCCGACGGCCGAGCCTCGCCGAGGGCCGAGACCCGAGGACGAGGGGCCGACATCTAACCAAATTTGCAGGAACACATCACAAGTTAAGGCTCCAGTGCCAGCAAAGACTCTCGCTTGAGGTAGGGCCCGTGAGTCCTGCTGCTGGCTCACACTGTGTGCCCAGATACACCTCGTCAGTTCCCCACTGCACAGCCACGTGTCGCATGGCAGACACGCCCGAGGGCTCCTCCCGAGGGGAGCCCTCCCACGCGCCTGGAAGAACCATGCTCCGCTGGCTGGCGACACCGCCGAGGAGCGGCTATGCCCAGACACATACGGAAGCGCTTATGTTCGCGCGGTGATAAACAACCGAGGGTGGACCTCACCAAGATCAACCTCGTGGAGCCCAGAGCTCAATATCCGCCTCATTGTAACGCCCCCTCGATTGCCGCCAGGGTTGGCACGGGGCTACGCCTGGTCACGCCCAGCAAGACGCTTATCTCACCAGCCCCCTCGGGCTGATTCGCCGCACGCCTCTTCCCGAGCGGAGCCAAGGTACGAAGGCCGCTTGAACATCAATGGGGACTCTCGAGCATCGCGACTCAGAGCCTAACTGGTCACGTAGCCCTCACCCCTTAGTTCAAAGGCTAACGGCGGTTGAGGTATGCTGGGCCGGGCTCGCTGACGAGAATGGTAAATTCACCCATAGATCTTCGCCCCCTACTTGCTGTTCGTATGTTAAGGGGACTCTGAGCATCGCGACTCAGAGCCTAACTTGTCACGTAGCCCTCACTCCTTGGTCCCGCCCCGGTTAATGGCCGGGCTAACGCGCCGAGGTATGCGCTGGGCCGGCTTCGCCGACGAGAACACAAGCAAGTAGGAAGGAAAGTGCAAACCTCAAGGAATTTAAAAGCAAATATTACAGTCCATAATTGTTTTACAACGCCAAACACAAGTTTAAACGCCCACGAGGCATGATGCATGTTGCAGGGAGCTGAAAGGGACAGAGCCACGGCGAGTCACTTGTTGGCAGCACCCGCCGGGCGGCGGAATCTGCGCCATGGGCGGGTTCGCCTCGGAAGCCTCGGATCGGCAAAGGCTCGCTTGGCTTGGTGTCAAGGCCCTGAAACTCGCCAAGCAGAGCCTCGCCGACCTTTTCACGGCCTCCGCGGCAGCAATAAAGAAGCTCGCCGCCACAAAGCTCCAACAGCTGTCAAGATCAACGCCGTCACGAAGGCAGATGTGGGTGAAGACGCTGCCGCACTGCAGTAAGACAGATGACGCTACCGCTCACCGTGGGGCCAAGGCCAAGGGTGACATCTTCAAGGGCGCGGACCAGGAAGGGAAGTAGCTTGGCGGCGCTGTCCTCGGCGCGCCAGCCGGCTTTCCAGGTCGCTGTCAGAAAGCAACCTCAAAGAAGGTGCGAGCCTTCACCTCCAGCTTTTCAAGGCCACGCTGTCCTCGGCGAGGACCACGCGCTTGTCGTCCAGCTCGATCCTCTTCGCCTCCACCCTGCTCCAGCGCACCTAAGCGGTCATGGTGCTCGCTGCTTGGCATCCGGTCCTTGGCGGCCACCACGAGCCTTCATGTCTTCCTCCTTCTTGGCGGACGCCTCCTCGGGCAAGCTGGTCGTGGCAGGCCTGCAGTCTCTCTCCAAATACCGACAATGACTTCGACATTGGCTACCTCCCCAAGGCGGAGTCGCGAGCGGCCTTTTGCCCCCAAGGACGGCCTGCTTCCCTCGTCGCATAAGCCGTCGCGCTGAACCAGCGCGCGTCAATTGAAGCATCAGATAACCCACCGAGGCTTGGGCTCCAGGCCCCACCACCAAGCGAGGGTCTGTGCCTCAAGATCTTGCAGCCGGTCCAGCTTCAGCAGCAGACGATCCAGATGAGAAGGAGTCGAGAGATAGCAGTTGGTGGAGTAGGAGGAGAGGACGGCAGTGATCTACATCACCATGGGTCGGGCCTTCACGCCTGCACGACGATCAAGGGCAAAGGGCATCAGCAAGGATACTGGAGTCGCTTGGGCTATGGGGGCCGAGGCCTCGCCCCAGCCCCGCTTAGGCCTCGCGAGGATGACCGGCAGGAGAGGCCGCTGCCTTGCCATCCCTTCTTCCCGGATGGACGCTGCTGCCCTGGACGAAGCCTCAGAGCCCCTTTAGCTTTTTTTTCACAGCAGCGCCGCCTAGCCAAGGAATACGAATATCAAGCCTCAACGACAAAGCAAGAAGCAAAACAAGAATCAAGCACTTATTGGTCATCGCTCGCGGGCTCGAGCAACCTTCGGCCGAACTTGAAGCCCGAGAGCCGGCTGCAGGGATCAGCCTCAAGAGGCTCGGGAGTAGGAGGCGCTTCTGCAGATCGCCTCGGAGCCGGGGCAGACCCGCGGGGAACCAGCCCCGTCCTGTCCTTCTTCGATCGTGGGCGAGCTCGCCGCCTCGCCATCGCCGCCCTCATCATCATCCGCAAGAGGCGGAGAGCGCTGACCTGCGCCGAGGGGCGCTCGACTCCTGGCCGGTCGCCGGAGTCGAGCCCCTCTTCCCGCCTCCTCTTCTTCCTCCTTCGCTGGAGTTGCCGGAGGACACGCTCACCTGCCGCCAGGGCCGCCGGGTCCTCGGGAACCTCCACGGGCACAGGCCCGTCCCCGTTGAAAACGGGCATGGAGTCCACCACCTGCTCCCAATCATCTCGAAGGGACATGGGTACAGGAGGGCCCTCCAGGCTCGCCACGTCTCCCCCGACCAAGGATTGGAGGACCGCGACCAGATCTTCATCGGCCAAGACTACAGGGCTCGGGCGAGGCCTCCACAGCAGAAGCGAGTATTGATGAAGCGGGGCCACCCGATGCTCAAGGAACTCCTCAGGAGCGACGCCCCGGTCAGCTTCGCCGTCGCCATGTTGCCCGACCACAGGTCCGCGTCCATCTTCTCCAAAGACTGGCTTCACGGCTGGATCCACGAAGTTCCTGGCGAGACCGCTGCCGACGGGTGGGCTGTCTGCAGGCGTAATCAGCCGAGGATGGATGCGCCCAGATCTACCATGACCCACTTGCTCCTGAAGCCTTCAATCCTCTTCCCGGCTTCGAGATGGCGTTGAGCTGCCAGACGCGACAAAGCTCACAAGACGCGTGATGGGGCCGCCAGAGGTCCGGAGGTAGAAGTAGTGGCGCAGCAAGGCCACCGAGGGCTGCACCTCTACATGAGCCTCACAATAGTAGGCTAAGATCGCCAGAGAAGAACAGCGTTGGGGTGGAGGTGCAGAGCTTGCGTTTGTAATGGCGGAGGATGAAAAGAAGAACTCGAAAAGGGAGGCACCAGCATCAAGCGGTAATGGCGCCATGAAGAGCGGATAGAAGGTGCTTCTTGATCCTCGGAAGGCGAGCCAGCCTTTGAGCACCGCTGTTCGCTGTTGCCTTTGCGCCGCCATCATCCGCGCTGCCGGGCAAGGCTCTTCTCCGACACGCTCAGGGAGTCCAAAGCAAAGTAGTACCAAGCTCCAGCCTGGGTCTCCGCGAGGCGCCATGTCTTGCTAGGGCACGCGGTCGGAGTAGATCTCGGGATTTCGTAAGGTGAAGGATAAGAGCGAAAGGGATCTGGGAAATGACCGAGAAGGCAAAGGAGGTAAAGCCAGAACGGCACCGCCTTCTTATCGTTCGGCACTGCCGTATGTCATGGGAAGCAGACGCCCATCGCCCAATCAACCGCCATGCGGCGCCTAAGGCCGCAGGCTGTTAGGGCTCGCGGGCGCCAGACTTTCCCTTCGCTTCTCGCTAAGCCATGTCCAGCACGCCTTTGGGCCTGGGCTACTGCCGGCATTCGGGAATGGAGGTACCTGCACTTGCTCGCCTGCGGCCCGCGGGCGTGGCTCAAGGGGTGGCCCAAGACGACCCATCTTCATCAAGACAAGCTCAATACCTCGAAGAGGCCTGAGATTTGCTGGCTTAATGACAGTGAAGCTTCTCGTGCACGGCCTCGCCAGCTGGCTCGAGAAGGCGGAGAGATCAAGGCGGGTACCTCATGAGGTGCCCATGACGCAAGCCATGATGACTAAGGGCGCCAGCGGGCGCCAGCCCGCACAAAGGTCCCTCATTTCCTCTTTGGTGCAAAGGAGGCAAGCGCAGCGAGAGTATCAAGCAAAGGCAACCATTTCGGTGCAACGAGACCAAGACCAACACAACGACAGGAAGGAGGTCATCGTGGAGCCCAAGCCGGCGTCATCGTCAGAGCCTTTGACAGGCTGTCAGGACCCCGATTCCAAGTCACATCGATCTAGCCGGTAACACCTCATATCACTTTTGCGCCTCACGCACGGTATTCCTACGGTGTCGCCTTACCATGGCCCGAGACCGCTTGGCGCCTTTTGGCTCACGATATGATAGTGTCGCTAGCATCCATATGACAGAGAACCCGGTCGACATGACTAGTCGTGAACCCAAAGTGGCACTAACTTATAGGGACAGGTATACATGAACCAACATCGAGCATGTCGGTCGCAAAGATGCTTAATCTGGGCAGTAGCATCGGGCTAACAGTGGCTCTGTGAACCCGGCTGTAGCAGGTTAGGCAGGACTCCTGGATGTCACCGTGACATTCCCCAAGGTACGCATTATTGTGAACAAAGTGAATCACATGCCGCCCGCCAAGTGTTCCCGAGCAAAGAGTGTCTGGGCTAGGTGACTCGTGAACCGGCCAGAGGACTACTATGGCTCATGGAAGCACAAGACTACATTTCCCATAAGAGAGGCTACCAAGGATAAACAACTAGGTTGTCGGATCCCACACGCATTCAAGCATTTCAATCATACACACAATATGCCTCGATATGTAAATACAACATGGCATCACAACATAACTCTACGACTCAAAGTATTTATTCATTAGGCTCCGAGGAGCTTAGATATTACAAACATGGGTCTCTTGACCCAGCATTCAGATCATACAAATCAAAGCACATGCGGAACTAAACATGTCCGAGTACGTACATCTACAAATGAAAAAGGCTTAGAAGCCCCGACTATCTACTGATCTCGCCGAGGGCACAAGATCGTAGCTGAGGTATCAAGCTAAATGTCAAGTCCACGAGAATTACTAGCGAGACCAAGTCTCTCTCGCAAAACATAAATTAGCAAACGGAGTACAAATGTACCCAGCAAGACTTACATCGTAACTAACTACATATGCATCGGTATCAACAAAAGGGGTGGTGGAGTTTAACCGCAGCAAGCCAGCTTTGACTCGGTGGCTATCCTAAACTACTTATTGCAAGTAACTCTTTGAGGTGCGCATTACGAGTCCACATATTCACCATATCAATACACCACTATGGATCCGCCTCCCGTGATCCTCACGAGAACGCCATCCATAGCACTCATGCTTATCTTGCGCGATTTTAGAGTATCCACTTTCACTTGTCTATGAACTGTATACAGCAACCCGTAAGTCCTTATCATGACACGGCTATTCAATAGATGATGATAACCCCTGCAGGGTGTTGAGGAGTTCCCGATTAGGGGTATCCGGATGGCCGATTACCATTATCGGCCGGACTATCATCGCCGGACTATCATCATCAACCGGACTCCAAGACTATGAAGATACAAGATTGAAGACTTCGCCCCGTGTCCGGATGGGACTTTCCATGGCGTGGAAGGCAAGCTTGGCGATACGGATATGTAGATCTCCTACCATTGTAACCGACTCTATGTAACCCTAGCCCTCTCCGGTGTCTATATAAACCGATGGCTTTAGTCCGTAGGGACTAGAACAACAACAACCCTTACAATCATACCATAGGCTAGCTTCTAGGTTTAGCCTCCTTGATCTCGTGGTAGATCCACTCTTGTAAACATCCACAATATCAATATCAATCAAGCAGGACGAGGGTTTTACCTCCATCAAGAGGGCCCGAACCTGGGTAAAACATCGTGTCCCTTGTCTCCTGTTACCATCCGCCTAGACGCACAGTTCGGGACCCCTACCGAGATCCGCCGGTTTTGACACCGACATTGGTGCTTTCATTGAGAGTTCCTCCGCCGCCACCGATAGGAAGGATGCCTCCTCCCGCCTTCAAGGACGGTATTTTCGCCAAAGGAGCCCTCGCCGCCGCCAAACTATCCGCTAGGTGGTTTTTATGATCGCTCGTCCGCCACCGCTCGACAATGACCTCTCAAGTCGCCAAAAGCAATTTTCACGCCAGCTCAGAATTCGCTGAGCGGCTGGATCCAATAGAGCTCTTGTCCGCAAACGAAGCTCTTGGATCGCACGCCGCCTCGGGAGTCGCCATGCACTATAAATAGATTGGGCTTAAAACCGATCCGAGAGAGATTAACTCTCCCTCAGTCACCCACCACGCCGCAGTGGTAGAGGAACAATGCGCGACGCCTCCTATATTGAAAACTAGTCATGTCCGGCTCCCGAACCCCCATGCCGGATTCCCGCGAGGGACGGACTTCAATCAAGCATCGAACTTAAAGTCGCATCGACCGCACTCGCTGGACCACGCCCAGCAATCCAAGCTTCCAAATTCGAAACTTTCGGCCTTCGAGCCTTGAGATGGGTAGGGTTCGGACTTAATTCCACCCGCCCGCCTGCACATATGCGATCTATCTCTAATCCGCAAGAGCCGCCGAGACGGTACATCACTATCGGGCCGATTCCTCCTGGTTATGGACAGGATAAAGGATCGCCGAGAGGAAAACGCAATCTCAATTTTTTGCAATAATTGCACGGACGAGGAATCTTGAACGCCGTCACCGTCGGAAATTACACGTCACGACCAAGGCCCATAGTACGAAAAGTACTGTGCGATGGAGAGTTTCCGACAACCAAAATAAGTTTTGGGACAATCCGCCCCAATACAACCCTAGTCCGCAACAAAAGGGTGCATTACACTCGGGCACCAGATACAAAAACCAAAAAGCAAAAACCCATAAAGGGCACGGAACCGCATTTAGAGGGATGGCTCAATGGACCAGTAAAATTCACAAGACGGAAGGCGCCGCCCCAACACATAGCCTTCGAGCATGTTGGATATTACGGCAGTAGCCAAAAGTGGAGAGGAGCTTTAGCCCCGAAAACCACCCCAACAACATTGGTACGGTATCAACAGTCTTCGAGACTTTCGATCAAATAATATGCGAAACGAACAACCGCAGCCCCACCAAGTCTACCAAGTAGCAACAACCAATCCATGGAGCGACACAGCCATCACCTTCAACGCCAACGATTTAACCTACATTCCGGACAGCCCGAGCCCACCAAGACCGGTACTTAGTCCAATAGTAGACAGCTTTCACTTACGAAAGTCCTCATGGATGGCGGCAGCGGATTAAACCTCATCTACGAGGAAACCCTTCAAAAATGGAAATAGACTGAACCGATTGAGCAAAGCAGCACAACCTTTAGAGGAATAATCCTAGCCGGAGGCGCACTGCACAGGAAAAATCACACTCGATGTGGTATTCGCCCACGGACAATTACAGATCCGAAGAAGTCACGCCCAAGTGGCCCTGCTCAATAGCGGATATCACGCTATATTAGGACGAGAGGCATTCACAATTTTTCAAGCCGCACTCCATTACGGGTACATGAAGCTCAAAATGCCCGGGCCGGCGGAATAATCACTCGTTAGTGATCCGGACATAGCACTCCGCGCCGAAAACAAGACAGCCGATTAGCCTTAGAGGCACTATCCAAGCCCTAGCGGTAGAAGAACTCACCACGCCGCGCCTATGGTGAATAGTGACGATGTGATACTCGATAAGAGATCCAAGTCCACCTCCTTTAAACCAGCAGATGAAATAGTAAAATTCCAGGTCCACCCAACGGACTCAACAAAGACGGCCTCCATCGGGCACAATTGAACCTCGATGTAGACGCCAGACCGCGAGAATTGCTTCGGAAAATTGGGACATTTTCGCCGGCACCCTCGGATATGCCCGAATCCCACGCAGATTGGCGTAACACAGCCTAAACATCCTAAAGGATTCAAGCCGCCAAACAGGCTCTTCGACGATTTTCCAACCCAAAAGACAGGCAATGGGAGAAGAGCTAGCCAAACTATTGGAAGCCGGATTCATCGAGACATCAAGCACCCGGATTGGCTAGCAAACCGTAATGGTACCAAAGAAGGACAAATCCTGGCGCCTATGTGTCGATTTCAAAGACCTAAATAAAGCATGCCCAAAGAATCCTTCCCTCCCCTCAAGATCGACCAATCATCGATGCCACCGCAGGCACGATTCATTGTGCTTCCGGACGACACTCCGCTATCATCAAATCAAGATGGCAGAAGCGGACCAAGCCGCAACGGCATTCATTACTCCATACGGACCATTCTGCTTCAACACGATGCCCTTCGGACTTAAAAACTCCGGCGCAACATATCGGCGCATGATTCGTATATGTCCGCTACCCAGATCGGCAAAACAGTAGAGGCATATGTAGACGACGTAGTCGCCAAAACTAAACACGCCGAAACTCTAGTAGACGACTTGAGGCTCACATTCGACAACCTCGAGCATATGACATCAAGCTAAACCGAAAATGCGTTTGGGCGCATCACCGGAAAGCTGCTGGGCTTCATCATATCCGTAGAGGAATCAAGCAAACCCAGCCAAAATCCGAGCTCGACACAGCTAGATATCCCAAAAGACCTCAAGCAAATACAAAATTGATCGATGCGTGGCGGCTCTAAGCCGCTTTATCTCCCGCCTAGGAGAAAAGGCATTACCCTCTATCGCCTCCTTAGGCGCATCAACACTTCGAGTGGACGGATGCTGCCACCGCCGACTAAAGAAATAAAGGCCATATTGGCAACAACCGTCCTGGCTGCGCCTAACCCGGGCGTAACCAATGTTGTTATACATCGCAGCTACGCATCAAGTTGTAAGCGCGGTACTCGTCGTCGAATGAGAAATGAAGGGCATAAATTCTCTTCAAAACCAGATACTACGATCCATCAGTTAACCCCCGCAAGTCCTGCTACCCGCACTATCGTAAGATAGCATACGCGTGTTCATGGCATCCCGAAGTCGACACTACTTTCAAGAGTGTTTGATAACAAAGGGCCTCAAGTACCACTTAACGACATTATAAACAACCGCGACGCGACGGGCAGGATTGCAAATGGGCCATTGAGCTCTTACCATTTGATATATCTTACAAACCTCGCGAGCTATAAAGTCACAAGTTTTGGCTGACTTTGTCGCTGAATGGACCGGGTTTAACTCCCTAAAGAATACGGGCGATACCCAATTGATTATGCACTTCGACGGCTCTAAATGTTAGCCGGATCGGGGTCAAGGTCAGATTGACGCCCCGATCGGGACACAACCCAATACATACTTCAGATAATGTACACGGACTCCAACAACGCAATGAATACGAGGCCCTTTACATGGTCTCCGGATGGAAATTCCATGGGCATTCAACGCCTAGAGGTGCGCGATTCAAACTCGCAATATCCCAAATAAACGGAGACTTTGACGCCAAAGATCCCAAAATGGCAGCATATCGCGACGTTGTCCCTCCTAACATCTTTTCTCGAACGGCTCTTCAAGCCATCCGCATTTATGGGAAGAGGAGTCCGAACTAACAAACCGAACAAGCCGCACTAACCGCGATTCAGCCGATGACATAACACCTTCCGCCTACGACATAATGGCAGTAATCGCCTGCGGACGTAACCATTGCTCGCCTACTTGCTTAGGCAGAGCTTCCCAAGACCAAAATGAGGCCCGCTGCATTGTCCGCGATCTAAAGCCTACAAGGTCTATGAGGGAGAACTTTATAAGAAAAGCACAACCGAGTCCTTCAAAGGTGTATCTCTCAAGAGGAAGGGCGAAACCTCCCGCTGAAATTCATGCCGGACTAGGCGGACACCACGCCGCAGCTCGGGCCCTTGTAGGAAAGGCATTCCGACAGGATTTTATCGTCGACGGCCCGAAAGCAGATGCTCAGACTTAGTCCAAAGATGCGCCGGTTGTCGCTCTTTGCTAATCGAGCCATATGCCACCCACCGCCTCAAAACTATACCCATTACCGGCCGCTCACGGTCTGGGGCTTGACATGGTTGGACCACTTAAAGGGGGAACCCACAAGCAAAGGTACCTATTGGTCATGGTGGATAAATTCACCAAATGGATAGAGGCCAAGCCCGTTAAAACGGCAGAGTCCGACCAGTGATAGACTTTATATCCGGGTAGTACACCGCTATGGTGTCCCCACAGATCATCACCGATAACGGCACGAACTTAACCGCCGGCGAGGTTAAATCATGGTGCAAAACTATGGGCATCAAGCTCGACACGCTTCGCCTATCATCCTCAAACCAACGGTCAAGTGGAATGAGCAAATGGTCTAATAATGAGCGCATCAAACCCGCACTAGTGCAGTCCTCACGTAAATCTGACACGACCGGTAGAGGAGCTCGACCAGACTGGGGCTACGGACAACGCCTAACCGTATTACCGGATTCACACCATTCTTATGGTATACGGCGCAAGCAGTTTTGCCTCGCGACATCATTCATGACTCACCGAAAGCGCATGTACGAAGAAAGAGAAGCCGAGTTGATCGGCAGGACAGCTTGGACGATTGAGGAAGAGCGCGGACGTCGCCAAGGCCCGCTCCGCATTCTATCGCCAGCAGCTCAAGATATCAAAGCAGAAGTACGGGCCAAGACTTACAACGCTACGAATTGGTTCTACGCCGCCGGACAAGAAAAAGGACAAGCTCAAGCCCAAATGGGAAGGCCCTTCATCATCGATCAAGTCATCGACCGCGGAGCGCACTGCTCACTTAAATGCATCGGATAACCGACTCGAGCCAAACCCATGGAATGCAGCCCGCCCGACGATTCTATGCCTAGCGCCGACTAAGAGTTCGCCCCTTCCCCGTCCAAATTTTTTTTACTTCAGCTGCCTTTTGTTTATCTTTTTCTTCTCAACCCTATTCATCCAAGCCTTAAAGGGCCTACTTGCGCAACGTCACAAGACAATTGATGTGCTATCCGCACTCATTATATTCGGGGCTTTTTACCGAAGCTTAATTATACGGGCTTTATGCCCAAGACATGTGTCAAGCTCCACATGTACCTTTTATTCACCATTATATGCATCGATATGACTTAAGTTTTGGCCAAGCTGGGTTGTTCGGCCCCGTGGCTTACCCCCACGCTCCCGATTGTTCGCTAGGAGGTAAAGGAGCACTCGCGATTGTTACGCTGGTCAGCCGGATGTGTACCTCGACCGGGTGAAGCCGAAAGCTAGCGTTTTAAGGGAATATTCGTCGGTGACTTAAAAGATGATTTTTATCCACTTATTTATCTGCCCCTGATGTTTTTCTGCTGCAGACCGACATGCACTTTAGGGCATGCCACCCCAGAGGAAAGGAACCCTTAACGGAACTATTCTCCCCGAAGATGTTTCTACTACCCATGTAATATAACATAACTAGTTGGGCACTTGTCCGATAAAGCACCGATGACCCTCACGCCTGGTCTCCATGCATACCCCGTTGTTTCATAACCGAGACGGTATTCGACACACCCGACTCTAGGGTCCCGAGGTCGGCTTAAAAGGTCGGCAAAGACAAACGATCTACAATCCGCTAGAAGGCATTTTGTATGTCATTTTACAATACATTGTCAAATCGACCGGTTGTATTCTTCCTCAATCCCGCCTAATGTGGTGTCTAATTTACAGTCATGTTGGGAAAATTTAGCGCCAACTCCACTTGGTCAGATACTAAACTCACAGGATCTCCTTCCATCGGGCCCCACAGTCCGACTTCGCCATGTGGTTGGGATCCGCCTTCTGTACCGCAGGTCTTTACCATGGCCCTGTGCCTCCCGGCACCTTGGCGGCATGTCAAATCTTCCATAAATGGAAGCGCTGCCGCACTCCCCGCAGCTTCTCCGCAAGCTCCCCAAGACCCTGCAAGGAGAAGGCTGGCCACAACGCCTCGATGACGCCGCCATTGCCCGCCGAACTCGCTCGATCAGTTGCAACAATTCGAAGTTGATCACCCGCTGATACGGGCATCTCTCCGCAGGCTTACCTGTGAGCATACCCGCATATATTCTATCAATTGACTTCCTCGCCAACTCTTCTTTTCAAAGGAGTTCGCCAAGCACTTACTATATATGTCGCGACGAAGCCGCTGATTCTCCTTAACGGAGCCCGATAGCTCGCCCGAACGCCTTTCAGCTCTTTTCTCCAAGCTGGGCATGGGCATCCCGGAGCTTGTTCCTTTCATGCTGCACCTTATGCAACACCTCTCGCCGCCTTTAGTTGGTGCAGAAGTTCTTGCCTGTCCGGATCTTGTCCGCAGCACCTGCAACGCCATTTTTTCTTTCAGCTTGCGCAAAGGCCAAACGCTACTTATCTTTCTAAGATAATGCGCTACTGTGAGAGGTCCTCGCTTCTCCTCGCGCCTGTAAAGTGCGGCTCCAGCTGGGCCTTGCACTCTTGCAGCTCCCGAGACAGTTGGGTATTCTTCTCGGTAAGATCCACGTTTATATGATCCTTAAATCAGTTAATATAACTACTTTAAGTCTCGGGCTACCGCATATATAACTATTAAATTCTCTTACCCGATTTCTTTTACATACGCTCCGTGGCTCGATAAAACCATCTTGAGCAGCACGAAGGTGCGCGGCCCCGTGTTAAAAGCATTCAACGCCTCGGGAGAAGCACGCCACGAATACTGTCCGGCGGCGCCTGTGATTCAGGCACTTCCACCTCGACTTGGTGGCGGATACCTGTCGGCATCCTCCGTCGGAGGGACGCCCGCTCGCGCTTTGCGCCGCCTCCCCTCCCGACTGTGTGTGGGAGCCCGGCCGGTAGAGGTTGGATTGACAACTTCCACGCCCGCAGTCCGGCTGACACTTTTTTCCCTATAAAAGTCATGAGCACTCAAACGCTTCTAGGAACGCTGTTTCTAAATACTGAATTGTGAGCTACACCTTTGCGGCGACGCTTTCAGTCCCGGGCCGCGCCTCTTCCGCCCCATCGTCCGAACTTGCCTTGTTGGTCAGCCACCGCTGGCTCGGCTTCGCCCTAGGGGCACCTCCGCACAAAGGCCATCATATACGGTGGTCGAAATAAGCAAGGAAGGAATGACGGTGTCGTGGCTTCGCCGCAATCACCGGGAAGCCGGATATAGTCCGGGATAGTCGGCCGTGATGGCGATTTCAAAGCATTGTCCATGCCGAGCTGGTGGAACACCCCGCCGATTAGCTCCACCTTTATGTCCGGATCTCTTCAAGGCCGGATCCCGGATCTCTTCGATCCTCGGCCGCGGAGCTGGACTCAGCATGCCCTCCACGGTCCGACGCAGTTCCTCGCGCTGAAAGAAGAACACAATATAAGAAACTTAAGTTTCGAAGGCACGGGTCGGACACGCTTGAGTGTTCGCTACCCAAGGCCGGGATTATTCATGGAAAACCCATTTAACGGGTTCGTCCAAGGAAATCCTCCTTCCCCTTATACAGGCCGACAAGATCGCCACCAGATCTTCGGCCGAATCCGCCCTTTATGCCATGACGGGTGGCATCGCCCTCCCGCTGAAATCCCACATGGGTGGCCTCAGACAGTGGTTGCACCACCACAGACGTATGTTGCCATGATTCCAATCATGGTCAACCGGCATGGGCCAAGAACCTTATTCGCCCATCAAATAATGGACGCCTTGTCTTCCTCCGATGGGGGCTCATGGACGCCAACTAAGGCGCTTTCTTCAGAGGAGCATTGCTGAACTCCGGAGGCCGATCCAACAGGTCCGCAGCGGAGCGCCTTCTATATAAAACCATTCAAGGCCAATTCGGCGCTTAGGGGTTCCGGATGGATATCCGTCCCGCAATGCGCCATATTTCGCGCCACCACTTGATATATGGACCCCTCGTGAGAGCGGGTACAAGGCGTAACAACCTCTTCCACAGCGCAAGTGGGGCTCGACGCCCAGAAAAGCTCTCAGAAGAGCTACGTAACCGCAATATGCAGGATTGAGGCGGGCGAGGTGATGAAGCTGGAGTCCGTGAGAACTCCTGTGAGCCCGGAGGAATGGATGTACAGGAAACCGAGCCCCTTATCGATAGGGGACGGCATACCCGCCCCTTTGTTGGGATTTGGGGTAACCTCCGCTTGCTTCCCAGCTTTGTAGGTGGCCAGCCCGGCTCGAACCGAACCATGAAGGCCGGAGGGAGATATCCCCACTTGAGCTTCACCAGCTCACAGCGGAACAGAGCATCTCCTCCAATCTCTCGCAAAGGGCCGAGAGCGAGAAGAGGAGCCGCGCTGACGGTCCATGATGGAATGGATTCTGGTCGAAAGCGCCCGATGAGTATTTGCGAAAGGAAGATGGTGATTTGATCTGGATTCTTGCCTCCCTTATAGGCAGATTATTCGCACAACTAGGGGTAAAACATAAAAGACACGCTGGCTTTTCACGTCATACGACGCTGTGGAAGAAGGCCATTATTGGGTGTGGAAGCCAAGATGCGCAACATTGATGAGGAAGCTGGACACTGCTCGCAGGTACGAGAACTTGAAGGAGAACCCGCTTGCAACGCCAAGACTACACGCATGCTGGACTTATCGCCATTGAAGCCTGGTTCGGGCTACCGAGGAGTTCCGGATTAGGGGTATCCGGATGGCCGATTACCATCATCGGCCGGACTATCATCGGCCGGACTATCATCATCAACCGGACTCCAAGACTATGAAGATACAAGATTGAAGACTTCGCCCCGTGTTCGGATGGGACTTTCCTTGGCGTGGAAGGCAAGCTTGGCGATACGGATATGTAGATCTCCTACCATTGTAACCGACTCTATGTAACCCTAGCCCTCTCCGTGTCTATATAAACCGGATGGCTTTAGTCCGTAGGACTAGAACAACAACAACCCTTACAATCATACCATAGGCTAGCTTCTAGGGTTTAGCCTCCTTGATCTCGTGGTAGATCCACTCTTGTAAACATCCACAATATCAATATCAATCAAGCAAGACGAGGGTTTTACCTCCATCAAGAGGGCCCAACCTGGGTAAAACATCGTGTCCCTTGTCTCCTGTTACCATCCGCCTAGACGCACGCTCGGGACCCCCACCCGAGATCCGCCGGTTTTGACACCGACAGTGTGTACTTCTTCACACATGCTCACCACTTATCGCTGTTTACACGACATGTACTGCAACCTTCAAGCGGAAGCCCAGCGAGGGTGTCGGCCACGACCTACCTAAACACTCAAGTCTCTAGTCCAGTTATCGCCTATTCAGGTTCCATCTGCAGGAGTCTCGCCGAGGTTTCCACATACGGCCCCGAACGATGTGTACAGGGTTCCGCTGACACCAAACGGGCGCCTGCATACCCGCCACGTGCCTACCAGATCACAGCCCACCCTCGGTCAGCATCGCCCACGGTCTCCAAAGATACTACGTACACCGTAAACTACTTGCAACTCCCGGACAGAGGACAAGGGTGGTTAAGAAGTCGAGAGGGGCACTTAAGCATTCCAATGCATGGTAGTAACTCGGTCATGGATCACAAACACGTAACTCAGTTCCTCGAGGACGGCTTCAATGAGACAACCCACCATGTACTCCTACATGGCCTCTCACCGATACCTTTACCAAATCGTGTTCACACATTTAGCTCTCAACAAGAGGACATGTTCACACACCTCCGATTCATCCCCGATGAATCGACTGACTCAACTCTAAGCAGTAGCAGTGCATGACAAACAAGCATGAAATGAGTAGGCACATTAGGGCTCAAAAACTCCTACTCATGCTAGTGGGTTTCATCTATTTACTCGTGGCAATGACAGGTCATGCAGAGGATAAAGGTTCAGCTATCGCAGCAAACAAATGATGAATCGTTGTTGTCCTAATGCAGTAAAAGAGAGCAGGAGCGAGAGAGTGGGATTGTATCGAATGAACAAGGGGTTTTGCTTGCCTCGGCACTTCAAGATAGCATTGAGTCTTCATCGCTGTCAACGATCACAACAATGAACATCATCTATCGAGAGGGGACAGATACCGCAACAAAGAAGAAATACAATCAATGCAATGCACAATATGATGCATGATCATGACATGTCAATATGTTGTGTTTTGAGCTAATGCAACTAGTAACATGTTAATGGAGTTGGTTTGAACCCTAGGTTCAAATGCAACCCATATGTGAGGGTTTAAATGCCGCTTAATTGAATTGTCCTAAACAGCAACTTTAAGTTGTTCCAACATGCATGAAAAAGGCACAGATGGATAGATTGGATTTTTCTGATCATTTTCATATATAACTTGTTTCATTTGGGGCTATAGATTAATTTCTATGATTTTTCAAAGTTTTGATATTTTTTCAAATAAATAAATCATTTAAGATTTATTTAAATTCCAGAAAAGGATTACTGCATCAGCCTGACATAAACATGACATCAGCAGGTCAATGGGGCACGGTCCGGGTCAAACCTGACCAGTGGGTCCCGTGTGTCAGTGTCATTAGTCTAACTAATTTTAGTTAGTCCTAGTCCTAACTTAATTAGCAAAGGGTCCCCTTGTCATAGACCCAGAGGGGTCAAACCGGCCCACCCGGGTCAACTTGGTCACGAGGTCAAACCCCGGTCAGTAGGGAATAATCCCGCCGCTGTTGAGTCGCCGGGCGAGGCCGAGATGGCGAGGGCTCGGATTTTGCCCTTCGGGCGACCAAATTAGCGGTCGAGACCACCACAGAGAGTCGGCACTCTCCGCATCCATTGGAGCAAGAGAGAGGCTGCGGTGGAGTGAGTCGCCGAGTCGAGCAGGTGGCGGCGGCCGGAGCTCGGGCAACGACGGGTTTGGCGCCACGGTGATGGGCAGAGTAGCTAGTGGGCGCCACGGGCTCTCGGGCCGCCACTGAGCCAGGGTGTGCTCTCGCTTTCGAGCTATTGTGGCTCTAGCCATGCTGGCGACGAGGCACGGCGGCGGCGAGCTTCGGCCGTGGTGGTCAGCGGAGCTAGAGAAGGGGATCTACGGCGGGGAGAGAGGGGTTCGGTAGAGGAGCTCACGGCGAGGTCGAAGCGGAGCTCAGCAGACTCGGGGAGGCGACGGAGACGGCGAATCGGACGGCGGCATCCGGCGGCCGTGGTTGGGGAAGAAGGCCACAAGCATCGTCTTGGGGCCGTCCTGGCTCGTGTAGCTCGTTGAGGAGGGAGAAGAGGTTGTGGCTGAGCCTCTGGGATCAACGGCAGGGCGAGGGGTGGCTGGTGGTCACGGGTGCCTGCCGGGCTGCTCAGCGGTCACGGCGATCGCGGGAGAGAGAGACAGAGGACGAGATGGGGACGAGGGAGAGTGAGAGAGGGGCCAGGGTGTGCGTGGCATCTCCGGGGCGTCCGGGAGAAGCGGCAAGGGAGGTGGCTCGCGCAGGCGCCAAGGCAAGGCCGGCCACGTGCCTATCCTCCCGCAAAGGAGGAAGACGACAGGAGGGGGCCATGGGCTGGGCTGCCACTTGGGCCGCCAGTGGCTGCACAGTGAGATAAGCCTGTAAGTTCCTTTCTCTCTCTCTCTCGTTGTTTCAGTTTTCTATTTTTCTATAATCTTTAGGGCTTTATTAAAATACTTAGACACTTCCAAAAATCATGAAACTACTCATGATCACTGTTGGGAATATATACTACAAGAAACATTTTAGTTTATGATTATTTGAGCATTTAAAATATTTAATAGCATTTAAATGCCCAAATGCAAATAGAGTATGATTTAATCCAGAGCCCAAATATGTCATGGAAAATGTGCATCTCCTCCGTTATCGCTTCCAGATTTTCCAAGAATGATGAACATTTTGAGAGCCATTTGGATTTACTGGAAATATTTTGGTTGAACCTAGTGAATTCCTTTAATGCTAGGGTTTAGGCAATCCCCATTTCAGGTTTAACTGAAATTTAAACATGATGCAACACCAGATTCTAGCACTAGGCATTAATAGAACTAGGGATGTGACAACTCACCCCTACTAAACAAGAATCTCGTCCCGAGATTCAAGCGTAGGGTAAGATGAAGGGGGAACGCAAACTAACATAATCTTCATGATCCAGGTGGCACTTCATAAGAACATTGAATCGATCACCATCATTGTCTCAATGTCTTGCCCCGAGAACTCCAACTAACATGACAAGGAGAGGAAAGGGAAACTCTAGAAGATTCGATCTTCTCGAAGATCGAACAACTCAGGATCAACTCATGGGATGAGACATTGACACATCTGGCGAGCTGAGATACGAAGCATACATCTGAAGGAATGGAGTGAGACAGATGACGAGGGTTCACTAGGTAAACAACAATTTCACGCTTAAGAAGGTGGTGAACGGTTGTCAACGTAGCGAGGAGTTGAATTGCCATGATACCATAACGAGACATCTTGGACGAGGTGACTCGTGGAATCATCCCTTAAATGGCAAAAAGAATTACCTTTGATTTAAAGATCATTGAAACTCTTTATACCAGCTTAAGGCAAATCACAATCGATCATTTGTAGGAGTTCGGTAGAATGACATACACGGACTAGAATGGATGATGTGGACTACCTTGTTCAAGACACCACAAGGAATGATTTTGCTTGCGTGTGCTCTCAATAACTTGAGCATTTCCATATTCATCAAGGTTTTACCAACATCCGTGTCAAGGATCCTGGCAACACAACATACTACCATGATGAATAGTGGTGGACGATGCAGATGCAAAGGAAGATAACACCTTCTCAGATTTTACCTTAGCGGAGCCAAGGGAGCAAAATCTGGATGATCGACCGAGAGACATTTAGCACTCCGCTTCTAATGTTCTCCTTGATGTGTTAGCGTAATCCATTCATAGATATGTTTGGTATCTTGAACATCAAGTAAAGGTCGGACTTCGGGAGCACAAAATCCATAAGGAAAAACTTCTAGAATAAGTCATGCGAAATCCTCATGGGAAGTGACCAAACGGCTTAATCAAGATACTACAATAATAGTGCTTCCAGCTAGGTGCGTCCACTTCACTAGAACCTATATCATAGTTCTTGGAAGAAGTTCCAACCATCATATCTGCCTGAGATTCAGATCTGGTTGGTGTCAGGTATTCCGCACTCATCAAGTCTAGAAAGAAAAATTAAAGTTTGCAACACAAATCGACGAGAAGACGTTGCGAGATTCTCGGGGAATGAACTACGATAGAAAGCTCCAAAACATGAGCTGGTTCTGCTACAAACCCGTGCACACGTTGTCCAAGACAAGCATGACCACGTGGTAGTCTTACAACAAAACGCTATCGAGTCCTGGTTGGGAATCATCATTAATGATATCAAAGCCCTTGCATAAGTCCGGATCCTAAGAAGGAACTTCTTCTCCTTGAACAAATCAATCAGTGGCTTGGTGTGCTAGGAACACATATGGAGTGGAGGTAATTAATCTACCAAACCATAGAATACTTCGCACATATGCATGGCTGATTTGGGATGATTCCAAGGGAAACAAAACAAACCTTTCTCGTACTCACGGCGGCAACTTGCACCAATGCACATGAATTCGAGGAAGTCACTTCTTCCATCCAAGCATAAGCTTCATGAACGGAACACGAAGGCATTGCTTACAAAGTTTCCAACACTAGCTTAATGTTTAACACGAATCATGGGGGAGATAAAATGTTGCTGATGGACTCAACAGCAACTCATCAGAATTTCCATATCACTGGACTTCCACCATCATGTGAACACGGTGATAGCATTGGTCAGACCGAAAGATGTAATGGTGTATGCTCGAGGGATCAACCACGAGTGAGACAACATTACGAACATCGTTGATTCTGATTTGACTTGACGATAGCCCATACTCAAGTCAAAGTTTGGTTAAGATGGTAGGTCCATTAATTGTTCACGAGGACCAATCGATGAAGAAATCATCTTTCTACAACAAACACACAACACAAGATATCCTTTGAAATGAACTAAGTTAGACAAGCTTTTATCTTCCAACTCTCCAAGTTGTCGCTTAGCTTAACCAACTAGCTCTGTGGTATCCAACACAGATTCTTGGAGAAAGGGTGGTTTACAAGAAAACCAACTTGATCACGAACTCAACATAGCGGCCGTGACAACCGTGATACTTCCGAGAAGATATTCGAATATCATGAACCACCGATATATTACTAAGCTCGAGAACAATCTTGCTTTTCAGTGGCAAGACAATATGATCAAAGAGCAAGGGATTGATATAATCCTAACTCATTGATCAAGAGTGCACCGTATAAGGACTAGGTAGCACGATCAATCTTAGGATGATGATTTAATAACCAACACGCTAAGAATGAGAATATTGTCCATTAACAACCAAGCAACGAGGTTGCTAGGAGTATCGATTTCACACATCACAGTCCACTTGTCGGCATTCCTGTTACAACAACACAGGACGGAGGAATGAATTATGATAGCAAGAAGTATCACTACGTCAAGAATTCATGAGGAATGGTGCAATCCTCATGACAATCCTGACATAAAGGGGGCAATACTCCGAGGTAGAACAGAATCAAAAGCTGGATTGGCATTTGATTTGCGGATTACAACTGCTTTGACCCAATCCTGGATATGCATGAGGTACTGGAGTTTGTTTCTCCTAGTCATTCCAGAATAGAATGCCTTGATAGGCCACAAGAATAATAGGCATCGATAAACGAATGCACGCATACTCTTGATTATCAATTGATAGATGGAGGTCAGAAACAACTAAAGAGGGACAACTCAAAGGAACATATGTTTTTTTTCTGAGTTGTGGATGCATAGATTAGTATGTCGAGCGAAGCTCAACATTTCTTCCGGATAACCCATGCGGAAAGGGTAGAACTGGCAGATTCACAATTATGAATGGAGAACTCCTCAAGAGTACTGATTGTGATCCTTCGGTTCGGAGGAACTTCGCCATAAGCGGTTCATAGTATTTGGAAGAAGGAAATACCACGGACCTCGAGGACTATCGCAAAGTTACTAATACCCTAAAGGAACTAGCAAACACTATCAACAGGAGGTAAGTAGGGTGAATCTCGGGTTCAAGAACCCAGGAATAGAATACCTACTACTAAATGGCATCACAGGATGCTTTCGAGAATAATGGCTAGAATCACCACACCGGGAACACAAAACATGGCTAGATTACTAAGTGACTCCCTAAAACACCTAGGTTCATAATAATAGCTCCAACATATATGTCGAGGCAGCGGAGTACCTCAACACACTAATTTGTGTGATTAAGCTGGCCCAAATGAACATTAGAAACGGAGAGAAGGGATATGCAAATGCATCAGACTATTTAGAAATCTGGGATGACTCGGACAACATAACGGCTGTAAATGCTCAAAATGATTTGAGACATCCTGCAAAACAGTGGCATGACCACTCAACATCACAATATCAAGGTTCTGAGACCAGCTATGAACATACGGAAGTAGTAAAAACTGAACTGAGATTTGAAACTATCAATTCTATAAGTCTATGGATTAGTAACACGTCATCTTGATAGATAGATGAGAAGGCCTAGTTCTTAATCCCCGTAGAAGAGAAGAGGATGACTCAGATCAGAAGGCCATGAGGTATAAGGAGTAAAAAGAGCCTTATGTTCCCTTCCACAATCAATTCCCTTACATAACTAAAGCATTTCTAGACACAACTTCGATCGGTTTGGCTTGGTAATCCTACAGGCAGTCTGGCTCTGATACCAAAGCTGTCAGGACCCCAATTCCAAGTCACATCGATCTAGCCGGTAACACCTCATATCACTTTGCGGCCTCACGCACGGTATTCCACGGTGTCGCTTACCATGGCCCGGACCGCTTATGCCTTTTGGCTCACGATATGATAGTGTCGCTAGCATCCATATGATGAGAACCCGGCCGACATGACTAGTCATGAACCCAAAGTGGAACTAACTTATAGGGACAGGCATACATGAATCAACATCGAGCATGTCGGTCGCCAGCAGGCGAATCCGGCTGTAGCACTGGCTAACAGGACTCGGAACCCGGCTGTAGCAGGCTAGGCAGACTCGGATGTCATCCGCGTGACATTTCCCAAAGGGATGTATACAGAACGGTGAATCACATGCCGCCACCAAGTGTTCCGAGCAAAAGTGTGGGCTAGGTGACTCGTGAACCGGCTGTAGTGGACTACTATGGCTCATGGAAGCACAAGACTACATTTCCCCATAAGAGAAGCTACCAAGGATAAACAACTAGGTTGTCGATCCCACACATACCAAGCATTTCAATCATACACACAATATGCTCGATATGTGTAAATACAACATGGCATCACAACATAACTCTATGACTCAAAGTATTTATTCATTAGGCCCGAGGAGCGAGATATTACAAACATGGGTCTCTCGAACCATCATTCAGAGCATACAAATCAAAGCACATGCGAAGCTAAACATGTCTCGAGTACGTATATCTACAAATGAAAAAGGCTTAGAAGCCCCGACTATCTACCGAGATCCGCCGAGGGCACAAGATCGTAGCTGAGGTATCAAGCTAAACGTCAAGTCCACGCTGAATTACTAGCGAGACCAAGTCTCTCGCAAAACATAAATTAAGCAAACGTGAGTACAAATGTACCCAAGAAGACTTACATCGTAACTAACTACATATGCATTGGTATCAACAAAAGGGGCTGGTGGAGTTTAACCGCAGCAAGCCAGCTTTGACTCGTGTATATCCTAAACTACGATCGCAAGTAACTCTTTTGAGGTGGGCGCACACGAGTCCACATATTCACCATATCAATACACCACTATGGATCCGCCTCCCGATCCCTCACGAGAACGCCATCCATAGCACTCACGCTTATCTTGCGATTTTAGAGTATCCACTTTCACTTGTCTATGAACTGCACAGCAACCTGTAAGTCCTTTATCATGACACGCTATTAGAATAGATGATGATAACCCCGTAGGGTGTACTTCTTCACACATGCTCACCACTTATCGCCGCCACACGACATGTACTGCAACCTTCAAGCGGAAGCCCAGCGAGGGTGTCGGCCACGACCTACCTAAACACTCAAGTCTCTAGTCCAGGTTATCGCCTATTCAGGTTCCATCCGCAGGGAGTCTGGCCGAGGTTTCCACATACGGCCCCGAACGATGTGTCCCATGTGTCAGTGTGTCAGTGTCATTAGTCTAACTAATTTTTAGTTAGTCCTAATCCTAACTTAATTAGCAGGCGGGTCCCATTTGTCATAGACCCAGAGGGGTCAAACTGGGCCCACCCGAGGTCAACTTGGTCAGCGAGGTCAAACCCCCGGTCAGCAGGGTCAATCCTGCCGGCGTTGAGTCGCCGGCGAGGCCGAGACGGCGGAGGGGCTCGGATTTTGCCCTCCGGCGACCAAATTAGCGGCCGAGACCACCTACAGAGAGCTGGCACTCTCGCGCATCCATTGGAGCAAGAGAGAGGCTGCGGTGGAGTGAGCTCGCCAGAGTCGAGCTTGTGGCGGCGGCCGGAGCTCGGGCAACGACGGGTTTGGCGCTACGGTGCAAGGCAGGAGTAGCTAGTGGGCGCTACGGGCTCCCGGAGCCGCCTGAGCCCAGCCGTGTGCTCGACTTGAGCTATTGTGGCTCTAGCCACGCCGGGCGACGAGGCACGGCGCGGGCGAAGCCGATCATGGTGGTCGGCCGGGCTAGAGAAGGGGATCTTCAAGGGAGAGAGGGGTTCGTAGAGGAGCTCACAACAGGTCAAGCGGAGCTCAGCAGACTCGGGAGGCGGCGGAGACGGCGAATCGGACGGCGGCATCCGCGCACCGTGGTCGGGAAGAAGGCCACAGGCTGCCTTGGGGCCGCCCTGCTCGTGTAGCTCGGCGAGGAGGGAGAAGAGGTTGTGGCTGAGCCTCTGGGATCGACGGCAGGGCGAGGGGTGGCCGGTGGTCACGGGGGTGCTCGTCGGCGTTCTCAGACGGTCACGTCGATCGCGGGAGAGAGAGAGACAGAGGACGAGATGGGGACGAGGGAGAGTGAGAGAGGGGCAGGGGTGTGCGTGGCATCTCCAGGGGCGTCCGCGGAGAAGTGGCAAGCAGGAGGTGGCCGGGCGTGCGCCGGCGTGCGTCGTCCACGCGCCCATCCTCATGGCAAAGGAGAAAGACGACAGGGGAGGGGGCCAGGTGGGCTGGGCCGGCCACTTGGGCCGCCAGGTGGCTACACAGGTGAGGTAAGCCCAGGTAAGTTCCTTTCTCTCTCTCTCTATGTTGTTTCAATTTTCTATTTTTCTGTAATCTTTAGGGCTTTATTAAAAATACTTCGACACTTCCAAAAATCATGAAACTACTCATGATCACTGTTGGGAATATATCCTACAGTAAACATTTTAGTTTATGATTATTTGAGCATTTAAATGCCCAAATGCAAATAGAGTATGATTTAATCCAGAGCCCAAATATGTCATGGAAAATTGTGCATCACCGTTATCAAGCTTCAAAGATTTTCCAAGAATGATGAACATTTTGAGAGCCATTTGATTTCATCGAAATATTTTGTTGAACCTAGTGAATTCCTTTAATGCTAGGGTTTATGCAATCCCCATTTCAGGTTTAACTGAAATTTAAACATGATGCAACACCAGATGCTAGCACTAGGCATTAATAGAACTAGGGATGTGACACAGGCGAGGACCAACTTTAGTCAGGATAAGTGTACTAGATGTTCCCTTCAAAATGGCCAATTGTTGGCGCCCTTCCCGCTCAATATTTGGGAAGAGGCCCAGGGCCTCTGCCTATAAATAGGACTAGCCACCCACAGGGTAGAGGCATCTAGAGGATAGCTAAGGATCGAGCATCTTGAATCCAGAGAGAGAGAGAGAGAAGCGGCTGAACTCCCCCTAGCAGTTCGTCGCACCGGCCAAGAACAGACCCTCACGAGGCTGTCCTACCTTGTACTGTTCATCATCAGCCCCTGAGGCAATCCACCACACCACACACTAGAGTAGGGTATTACACCACAATGGTGGCCCGAACCAGTATAAACCTTGTGTCCCTTGTGTTGCTCTTTGTGTAGTTTAGATCCTTGCAGGCGACGAGGTGTAGGTAGGTAGGAGGTGAGATCTCGCTGCACCCCTGAGTTCGAACCTAGAGGGTCTCGCTGTAACCCGAACTGGCCACTGCCACCGAGGAGGCCGGCAAGGGGCCTGCTGGGAGGCCGGCAAGGTCATTGCCGAGGAGGAGGTGGTTGACACCAACCTCCTCCTCCGCTGCCCTGCTCCGCAGGTATCTCAAGGTGAGTGATGACCTGTTCGCCCACCTCCTGTGGACGGCGAGCACCGGGCGCCTGGCCGAGGGGGAGGTGTTTGACGACGGCGTTCGCGGCCGCCGGGCTTGAGGTTGTTGACGAGCCGAAAGGCTGGTGGCGGCGGTTCCTGTGAAGAGCAGCTCCTCCGGCCATGAGTGCCAACTTCCAAGCTCCAGCGCTTCATCGTGCTCCGCTCGACAAGGCCGAGTCCAGGATGGCGGTGGTGGACAAGACGGAGGCGGACCTCGAGGGGCGTGTCGCCGAGGCGCAGTCTTGGTTCTGCCAGGCCCACAAGGACTAGTAGGCCGCCCAGGATGCGTTGGCTGAGCGCGACCTGGCGCTCGTCATGAAGCAGGTCGACATCGAGAAGGCCCAGGAACTGGCGAAGCAGGAGGCCGCTCGGCACCAGCAGCAGGCTGCGCTAAACTCCCGGGAGGCCAAGGCCCGGGAGGGGACCTTGGCCAAGGATCTGGAGGCCGAGAAGCAGCTGCAGAAGAACGAAGCCGCCAATCACAAGGATTTTGTGGAGGGCGAGAACCGCTGATCGGCCGCCTCGAAGATGTCGTCGTCAGGATCACCACGCAGCTGGCCACCATGGGGATGCCAAATGTGAAGTACACCCCGGAGCGCAACGCGAGCCCCAACGCCAAGCTGACCCTATTCTTCGAGGGTGTTCCCGGAGCCCTGGAGCATTTTCGCTCCACCATGGCGACTTTCCTGGCCAATGAGGCCCGAAGGCATTGCCGGGGTGCCATGACCAAGGTTCTCACCAAGGTGGCATACTGGAATACCAACCTCGACTTCGACGCTGCACTGGAGAGCTTGCCGGAGGATGTGGACCTCGCGCCGCTCAAGGAGCGTATCGAGCCCGTCATCAGCCGCATCGATGGAGTCCAGAGGGTAGAGGGCCAGCGCCGGGACTAGGCATCCCATTTCTTATCGCTGCTGCAAGTTCATTACCAAGACAATTTTTATCTCTAGTTAGAACTGCGGCAACAAGTGATGTAATATAACTCTGCGGTACTTTTAAATTGACACATATTATTTTCCTGTTCAATCTCTCTCTCTCTGTATGTCCACCCTACGTTTCCTTGGATAGGCTGGCTGGCGCGTAAACCCAAGCTGCGGCGCCTCGAGGACGGATCCTCGATAGCCTGCCGGGTGTGCTTGCTGCCAGGCAAACCACCTTACCACTCTCAACGCGGCCGCTCGAACTGTCGAGCTTGACTCGAGTCAGAATCGAGAGCGTTGCCAATTGCGGAAGGCTACCGTGCCGTTCTCGACGCGACCGCTTAAGCTGTTGAGTGGACTCGAAACAGAGTAAGGGCGTTGCCAATAGTGGAATGGCCCCATTACGTGCAGGTTTTCCATACAAAGAACGAGATCTCCAAGGGGAATAACCTTATATAAAAAGGAAATATTTAAAGTTCGGCATGACTTAGCTTTCCTGTCGCCGCACTGGCTCCCTTCACGCTTGCAGGCGGTGCCGTTCTCTTGGTCGTCTTCTTCTTTAGAAGCCATGGCCACGAGGAACTGCTAAGCTGGCTGCTAAACCATATTATCACAACTGCGCCCCCTACCTGGCGGGCCAAAGATGTCGGGGAAACGACACCTATGGGATCACTTGAATCCCTTCTACGGTTGGCGGACGCGGGGTTGTGAGAAGAGCAGGTTTAGGAGCTAGCACAAAGATCATTTACCTAGGTTCGGGCCGCGAGGATGCATAATACCCTAGTCCTGCTTTGGTGTGTATTTCAGAGTGTTCTTGAGCTCTTGAACTAGCTACGGTGGCTGCGTCATTCCAAAGAGCCGAATCCTTCTCCTGGTCGCCTCAGGCCTCCTTTTATAATGAAAAGGGGTTGCCACAGTGGCACACAGGAGGTGGAAAGGTCTACAGTAGATGAGTCTATCCTCTAGCACAGTCGGACAAACACATTTGATGCGCTGCCGATGTGCCCCTCTCACTTTATCGGGGACAGCAAGGAAGCACGTCCCAGCTGTCGCCGCCTCGCTTGGATTCGACACGCGTCCGAGCTGACGGGGCCTCGCGGCGCCACATTGGCTGGCTGCTGGTCTGGCGCGGTGGTGGAGCCTTCACGAAGATCTGCATGCCACCACGCAGGTGCTTGCTGGGTCGATGTAGAGGTCGCCTGTCGCCACGCAGGTGCCTGCCCAGCTAGGCGAGCTAGCAGCTGCATGGGAACGGCGGTGGCATCTTGGCAGACATGGGCCTGGCTGCGGCCCCGCTGGTGTCCTCGGCAAGGGTCTTGTCGGGGCCCCGACAAGGGTCTTGCCGCGGCGTCGTGGTTGTCCCCGGCAAGGATCTTGCCGGGGGTCTTGTGGATTTCTTCGGCAAGGATCTCGCCAAGGGTCGTCGTCTTCTAGTCCTCATCTGATCTTGCGTATTCATGATCTTGACAAAGATCTGCATGCCACCATGGAGGCGCCTCCCGAGCCTTCGTCCCATCGTGGTTGGTTATGTTGGAAGCCGTGGGCTCAAGGGTGGCGCGCCCCGCTGGTGTTGGGCGAGCTGCCCCTATTGGATTTCGGGTTCCGGCAGACCCTTGAGGTTTGAACACTAGGGTGCGCGCGGAGATCCAACCCTCCACCGTCTCGCACCTCGCCGAATCGCTGGGACCTAAACTACTAAACGGAACAGCACAAGAGACACGAGATTTATACTGGTTCGGGCCACCATTGTGGTGTAATACCCTACCCAAAGGTGTGGTGTGGTGGATTGCCTCTTGGCTGATGAGGAACACATAAGGAAGAACAGCCTCGCGAGGGTCTGTTCTTGGCGGGTGTGATGAACTGCTAGGTGGGGTTCAGTTGCTCTAGCTACTGGTTTCTTGATGAGGATTCCGATCCGATCGGGTCTTTTCGGGTCTGATCGCCTCTCATCGCCCTGGGGGTGGCTACTCCTATTTATAGGCGAAGGCCCTGGGCCTCTTCCCAAATATTGAGCGGGAAGGGCGCCAACAATTGTCCATTTTGAAGGGGAACAGCGGGTACACTTATCTTGACTAAAGTTGGTCCTCGCCTGACAAAGGCTCTAGTGATGACGCCTGCTTGGGCTCCACGATGACTCCCTTCCAGCCATTGGGCTGGTCTTGGTCTTGTTGCACCGAAACGGATGCCTTTGCTTGATGCTCTCGCCTGCGCTTGCTCCCTTTGCACCAAAGAGGAAAGGAGGACATCAGACGGGCTGGCGCTCGATCGGGCGCCTCTTGGTCGCCATGGTTTGCGTCATGGGCACCTCGCGAGGTACCCTGCCTTGAACTCTCCGCCTCTTCATGAGCCAGCCTGACGAGGGTCTTGAGCTTGCGTTGATGAAGACGGGCCGTGCTGGGCCTCCTTTGATCCACGCCGCAGGCCGCAGGCAGGCAAGTCTGGGGACCCCTGCCCTTAACGCCGACAAGAGCCCCCGGCCCACGGGCGCGCCCAACTTGGCCGAGCAGAGAGGCGAAGGGCAAGTGCGAAGCATCGCGGGCCCTAACAGCCTGCGGCCTTGGGCGACGCTGCGGCGTTGATTGACGCGCGCGCATCGCTTCCCATGATGCCTCGGTAACCACCCGGATTCGACAAGTCCTCGCATGCAGAGTTGGTCATGATTACCGTGATCGTGGAGGCCGACGGTTGGCCTTCGCCGGTTATAAGGCACGGAACGGCGCGCGCCTCTTCCGCCTATCCTTCGCTTCCTCCTCCTCGCTTCATCTGGTTGCTATGGTTCGATCCGCCGGTTCTCCACGGAAGAGAAGGGAAAGGCCTCAAGAGGATCCCGACCTGCTCCCCCAAAGAAGCGGCTTGCCCTTCTGGTGTCGTGGCAAGAGCGCCGCCAGAGGCGCCCATGCCCTGAAAGCGAGCGGCCGCCACCAGGGTTCCCTCTTCCCTTGTACGCGCAGAATGGCGGCTCTGAAGGGGCGACGCCGGGCGCCACGAGCGGCGCCGCCGACGACGCCGGCGGGTCACGAAGGTGTGCGTCTTCCCCCCTGGAGTAACAATTATAGTTAGCGTAAAACTTGACAAAGATGGTCACTCCTATTTTAATGCGAACCTTGGAGAAAAATCTCTAAGTGTTATGAACTAAAAGCTGGCAATAAAATTCTAGTGCGTGCACCACAGTCTGGTCTAATTAACATCGATGTTTACTTCCCCAACGTCATCAGGCAATCAAAGTCTGATCGAGGTTAGTGTCCTTTCAAATTTCTCCATGTTGTCATATTACTTAGCAAAATCGGTGTATTTGTTGTGACTAATTGATCACTATTTAAGCAACCGATTGTGATTTCATATTCTGACTCCATTCCTAGGCAGTAACAAATTCTATTTATATGCGCACTGTATATTCTTCTGCCATGTTCGAATAAATAACACCTTTCCACCTTTTAAGCTGGATATGTTGGATGCATATTGAACGATCTGTATGTTACTAAGCGTACCAAATTTCACTGGAAGGACTTGAAGCATGTCATAAACTTTGTTGATAATCTGACAGAGATAGCACATCGTACGAACATTGAATTTTGGATGGGATTAATTAGACCTATGGTGCACACATTGAACAAGACCAATTGTGTGCACAAAACGCTGGTAAAAAGTCTTCTTTTAATGTTGATGCTCATAAAAAAGTCTTATTTTAATGTTGATGCTCATAAACTATATATATCTTCAACGATATGTTACAATTGGTTTTTATTCTACATGTCAACAGAAATTGCCCACTGTAGCAGTTCCTGGATTGATTTCCCGGCGTGGTCGAATTACACTTGTGCTTGCTAATAACACCAAAGTGATTGCAAGGTACTGCATTTCCCGCAGAAATGGAACCATTCAAATTAACAAGTTCTCGCTTGTCGTGGCAATGCATCCATATTGGAAAATTGGAGACACTGTTCTACTCATGCTCTACCAAGGCACATGACGGCTCTTCCTTTTCATTGATGAGATACCGAGTCAACGTGATCAAGCTGCTTCCAGCGGATAGTTGTGGTTGTTGGCCCTCAGCCTCTTAAAATGTGCTAGCTGTTACTATGTTAAGTATGTAGATATGGACCATATGGTTGTTGGCCCTTAGCATCTTAAATGTGATAGTTGTTACTATGTTAAGTATGTAGATATGGACAATATGGTTGTCAAAACCGTGTTACGAAGATCCTCCTTTTGTCGAATAGTGTAACCACTATATATATATATATATATATATATATATATATATATATATATATATATATATATATATATATATATATATATCAAATGCTATTACCAAGTTCTTAAATTTTCATGGAAAGTATTAGTATCGCATACAGTTCATTGAGTTTAAGCGCAAAATTGATGTCCGTAAGGCATTTGCATATTAACTGTCCATATTGCAAATTCACACACATGTTAACATAAGGAAACATATGTGTAACTTACTAATCATCGCACACGTAGTATCAGAGACGATCGTAAAGCGATACTCCTAGCCACCGCAAGCAACTAGTTTGCATTTTTCAAAGATTTTGTACACATAGAATCGCATTACCTAACTAACCTGTATTAACTGGCTCGTGTTGTAATTTCTGATCGCAAACAGTGCATCCGAGTCGGCTGTTTGCCACGTATCACACACATCTTGTTTACACGACTCTTTTGTGTTCTTTTGGCTCATCCCAAACAATTCATCCATGTGAACTGTATGCCGCATATCACACACATCTTGTTAAGTTGAACCATTTTTGTTGTGTTCCCTAATCGAAAACAGTTCGTCCGAGTGAACCGTATGCCATATATCGCACACACATTGATATGGCTGCCCATTTCTGTTGTTCTGCCAATTACAAACAATTCGAATGGATTAACCGTGTGCCATGTTTGATGGATCCGCCATGCAACTAAAATCTGAACCATGTTTGATGGATCCGCCATCACAAACGTTTTGCACCTTTTATTATCGCTTTTTTACCCCATCGTTTGTGATCAATGTGATCGCATTACGCCTGGCCAAAGGGTCTCGATCGTAGTGTCACGTTAGCAGATCCCGCAAGAGTGTAAGCTTGATGGATTCACTAGGAGGCATTTCATCTCGCACATTTGGCAGGTGCTCTCTTTGCGAGCCATTAGTCTCATCGAACCGCACATCTACAGTTTCAACCAATTTCGGGACGGAGCGCCGCCGTCTCGAGGTGGAACTTGGACAGGAGCACTATTGCCCTCCAGCGGAGCGATTCCGCCGGGGGAACTTCCCTCCCGAAGGGGGAAATCATCTCATCATCATCACCAACAACTCTCCCATCTTGGGGAGGGTAATCTCCATCAACATCTTCAACAGAGCTATCTCATCTCAAACCCTAGTTCATCTCTTGTGTTCAATCTTTGTACCAGAACTATAGATTGGTGCTTGTGGGTGACTAGTAGTGTTGATTACATCTTGTAGTTGATTACTATATGGTTTATTTGGTGAAAGATTATATGTTCAGATCCATTATGCTATTTAATACCCCTCTGATCTTGAGCATGTTTATCACTTGTGAGTAGTTACTTTTGTTCTTGTAGTCATGGGAGAAATCATGTTGCAAGTAATCATGTGAACTTAATATGTGTTCAATATTTTATGTATGTTGTGATTCCCTTAGTAGTGTCATGTGAACGTCGACTACATGACACTTCAAAATATTTGGGCCTAAGGGAATGCATTGTGGAGTAGTTATTAGATGATGGGTTGCGAGAGTGACAGAAGCTTAAACCCTAGTTTATGCGCTATTTCGTAAGGGACCGATTGGATCCAAAAGTTTAATGTTATGGTTAGAATTTATTCTTAATACTTTTCTCATAGTTGTGGATGCTTGCGAGGGGGTTAATCATAAGTAGGAGGTTTGTTCAAGTAAGAACATCACCTAAGCACCGGTCCACCCACATATCAAATTATCAAAGTAGCGAACACAAATTGAATCAACATGATGAAAGTGACTAGATGAAATTCCCATGTACCATCAAGAATGCTTTGCTTAGTATAAGAGTCCGTTTTGGCTTGTCCTTTGCCTCAAAAGGATTGGGCTACCTTGCTGCACTTTTGTTACTATTATCATTACTTTCTCGTTACAAATTATCTTGCTATCAAACTACTCTGTTACTTACAATTTCAGCGCTTGCAGACATTACCTTGCTGAAAACCACTTGTCATTTCCTTCTGCTCCTCATTGGGTTCGACACTCTTACTTATCAAAAAGGCTACAATTGATCCCATATACTTGTGAGTCATCAAAGCCCTGCGCGGATCACTTCACCATCACCATCACCACGCCGTCGTGTTGACGGAACTCATCTACTTCCTCGACACCTTGCTGGATCAAGAAGGCAAGGGACGTCATCGCGCTGAACGTGTGCAGAACTCGGAGGTGCTGTATGTTCGGTGCTTGATTGTTCGGAGCTAGAAGAAGTTCGACTACAGCAACCGCGTTGTCAAACGCTTCCGCTTTTGGTCTACGAGGGTACGTAGACACACTCTCGCCTCGTTTCTATGCATCTCCTAGATAGGTCTTGCGTGAGCATAGGAAATTTTTGAAATTGCATTCTACGGTTCCCAACAGCCATATCATCAATAGAGTATATCTTAACTAGTTCTTCAAGAAGACATCATATGAGTTAACCACTGGTAAGAAGACAAATGTAAGTTATTTCAAAGTCTTCGGTGCTAGGTGTTGGATAAGGGATGCACATCACACTTCCAAATTTGCACCGAAAGCACGTGAGGGTTTTATGCTTGGCTATGGAAAGGATTCGCACACCTACAGGGTCTTCAACCTCTTTCACCATAAATTGGTTGAAACTATAGATGTGCGGTTCGATGAGACTAATGGCTCGCAAAGAGAGCACCTGCCAAATGTGCCAGATGAAATGCCTCCTAGTGAATCCATCAAGCTTACACTAGTGCAGGATACTGCTAACGCGACACTACGATCAGAGACCCTTTGACGAAACTATGTGCGATGCAATGATCACAAACGATGGTGTAAAAAAGCGATAATAGAAGGTGCAAAACATTTGTGATGGCGGATCCATCAAACATGGTACAGAGTTTAGTTGCATGGCGGATCCATCAAACATGGCACATGGTTAATCCATTCGAATTGTTTACAATTGGCAGAACAACAGAAATGGGCAGCCATATCAATGTTGTCGGATTTCGGGTTCCGGCAGACCCTTGAGGTTCGAACACTCGGGTGCACGCGGAATCTCGCCCTCTACCTACCTGCACCCGGCCGCCTCGCTAGGATCTAAACTACGAAAGGAACAGCACAAGAGACATAATGTTTATACTAGTGCGGGCCACCATTGTGGTGTAATACCCTACTCTAGTTTGTGGTGTGGTGGATTGCCTTTTGGACTGATGGCGATGAACAACACAAGGAAGAACAGCCTCGCGAGGGTCTATTCTTGGCTGGTGCAATGAACTGCTAGGGGGAGTTCAGTCGCTTCTCTTTATCTCTCTCGTTTGTTCTCTTGCTAACTTTCTTGATGTCTCTACCCTATGGGTGGCTAGTCCTATTTATAGGCAGAGGCCCTGGGCCTCTTCCCAAATATTGAGCGGGAATGGCGCCAACAATTGGCCATTTTGAAGGGGAACATCTGGTGACTAAAGTCGGTCCTCGCCTGTCAAAGGCTCTGGTGATGACGCCGGCTTGGGCTCCACAATGACTTCCTTCCTGCCGTTGGACTGGTCTTGGTCTTGTTGCACCGAAATGGACGCCTTTGCTTGATGCTCTCGCGCGCTTGCTCCCTTTGCACCAAAGAGGAAAGGAGGACATCTGCTGGGCTGGCGCCCGCCTGGCGCCCTTGTTGTTCATGGCTTGCGTCATGGGCACCTCGCGAGGTACCCTGCCTTGATCTCTCCGCCTCCTCGCGAGCCAGCCTGATGAGGCCGTGCCTGAGGAAGCTACCTGTCGTCCGCCCCGCGAGGCTTGGCCCCTCGCGAGGGTCTTGAGCTTGTGTTGACGAAGATGGGCCGTGATGGGCCCCCCTTTGAGCCACACCGCAGGCCGCAGGCAGGCAAGTCTGGGGACCCCCGTTCCCATAACGCCGACAGTAGCCCCCGGGCCCAAGGCGCGCCCGGACTTGGCCGAGCAGAGAGGCGAAGGGGCAAGTGTGCAGCGCTACAGGCCCTAACAGCCTGCGGCCTTGGGCGCCACGTGGCGGTTGATTGGACGTGGGCGTCTCCACTTCCCCACGACGCCTCGGCAACTGCACGAATTGACAAGTCCCTGCATGCAAAGCGGGTTATGATTACCTGCGATCATGGAGGTCGGCGGTTGGCCTCCCCTGGCTTTAAGTATGGAACGGTGAGTGCTCCTCTGGTCCGTTTCTTCTTGCTTCTTCTTCCCGGTTCTTGCTCTGTCTTGCTACGATGGCTCCGATCCGCCGGTTCTCCGCGGCAGAGAAGGGAAAGGCTCCTCGAGAGGGTCCTGACCCGCTCCCTCCGTAGAAACGACTAACCCTCTGCCATCGGGACGAGGGTGCCCACCAGGCGGTGTCGAGGCCCTGGTGCGAGCGGCCACCACCAGGGTTTCCGCTTCCCCTTGTACGCCCAGATCGAGGGCTCTAAAGGGGTTGACGCCGAACGTCACGGGCGACGCCGCCGTCGGCGCCGGCGGGTCACGAAGGTGCACGTTGTTCCTCCTGGAGTCCACGCCGAGGGTTTCTCCCGGGAGTTCGTACTCCATGCCGTCATGCCTCCTCGGTCTTGGATTCGCCTTCCTCCCTTCTTCGCCTCATGATTCCACAGGAGGACCCCGAGCTCGGGCTGCAAAGACGCCGCCGCGCACCTCGCAACCGGGCAGAGGTTGAGGTCGTTGCCCCGGGCGAGGTCTTCATGACTCGAGGTTGGGGCGAGATCTCCCGGGTCTGTAGGACAAGGGGCGATCTCGCGATCCACCTGGAGTACGACGGTGCCTTGGTCATGCTCTTCAAGGTCTTCGATGCGGAAGGGCGCCGGCTGGAGTGCTGCCCCGAGAGAGGTGATCGGGGCCCTGCCGTGGCGAGGGCTAGGCTCGCTGGCCGCTCCCTCGGCAGCTCAGGCGGTGGAGGCGTCGGAGGATCCAGCGACTCCGCCGAGCTCTTCGCGACTCCGGAGACGAGCGACGACAGCTACGAGCCCCCGAGTCTGCGCCGCTCTCGGAGCAGGGCGGGCTCGGCAGGCCGTCGCCGCCCCTAATCTAGATGGGGTTGGCGCCGGTGCCCTACGGCCCACTGTTGATGATGGCGTCTTTTGCAGGAGCGCGTGTAGTTAGCGTTCTTTAGGATCTGCTCCCTGTGAGGAATCAAAAGTGCGCCCCGTTGGGGGCTTGTAAGGTGCCCGTGGCCCTGTTTGTTAATATGATCCTTGTTGTGAATCAGCGCGAGTTGCTCATCCCGCCTTAGCTCTGGCCTCCCTTTCAACCTCACGAGGGCTTGATGCTCTGCACCGACTGTGTCCCAGCCCCAAGGCAAGCTTCAGCCGTATTTGGTATGCCGGTCGCGATGCGCGTGGCCAAGGCCAGGAGGTGAGCGGCTCGGGGTCCGGTAAGAGCCCCTGAGTCGCGATGCTCAGGAGGTCCCCCTTAGCGCTCAAGCAGCCGTCGTTCGGTGAAGAAGGAGAGCGACGTTGCTGACTCGGGATTGCGTTTGGAGAGGGGAAGGTGCCGTGTTAGTTAATGCTTCCGGAGGGTGACTTATCTCGAGAATCAGGAGTCGCTTCCTGGTGCGTTGCCGGGTCCTTGCATCGGCAGACGAGGGGTCGCTTGGCGAGGTCCTCACGTGTCCCTCCCCTCTCGCCTTTGCTCCCCTTCCTGCTCTACATCCTCGGGTCCCGACCCTCGAGCGAGTCTCAGCCGCCGTTGGTATGCCAGGTCGCGATGCCATGGGAAAGGCCAGAGGGTGAGGGCTGGAGAGCCAGTAGGAGCCCTGAGTCGCGATGCTCAGGCACCCCCTTTAACGTGCAAGCGGTTCGCGTGGGTGAGAGTGAAGGAGACACCGCGGGGGCCTCGCCTGACGCTGCTCCTTGAAGAGATCCAGTGGGCTCATCATAGAAAGAACGAAAGTTCACCGTCACGACCGTCAATCAGCCGTTGGTTGCCCCAGAGGGGTGACGAGGCACTGAAGGCTTGACGAGGTGGCCGTCAAGTATCGGGACGCCAAGCTCAAGAAGCGCCGTGAACGCCTAGGCATGCTGGAGCAAGAGTTGGAGGCGAGGAAGGTTGAGCTGGACGGCAAGGCACGGGTCCTTGCCGAGGATCGCGTGGCCTTCACAGATATGGAGGTGAAGGCTCGCACCTTGCTGAGGGAGCTTTATGATAACGGCCTGGAGAGCCCGCTGGCTGGCGCAGAGGACGGCCCCGCCAAGCTGCTTCCCTTCCTGGTTCGCGCTCTTGAGGATGTCGCCCTTGGCCTTGGCCCTACGGCTGAGGCCGAGGCGCGTGTCTTGTCTTCGATACTGACGCTGGTCCTCACCCACGCCTACCTTCGCGATCCCAACGCCGACCTCGACAGCTCTTTTGGAGCCGCGAGAGGGCGAGCTTGCTGCCGCCGCCGAGGCTGTGAAGGGTCGTCGGAGGCTCTCTTGGGAAGTTCCGGCCTTCAAGACTAAGTCAAGCGGGCGCTGCCAACCCCGCGACTCCATGAGGCGAACCCGGCTCCAAGCAGCTCCACCACCGCAAGTGACTCCATTGTGGCTCCTGTCCTGCTTTTAATTCCTGCACATGTATCATGCCTCGGGGAGGCGTTTAAACTTGCATTTGGTGTTGTGATAACAATTATGGAATGTAATATTTGCTTTTGAATTCCTTGAAATTTGCGCTTCCTACTTGCTTATGTTCTACGCCGGCAGAGCTCGGCCCCAGGTGATACCTCTTACCGCTAGCCCCGACCGGAAACCAGGACAGGACCAAGGAGTGAGGGGCTACCCGACAAGTTAGGCTCTGAGTATGCGATGCTCAGAGTCCCCTTGGCGCACGAACAATAAGTAGGGAGGTGAGATATTGGTGGATCTACCGCTCTACGTCTCAGCAGAGCCCGCCCGCGCAAGATACCTCAACCGCCATTAGCCTTCGGAACTAAGGAGTGAGGGGCTACGTGACCAGTTAGGCTCTCGAGTCGCGATGCTCGGAGTCCCCTCGACGCTCAAACGCCTCGCGTACCTTGGCTCCGGCCGGGAGGTTCACAGGATTTAACCAGGCCCGAGGGGCCTCGGCTGGGTGGCGTGCGTCTGGCGTGACCTGTGCAGCCCCTGCCCAGCCCCCCACGCTGCACGCCGAGGGGAGGCGCGATGAGGCCGCACACTAAGCTCTGGGCTCCTCTGGGTTGATGCAGCCCGGGCCACCTCGCTTGTTTATCACCAGCGGAGCATAGCGCTTCCAGATGTGTACGGCATAGCCGCCTCGGCAAAGTGTCATCAGCCAGCGCTGGAGCATGGTGCTTCCATCAGTGCGTGGGAGGGCTCCCCCGGAGGAGCCCCGGCGTGCAGCCCCGCCGACACGTGGCTGGCACGGTAGGGCCTCGACGAGGTGTATCTGGCACCCGTGAGCCAGCGCCGGACTCATGGGGCCCTACCTCAAGGTGGGTTGCGCCTGGCACTGGGCCTTATCTTGTGATGTGTTCCTGCAGATTTGGTTAGATGCGGCGCTCACGCCCGGGTCCCGCCCTCGAGCTGGTCTCGCCGTCCGCTGGTATGCCAGTCGCGATGCCATGGACAAGGCCGAGGGTGATGGCTGGAGAGCCAAGAGGAGCCCCGAGTCGTGATGCTCGTGTACCCCCTTTAACGCGCAAGCGGTCGACATGAGCGAAGAGAAGGTGCCATGGATTGGCATCAAGTAACAAGCATGAGGGATACATGCCGCCGGGTCTGGCCCGAGCGACTTGGTGACGATGCAGCCCGAAGGGCGCCTTCCAACAAGGTAAGCTAGGAACAGGAAGTAAAAAGGATACACGCCGCAGGGACGGACCCACGCGGCCTGGGAATAATGCAGCCATGGGGGGCGATCCCAACTGGAAATGAAACTTGAAAGATGTCATCTGGTAGCGTTGACGACGAAAGGGTGTTGGTGCAGCAGACTTGCTGGGCTGCGAGAGCCGATTCTCACGAGCCCCCAGGCCCAGGGGCCTCGGGAGGCTCCGGAGGGCCGGTGGCTCCTCGTGGACCATCTCCATCTCCGCCAGGGCTGCGGAACGCCTGGCCTCTTGAGCCTCCAGGATGTCCCTCATGAGGCGCTGGTACGTGGCGGCTGCGTTCGGCAGGCCGTAAGGCATGCGAACGTAGCTGTGGGGTGGACCTTCGCAGCCGCTTCCCCACACGAGAGGGCCGAGGCGCCTCGAGAGGCGGCTCTGTTGAGCCTGGTATGTCGATGCAGACGCTGCAGCCCACCATCCTCGCCTGGATGGGGAGCCACGGCAGTTAGGCGGCTGCCACTCATGACTCTTGACTCTTGCAGCCCCTGAACGATCTTGTCGACGAACTCCCGAGGGTTTGGCCTCCTTGCCTTGCTCCTTCTTGAGGGAAACGTGCTTCAAACATGCCTCCAAGTGGTGCCCAAGCGCCCCCTCGTGACCTTAGCAAGGTCGGTGGCCCTCCAGGGGAGGCCCCGAGCCCTGCCTAAGGAGGGCGCCAAGGCGCTTCCTATGCGAGATAGAAGGAGGTTCCCCCGAGCAGCCACGACCGAGGGGCCTGCCTCCCGAGGGGCCGGGCGGACGATGTCTTCTTCTTCTTGGGAGCAGTCTCGGAAGCCTCCTGCTCAGCGATCCAGGTCCTCCGGTGATGCGGCTGAAAGGCTCGCTCGAGGAGCACACTTCGCCTTTCTCTTCATGAGGCACCGTGATGACTCCGCCACTTCCTAGCATCTTGAGGACATTGTAGCCATGGTGGGTTACGGCCATGAACTTGGCCAGCGCTGGGTACCCGAGGATGGCGTTGTATGGCGGCGAATGTGGGCGACGTCAAGTCGATGAGCTCGGTCTTGGTAGTTGTCGCATGCTACCAAGGTGACAGGGAGGCGAACCTGCCCGATCGGGACCATGGAGCCGTCGGTGACCCCAGAGAAAGGCTTGGTTGGCTGGAGCTGATTGTAAGGCACTTGGAGATTGTTGAACGTTTCCACGGACAGGACGTTGAGCCCTGCCCCGCCATTGATGAGGGTCTTGGTGACTAGCACATTGCTGATGATTGGGGAACAGAGCATCGGGAGGACTCCAGCTGTGGCCGCACACTTGAGCTGATCCGCTGAGCTGAACATGATGGTGCACGCCGACCACCTGAGGGGGCGTGTGGCTTCGAGCTTGGGGAGGACTGCATTCACTTCACGGGCGAACTGCTTGAAGATGCGCTGAGAGGCTGGGGCTTGAGCTCCGCCCAGGATGCAGCGATGCGCTGCTGCCCCGGAAGCCCCCAACCCCTCGCCCTGATGATGGTCTTCATTTCTCCTTGGCTGTGGTGGCAGAGGAGGAGGCATGCGTTGCCTTGCGGGCGATCCTCATGAGGCTGATCCCTCCAGCCTCCCTCGCGAGGCGGGTCTTGCCAGCGGTCCTCGCGAGGTTGGTCGCGCCATCCTTGGCGAGGGCCGCGGTCTTCCCAGCGTCCTGCGTTCCTTCCTCCTCCTCGGCCATAGCCCCGGTCGCTGCGGTCGGGACGTCGGCCGATCCTCCCTTCTCGCACGGCTCGGAGTTCTTGACATTCGCTGGTGTTGTGGGTGTGGAGGTCGTGGTACACGCAGTACCGGCCGCCCTTGGAAGACTCGGGCTGATCTTCGCTTGGTGTCCGGGTTCGCTGCGTGAGCACGGCAGCCCCTTGCGCTCACATCCTTGGCCTTGGGTTTCTTCTCTTCCGGTCTGCGGCAGGCAGCTCGAGGAGGGAGAGACGCCTCCTCGCCCTGGCGCACTTGGTCGCCAAGTTGAACAGCCCAAGGAAGTGCTCAAGTCTTCATGCATCGCCAGCTCCTCCTTCATCTTGACGCCGCACACACCGTCGGAGAAGGCGGAGATGATGGCCTCCTCGGTCACCTTGGGAATCTTGAGGCGGCGTTGTTGAAGCGCTGGATGTATTTCTGCAGGTCTCCCCGGCTGCTGCTTGATGCGGCGATGTCGCCACGGCGGTGGTCGGTCACGAGTACCTTGAAGTTGGCAATGAAGCGGTACGATCTCGCCCCTGGAGGAGATCGTGTCTGGGCCAGGTTCAGAGCCAAAGGGCCCTGCCTTTGAGCGCCATGGGAAACCAGTTCGCCATGACCTTCTCGTCTCTATTGGCGGCTTCGATGCCCAGCTCGTAAGGTTGGAGGAACTCTGCGGGGTCGGCCGTACCGTCGTAGCGAGGAGGCAGATCCGGCTTGAACTTGCCGGGCCACGCGACGCTGCGCAGCTCGGGGGTGAAGGCACGGCAGCCTGCTGTGGCCACGGGAGGCCTTGGATGACGAAGAGCTTGGTCTTGCGGGTCCCCGTGCGCTGCAGCTGGGAGCAGCGCGGGGTCTTGACGTGCCGGAGCAGGAGCGTGGTCGCGACGAGCTGGAGCGGGGAGCACTCGGGCAGCTTCTTGCGGGCGAGGGACCTCCTGACAGCTCTGCTCTTGCCGCGCTGGCGCCGGACGGAGCGGGTTCCGCCAGGCCACGCCCTTGGGGCAGCGGCTTCTTGGGGGAGGCGGCCGAGGCGCCCCCGGAGCTTCGTCGCCCACGCAGGACGGGGTTTGGTGCAGCAGGACAGACGTCGCGGGGGATCCCCCTGCGGCACGGACGAGCTCGGCGACGCGGTCGAGCCACTCTTCGTAGACATCATCGACGGGACGGTAGCGCAGGAGCTTGTTTGCCGCGATGAGCGCAGCTCGAGCCTCCATGGGCGCGCAGAATGCGCGAGATGAAGAACCAGCCGGGGCGAGCGAGGGGGTAGCGGTGCGTCCGTCTTGCCTCACGGAGGGATGTTGGGACGATGCTTGCTACTCGTTCCCCGCCGGGCCGGTGGCGGCGTTGGCGGCAGGCAACGGGGAACAACGAGGGCGCCTGCCGACGGGAGCCATCTGGGCGACGCGGGAAGCGAGAGCGGCTCGGTGCTCGGGGCGGGCCCGACGAGCCTCAGCCATGGATGCGGTGGTCGACGGAGAACAGGGCGGCAGAAGACGAATTACGGCGCACCCCTACCTGGCGCGCCAAATGTCGGATTTCGGGTTCCGCAGACCATTGAGGTTCGAACACTTTGGGGTGCGCGAATCTCGCCTCTACCTACCGCACGCCGCTACCGCTAGGATCTAAACTACTAAAGGAATAGCACAAGAGACACAGTGTTTATATTTAGTTCGGGCCACCATTGTGGTGTAATACCCTACTCTAGTTTGTGGTGTGGTGGATTGCCTCTTGGGTGATGGCGATGAACAATACAAGGAAGAACAGCCTCATGAGGGTCTGTTCTTGGCTGGTGCGATGAACTGCTAGGGGAAGTTCACCGCTTTCTCTATCTCTCTCGCTTGTTCTCTTGCTAACTTTCTTGATGTCTCTACCCGTGGGTGGCTAGTCCTATTTATAGGCAGAGGCCCGGCCTCTTCCCAAATATTGAGCGGAAGGGCGCCAACAATTGGCCATTTTGAAGGGGAACATCTGGTACACTTATCCCGACTAAAGTCGGTCCTCGCTTCGTCAAAGGCTCGTGATGACGCCGGCTTGGGCTCCACAATGACTTCCTTCCTGCCGTTGGACTGGTCTTGGTCTTGTTGCACCAAATGGACGCCTTTGCTTGATGCTCTTGCCTACGCTTGCTCCTTTGCACCAAAGAGGAAAGGAGGACATCTGCTGGCTGGCGCTCACCGGGCGCCTTTGTTGTTCATGGCTTGCGTCATGGGCACCTCGCGAGGTACCGCCTTGATCTCTCCGCCTCCTCATGAGCCAGCCCGATGAGGCCGTGCTCGAGGAAGCTACTGTCGCCCGCCTCATGAGGCTTGGCCTCGCGAGGGTCTTGTGCTTGTGTTGACGAAGATGGGCCGTGATGGGCCCCCCTTTGAGCCACGCCGCAGGCCGCAGGCAGGCAAGTCTGGGGACCCCCGTTCCCAGAACACCGACAAATGTGTGTGCGATATATGGCATACGGTTACTCGGACGAACTGTTTTCGATTAGGGAACACAACAAAAATGGTTCAACTTAACAAGATGTGTGTGATATGCGGCATACAGTTCACATGGATGAACTGTTTGCGATGAGCCAAAAGAACATAAAAGAGTCGTGTAAACAAGATGTGTGTGATACGTGGCAAACAGCCGACTCGGATGCACTGTTTGCGATGAGAAATTACAACACAGACGGTTAATACAGTTAGTTCGTGTGCGATTCTATGTGTACAAAATCTTTGAAAAATGCAAACTAGTTGCTTGCGGTGGCTAGGAGTATCGCACACGATGCGTCTACGAGTACTCGTGTGCGATGATTAGTAAGTTACACATACGTTTCCTTATGTTAACATGTGTGTGAATTTGCAATATGGACAGTTAATATGCAAATGCCTTCTGGACATCGGGTACACGCTTAAACTCAATGAACTGTGTACGATACTAATACTTTCCATGAAAATTTAAGAACTAATTGCTCAAGATGTTGATGGAGATTACCCTCCCCAAGATGGGAGAGTTACATTTATTGCAGCTAACTGCTCATCAAGAAAACTATCATCAATAGGTAGTGTGTCATCAAGGACATTCTCCAACCTAGACAAGTGATCAGCTACGGGGTTCTCTGCTCCCTTTCTATCAGTGATATGTAAATCAAATTCTTGTAACAAGGGAACCTATCGAATAAGCCTAGGTTTAGCATCTTTCTTTTCCATAAGATATTTAATAGCAGCATGGTTGGTGTGAACAATTACTTTTGAATCAACAATGTAAGATCTAAATTTATCACAAGCAAACATCACTGCTAGAAATTCTTTTTCAATAGTAGCGTAATTTGTTTGAGCACAGTCTAGAGTTTTACTAGCATAATGAATAACATTTAGTTTCTTGCCAACTCTTTGTCCTAGAACAACACCAACAGCATAATCACTAGCATCACACATAATTTCAAATGGCATGTTCCAATCAGGCGGTTGAACAATAGGTGCAGAAATTAAGGCTTTCTTGAGTGTTTTGAAGGCTTCTAAACAATCATCATAAAAAACAAAAGGAACATCCTTTTGCAAAAGATTTGTAAGAGGCCTAGTAATTTTAGAGAAATCTTTGATAAATCTCCTATAGAAACCAGCATGACCTAATAAACTACGAATACCTTTGATATCTTTAGGACATGGCATTTTCTCAATTGCATCAACCTTAGCTCTGTCCACTCTAATACCTCTTTCAGATATTTTATGGCCCAAAACAATATCTTCATTAACCATAAAGTGGCACTTCTTCCAATTACAGACAAGATTTGTTTGCTCGCATCTCTGCAAACTCGATCAAGATTGTTTAAACAATCATCAAAAGACTTCCCATAGACGGAAAAGTCATCCATGAAAACTTCAACAATATTTTTAGAGAAGTCCGAGAATACAGCAGTCATACATCTTTGAAAGGTAGCAGGTGCGTTGCATAAACCAAAAGGCATATGTCTATAAGCATAAGTTCCAAAGGGACAGGTGAAAGTAGTCTTTTCTTGATCAGGTTGAGAAACAGGTATTTGTGAAAAACCAGAGTATCCATCAAGGAAGCAAAAATGGGTGTGCTTAGATAATCTTTCTAGCATTTGATCAATGAAAGTCAGAGGGTAATGATCTTTTCTAGTTGCTTTGTTTAATTTTCTAAAATCAATTATCATTCTATAGCATGTAACAATTCTTTGTGAAATAAGTTCATTCTTATCATTAGGAAAAACATTAATACCTCCTTTCTTATGGACACAATGAACAGGACTTACCCATCTACTATCAGCTATAGGATAGATTATACCTGCTTCCAGAAGTATTAATATTTCCGTTCTTACCACTTCCTTCATCTTCAGATTTAACCGACGTTGGTGATCAACAAGATGTTTAGCATCAGGTTCCATATTAATCTCGTGCTGACATAGAGTGGGACTAATGCCCTTTAAGTCATCAAGAATTGTAACACCCCAAAAAATTTAGTCTTGTTTTATTAATTAAAATTTTGCCAGGAACTTAAACTTTTGTTTTCTGGATTTCAGAATCTTCCTTCCCTTTATTTTTATGGAGTTTTTACCTCAAGTGAAAAACTTCCCAATTTTAATGGACTCTTTTATCCTCTCAAATAAAACAATTCTTCTATCAGTAGGATTAATTATATAATTATTCTTTCCCTGAGCTTTATTTCTCCAAAAGGGTTTTTCATAAGTTTAGGATCCCATTTGCACTGCAACCCTTTTATAATTTCATTCAAAATTTTCACAAAAATTTGGAGATGTCATGTGATGTTTTTAAAACAATTTTATGCAAAAATATATTTCATTCATTGAATATTTTGAGTTCTACACCTAATTTTCAAATCTGGTCCAGTGGGCAGATTTGCACTGCAGCCTATTTAAATATTTCTTTAAAGCTTCCACCAAAATTATGGGACGTCAGTAGGAGCATAATATTCAACTTTATGCAAAAACCCAGCTTTGTTCTTTGAAAAATTTGAGTGGATCAACCTCTTTTCCATTCTGGTCCAACTTGAGGATTTGTACAGCAACCACCATTTTAGTTGCTCCTCTATCCATGATTCCTTTTCCTACTTGTAGCCCTTCCTGCTAGAACCTTAAGTCCAAGAGGTTGGACTCATTGGAGCAATTCTAGTACATGCAATCATGCCCTGTTCTTTCTGTCCGAATCGAAGTTTTGCAAAACTTGCACTAGCAAGTTTCTCCTTTTGGCAAACTAAACTCACCACCCTCTCTTGCATCTAAAGAGACCCCACCGGGAGATTTGACCACTCCAAGAAATGCCTAGGTACATGTGGCATTCTATCGAACACTTTATGGGCATGACCAGTTTTGACATGAGTTTTAGTTTGCACTATGAACTTGCTTCCCTTGCATAACCACCTTGTCCAATAGACTTCTAGCTACTCCTAACCTAGGTCTCATTAAACCCCAACCTCACCCGAGACCTCTAGCACGCCTACGGCATTTTGTCGAGCACGCATGCGGCGTGCTTTCTGGCGAGAGCAGAGCACACGTTTTGCACGCGTTGCGCCGAGTCGCCACGTCGCGCCCTGGTTTTGCCCAAGACCGCAGAGCCGCCGCCACGACTCTCCTCTCACCGTGATCACGCCTAAGCAGCCACGGTGCCTGCAAGATCGCCGATAGAGCCCTTGGTGGCACGCCGACGCAAGCATCTCTGCCAGGTCGGTGCCGCCCAAGCCTCACCTGCTCGCCACCTGCCTCGAACAGCTCAGCCTCATCCTCTCGCGCGCCCTCTAGCTATCATCGCCGCCACGACGCCTGCCGCTTCAGGAGGCGGTTCGCCCCGCGAACTTATCCACGGCCGCATAAACCGACCTTGTTGCGCTTATAAAAGAGGCCCCGAGCATGTTCCATTCCCTAGGCAGCCTCAAAGATGCTCCCTAGTTCTTCGTGGCAGCCAATCGACCCGGGAGGTCTTCTTCCCACCTCCGCAATCATGTCGCCGCCATTGCCCCGCCATTCCGGCGCCACAGAGCCTCCCCTCTCCTCTCTTCACCAGAACTCACTCTCCCCTAGTGAATCCATCCCCGCCGATTTTGATCGGGACTCGCTGGAGAAAAATCACTTTACCCGACGACCACCATCACCGCTGGCTTCGCCGCGGCAGCTGGCCCACCCTGAGACCGAGCGACCACCAAGTGACCGCCTCGATCCCTCGAGCCCATGGGTGACCTCCGCTTCGAACAGTGCCGCTGTTCACGGGCGAGCATCGCCGAGTCCCACCTCCGCCGGGCAGAGGAAGAGGAGGAAGTCGACTAGTCAACCCGACCGGTGGGTCCCTGGCCCACTGCCGATGACTCACGCGCCGCCCACGCTGGAGTAAGTGGAAGTAGATTCCAAAGTACGCCTTCGGCGTGTACCGCTTTTTTCTTTTGTTTTATTTAAAACCAAATTTGACCACAACTTTGATCGCCTATAACTTTTTAATGGTAACTCCAAATGAATTGATTCCTTTTCCTACCTCTCTCAAATTTGATCTAGTTTATTTTAAGATTTATTTGAAAAAATTTCAAGACAACTTTTTGTGCTGTTTTAAATTTGTGTGTTAATTCAAATTTATTTAAAATAGGACTTTGGAGAGAGAGAAGCAAACTTTCAAAAGTTTTGGAGTGCACCCTGCCCTTCCACATATTAAAGGCAAGCATTCTGAACCCCTGGCATAATATTTTGCATGCATTGTTTGACACGATTATGGCACCACCTCAATACGTGGAACTCGTTATTTTATGTGGTGATGTGATTGTTTGCATAAATGCTTATTTGAAATTTCCTTGCTGTTGGAAATGGACATCTTTGGTGATAATGATCATCCTCGATGCCGCTCGTGCTCACCGAAAGGAAAACGGAAAGTCTCTTTCTTGGTAAACCGAGCTCGTCCCTAGTTCCTCGTCGAGACAGTGTGTCAAACATGGCATGAGGGGTATGATGAGTGGTGATTCTATCATTGGATGAAATATATTCGTTATGCTAATCATGTAGGGAATACTTAAACCTCCCGAGTCGACCATAGATCGAGTCTTGTTCCAAGAATCCCCATACTTGTTTCAGACTACCACTTGGCTCTACAACAAGTAGGGTACGGTTCAAGAAGTCGTCAACCCTTTCCAAAGACACACCATACAGAGAGGCCATGGTGGAAGATACGGTTGTAGCCGGTAGGCGAGCCACCCGGTCCGGGGCATGGGTGTTTCAGGTTGAGACCGAGAGGGAGGCCACCCCTTAGGCGCGATATAAATTTGATCCCATGTTATGCGAGGTTGTAGCCTCCCCACTTAGAGTTTTATTAACAAGTGTCGTGGGTGATTCCAGACACCGGTAAGTTAAGCTGGTGTGTGCAAGTTACGTGTGTTTTCAACTAAAAGGCCGTAGACGGAATTAGTCCCGATGGACTAAAGGAATCCGTTACTCGTGGGTAAAGAGTACACCGTCTGCAGAGTTTAAACCTATTCGAATAGCCGTGTCCATGGTTAAGATTACAGTCTGGGATGGGTCAAGTGTTGGTCTTAGTGTCGGCCTTCGGAGGAGAAACTGTTAAACCAGAACTAGGATCATGACTTGTGACTTGTGAGGACCATGATTATTATTTTGTTATGGACTAACCCGATATATTTTTTTTATCGAGTATCCCTGGATGGTTCTACCTCCTGGATATTCACTATGTTTATTTATAAGCCCTTTATGTCTGTGTCGCCGACGCCTTGGATCGAGGCATGCTTGTTATTTACCATCAATTCGAGGCGCCGCAGGACATCCGAATGGTGCATTTTTATTTCCACTCTGTCATTACATATTCATTGTTACATATTAATAACCTGCTTGCATGTATCAAGGATTTCAGCTTATGACTGACGTTGTGATCATAGAATATTTTCAAAGCATGATTATCGGTTGTTATATTATACCTGTGTTCATAATGTTTGCGAGTACATTCAAAAGTACTCACTGGCTTGTCCATGGCTATTGTCTTGGCCATATTTCTTGCGTGAAGAGGAGCGTTGCGGTGACAACCCTGGAACCTAAGCAATGGTGATAGCAGCCTCGCGAAGATAGGAGTTATCCAGGTCAGCTGTTCCTGTGGAAAATGGAGTCCCATAGACGCTGATGATCCACAAACCGCTTCCGCCATCAACCACTAGAAACCATTTGTTGTACTCACAGACCAGAATGGTCTTGTACTACATATTTTGTATTTTGCTTGGAATTTATGTATCAAGTTGGTGCCTCATCACCTTGAGAATCACGGGGCTGGTGAGCACAACGCCATTTTCTCGAATTTATTACCCGGAAAACCGGTCGCCGCAAACTTGGTATCAGAGCCAGGCTGACCATTGGCTAATCCTATCTTAGCCGGGTCAATAAACCTAGGTAAGCCAAACCACCAGACCTTAACCGAACCCCAGCCAAGCTTCGCGTGCAAGATAGCCACACAGTGACCCGACACCTTTTCGCAGTCGGAGCCCAACCTATCAACCTAGCCTGTCTATCGCACATTAGTGACCAGCACCCAAGGTGTCTTATTCGCAAGCGTGCGAAGGAAGACTCCGTCCCTTTACTATAAAAGGCACGCTAGCCCCAACCCAGACAAAGACAGCCGCTACCCCAAACCGAGCCATCATGCGGCCCGTCGTACAACGAGACCACAAAGAACCAACCTTGGAGGATTTGTGACCATACTCGCAAACCTCACCCGCCGAGCCTATGCGTTAGAAGAGCCCCCAGAATATGTTGTGTACCAAGGACCCATGAGCGGTGAGAGCCGTCAATTCTGGGCCACTGTAGACATCTACGGTAGGGGTCTAGCGCCCGAGCGCCCCTACAGGTTCACCGGAAGGACAACTTCCTTTGAGCCACAAGTCCTCAACCTAGCGGCTCGAGAGGCTATAGTTCATCTCCGGCACTTGTCGCCAGAGTTAACTGTCGCTCATTCCACTACTACCCCAGACGTTAAGGGTATGGTAGACCACCCCAGGTTGCCAACGGAGATCACGAGACGGATCCTGTGTTGTTGCACCTAGTGCGCTATGTAGGTGCACTAGAGGAACTGTTCAATCAAATCACCATTGATCTGATCGCAGCTCGTGGAGAGTTGGTTCATCGAACCCCGACAAGTGAAGAGAACGAGCCCGACGCCGACAACCCAGTCGTGCTGTTCGCACACCCGATCGAGTCCCTGAGGTCTGCCCCAGCCATCAGCCAAGGCGCTTTGATGACCCCAGAAGTGCTTCGTCGCCTCTTGGGAGCACACTCCAACGGGGTTGTAGCCAACAATCCCCGAGATGGTCATCATTGCTACCACGAGCCTGCAGCCCCTCAACCCTCTCCAGCTAATTCCGACGGTGAGAACCGTGGAGAAGCCTCGACATCCACAAGGCACGCCCGCTTGGATGTAAACGAGGTAGACTAAGTCACTCAAGTAGTGTCGAGCCCCAGTGCATCTCCGCTTTGTAATCATGTGACCATGTGAATAAACGCAACCCGTTGTGGTGCCTCTGTTTTAAATGGTAGCCTTGCATGGAGGTGTCAGCATGCGGTATAAATTTCTATCCCGGGCACAGCTACCAAAACCACCCCGACAACACCCACAGTGATACGTCACTTTGGTGAGATATGTATCTGTGGCTTTGACCCCGACCCTTGGAGCTGAGCTGGCAAATTAATTACCTTTCACCACGGTAAAATGACCCATTTCCAATGCTATAAAAAGGCCACCTCGTGACCTTGCCAAGCACCCCTCACCTTGTGCACCATCCTCACAAACATTTCTTGCCATGCCGAGCCCTAGTATTTATCTGAGAACTCCAGATGCAACCCCGGGTAGTTTTGTCAAAATATTGTGGGATTTTACCTGCAGTACCATGGGCGCTACCCAGCCACCCCAGTACGAGCTGTTCAAATCGAGAATCACCCCTTCCACCTTGAGATACTGGGCAGCAGTGCACATCCCTCCCGTAAGCCCAAACCAAGACCCAATGGAGGTCTCCTTCGTGGGGAAATCTATGCCGACCCCACATATGGTCGTAGAAGCTGCTGCATGCAAAGCGCATGCTCACCTTCGATTCGGGTACTCTATGCCAGCGAACGAGGGTATTATTACTTTCCGAGCCGTGCAGCACCCGGAGGAATGACATCTTTTCCCGGTGGATGAATTGAGAGAGACCTAGTCCTGGCCAACCTTGTCCAGTACGTCATCGCTCAAGAGCGTTTAACCCAACGTGTGATGGGTTATCTCCAGAGCCTCGCAGATTTAAATCCTCAGATCGCCATCGGCAGATCACTGAGGCCCGACCAGGAGAGGCACATTCATCGGCTGGTCAATCCACTTTCCCCGATAGAAGAGGAGTGTATCCTAGTACCGGAGACGTTTTCTCGGGACCCCGTCCAGTTACCGTTTTTAATATAGATGCCACTACTGTTTTTATTATAACAACATTTATTTATGAGTTGTGACTTATGCGCGGTACCCCGAGTTTGCGCAGCGAGTAGATCTTTTAGTTTCTATTATTCTGAGTAGTTCTGTTGCGGTTTGACTCTAATGTATTACTGTTTTCTCTCGCGAGAAATCTTGGAGTGAGATTTCTTTTCCCTGAGTTGCTGCATCTACACCTTCTCACGACGTGGATTATTTTATTTTACGCAGCACCACGGCAGCAGACTCACAACCATGATCATTCGAACACATACACTACTTGTAAAACCTTGCAATGGTGTTACATCTAACGGAGCACCTCCGAACAATAGTCAGCACCCGACACACCCCACCTACTCCTCGCGATCACCGCCACCGCGGAGAGCCAACACCCGAGCAGCAGCATCGCGACGATCATCGAGGATCATCGCGCACAGGAGCACGGAGAGCCCCAGCACCGCTGCCAGCCCTCCGCACAAAAGGATCACGTACTAGTCCGGCACCACCTCCACCATTAGAGCCTCGTCTCGAGCTCCGGCAAACGGAGACAGAGGAGAAGGAAGGAGAAGGAGGAGCAAGGCCAGATGTGAGGGAGAAGAGAAGAATACCTCGGCCGTTTTATAGCTCGAGCTCGGTGTACGGTGAGCGAGGTCCACCAGCCGCCGTCGCCGCCGACCGCCGGTGTTCAGTGGCGAATCGCAGCAAAGGCCGACAACGACTGCCCGCGGGTGAGTGCATGCTGCACCGGCAGCTAGCACGCTGCACACTACCGCAGTACGGCCTAGATGCCCTACGAGCTAGACGTCGCCGGTGGAGAAAGCGCGGGAAAGCGCGCGGGAGAGAGGAAGAAGAAAGAGCCAGAGGAAGAAGAAGAGACTGACAGTGGACCCTGGGTCCACCTGTCAGCCAGAGGGAGCACTATGCTCTCTGCATGCCAGCCAGATTTTTAAATCTAGAATTTGTTCTAAATTTATATCCAGCGTAGAAATCGCTCGTTTTTTCCCAAAACCGTGGATTTTTTCACGCCGCGCCAGTGTTCCACACTGTGGTTTTGCACCACTTATTGCCCTCTCACTGTAGTTGCATTTGTTTTAATGCATTTTTTTTATAAAAACAGCTCCTAGCAAATCTCGAGGACGAGATTTTTCTTAAGGGGGGTAGTGTTGTAACACCCCAAAATTTTTAGTCTTGTTTTATTAATTAAAATTTTGCCAGGAACTTAAACTTTTGTTTTCTGGATTTCAAAATCTTCCTTCCCTTTATTTTTATGGAGTTTTTACCTCAAGTGAAAAACTTCCCAATTTTAATGGACTCTTTTATCCTCTCAAATAAAACAATTCTTCTATCAGTAGGATTAATTATATAATTATTCTTTCCATGAGCTTTATTTCTCCAAAAGGGTTTTTCATAAGTTTAGGATCCCATTTGCACTACAACCCTTTTATAACGTCATTCAAAAATTTCACCAAAATTTGGAGATGTCATGTGATGTTTTTAAAACACTTTTATGCAAAAATATATTTCATTCATTGAATATTTTGAGTTCTACACCTAATTTTCAAATCTGGTCCAGTGGGCAGATTTGCACTGCAGCCTATTTAAATATTTCTTTAAAGCTTCCACCAAAATTATGGGATGTCAGTAGGAGTATAATATTCATCTTTATGCAAAAACCCAGCTTTGTTCTTTGAAAAATTTGAGTGGATCAACCTCTTTTCCATTCTGGTCCAACTTGAGGATTTGTACAGCAACCACCATTTTAGTTGCTCCTCTATCCATGATTCCTTTTCCTACTTGTAGCCCTTCCTTCTAGAACCTTAAGTCCAAGAGGTTGGAATCATTGGAGCAATTCTAGTACATGCAATCATGCCCTATTCTTTCTGTCCTGAACTGAAGTTTTGCAAAACTTGCACTAGCAAGTTTCTCCTTTTGGCAAACTAACCTCACGACCCTCTCTTGCATCTAAAGAGACCCCACCCTGGGAGATTTGACCACTCCAAGAAATGCCTAGGTACATGTGGCATTCTATCGAACACTTTATGGGCATGACCAGTTTTGACATGAGTTTTAGTTTGCACTATGAACTTGCTTCCCTTGCATAACCACCTTGTCCAATAGACTTCTAGCTACTCCTAACCTAGGTCTGTTAAACCCCAAACTCACCCGAGACCTCTAGCATACGGCATTTTGTCGAGCATGTCACATGCGTGCTCGGGCGCGAGCAGAGCACACGCTTTGCACGTGCAGCGCCCCGAGTCGCCACGTCGCCCCTGGTTTTGCCCGCACCGCAGAGCCGCGCACACGACTCTTCCTCTCACCAGATCACGCCAGCAGCCCTGGTGCCCTGCAAAGACCACCGACAGAGCCCCTTGGCAGCACGCCGGCGTCCGCAGCGCAGATTCTCGCCTGTGTCGGTGCCGCCCAAGCCTCACCTGCTCGCCACCTGCCCTCGAACAGCTCAGCCTCATCCTCTCGCTGCCCTCTAACTCTCGTCGCCGCCACGACGCCCGCCACATAGGAGGCGGTTCATTGGCGAACTTATCCACGGCCGCCCATAAACCGACCTCGTTGCGCTCTAAAAGAGGCCCCGAGCATGTTCCGTTCCTAGGCAGCCTCAAAGATGCTCCCTAGTTCTTCCGTGGCAGCCAATCGACTGTGGGAGGTCTTCTTCCCCACCTCCAAAGCTGCGCGCCGCCGCCATCGCCCGGCCATTCCGCGCCACCAGAGCCTCCCCTATCCACTCTCTTCACCAGAACTCCTCTCCCCTAGTGAATCCATCCCCGCCGATTTTGATCGGGACTCGCCATGGAGAAAAATCACTTTGCCCGACGGCCACCGTCCGCTGCGAAGCTCGCCGCCGGCAGCTCCATCCACTCCAGAGACCGTAGTGACTACCGAAGTGACCGCCTCGATCCCCTGAGCCCGCGGGTGACCTCCGTTTCCCGAACGGTGCCGTTGTTCCCGGCGAGCATCGCTGAGTCCCGCCCGCCGGGCAGAGGAAGAGGAGGAAGTCGATTAGTCAACCTGACCGGTGGGTCCCAGGCCCACTGTCAGTGACTCACGCGCCATCCACGCTGGAGTAAGTGGAAGCGTAGATTCCAAAGTACGTCTTCGGCGTGTACCGTTTCTTTTTCTTTTTGTTTTATTTAAAAACAAAATTTGACCACAACTTTGACTGCCTATAACTTTTTAATGATAACTCCAAATGAATTGATTCCTTTTCCTACCTCTCTCAAATTTGATCTTATTTATTTTAAGATTTATTTGAAAAAATTTCAAGACAACTTTTTGTGCTGTTTTAAATTTGTGTGTTAAATCAAATTTATTTAAAATAGGACTTTGGAGAGAGAGAAGCAAACTTTCAAAAGTTTTGGGGTGCACCCTGCCCTTCCACATATTAAAGGCAAGCATTCTGAACCCTGGCATAATATTTTGCATGCATTGTTTGACACGATTATGGCACCACCTCAATACGTGGAACTAGTTATTTTATGTGGTGATGTGATTGTTTGCGTAAATGCTTATTTGAAATTTCCTTGCTGTTGGAAATGGACATGCTGGTGATAATGATCATCCTCGTATGCCGTTCGTGCCTACCGGAAGGAAAACAGGAAAGTCTCTGTCTTGGGTAGACCCGAGCTCGTCCCTAGTTCCTCGCCGAGATGAGTGTGTCCGGCATGGCATGAGGGGTATGATGCGTGGTGATTCTATCTGTTGGATGAAATATATTCGTTATGCTAATCATGCAGGGAATACTTAAACCTCCTGAATCGACCATAGATCGAGTCTTGTTCCAAAGAACCCCATACTTGTTTCAGACTACCACTTGGCTCTACAACAAGTAGGGTACGGTTCGAGAAGTCGTCAACCCCTTTCCAAGCACACACCGCATGGAGAGGCCATGGTGGAAGATACCGGTTGTAGCTGGTAGGCGTGCCACCTGGTCCGGGGCATGGGTGTTTCCGTTGAGACCGAGAGGAGGCCACCCCTTAGAGCGCGCGATATAAATTTGATCCCATGTTATGCGGGTTGTAGCCTCCCACTTAGAGTTTTGCTTAACAAGTGTCGTGGGTGATTCCGCACACCGTAAGTTAATTTGGTGTGTGCAAGTTAGGTGTGTTTTCAATTAAAAGGTCAGAGACGGAATTAGTCCCGATGGACTAAAGGAATCCGTTACTCGTGGCTAAAGAGTACACCCTCTGCAGAGTTTAAACCTATTCGAATAGCCGTGTCCATGGTTAAGGATTACAGTCTGGGATGGGTCAAGTGTTGGTCTTAGTGTCGGCCTTCGGAAGAGAAACTGTTAAACCGGAACTAGGATCATGACTTGTGACTTGTGAGGACCATGATTATTATTTTGTTATGGACTAACCCGTTATAATTTTTTTTATCAAGTATCCCTGGATGGTTCTACCTCCTGGATATTCACTTTGTTTATTTATAAGCCCTTTATGTGGTGTCGCTCAGACGCCCGACTGAGGCATGCTTGTTATTTTCCATCAATTCGAGGCGTCGCTTCAGACATCCGAATGGTGCATTTTTATTTCCACTCTGTCATTACATATTCATTGTTACATATTAATAACCTGCTTGCATGTATCAAGGATTTCAGCTTATGTCTGACGTTGTGATCATAGAATATTTTCAAAGCATGATTATCGGTTGTTATATTATACCTGTGTTCATAATGTTTGCGAGTACAATCAAAAGTACTCACTGGCTTGTCCCTGGCTATTGTCTTGGCCAGATTTCTTGCGTGAAGAGGAGCGTTGCGATGACAGCCCCGAAACCTAAGCAATGGTGATAGCAGCCTCGTGAAGATAGGAGTTATCCTTGTCAGCTGTTCCTGTGGAAAATGGAGTCCCATAGACGCTGATGATCCACAAACCGCTTCCGCCATCAACCACTAGAAACCATTTGTTGTACTCACAGACCAGAATGGTCTTGTACTACATATTTTGTATTTTGCTTGGAATTTCAGTATCAAGTTGGTGCCTCATCACCTAACTTGGTAATCCTGGGCTGGTGAGCACAACGGCCATTTTCTGGAATTTATTACCCGAAAACCGGTCGCCACAAACTTGGTATCGAGCCAGTGACCATTGGCTAATCCTATCTTAGCCGGTCAATAAACCTAGGTAAGCCAAACCACGCACCTTAACGAACCCCAGCCAAGCTTGGCGTGCAAGATAGCCACACAAAGGACCCGACACCTTTTGGCGTTGGTGCCCAACCTATCAACCTAGCCTGTCTATCGCGCACCAAAGGACCAGCACCTAAGGTGTCTTATTCAAGCATGCGAAGGAAGACTCCGCCCCTTTACTATAAAAAGGCACGCTAGCCCCAACCCAAAGACAAAGACAGCCGCTATCCCAAACCGAGCCATAATGCCCGGCCCCGTCGTGCACAATGAGACCACAAGAACCAACCTTGGAGGCTTTGTGACCATACTGCAAACCTCACCCGCCGAGCCTATCGTTAGAAGAGCCCCTGAATATGTTGTGTACCAAGGACCCATGAGAGGTGAGAGCCACACCTGGGCCATCAGACACATCTATGGTAGGGGTCTAGCTCCCGAGCGCCCCTACAGGTTCACCGGAAGGACAACTTCCTTTGAGCCACAAGCCATCCAACTAGCGGCTTGAGAGGCTATAGTTCATCTCCGGCACTTGTCGCCCAGAGTTAACTGTTGCTCATTCCACTACTACCCCAGATGTGAAGGGTATGGTAGACCACCCCAGGTTGCCAACGGAGATCACGAGACGGATCCTGCGTTGTTGCACCTAGTGCGCTATGTAGGTGCACTAGAGGAACTGTTCGATCAAATCACCATTGATCTGATCGAAGCTCGTGGAGAGCTGGTTCGTCGAACCCCGGCAAGAGAAGAGAACGGGCCCAACGCCGACAACCCAGTCGTGTTGTTCGCACACCCGATCGAGTCCCTGAGGTCTGCCCCAGCCATCGGCCAAGGCGCTTTGATGACCCCAGAAGTGCTTCGTCGCCTCTTGGGAGCACACTCCAACGGGGTTGTAGCCAACAATCCCCGAGATGGTCATCATCGCTCCCCCGAGCCTGCAGTCCCTCAACCCTCTCCAGCTAATTCCGACAGTGAGAACCGTGGAGAAGCCTCGACATCCACAAGGCACGCCCGCTTGGATGTAAACGAGGTAGACTAAGTCACTCAAGTAGTGTCGAGTCCCAGTGTATCCCCGCTTTGTAATCATGTGACCATGTAAATAAACGCAGCCCGTTGTGGTGCCTCTGTTTTAAATGGTAGCCTTGCATGGAGGTGTTAGCATGCGGTATAAATTTCTATCCCAGGCACAGCTACCAAAACCACCCCGACAACACCCATAGTGATACATCACTTTGGTGAGATATGTATCTGTGGCTTTGACCCCGACCCTTGGAGCTGAGCTGGCAAATTAATTACCTTTCACCGCGGTAAAATGACCCAGTTCCAATGCTATAAAAAGGCCACCTTGTGACCTTGCCAAGCACCCCTCACCTTGTGCACAATCCTCACAAACATTTCTTGCCATGCCGAGCCCTAGTATTTATCTGAGAACTCCAGATGCAACCCCGGGTAGTTTTGTCAAAATATCGTGGGATTTTACCTGCAGTACCATGGGCGCTACCCAGCCACCCCAATACGAGCTGTTCAAATCGAGAATCACCCCTTCCACCTCGAGATACTGGGCAGCAGTGCACATCCCTCCGGTAAGCCCAAACCAAGACCCAACGGAGGTCTCCTTCGTGGGGAAATCTATGCCGACCCCACATATGGCCGTAGAAGCTGCTGCATGCGAAGCGCTTGCTCGCTTTTGATTCGCGGTACCCCATGCCAAATAACGAGGGTATTATTACTTTCGAGCCGCAAAGACACCGGAGGAGTGACATCTTTTCGGTGGGCTAACTGAGAGAGACCCAGTCCCGCCAACCTTGTCCAGATTCGTTATCGCCAAGAGCGTTTAACCCAACGTGTGATGGTTTATCTCCAGATCCTCGCGGATTTAAATCCTCAGATCGCCATCGGCAGATCACTGAGGCCCGACCAGGAGAGACACATTCATCGGCTGGTCAATCCACTTTCCCCGATAGAAGAGGAGTGTATCCCAGTACTAGAGACGTTTTCTCGGGACCCTGTCCAGTTACCGTTTTTAATATAGACGCCACTACTGTTTTTATTGTCACAACATTTATTTATGAGTTGTAACTTATGCGCGGTACCCCGAGTTTGCGCAGCGAGCAGATCTTTTAGTTTCTATTATTGTGAGTAGTTCTATTGCGGTTTGACTCTAATGTATTACTGTTTTCTCTCGCGAGCAATCCTGGAGTGAGATTTCTTTTCCCTGAGTTGCTGCATCTACACCTTCTCACGACGTGGATTATTTTATTTTACGCAGCACCACGGCAGCAGACTCACAATCATGATCATTCGGACACATACACTGCTTGTTATTTACCATCAATTCGAGGCGTCGCTTCAGACATCCGAATGGTGCATTTTTATTTCCACTCTGTCATTACATATTCATTGTTACATATTAATAACCTGCTTGCATGTATCAAGGATTTCAGCTTATGACTGACGTTGTGATCATAGAATATTTTCAAAGCATGATTGTCGGTTGTTATATTATACCTGTGTTCATAATGTTTGCGAGTACATTCAAAAGTACTCACTGGCTTGTCCCTGGCTATTGTCTTGGCCAGATTTCTTGCGTGAAGAGGAGCGTTGCAATCACAGACCCGGAACCTAAGCAATGGTGATAGCAGCCTCGCGAAGATAGGAGTTTGTCGGATTGCTCGGGAACGGGGTCCCAGACTTGCTCGCTGCTGCCCTGCGGCGTGGCTCAAAGGAGGCCGTGACAGCCCATCTTCATCAACACAAGCGCAAGACCTCGCAAGGGGCCAAGCCTCGTGGGGCGGAAACCAGGAGCTTCTCGAGCACGGCCTCGTCAAAGTTGGCTCATGAGGAGGCGGAGAGTTCAAGGCAGGGTACCTGCAAGGTGCCCATGACGCAAGCCATGACGACCAAGGGCGCCGATCAGGCGCCAGCCAGCAAAGCGTCCTCCTTTCCTCTTTGGTGCAAAGGGAGCAAGCGCAGCGAGAGCATCAAGCAAAGGCATCTGTTTGATTGCAACAAGACCAAGACCAGCCCTAACGGCTGGAAGGAGTCATCATGGAGCCCAAGCAAAGGCGTCATCACCGAGCCTTTGGCAAGCGAGGACCAACTTTAGTCAGATAAGTGTACCCGCTGTTCCCCTTCAAAATGGCCAATTGTTGGCGCCCTTCTCGCTCAATATTTGGGAAGAGGCCCAGGGCCTTCGCCTATAAATAGGAGTAGCCACACTCAGAGTAGGGGGATCGAAACGATCGGCATCGAGAGAAAGACAGAGACCCGATCCTCAAGCTAGAGCGACGGGACACCACCTAGCAGTTCATCACACCCACCAAGAACAGACCCTCGTGAGGCTGTTCTTCCCTGTACTGTTCCTCAACAGCCTCAGAGGCAATCCACCACGCCACAAACTAGAGTAGGGTATTACACCACAACGGTGGCCCGAACTAGTATAAATCTTGTGTCTCTTGTGCTGTTCTGTTTAGTAGTTTAGGTCCCTGCGATTCGGGCGAGGTACGAGACGGTGGAGGGTTGATCTCGCGTGCACCCCAGTGTTGAACCTCAAGGGTCTGCGGAACCCGAATCCGACATTTGGCGCGCTGTAGGTGCGCGGAATCTGCTTTCGTCGCCTCATTCTTCCCCGACCACCGCAACCATATGTTCGACGCCCGTCGGGCCGCGCCGAGCACCGAGCCGCTACGCCTCCCATGTCGCCCAGACGGCTCCCGTCGTGGCGCCCTCGTCGTTCCCGTCACTGCCGTCAACGCCGCCACCGCTCGGCAGTAACGAGCAGCAAGCGTTGTCCAAGACCCGCCCATGAGGCGGGGCGGCCGCACCGCCACGCTTTCGCTCACCCCGCTGGTTCTTTCGTCACGCGCTTCGCTGCCATGGAGGCCCGAGCTGCACTCATCGCGCTAACGAGCTCCTGCGCTACCGCCCGCCGACGACGCGTCACGAAGAATGGCTTGACCGAAGTCGCCGAGCTCGTCTCACGCTGCAGGAGGCGACCGTGCCATCCGTCTCGCTGCACCGCACCGCCCGCTGCTGGCGATGAAGCTCCTGGGCGCCACCGCCTCCTCCTCAAGACGGCGCCACAGCCCCAAGGTCGCGGCCCTGGCGGAACCTGCTCCGCCAGCGCCGACGCTGCAAGAGCAGAGCTGCCAAGAAGTTCCTCGCCCGAAGAAGCTGCCCGAGCGCTCCCGCCCAAAGACGTCAAGACCCTGCCTTGCCCCCAGCCACGGCGCAGGAGGCCCACAAGACCAAGCTCTCTGCCGTCCGAGGCCCCGCGGCCACGGCGGGCTGCCGCGCCTTCACCTCCGAAGCTGCGCAGCGTGGTGGCTCCGCCAAGTTCAAGCTGACCTGCCTCCCGCCACGACGGCACAGGTGACCCTACGGAGTTCCTCCAGCTCACGAGATGGGCATCGAGGCTGCCAACGGGATGAAAAGGTCATGGCGAATTGGTTTCCATGGCGCTCAAGGACGGGCCCGCACTGGCTCTGAATCGGCCCCGTGCACGATCTCTTCTGGGCCGAGATGCGCACTCCGCTTCATCGCCAACTTCCAAGGTACTCGCGACCGCCACCGCCGTGGCGACATGCGTCGAATCAAGCAGCAGCGGAAACCTGCGAAGTACATCCGGCGCTTCAACAACGCGCGCCTCAAGATCCCTGTGGTAACGGAGGAGGCCATCATCTCGCCTTCTCGACGGAGTGCGTGACGCCAAGATGAAGGAGGAGCTGGCGATGCATGAAGATCTGTGCACCTCCCTCGAGCTGTTCAACTTGGCGACCAAGCGCGCCAGGCTGAGGAGGGCGCCTCTCCTCCTCGAGCTGCCGCCGCGGATCCCAAGAAAAGAAGTCCAAGGCCAAGGACGTGAAGCGCAGGGGGCTGCCGTGCTCGCAGCCGAACCGAGACACAAGCGAGGCGAGATCAGCCCGAGTCCTCCAAGGGCAGCCGATGCTGCGTGTACCACGACCTCCACACTCACAACACTAATGAATGTCAAGAGCTCCGGGTCGACGCTGAAGGAAGGGTCGGCAGACGCCTGGAAGGCCGCGACCGGGCTACGGCCGAGGAGGAGGAAGGAATGCAGGACGCTGGGAAGATCGCGGCCCGCGCCAAGGGTGGCACGACCAACCTCGCGAGGACCGCTGGCGAGACCCACCTCGTGAGGGAGGCTGGAGGGATCAGCCTCGCGAGGATCACCCGCAGGGAACGCAGAGCCTCCCTCTGCCGCCGCCGCCAAGGAGAATTGAACACCGCCATCGGGGACGAGGGGCTGGGGCTTCCAGAAGCACGCGATCGCTGCATCCTGGCGGAGCTCAAGCCCCACCTCTCGGCAAGATCTTCAAGTAGTTCGCCCGCCAAGTGAATGCAGTCCTCCCAAGCTCGAGTCCACGCGCCTCTCGGGTGGTCGGCGGCGCCATCACGCTCAGCTCAGCGGATCAGCTCAAGTGCGCAGCCACAGCAGGAGGCCTCCCGAGGCTGCACCCAAGAAGAAGAAGACATCGACCGGCCCAGCTCCTCAAGAGGCAGGCCCCTCGTGGCTCAAGGCCGGGCAGGGAGCCTCCTTCCATTGCATAGAAAAGCGCCCGCCCTCCTCAAGCAGGCTGGGGCTCTCCACGAGGCCGCCGACCTCGCCAAGGTCTCGAGGGAGGCGCTGGGCACCACGTGAGGCGTGCCAAGCACGCTTCCCCAAGCAGGAGCAAGGCAAGGAGGGCCGAACCCTCAGGAGTTTGTCAGCATGGCCATTCAGGAGCTACATGAGTCAAGGGTCATGAGGGGCAGCCGCCGCCTACCCGCTGTGGCCCCCCATCCTGGCGAGGATGGTGGGCTGCGCGTCTGCATCGACATACCAGGGCTCAACCGAGCCGCATCTCAAGAGCGCCTCTGGCCCTCGCGAGTGGGACTTGCGAAGGTCCGCCCCACAGCTACGTACGCATGCCTTATGGCCTGCCAAACGCGGCTGCTGAGCACCAGTGTCTCATGAGGGCCATCCTGGAGGCTCAAGAGGTCAGGCACGCCGCAGCCCTGGCGGAGATGGAGATGGTCCCTAAGGAGCCGCCAGCCCTCCGGAGCCTCCCGAGGCCCTCGGGCCTGGGGGCTCGTGAGGATCGGCTCCCGCAGCCTACCGAGTCTGCTACATCAACACTCCTTCGTCCCCAGCATCACCAGGTGACATCTTTAAGTTTCGTTTCAGGCTGGGAGCGCCTTCAGGGCTGCATTATTCCCAGGCCGCGTTGGTCCGTCCCTGCGTTATGTATCCCTTTTATTTCATGTCATTAGCTTATCCTGTTGGGGGCACCCCCCGGGCTACATCATCCCCAAGCCGCTCGGGCCTGTCCCAGCGGCATGTATCCTTCTTGCGTTTTCCTTAGGGTTATGCTCTCGCTCCACTGTGCTTGTTATTTGGAGCCTTTTCCTGGGTGGCGGAATCTTGCGCGTTAAAGGGGGGGTGCCTGAGCATCGCGACTCGGGGCTCCTACTGGCTCTCCGGCCCTCACCCTCTGGTCTTGTCCATGGCATCGCGACCTGGCTTGCCAGCGACGGCTGAGACCAGCCCGAGAGCCGGGACCCGAGGACGAGAGTTTCATCATCCAACCTAGCTTATGCGTTAAAGGGGTGCCTGAGCATCGCGACTCAGGGCTCCTACGGCTCTCCGCCCTCACCCTCTGGTCTTGTCCATGGCATCGCGACTGGCTTGCCAACGATGGTCGAGACCAGCCCGAGAGCTGGGACCCGAGGACGTGGGAGTTGCGCCATCTAACCTAGCTTGCACGTTAAAGGGGGTGCACGAGCATCGCGACTCAGGGCTCCTACCGGCTCTCCGCCCTCACCCTCTTGTCTTGTCCATGGCATCGCGACTGCTTGCTTGCCGACGGTGAGACCAGCCCGAGCCAGGACCAAGACGAGAGCACCGGCATCCGCCAAATTTGCAGTGAACACACTCAAGATAAGGCCCAGAGCCAGGCGCAACCCGCCTTGAGGTAGGGCCCCGTGAGTCCCGCGCTGGCTCACGGGTGACCCAACACACCTCGCGAGGCCTCTCGCGCCTCTCCAAAGCAACTAACGGCAGAACTAACGACGCCGGCGAAGCTCTTGTTCCTTTTGTGGTGAACCTGCAGGGTCCCTCCAAGGAGCGCGAAACGACCTCGCCACGCAAACTCACGCCGGCCAAGGCACGGACCTAGCACCGCACCAGGAAGCATGGCCCTGACCCTCGAAGATAAGTCACCCTCCGGACACACTAGTTGTCGCAACACCATCCCCACACTCAATGCAACCACGTCTTAGCAACATTGCTCTCCTTTCTCACCGAATGATGGCTGCTTGAGTGCCAAGGGGGACCCCCTGAGCATCGTGACTCAGAGGCTCTTACCGGACCTCGGGCCGCTCACCTCCTGGCCTTGACCACGGCATCGCGACCTGGCATACCAGCGACGGCTGAAGCCGCCTTGGGACTGCGACCTATCGGCGCAGAGCACCAAGCCCTCACGAGGTCTAAAAGGAAGGAACTGAGCTAGAACGGAATGAGCATCTCGCACTACCTCACAATAAGGGTCATATTGACAAACGAAGCTACAAACATCTTACACGCCCCCGCGGGGTACATTCTTGGCTCCTCGCAGGAACAAAAGACGCGAATCCTAAGGAGTCCTATCTACAGGGACCACCACGGCAGACGTCATCATCAACAGTGGGCCACCCGGTCCGGAGCCAACCCCATCCAGATCAGGGGCGGCGACGACCTAACGAGCCCGCCCTGCTCGGGAGCGGCGCAGGCTCGGGGCTCAGAGCTGTCGTCGCGCCGTCTCCGCATCGCAAGAGCTCGGGCGGAGACGCTGATCCTCGGCGCCTTGCCGCTCGACAAGCTCCCAAGGGAGTGGTCGGTCGGCCTCCGTCTCGCAGCAGGGCCCCACCGCCTCCCGGGCAGCACTCCAGCCGATGACACCCGCCGTGAAGACCTTGAAGGACACCACCAAGCACCATCGTACTCCTGTGGATCGTGAGGGCCCTCGCCTGCAGACCTGGCGACCTCGCCCCAGCCTCGAGTCATGAAGACCTCGCCGGGGCAACTCTGCGACCTCTGCCCGGTCGTGAGGGTGCCGCAGCCGGTGTGCTGCAGCTGAGTCCTGGGGTTCCCTCACGGACGACGGCGGCGAAGAAAGAAGGAAGACGAATCCAAGACTTAGGAGGCGTGGCGACGCTGGCACGAACTCCCAGCAGGAGCCCTCGGCGTGGACTCTGTGGGGAAGACGACACCTTCATGACCCGCCCGGCGTTGCCGGGCGGCGCCCGCTCGTGGCGCCAAGCGTCGCTTCTTCGGGCCACCAATTATGCGCAGTACAAGGAAGAGGAAACCACGGTGGCGGCCGCGCGCACAGTGGCATGGGCACCTCACGGTGAGCGCTCCCGCCTCGACACCGAGAGCAAGCCGCTTCTTTGGGGGAGCAGGTCAGATCCTCTTGAGGAGCCTTTCCTTCTCTTCCTTGGAGAACCGCGGATCGGAGCCATGGCGACTGCATTTAAACGAGGAGGAGGAGAAGCGTATGATAGATCGGAAGGGCGCGCCGTTCCGTGCTTATGGCGGCGAAGGCCAACCGCCGGCCTCCACGATCACCATCATCATGCCCAACTCGCATGCAGGACTCGCCAATCCGGGTGGTTACCGAGGCATCGTGGGCAAGCGATGCGACGCGGCCCAATCAACCGCCACGTGGCGCCTAAGGCCGCAGCGATTAGGGCCCCACGACGCTCAGACTTGCCCTTTCGCCTCGCCGCCAAGTTCGGCGCGCCAGGCCCGGGCTACTGTCGGCGTTCGGGAACGGGGTCCCAGACTTGCTCTGCGGCTGCGGCGTGGCTCAAAGGAGGCCAGGACAGCCCATCTTCATCAACAAAGCGCAAGACCTCGCAGGGGCAAGATCATGGGCGGACGACCAGAGCTTCTCGTGCACGGCCTCGTCAAAGTTGGCTCATGAGGAGGCGGAGAGTTCAAGGCGGTACCTCGCGAGGTGCCCATGACGCAAGCCATGGCGACCAAGGGCGCGGTCGAGCGCCAGCCCAGCAGCGCCCTCCTTTCCTCTTTGGTGCAAAGGGAGCAAGCGCAGCGAGAGCATCAAGCAAAGGCATCCGTTTCGTGCAACAAGACCAAGACCAGCCCTAACAATTTGGAAGGAGTCATCGTGGAGCCCAAGCAAAGGCCATCACGGAGCCTTTGGCGGCGAGGACCAACTTTAGTTAGGATAAGTGTACCCGCTGTTCCCCTTCAAAATGGCCAATTGTTGGCGCCCTTCCCGCTCAATATTTGGGAAGAGGCCCAGGGCCTTCGCCTATAAATAGGAGTAGCCACACTGAGAGTAGGGGGATCGAAACGATCGACATCTAGAGAAAGACAGAGACCCGATCCTCAAGCTAGAGCGACGGGACACCACCTAGCAGTTCATCACACCCACCAAGAACAGACCCTCGTGAGGCTGTTCTTCCCTGTACTGTTCCTTAACAGCCCTAGAGGCAATCCACCACGCCACAAACTAGAGTAGGGTATTACACCACAACGGTGGCCCGAACTAGTATAAATCTTGTGACTCTTGTGCTGTTCTCTTTAGTAGTTTAGGTCCCATGATTGGCGAGTACGAGACGGTGGAGGGTTGGATCTCCGCGTGCACCCCAGTGTTCGAACCTCAAGGGTCTGCCGGAACCCGAAATCCGACAGAGTTATCCTGGTCAGCTGTTCCTGTGGAAAATGGAGTCCCATGGACGTTGATGATCCACAAACCGCTTCCGCCATCAACCACTAGAAACCATTTGTTGTACTCATAGACCAGAATGGTCTTGTACTACATATTTTGTATTTTGCTTGGAATTTCTGTATCAAGTTGGTGCCTCATCAGCTAACAGTAATCCTGGGGCTGGTGAGCACAATTGCCATTTTCTGGAATTTATTACCCGGAAAACCGGTCGCCACAAACTTGGTATCAGAGCCAGGCTGACCATTGGCTAATCCTATCTTAGCCGGGTCAATAAACCTAGGTAAGCCAAACCACCAGACCTTAACCGAACCCCAGCCAAGCTTCGCGTGCAAGATAGCCACACAGTGACCCGACACCTTTTGGCAGTCGGTGCCCAACCTATCAACCTAGCCTGTCTATCGCGCACCAGTGACCAGCACCCAAGGTGTCTTATTCGCAAGCATGCGAAGGAAGACTCCGTCCCCTTTTACTATAAAAAGGGCACGCTAGCCCCAACCCAAAGACAAAGACTGACCGCTACCCCAAACCGAGCCATAATGCTCGGCCCGTCGTGCACAATGAGACCACAACAACCAACCTTGGAGGCTTTGTGACCATACTGCAAACCTCACCCGCCGAGCCTATCGTTAGAAGAGCCCCGAATATGTTGTGTACCAAGGACCCATGAGCGTGAGAGCCGTCAACCTGGGCCTTGACACATCTGGTAGGGGTCTAGCGCCCGAGCGCCCTCTGAGTTCACGGAAGGACAACTTCCTTTGAGCCACAAGCCATCCAACTAGCGGCTCGAGAGGCTATAGTTCATCTCCGGCACTTGTCGCCGAGTTAAGCGTCGCTCATTCCACTACTACCCTGCACGTGAAGGGTATGGTAGACCACCCCAGGTTGCCAACGGAGATCACGAGACGGATCCTGCGTTGTTGCACCTAGTGCGCTATGTAGGTGCACTAGAGGAACTGTTCGATCAAATCACCATTGATCTGATCGCAGCTCGTGGAGAGTTGGTTCGTCGAACCCCGGCAAGAGAAGAGAACGAGCCCGACGCCGACAACCCAGTCGTGCTGTTCGCACACCCGATCGAGTCCCTGAGGTCTGCCCCAGCCATCGGCCAAGGCGCTTTGATGACCCCAGAAGTGCTTCGTCGCCTCTTGGGAGCACACTCCAACGGGGTTGTAGCCAACAATCCCCGAGATGGTCATCATCGCTACCCCGAGCCTGCAGCCCCTCAACCCTCTCCAGCTAATTCCGACGGTGAGAACCGTGGAGAAGCCTCGACATCCACAAGGCACGCCCGCTTGGATGTAAACGAGGTAGACTAAGTCACTCAAGTAGTGTCGAGTCCCAGTGTATCCCCGCTTTGTAATCATGTGACCATGTAAATAAACGCAGCCCATTGTGGTGCCTCTGTTTTAAATGGTAGCCTTGCATGGAGGTGTCAGCATGCGGTATAAATTTCTATCTCAGGCACAGCTACCAAAACCACCCCGACAACACCCACAGTGATACGTCACTTTGGTGAGATATGTATCTGTGGCTTTGACCCCGACCCTTGGAGCTGAGCTGGCAAATTAGTTACCTTTCACCACGGTAAAATGACCCAGTTTCAATGCTATAAAAGGCCACCTCGTGACCTTGCCAAGCACCCTCACCTTGTGCACCATCCTCACAAACATTTCTTGCCATCTCGAGCCCTAGTATTTATCTCGAGAACTCCAGATGCAACCCCGGTAGTTTTGTCAAAATATTGTGGGATTTTACTGCAGTACCATGGGCGCTACCCAGCCACCCCAAAGACGAGCTGTTCAAATTGAGAATCACCCTTCCACCTCGAGATCTTGGGCAGCGGTGCACATCCCTCCGTAAGCCCAAACCAAGACCCAACGGAGGTCTCCTTCATGGGGAAATCTATGCCGACCCCACATATGGTCGAGAAGCTGCTGCATGCTGGCGCTTGCTCGCCTTCGATTCGCGGTACCCTATGCCGTAACGAGGTATTATTACTTTCGAGCGCGTGCGGCCCGGAGGAGTGACATCTTTTCGGTGGACTAACGAGAGAGACCGGTCTTGGCCAACCTTGTCCAGTACGTCATCGCTCAAGAGCGTTTAACCCAACGTGTGATGGGTTATCTCCAGAGCCTCACGGATTTAAATCCTCAGATCGTCATCGGCAGATCACTGAGGCCCGAGCAGGAGAGACACATTCATCGGCTGGTCAATCCACTTTCCCCGATAGAAGAGGAGTGTATCCCAGTACCAGAGACGTTTTCTTGGGACCCCGTCCAGTTACCGTTTTTAATATAGATGCCACTACTATTTTTATTATCACAACATTTATTTATGAGTGGTAACTTATGTGCGGTACCCCGAGTTTGCGCAGCGAGCAGATCTTTTAGTTTCTATTATTGTGAGTAGTTCTGTTGCGGTTTGACTCTAATGTATTACTGTTTTCTCTCGAGAAATCACAGGTGAGATTTCTTTTCCCTGAGTTGCTGCATCTACACCTTCTCACGACGTGGATTATTTTATTTTACGCAGCACCACGGCAGCAGACTCACAACCATGATCATTCGAACACATACACTGCTTGAAAAACCTTGCAACGGTTTTACATCTAACGGAGCACCTCCGAACAACAGTCAGCACCCGACACACCCCACCTACTCCTCGTGATCACCGCCACCGCGGAGAGCCAACACCCGAGCAGCAGCATCGCAACACCCGAGGATCATCGCGCACAGGAGCACGGAGAGCCCCAGCACCGCTGCCAGCCCTCCGCACAACAGGATCATGTACCAGTTCGGCACCACCTCCGCCATTAGAGCCTCGTCTCGAGCTCCGGCAAACGGAGACAGAGGAGAAGGAAGGAGAATGAGGAGCAAGGCCAGATGTAAGGGAGAAGAGAAGAACTCCTCGGCCGTTTTATAGCTCGAGCTCGGTGTACGGTGAGCGAGGTCCACCAGCGCCGCTCGTCGCTCGACCGCCGGTGTTCGGAGGCGAATCCGCAAGCTGTGCCGACAGCAAGACCGCCCGCTGAGGTGAGTGCACGCTGCACCGGCAGCTAGCACGCCACAGACTACCGCAGATCGGCCTAGATGCCCTACGAGCTAGACGTCGCGGTGGAAAGCGGAAAGCGCAAGGAGAGAGGAAGAAGAAAGAGCGAGAAGAAGAAGAAGAGACTGACAGTGGACCCTGGGTCCACCTGTCAGCCAGAGGGAGCATTGTGCTCTCGGGTACGGCCAGCGTATTTTTAAATTTAGAACTTGTTCTAAATTTATATCCAGCATAGAAATCGCTCGTTTTTCCCCAAAACCGTGGATTTTTTCACGCCGCGCCAGTGTTCCATACTGTGGTTTTGCACCACTTATTGCCCTCTCACTGTAGCCGCATTTGTTTTAATGCATTTTTTTAATAAAAATAGCTATTAGCAAATCTCGAGGACGAGATTTTTCTTAAGGGGGGTAGTGTTGTAACACCCCAAAATTTTTAGTCTTGTTTTATTAATTAAAATTTTGCCAGAACTTAAACTTTTGTTTTACGGATTTCTAATCTTCCTTCCCTTTATTTTTATGGAGTTTTTACCTCAAGTGAAATACTTCCCAATTTTAATGGACTCTTTTATCCTCTCAAATAAAACAATTCTTCTATCAGTAGGATTAATTATATAATTATTCTTTCCCTGAGCTTTATTTCTCCAAAAGGGGTTTTCATAAGTTTAGGATCCCATTTGCACTACAACCCATTTATAACGTCATTCAAAAATTTCACCAAAATTTGGAGATGTCATGTGATGTTTTTAAAACACTTTTATGGAAAAATATATTTCATTCATTGAATATTTTGAGTTCTACACCTAATTTTCAAATCTGGTCCAGTGGGCAGATTTGCACTGCAGCCTATTTAAATATTTCTTTAAAGCTTCCACCAAAATTATGGGATGTCAGTAGGAGCATAATATTCAACTTTATGCAAAAACCCAGCTTTGTTCTTTGAAAATTTTGAGTGGATCAACCTCTTTTCCATTCTGGTCCAACTTGAGGATTTGTACAACAACCACCATTTTAGTTGCTCCTCTATCCATGATTCCTTTTCCTACTTGTAGCCCTTCCTGCTAGAACCTTAAGTCCAAGAGGTTGGACTCATTGGAGCAATTCTAGTACATGAAATCATGCCCTATTCTTTCTGTCCTGAACTGAAGTTTTGCAAAACTTGCACTAGCAAGTTTCTCCTTTTGGCAAACTAACCTCACCACCCTCTCTTGCATCTACAGAGACCCCACCCTGGGAGATTTGACCACTCCAAGAAATGCCTAGGTACATGTGGCATTCTATCGAACACTTTATGGGCATGACCAGTTTTGACATGAGTTTTAGTTTGCACTATGAACTTGCTTCCCTTGCATAACCACCTTGTCCAATAGACTTCTAGCTACTCCTAACCTAGGTCTGTTAAACCCCAACCTCACCCGAGACCTCTAGCACGCCCTGGCATTTTGTCGAGCATGTCCCGTGCGTGCTTCGGTGCGAGCAGAGCACGCGTTTTGCACGTGTGGCGCCGAGTCGCCACGTCGCGCCCTGGTTTTGCTTCAAGACCGCAGAGCAGCACACGACTCTCCCTCTCACCGCATCATGCCAAGCAGCCCTGGTGCCTGCAAAGATCACGACAGAGCTCCCCTTAGCGGCCGCCGGCGTCAGCAAGCATCTCTGCCGGTCGGTGCCGCCCAAGCCTCACCTGCTCGCCACCGCCTCGAACAGCTCAGCCTCATCCTCTCGCTGCGTCCTCTAGCTCTCGTCGTCGCCACGACGCCTGCCGGTCAGGAGGCGGTTCGCCGCGAACTTATCCACATCCGCCGCAAACCGACCTCGTTGCGCTATAAAAGGCCCCGAGCATCGCCTGTTCCCTAGGAAGCCTCAAAGATGCTCCCTAGTTCTTCCGTGGCAGCCAATCGACTGTGGGAGGTCTTCTTCCCCACCTCCGCAAGCGGCCGCCGCCATCGCCCGCCATTCCTGCGCGACGAGCCTCCCTCTCCACTCTCTTCACCAGGAACTCCTCTCCCCTAGTGAATCCATCCCCGCTCGATTTTGATCGGGACTCGCCGTGGTAGAAAAATCACTTTGCCCGACGGCCACCGTCTCATGCTGGCTTCGCCGCGGCAGCTCCGCCCACCCGAGACCGTAGTGACTACCAAGTGACCGCCTCGATCCTCGAGCCCGGGTGACCTCCGTTTCCGAATAGTGCCGCCGTTAAGCCATGAAAGCATCGCTGAGTCCGCCTCCGCTCGGGGTAGAGGAAGAGGAAGGAAGTCGACTAGTCAAACTGACCGATGGGTCCCAGCCCATGTCATCGACTCACGCGCCGCCCACGCTGGAGTAAGTGGAAGCGAGATTCAAAGTACGCCTTCGACGTGTACCGTTTTTTTCTCTTTGTTTTATTTAAAACCAGATTTGACCACAACTTTGACTGCCTATAACTTTTTAATGATAACTCCAAATGAATTGATTCCTTTTCCTACCTCTCTCAAATTTGATCTAATTTATTTTACGATTTATTTGAAAAAATTTCAAGACAACTTTTTGTGCTGTTTTATATTTTTGTGTTAATTCAAATTTATTTAAAATAGGACTTTGGAGAGAGAGAAGCAAACTTTAAAAAGTTTTGGAGTGCACCATGCCCTTCCACATATTAAAGGCAAGCATTCTGAACCCTGGCATAATATTTTGCATGCATTGTTTGACACGATTATGGCACCACCTCAATACGTGGAATTCGTTATTTTATGTGGTGATGTGATCGTTTGCATAAATGCTTATTTGAAATTTCCTTGCTATTGGAAATGGACATGCTGGTGATAATGATCATCCTCGTTTGTCGTTCGTGCCTACCGGAAGGAAAACGGGAAAGTCTCTGTCTTGGGTAGACCCGAGCTCGTCCCTAGTTCCTCGTCGAGACGAGTGTGTCCAGCATGGCATGAGGGGTATGATGAGTGGTGATTCTATCTGTTGGATGAAATATATTCGTTATGCTAATCATGCAGGGAATACTTAAACCTCCTGAGTCGACCATAGATCGAGTCTTGTTCCAAGAACCCCATACTTGTTTCGTACTACCACTTGGCTCTACAACAAGTAGGGTGCAGTTCGAGAAGTCGTCAACCCTTTCCAAAGACACACACCGCATGAGAGGCCATGGTGGAAGATACCGGTTGTAGCTGGTAGGCAGGCCACCTGGTCCGGGGGCATGGGTGTTTCCGGTTGAGACCGAGAGGGGAGGCCACCCCTTAGAGCGCGCGATATAAATTTGATCCCATGTTATGCGAGGTTGTAGCCTCCCCACTTAGAGTTTTGCTTAACAAGTGTCGTGGGTGATTCCAGACACCGGTAAGTTAAGCTGGTGTGTGCAAGTTAGGTGTGTTTTCAACTAAAAGGCCGTAGACGGAATTAGTCCCGATGGACTAAAGGAATCCGTTACTCGTGGATAAAGAGTACACCCTCTGCAGAGTTTAAACCTATTCGAATAGCCGTGTCCACGGTTAAGGATTACAGTCTGGGATGGGTCAAGTGTTGGTCTTAGTGTCGGCCTTCGGAGGAGAAACTGTTAAACCGGAACTAGGATCATGACTTGTGACTTGTGAGGACCATGATTATTATTTTGTTATGGACTAACCCATTATATTTTTTTATCAAGTATCCCTGGATGGTTCTACCTCCTGGATATTCGCTATGTTTATTTATAAGCCCTTTATGTGGTGTCGCTCAGACGCCCGACTGAGGCATGCTTGTTATTTACCATCAATTTGAGGCGTCGCTTCAGACATCCGAATGGTGCATTTTTATTTCCACTCTGTCATTACATATTCATTGTTACATATTAATAACCTGCTTGCATGTATCAAGGATTTCAGCTTATGACTGACGTTGTGATCATAGAATATTTTCAAAGCATGATTATCGGTTGTTATATTATACCTGTGTTCATAATGTTTGCGAGTACATTCAAAAGTACTCACTGGCTTGTCCCTGGCTATTGTCTTGGCCAGATTTCTTGCGTGAAGAGGAGCTTGCGATGACAGCCCCGGAACCTAAGCAATGGTGATAGCAGCCTCGCGAAGATAGGAGTTATCCTGGTCAACTGTTCCTTTGGAAAATGGAGTCCCATAGACGCTGATGATCCACAAACCGCTTCCGCCATCAACCACTAGAAACCATTTGTTGTACTCACAGACCAGAATGGTCTTGTACTACATATTTTGTATTTTGCTTGGAATTTCAGTATCAAGTTGGTGCCTCATCAGCTAACAGTAATCCTGGGGCTGGTGAGCACAACGGCCATTTTCTGGAATTTATTACCCGGAAAACCGGTCGCCACAAGAATATATCCAATGGCAGCTCGGTGCTTCCTTAGAACTTCCAATAATCTCTCTTCTTCATGTTCTGAAAGGTTAGCACTAATAATAACATGATATATCTTCTTCTCATCAAGATAAGCATATTTCAAAGTGTCTGGCAATTGTTTTATTTCAAACACAGGATCACCTTTAGGTGGAGGAGGACCTCCTAGAGTTTCAATAGGCAAATTGTGTTTAAGCAGAGGACGTTGTTCAAAGAAAATCTTATCTATTTCTTTTCTTTCATGCATATGTAAATCATTTTCATGGTCTAGCAGATATTGTTCTAGAGGATCAGTAGGAGGCACAACAATAGAAGCAAGACCAATTATTTCATCCTTACTAGGCAATTCTTTTTTATGAGGTTATCTACTAAACTTGGAAAAATTAAACTCATGTGAGTCATCACCAAAGCTAACACCGACAATTTGTTTCTCACAATCTATTTTAGCATTAATGGTGTTCAAGAAAGGTCTACCAAAGATAATGGGACAAAAATCATCTTGTGGGGAACCAAGAACAAGAAAATCAGTAGGGTATTTTATTTTCCCACACAAGACTTCAACATCTCTAACAATCCCAATTGGAGATATAGTATCTCTATTAGAAAGTTTAATAGTAACATCTATGTCTTCTATCTCTGCGGGTGCTATGTCATTCATAATTTCTTGATATAAGGTAAAGGGAATAGCACTCATGCTAGCACCTATGTCACATAAACCATGATAACAGTGATCTCCTATTTTAGCTTAGAAAACGGGCATGCCAACAACATGTCTATGTTTATCCTTTTTATCGGGTTTGGCAATTCTAACAGCTTCTTCACAGAAGTAAATAACATGCCCATCTATATTTTCTTCCAGGAGATCCTTAACCATAGCAACACTAGGTTCTACTTTTACTTGTTCATCAAGTTTAGGCGTTCTAATATAACTTTTGTTGACCACAGTTGAAACTTTAGCATGTTCCTTGATCCTAACAGAGAAAGGTGGTTTCTCAATATAAGCAGTAGGAACAACTGGATCAACATTATAATTAATAGTTTCCTCTTTAGCTAGTACCGGTTCTTTAATTTCTTCTTTAATAGGTGGGTGATATTTAAACCACTTCTCCTTAGGGAGATCAACATGAGTAGCAAATGATTCATAAAAGGAGGCTACTATCTCAGAGTCAAGTCCATATTTAGTGCTAAACTTTTGAAAAGCATCGGTATTCATAAAAGATTTAACACAATCAAACTTGAGCTTAATACCTGACTCTTTACCTTCATCGAGTTCCCAATCTTCAGAGTTGCGTTTAATTCTTTTCAAAAGATCCCACCGGAATTCAATAGTCTTCTTCATAAAAGAACCATCACAAGAAGTATCAAGCATGGATCGATCATTATGAGAAAGCCGAGCATAAAAATTCTGGATAATAATTTATCTTGCTCATGATTGGGGCATGAATATTACATTTCCTTAAGCCTCCCCCAAGATCACGAGGCCAAAAATTATATATGTAATTCTGATCACGATGAACTAGATGCACAGGATATTTTTTTGGTGAAACTCCAATTTCAATCGATTCCAATTCCAAGATCCAATATCATCGCATAGCCTATACCATGCCAATGCTTTTCCCTACAAATATAAAGGGAAAACCTTCTTCTTAACTTCATCTCCGGGTGAACCTGCAAGCTTAAACAATCCACAAATTTCTTTCACATATATCAAGTGCATATCAGGATGTTCGGTTCCATCTCCTGCATAAGGATTAGCTAGCAGGTGTTCTATCATACCCAAAGGAATTTCATATTCAATATTTTCAGTAGGTGCAGTAGGTTGAGGGTAACTAATTGCGGTTTCGATCGAGGTGAAGATACCATGAACAAACCCGTAAAAGGATTGTTTTCCATAGTAACAAGTGACAATAAATTTCAGCACGTAGTAATAATTTTTCCTTACCAATTTCCACTTACCAAGAGCGCTTCTGTCACGCCCAATATGCGACCCTATCCAAAAGGAACTCGACGGTCCCACCAAGGATAGACCCGCATATTGAAACGCTTTTGCAAGGTGGATATCATTACCTCAACATTACATAATACATAGGGATACATACATAAGGCACAAATGCCACAAGAATACATCAACATCATATACAAGATCAGCATCCGACTACGGATGAAACATAAACGAAACTCAAACGACATCCACCCTACTAGCCCGGGCTGCCGACACGGAACCTAACCCCGATCGAAGAAGAAATGAAGGAGAACTCCAACACAAGCAAACATCGCTCTCACGCCATGATCATCGCAAACCTGTACCGCAACTGGTGGTGTAGTAATCTGTGAGCCACGAGGACTCAGCAATCCCATTACCATGGGTATCAAGACTAGCAAAGCTTAAATGGGAAAGGAAGGAGTAAAGTGGTGAGGTTGCAGCAGCGACTAAGCATATATGATGGCTAACATACGTAAATGAGAGCGAGAAGAGAAACAAAGGAACGACCGTCAACTAGCAATGATCAAGAAGTGATCCTGAACTTCTACTTACGTCAAACATAACCCAGAAACCGTTTTCTCCTCTCGATCAACCCCGAAAAGAGACACTCACGGTTACACACACGGTTGGTGTATTTTAATTGAGATCAACTTCGGGTTTTCTACAACCGGACATTAACAAATTCCCATCTACCACATAACCGCGGGCACGGCTTTCGAAAGTTCAAACCCTGCAGGGGTGTCCCAACTTAGCCCATGATAAGCTCTCGCGATCAACGAAGGAATAGACCTTCTCCCGGAAGCCCGATCAGTCTCGAATCCGGCTACAAGACATTTCACAGCAATAAAACAAGACCAGCAAGACCTCCCGTGCCGACACACCCTAATAGTAGCGGCAGATCTTGTCTCGAGCCACGACCGAATGAACACTACGACGACAACCGACGATACCCCAAGTTGCCTCGGGCGGCACCGCAAGTGGCTCTAGTTTGGACCAACACTTAGACAAGCATTGGCCGGGGGTAATAAAGATGACCCTCGGGATCGCGACTCCCAAGGGAAAAAGGCTAGGTGAGGCAAATGTAAAACCAATGTTGGGCCTTCTTTGGAAAAGTCTTATTCAAAGCGAACTGTCAAGGGGTCCCATAAATCACCCGACCGCGTTAGGGACGCAAAATCCGGGAACATAATACCGATATTACGGAAACTAGGGCGGCAAGAGTGGAACAAAACACTGCATAAGGCCGAGCCTTCCACCCTTTACCAAGTATATAGATGCATTAATTAAATAAGATATATTGTGATATCCCAACAGTAAACATGTTCCAACAAGGAACAACATCTCCATGTTCCAACAAGGAACAAACTTCATCTTCACCTGCAACTAACAACGCTATAAGAGGGGCTGAGCAAAGCGGTAACATAGCCAAACAACGGTTTGCTAGGAAGGGTGCAACAGGTTAGAGGTTCATGGCAATTTGGGAGGCTTTGCAGCAAGTGATAGGTAGCGCAGCATAGCGATAGAACGAAGCAACTAGCATAGCAATGATAGTAATGAGATCCAAGGTGACGGTCATCTTGCCGAAATCCCGCAAGGAAGAAGAACGAGTCCATGAAGAAGAACGAACGGAAGTAGTCAAACGAATCCTCACAATCGCAACATTACGAACCGAGAAGCAACACCGAAAGAAACAAACAACATGATAAATGCACAAGCATAAACATGGCATGATGCACAATCAAGTATGATGCATGTCCGGTTTAATGAGGCATGGCATGGCAATATGCAACAAACAATACTACCAATTAGTGGAGCTCAATATGCAACAGGTTGCATATTGACAAAACACCACATTGACATATTTAGTTTGATCTCGTTTAGGTACACAACAATTTAAATGTTGTTAAACATGGCAAGAGGTGGAGCATAATTAAACTAACTATTTAGGCAAGTTTAAATGAGGCCGGAAATAAGAAACAACAATTCGGAAAATCCCCATGAGCAATATTTTAGATTCGGTCCTGTTCTGTCCTAAAACATATTTCAAAGTTGTTAAACAGGAAAATAAGCTGCACCATGTTAAACTAGGCATTTTCCACCCCATTTACATATAAAGAACATTTAATTCGAGTTACGGTTATTTAGTTATGAAATAAATCATTTTACCATGGCATATTAGCAAATATAAATAAACAGCAAGTTAAACATTTTAACATGGGATGAAAAAGACATATTATTAATCTACACAATTTTCTGAGCATTTTACATATATAAATTATTTTAAACCGATGCACAGCTTGAGAGATATTAAATGCATGAAGTTTAGGGGCTTTTCGCAAAATCTGAAATGCACTTTGGATAAAGTTAAATCGCAGATCTGGAAAAAAAATATGCACGGGCGAATCTGGTGCACTTCTGGGCTGGGAGAGCGGCTCACATTGGGCTCGGCCCAGCTCGGTGGGGAGGAGGCAGGCAGGGGGCTACTGGGCTGGTGGCTTGGCCAGCTCGGGTGGAGGAGGCCGGGCAGGCGAGCTCGAAGGGGCGCGCTGGGCTGGAGGAGTTGGGCTGGCGCAGGTGGAGAGGAGGCGGTCAACGCGGCGAAGCGGCTGCGCGCGCCTGTGAAGCAGAGGACACAGCGGCGGCGTGGACCGTGGCGCCGCATCTCCCAATGACGAGGACGAGGGCGACGGAGGAGGTCTGGGGATGGGTGGTCCATGGCGGAGGCGACGAGATTCGGCGGCTGCCGGCCGGGTTTGACGCGAAACGGCCGCGGTGGAGATCAGGGGCGGCCATGGCGACGGCGTCCTGGTGCGGGGACTAGGCGTGGGCAGGGCGTCGCGAGACGACGGAGCGCGCGACGACGGAGCGAGAGGAACCCATGGCGAGCGGGCAAGATGGAGGGAGAAGGGCGGCTCAGGCCGGCCGGCGCTGAGGACTCCGGCGGGCGTGGGACTTGGAGCTCGGGGAGGATCCGGGCGGCGGGATCCAGGAGGTCTTGACGACGGGGAGCCGGTTCCCGGGACTTGGGGCGCTGGACGGCTTGGTCGGACGGCCTGGTCGCCGGCAGCTCGAACCGGTGGCCGGACGGCGAGGCACGGATGCCCGAGGAGCTCCTAGACAGGGGCTCGGGCAGCTGCAAAGCGCGAGCGAAAGGCGTTCGGGAGGATCCCGATGGGGATTTGGTGGGGAGTCGGCGGCGGGTGAAGGGACAAAGTCCCTAGATTTTAGGGTTCTTGCCTAGGGATTGGTCTATATATATAGCATGGATATTAGATACGGGTATTTGGTCCCTCCGATCAAAAACGGACGGTCGGGAAAAATAGGCTAGGGAGAGCCCAACAAAGAAAACGGTGATGTTTTGTAGACGTTTGGGGATGATCCGAACCCATCGGTAACGAAAGCCCGGTCGGGTTCGGGGCAGTTTTGGACGCACGAAAGAGGGGGGTCGGTGGCTGGACAAGAGGGAACGCTACACGGTTGGTCTCGGACGGCCAACGAAAGCAAGGGGCAAGGGGTTTTGTTGGTCTCGGAGAAAGAGAGAAAAGAGGGTCCAATTGGTGCGAGAGAAGGTCAACAAGGACAAGCGGTCGACAACAGTCGACGAAGACAAAGAGAGAAGCAGCAACTACAAACGGCTACGAGTTTTAAGAAAACATGCAGATGCAATGCACATGATGCGATGAGCTGAAATGCATGGCAAGAACAAAATGCAAATGATGCAATGATGAATGCAACGAACAAAACAAAAAGCAAAACAACAAAAACAAAAACCCAACCACGGAGGAAATAAAAATCACATAGCGGAAATGGCAAGAGTCGGAGTTACTGAATATGGAAAGTTGTATCCGGGGTGTTACAACACTCCACCACTACGAGAGGATCTCGTCCCGAGATCTAGGATGGCACCGGAGGGAAAAGGACGAGGAAAAATAAGCGGTAAAACTAAGTTGCTTCTTCGACCAATGAGTGAAACCACGAACCTTGAGAGGTTGAGCAATTAGAGATGAACGAGATTGCAAACAATCCGTTAGAAAAGAGGAACAAGGAACATTACGAGAGCTTGAAGGTTGCCAAGACATAAATGACGAGCACAAAGGACAAGAAGGAATTTAAACCACTCTGGTTAAAACTGGATAGAGAAGGAATAAGATTGATATAATTTGGGCAGCACTCCGACTGTAAATGGAAGGAATAGAATATGAACTTGACAATTGAGAGGATACTTGATGAAATCAACAACACACTACAATGGGTAAGAGGGATTTGAGACAAGACTCAAAGTTGAAAAGAGAGGCAAAACTTGATAAGATGAAAGAACTTGAATGGATGACACAACACTCGGCTAAACGGGTAAGCAAGGAAAATTACATGATCTTGACAAAACAAGATAATTGGTAGAAGAGAGCAACATCACAATGCCTCCGGAAACAAAGCATGATAGTTAGATTGTTGGAATGAATAGAACGAAGAATGAAACCAACATCTCCTACCATAATTGAATTGAAAGAGCATCCCTACGAAGTAGGATTGAACGGAGTTGTTTGAAAAACAACAACGGTAAGAATAAGCTTATGGCGGGCTTATGGAAACATCTCAAAATTATGAGGTGACGACCGCCATTAATGTAAACAATTTATTGGTTGAGATCAGTGAAGATAAGAGAAACTTCTTCACCGAGATGAGAAGGAGAAATTTGGATCATTGATAAGCACCACAAAAGCAACATTCCTTAGGGAAGGCTTTAGGTGAAATATGACCCAAGATAACTCCAACAAAAGATTGATTGGTTGAAAAGATCTCTTGAACGAAGAGAAAATGATGGATTTAAATACCTCATTCTTGACAACATGTGAATCATGAAGCATGAAGGGAAATTATCGAGAATGACATAACACCATCTCAAAAGATAAGATAGAGAGAATTGCACTTCGGAATGCAAGATGAAGAATGCTTGAACTAGTCAAAACAAAACATGTGTTGAGCACCATGTTTATTTTAGAGTATAGCTTGGTGGATCATAACTTCGAGAGAAAACTTGAAGAAAAATTGAAGAATGAAAAGAATCCTTGATGAACCACCATGTAGAGCCTTCATGATGAACTCCGGTAATAAAAGTATGATAAAAATTAGAGAAGTTGAAAACACAAGGTGAAGCCTTGCAAAATTTAGATGGAGCTTAGCGACAAGATAATCTGAAAAACTTGGAACTCCGGAAAAGAAAAGATGAAACACTAGAACCGAGAATTACTTCATCATGAACAATCTCCGGAAGAAAAGGATTGAATCACGTCGAGGAAATAAGACTAAGATTTATTGTATGCTTATCCTTCATCAAATTAAATTGATGACAAGCAATGGATTTTACATACTACTTATTCTCATAGAAAGGATTAAAAGAGATATGGCGCAAACTTGTGAAGGTCTTCAAGGAACCACCAGTGGAATTGGAAACAACGAATGATTTGATATGATAACGAAGGGAGAGAAATCTTGAACGAACCACCGTAAGAATTGAAAATGAAAGTAGCAAAGGCACAAATCACCAGGAAGAATGAGAAAACGAAAGAAGATACTTGAGGGGATTTAGATACATGAGCGCGAAGAGATCATGAACTGATTAGAAGATATTTGAACGATGCACCATTAAGATTTGGAGAACGATAGCTACACGCTGAGAATGAAGAATTATGACATGATGGCCTTCGGAGGAAAGAAAATGGAAACAACTCATGAAATGCTCGGATGGTAAGAAAATAAATCTCACAATCAAAACGATTATGAGGATAGCATGAGGCTAGAACCATGAATCTTCAAGAGAATGGACCAAGATTTAGGAGAAACTCTTCTTGGTCTTCAAATGTTGAGACTAATGATGAGAAACCACCCTGAATTGTTGAGACACTCCGGGATGAAAATTGGAAAGGTTGAACCAACGATGAAAAGAATCTGAAAGATCTTGGAGAAAGACATATGATCGATGATAACCCATTCTTACGTCAAGCTTCAAAAGAATTTGGGAATAGCTCCGGATAAATTAGAAGAGTCGTAAGATCCAGGAAAAGACACGTGGGTTAGGGCCCACTCAAAAGAAACATTGTTGAAGGATTGCTTGAAATAAAGATTGCGCGGTAGAATTAAATGGCTTGAATGAGATAACAACCTCAAAATAACTTGAACGGATCTGGAATGAAAAGACGAGCCTTCCGAGATATCTTCAACACCCGTAACAAATGAATAGCGAGAAGGTGAATGATTGAGAGGTGCACCAGCAAGAGAAATCATTAGAAACGAGGAAAGGAATATGATCAACACTGAAGGCTTGAGTTAAATCCACCGAAAAAGAATACGAGAATGATGAATGATGAACTTGAAACTGTTGAGCATCTTCATGGGAAATCACCGGATAAGATCATTGAAAGAAAAGAATGAAGAGACTTTCCACAAATAAAAGGATACATGATTAAGAAATCTGAGTCCTTGAAGAAAAAGGGTGGAGGGCGGAAAACAAAGACAACTTGGGACGGATGAAACAAACACCGTTGAGAAAAACTTAGAATTGATCTTATGGATGTTGAAATGATCGGATCCACTTAAAGAGAAGCACGCGGTTGAAAAAGAATTGACATGACGATCTCGACTATCAAGAAGGATTAGTATTCACATAGCAATATGAGAACACCGTTTAGGAAAAGGTATGGATTCAACATTTGACATCAAGCAACTCGAATACCGAAATAAAACAAAACAAAGGATTTGGCTTAGAATAAGCGGAACAAATACATATGATAGATATTTACCCAATCTCATATCATGCATCGTCGGAAAGATATTCTAGGAGCTACTTGAATTCCCACCTATAAATTCCTGAAACTTTCGGTTATGCAATCTGGTGTTGGGGATACAGGGACACAAAATATATCACCCAAACTAACAATACCTAGATCCAATTGTATCCATCCGTCAACACATAACCAAGAAAACTCCGAAATCGTGTACCTCAACCTTGAAAAGCATCCGTTATACAAGTTATGGCAATACTCCGCACTCACCTCAAGATCGGGTTATCGGGTTATCTCACCAACAACTGTATAAAAGAGATTTTCGATGTCGGCAAACTCGGTATTCCAGAATCGCAACGATAAAATTGTGACGACAACACCTCGGAGCTCAACTCCCGGGACACCGCCACAACCCCTAAATGTCGAGGCACCAAGAACAATGTTCTCGCCACAAAACCATCGAACGATTCCAAGATACCAGCGTGATCCTAAAAAAATTTAGTGAAATTTGAGGAGAGGAAAGACAAAACATCTACGCGGGAGACCTCACCAGAGCGATTTAAGGGACCGAGGAGTAAAAAGAATCCTACTCTCCGATATATATAATCCTAAGACTCAAAATAGTTTTCTTCTAGACTCAACAACGGCCAACAAACAAGGGGCTCCTAAGGTCGGTCGAGGGTCTGATACCAACTTGTCACGCCTAATATGCGACCCTATCCAAAGGAACTCGACGGTCCCACCAAGGATAGACCCGCATATTGAAACGCTTTTGCAAGGTGGATATCATTACCTCAACATTACATAATACATAGGGATACATACATAAGGCACAAATGCCACAAGAATACATCAACATCATATACAAGATCAACATCCGACTACGGATGAAACATAAATGTAAACTCAAACGACATCCACCCTACTAGCCCAGGCTGCCGACCGAACCTAACCCCGATCAAGAAGAAATGTAGGAGAACTCCAACACAAGCAAACATCGCCTCACGCCATGATCATCGCAAACCTGTACCGCAATCTGGTGGTGTAGTAATCTGTGAGCCACGAGGACTCAAAGAATCCCATTACCATGGGTATCAAGACTAGCAAAGCTTAAATGGGAAAGGAAGGAGTAAAGTGGTGAGGTTGCAGAGCGACTAAGCATATATGATGGCTAACATACGTAAATGAGAGCGAGAAGAGAAACAAAGGAACGATCGTCAACTAGCAATGATCAAGAAGTGATCACGAACTTCTACTTACGCCAAACATAACCCGAAACCGTGTTCTCCTCTCGATCAACCCGAAAAGAGACACTCACGGTTACACACACGGTTGGTGTATCTTAATTGAGATCAACTTCGGTTTTCTACAACGGACATTAACAAATTCCCATCTGCCACATAAACGCTGGCACGGCTTTGAAAGTTCAAACCTCGCAGGGTGTCCCAACTTAGCCCATGATAAGCTCTCGCGATCAACGAAGGAATAGACCTTCTCCCGAGAAGCCCGATCGATCTCGAATCCGGCTACAAGACATTTCACAGCAATAAAACAAGACCAAGAAGACCTCCTCCGGCGTGCCGACACCACGATAGTAGCCACAGATCTCGCCTCAAAGCCACGACCGGATGAACACTACGACGGCAACCGACGATACCCCAAGTTGCCTCGGGCGGCACCGCAAGTGGTTCTAGTTTGGACCAACACTTAGACAAGCATTGGCCCGGGGGTAATAAAGATGACCCTCGGGATGCGCGACTCCCAAGGGAAAAAGGCTAGGTGAGGCAAATGTAAAACCAATGTTGGGCCTTCTTTGGAAAAGTCTTATTCAAAGCGAACTGTCAAGGGGTCCCATAAATCACCCGACCGCGTTAGGGACGCAAAATCCGGGAACATAATACCGATATGACGGAAACTAGGCGGCAAGAGTGGAACAAAACACTGCATAAGGCCGAGCCTTCCACCCTTTACCAAGTATATAGATGCATTAATTAAATAAGATATATTGTGATATCCCAACAGTAAACATGTTCCAACAAGGAACAACATCTCCATGTTCCAACAAGGAACAAACTTCATCTTCACCGCAACTAACAACGCTATAAGAGGGCTGAGCAAAGCGGTAACATAGCCAAACAACGGTTTGCTAGGAAGGGTGCAAATGGTTAGAGGTTCATGGCAATTTGGGAGGCTTATGCAGCAAGTGATAGGTAGCGCAGCATAGCGATAGAACGAAGCAACTAGCATAGCAATGATAGTAATGAGATCCAAGGTGACGGTCATCTTGCTGAAATCCCGCAAGGAAGAAGAACGAGTCCATGAAGAAGAACGAACGGAAGTAGTCGAACGAATCCTCACAATCGCAACATTACGGAACCGAGAAGCAACACCGAAAGAAACAAACAACATGATAAATGCACAAGCATAAACATGGCATGATGCACAATCAAGTATGATGCATGTCCGGTTTAATGAGGCATGGCATGGCAATATGCAACAAACAATACTACCAATTAGTGGAGCTCAATATGCAACGGGTTGCATATTGACAAAACACCACATTGACATATTTAGTTTGATCTCGTTTAGGTACACAACAATTTAAATGTTGTTAAACATGGCAAGAGGTGGAGCATAATTAAACTAACTATTTAGGCAAGTTTAAATGAGGCGGAAATAAGAAACAACAATTCGGAAAATCCCCATGAGCAATATTTTAGATTCGGTCCTGTTCTGTCCTAAAACATATTTCAAAGTTGTTAAACAGGAAAATAAGCTGCACCATGTTAAACTAGGCATTTTTCCACCCCATTTACATATAAAGAACATTTAATTCGAAGTTACGGTTATTTAGTTATGAAATAAATCATTTTATCATGGCATATTAGCAAATTTAAATAAACAGCAAGTTAAACATTTTAACATGGGATGAAAAAGACATATTATTAATCTACACAATTTTCTGAGCATTTTACATATATAAATTATTTTAAACCGATGCACAGCTTGAGAGATATTAAATGCATGAAGTTTAGGGACTTTTCGCAAAATCTGAAATGCATGGATAAAGTTAAATCGCAGATCTGGAAAAAAAAATATGCACGGGCGAATCTGGTGCCTTCTGGGCTGGGAGAGCGGCTCACATTGGGCTCGGCCCAGCTCGGTGGGGAGGAGGCCAGGCAGGGGGGCGCGCTGGGCCTGGCTGGCTTCGGCCCGGTTCGGGTGGAGGAGGCCGGGCAGGCCAGAGCCTGGAAGGGGCGCGCTGGGCCTGGAGGGAGTTGGGCCTGGCGCAGGCTGGAGAGGAGGCGGTCAACGCGGGCGAGCGGCTGCGCTCGTCCAGGAAGCAGAGGACACAGGCGGCGGCGTGGACCCGGCGCTGGCGTCTCCCAGCGACGAGGACAGGGGCGGCACGGAGGAGGTCTGGGGATGGGTGGTCCATGGCGGAGGCGACGAGATTCGGCGGCTGCCGGCCGGGTTTGACGCGAAACGGCCGCGGTGGAGATCGGGGCGGCCATGGCGGCAGGCGTCTGGTGCGGGACTAGGCGTGGGCAGGGCGTCGCGAGACGACGGAGCGCGACGACGGAGCGAGAGGAACCCATGGCGGCGGGCAAGATGGAGGAGAAGGGCGGCTCAGGCGGCCGGCCGAGGACTCCCGGGCGTGGGACTTGGAGCTCGGGAGGATCCGGCGGCGGGATCCAGGAGGTCTTGACGACGGGAGCAGTTCCCGGACTTGGGGCGCTGGACGGCTTGGTCGGACGGGCTGGTCGCCGGCAGCTCGAACCGGTGGGCGGACGGCGAGGCACGGATGCCCGAGGAGCTCCTAGACAGGGGCTCGGGCAGCTGCGCGAGCGAAGCGGGCGTTCTCGGGAGGATCCCGATGGGGATTTGGTGGGGAGGCGGCGGCGGGTGAAGGGACAAAGTCCCTAGATTTTAGGGTTGCTGCCTAGGGATTGGTCTATATATATAGCACTGGATATTAGATACGGGTATTTGGTCCCTCCGATCAAAAACGGACGGTCGGGAAAAATAGGCTAGGGAGAGCCCAACAAAGAAAACGGTGATGTTTTGTAGACGTTTGGGGATGATCCGAACCCATCGGTAACGAAAGCCCGGGTCGGGTTCGGGGCAGTTTTCGGACGCACGAAAGAGGGGGGGTCGGTGGCTGGACAAGAGGGGAACGCTTACACGGTTGGTCTCGGGATGGCCAAAGAAAGCAAGGGGGCAAGGGGGTTTTGTTGGTCTCGGAGAAAGAGAGAAAAGAGGGGTCCAATTGGTCTGAGAGAAGGTCAACAAGGACAAGCGGTCTGACAACAGGTCGACGAAGACAAAGAGAGAAGCAGCAACTACAAACGGCTACGAGTTTTAAGAAAACATGCAGATGCAATGCACATGATGCAATGAGATGAAATGCATGGCAAGAACAAAATGCAAATGATGCAATGATGAATGCAACGAACAAAACAAAAAGCAAAACAACAAAAAACAAAAACCCAACCACGGAGGAAATAAAAAATCACATATCCGGAAATGGCAAGAGTCGGAGTTACGAATATGGAAAGTTGTATCCGGGGTGTTACAGCTTCACTCCCCGGCAATGGCGCTAGAAAATAGCCTTGATGACCCACAAGTATATGGGATCAATTGTAGCCTTTTCGATAAGTAAGAGTGTCGAACCCAACGAGGACCAGAAGGAAATGACAAGTGGTTTTTAGCAAGGTAATGTGTACGAGCGCTGAAATTGTAAGTAACAAAGTAGTTTGATAGCAAGACCAAGATAATTTGTAACGAGCAAGTAATGATAATAGTAATAAAAGTGCAGCAAGGTAGCCCAATACTTTTGAGGCAAAGGACAAGGCAAAACGGTCTCTTATAATAAGCAAAGCATTCTTGAGGGTACAAGGGAATTTCATCTAGTCACTTTCATCATGTTGGTTCGATTTGTGTTAGCTACTTTGATAATTTGATATGTGGGTGGACCGGTGCTTAGGTGCTGTTCTTACTTGAACAAACATCCTACTTATGATTAACCCCCTCGCAAGCATCCGCAACTACAAGAAAAGTATTAAGAATAAATTCTAACCATAGCATTAAACTTTTGGATACAATCGGTCCCTTACGGAATAGCGCATAAACTAGGGTTTAAGCTTCTGTCACTCTTGCAACCCATCATCTAATAACTACTCCACAATGCTTTCCCTTAGGCCCAAATATGGTGAAGTGTCATGTAGTCGACGTTCACATGACACCACTAAGGGAATCACAAGATACATAAAATATCGAACACATATCAAGTTCACATGATTACTTGCAACATGATTTCTCCCGTGACCTCAAGAACAAAAGTAACTACTCACAAGTGATAAACATGCATGCTCAAGATTAGAGGGGTATGAAATAGCATAATGGATCTGAACATATAATCTTCCACCAAATAAACCATATAGTAATCAACTACAAGATGTAATCAACACTACTAGTCACCCACAAGCACCAATCTATAGTTCCGGTACAAAGATTGAACACAAGAGATGAACTAGGGTTTGAGATGAGATGGTGTTGTTGAAGATGTTGATGGAGATTGCCCTCCCTAAGATGGGACAGTTGTTGGTGATGATGATTGATACGTCTCCAACGTATCTATAATTTTTGATTATTCCATGCTATTATATTATCTGTTTTGGATGTTTAATGGGCTTTAATATGCTATTTTATATTATTTTTTGGGACTAACCTATTAACCGGAGGCCCAGTGCTAGTTGCTACTTTTTTGCCTATTTTAGTGTTCCACAGAAAAGGAATATCAAACGGAATCCAAACGGAATGAAACCTTCGCGAGGATCTTTCTTGGAACAAATGCAATCCAGGAGACTTGGAGTGGAAGTCAAAGACGCAATGAGGCGGCCACAAGGCAGGAGGGTGCGCCCAGGGGGGTAGGCGCGCCCCCACCCTCGTGGGCCCCTCGTAGCTCCACCGACCTACTTCTTTCACCTATATATACTCTTATACCCTGAAAACATCCACGGGAACCACGAAACCACTTTTCCACCGCCGCAACCTTCTGTACCGGTGTGTAGCGATCCGACCTCAAATGGTCAAATCTCTGTGCATAAGTGTCATCCCTGGATCGGTAATGCTGACACACACAGTACTTGAAGGATTTACAATAGAGTGCAATCACACACTTATTACATCGAATGTCTCAAAAGAGAACTTATTACAATAATATGGCTTAAGGCCATCTAAATAAGATAACTGCGGAAGCATCAAAGGTAAATGAGTCCATCAACTCCATCGGCATAGCTGAGTGCACGACAATGACCTAGCGCACCTTACTCTTCGTCTGAAAAGTTTGCAACATAATACCACTGGAAAAAAAATACACTTCCGTGATGATACATGTTTGTCACAGTAGGTCGCATTTTTTGCCATGCATGTACATCCATGATGATTTTATGACAGAATCAAGATAGTCATACCTGTGCTGTCGTAGAAGTGTTCCATAACATTACCAAAATTATCATCACGGAAGTGTCCACTTCCATGACGATAAATCGCGCGTCACAGAAGTGCTTTCGTCAAGGGTGACCAACACGTGGCTTCCACCATAACGGAACACCATTAAGCTATCGGGTCCGGTTTTGGATCCGGTAACCCGTTAACAGCCCCGACCAATGGGGATTTTCCACGTGTAAAATCATCATTGGCTGGAGGAAACACGTGCCGGCTCACCGTTGGGACAGATGTCATCCACTCATTGGACCCAAAGCGCCTATGATACGTCGACCGTGGCACGCCCAACAGAGGCCCATTCTTGTGAAAAGGCCGACCCGCTTGACTTGGTCAAAGGTGGTGGGCGCCCCCACGGCAAGCCTCGTTAACGGCTGCTCGATATAGCCAATTTACGACCCGCTAACCTGGGACCCATTTACGGCCTATCCGAATTAGGCCCGAGAGCGTCATCTGGGCCGCCCAATATAATTCGCATCGTTTTAACTTCCGCCCATGTATGGCCCATGACGTCTTTCATCGCATATGAGGCCCTTAGTAACTCTCGACCCATTAATGGTCCGTGGTAAACCGGCCCGTAATGAACAAAGGTATCACTTTATACCCATTAACGACATCGCAGTGAAACGGCCCGTAATGAACAAAGATATCACTTTATACCCATTAACGACCCATTAATCCATTGGGCCATTTGCAGCCCATGTTATCTTCGCCTTCTCGGGGCCCATTTATTCTGGGCTCATTTCAAAGATTCGATTACTTACGGCCCGTTATCGCCATTTTTCGCTAGGGCCAAATTCATCCCGTGGTTACAGTCGGCCCGTTTGTGGCCCGTTAATACGTTGGGCCGTTTTCATAGTGTCATCAAATACGGCCTATTAACGACGGCCCGTTATGGTCGGCCCATGAACGGACGACTCCAACTCTAGCCCGTTTACGACCATAATGCGGTCTGTTTTTGGCCCATGTTTGGCGAATCGATCATACAACCCGTATAAGGCCCATTGATGATACGGCCCGTAGAAGGCCCATTGTTTCTACGGCCCGTAGAAGGCCAAGTGTCACTACAGTAAATATGTAGCCCATGGCCTATTAAAGGCGGGAAACTACTATAGGTTTAGACCTGCTAATGGCCCAAGATGATTATAGGCCCACGTTTTGGCCCATATGAGTAACGGGTCGGCCTGAAGACCGACAACACTGAGATCCACTAAACCTTCCGGCCTAAATTACAGCATACCGACCAAACTAGACTATACAATAAAGAAATTACAAAAGAATATACAAAACTGAGAGCACTTCAGAAGGCACTAGACCTGGCAAGCTCGGGCCTCGCAAGCAGCCGAACAAGCTGGTGAGACCTCAGTTGTGTCAACGATAGATGCTTCATCCCTAGCTGTATGGCACCATAGTGCGCAAGGCAGTCCCCTGACATCTTCATTACATCTTTGACTTCAAGTCGGAGCTGAGCTGAAGCAAGCCTTTCCGCTTTAAGTTGAGACTGAAGAAGTCGAATTGATTGAGGCAACGACTGCATAGAGGTTGTCTCACACCTGCTGGTGAGTAGCTTCAACTCACTGTCTTCATCAAGACAGGACCTTGGGGTCATCTTGCTGTCCTCAAGATGGTTTGGCTCACTATCTTTCCTAAAGTTCTGCCTGGCATAAGAGATACGACTCTGAAAGAGAAACAAGGAGACACGTAACAGGTTTCACAATTATATAAGCAAATAAATGGATCTGTTCTACATAAGGAACATGTTTTTACAACTACAATTAAAAACTGGTAGTTGTTGCAAACATCCAATCAGATGTAAACAGCAGTGGAGGAAATGATGCCTATCCAAATGTATACTAGAACAAAGTTTGAAGGCTTGAGAAGGATGAACATACATTACATGTTAACACGGGATGGACAAAGCCCTTCTCCATGTTGATGGAAATATAATTCAATAAATTCCCCAAAGAAAATTCTTTATAAGCGTTGCCATTATTCTACATTTTGCAAAGAGTAAATGTCGATCAAATAATATTGTAAGAAATAGAAGATAATGAAGCTCAGGTGCAGACTGATGATACATAATCAAATAGCAATTAATTAAGTACAACGTTACAAGGCAAAAGGTACTGACAAGAGGAATGCAGACATCAACGTGTGCAGTGGCATTGGCTTTATTCAACATTTTGGTAAGAGTAAATGTAGATATGATAATTTTGAGAAAGTGGAGGGTAGGGTAGATAAGATGCAGAGTAATGCTAGACAATCAACTATCTCATGATGCATGTACAGTAATACCACCACCGTCCATTATTACTAGTCGCTCAAATGGATGTATCTAGCACTATTAAGTTCTAAATACATCTCATTGATCAACAATTAATTCGATACAGAGGGAGTACATGGCAACAGGTACTTACATGAGCAATCCAAAAATTCATAACCATTGTGTTAATTCTACATTTATCTAAGAGTAAATATAGATCTTATAATTTCAAGCAAAGGCAGGATAAAGAAGCGAACATTTACAGTGATGCTAAATAATCAAACAGCAATGAGTGTAAGTATCTTGACAAAGGGCAAGAGGTAATCGACAAGAGCAATGCAGAGCCCAAGATTGTCGTGAGATCCTATGATCCTTTGAGCAAGGAGATTCATCTGAAATTAGTTTTCATACAAGAGAGAAGGTAAGGCACATGCAGAAATTTAGGAGTTCAAATTTTGAATTGATATCATAGATAGTACCTGACGCTGGGCTGCCAACAGTTCTAATAGGGGTTTGGCCACTGGAGTAGGGATAAAGTCTGTTATAGTTTGTAAGTGCATCTAGTGCCCCTTAGTGATTTTGGTGTATTGAAGACTTATAGATTAAGGGACTAATGTGTTTATGAGTGTACACAGGTCTATAAGTCTATGAGGAGTTTGATATTTACAAAGTGAAAGTAGACCCTAAAATGAAGTTCTTCGATCAAGACTTTGGTATTCGAATACTTTCGAAGACTTTGAAAGTGAAGAAATTGGTGTGACCTTGAAGACTTGGTATTCATTTGAGGAACATGAAGCGTGAAGACTTTTGTTTTCGTAGTTTCATTTTCTCTTTCTTGAGTCATAGGAAACACCGTCATCGTTAAAGGGGTCGAGGAAATACTAAGGAAAAATTTCCATGTGATGCTCAACTCAAAATCCTACACCTACCAATCCCTTCGAGTGAAGCCTTTGGAAATCTCATACTGATTCAGTCAATTTCTTCAAAGGTGAGACGAAGTTCTTACGGTCACGAGGAATTTGTTTTGATCGAGGAGTTAGGAATTCGCCGGTCTTGAATTGCCTACACGATGAGGAACATGATATACGAGGAATTTGAGAGTCAAATTCCGACCGTTCTTGGGCTGCGCGCCAGCTGTCCCAAAATATCTTATCCACCTAACGGTCATATCATTGAAGGGCATTTATGTCTTATCATGCTGGGCTTCTCCCTAGGCTATAAATAGCCGCCCCCTACAACCACTAGCTGGTTGGCTGCTCCGAGAGAACTTGACACTTGTCATTTGAGAGCAACCCATCCTCCGAGGACTTTGAGCGAAAATCATCGAGTGAGGAAAAACCCAAACCCAAACACCTACAACCCAAAGTGATTGAGCATCACTAAAGAGATTGATCCTGTGTGGATCCGACGCTTGTTACCTTTGAAGACTGTGCTTCTTCCAGACGGTTAGGCGTCATGGTCTAGAGCATCCAAGAGGAATTGTGGATCGCCGAGTGACCGAGTCTGTGAAGGTATGGAAGTTGCCTGAAGACTTACCACGAGTGATTGGACGAGGTCTGTGTGACATTAGTTCAAGGAGAATACGGTGAGGACTTGGTGTCTTGAGTTGCGTGCTCACGATCGGGTGTCCGGACTGTGTGTCCTCGAGTTTAAATACTCGGCCGCTCCAACAGCACGTATAACCGAGTCAGCAGCTGGAACTGGTCTACCAAATCATTGTCTTCACCAACCTTATCGGTTCTATTTCCTCAACTCTTTCATTTCCTCATTCTTGTGTTGAGTGTTTGTTCATAATCGTGTTTGAAGACTTTGACTAAAGACTTTCTCAATTTCCTCGTTCAATTTCTTCATCTGTTTGTCTTCACCTTGTGTTATCCTGTGATTACGCTACGTACTCTGTGATTGTCTTCATTTCATCATGATGACCATGCTCGCATTCTGTTATGCTTACTTCGAGTACTTATTCATTGCAAGTAGTTCTTCGCTAAGGAATTTCCTCACCGCAAATTCCTCGATGAAGAATTCATAAAATCGCCTATTCACCCCCCCTCTAGTCGATATAACGCACTTTTCAATTGGTATCAGAGCAAGGTACTCCCTTGTTCTGTGTGATTTTGGTTTAACCACCTGGAGTTTTAGTTATGTCGACCGCAAGTATGAAGAAAGTGACATGCCCTATCTTTGACGGTCATGATTATCCCAAATGGAAGGCCATGATGAGGAAGCGCCTCATGGCTATGAACAGTGAGCTGTGGACCATCACTGAGATTGGTCTTACTGATCTATGTAAGAAGGCAGGCGCTGATGACATTCGCAAGTACACTCGACTTGACATCATGGCGAAGGACATCATCTGTTCCTGCCTATCCAGAGATGAGTTCAAGCGCATTATGCATCTTTGCAATGCGAAGCGTATCTTGGACCAAATATCTGACGTCTATGAAGGTCATCGAACCCGTCATGATCCTTGGTTTGAGGACTTCAAGGAATCTCTCAAAATGATGACTTTCGAACCAGAATCATCATCTTCTGCATCATGTCTCATGGCAAAGGGTGACAAGGTAACCGAATGTTCCTCATCCGAGTTTAGTGACGATGAATCTGATGATGATGGATCTGATGATGATATCGAACCTAGTTATACCAAACTTGTTTGCATTGCCACTAAACAACAAACGGCCTTGGAAAAGGTTCAAAACATGCTAGACAAAAGTAATGATATGTTGGGTGAAGAAATGGATCGCACTAAAGCCCTGACTGTAAATCTTCGAGACTTCATCTAGGTTTGACAACCTTCAAGGTCATCATAACACTCTCTTATCTGATCATGAGAAGCTTTCTTATGAATTTCTTCAAAGAAAGCAAGATCTTGAGAAGCTAAGAGTGAGTTATGAAGATCTTCATAAGGAGCGCGATTCACTACTTGCTCAACAAATCAGCGCTTCTCAGGAAGAATTTGTTCCTCCATGCTTAAAGTGCATTGAACGTGAATCTGCTAATTCTTCACCTGAATGTTCAAATGCTTCAACTGTTAAAAATTCTTCACCTGCCTCTGCTATCACTAATTCCTCATCCGAGGACATTGCTAGTATCCTTGACGATGCAGGGTTGAAGGAATTGTACATGACAGGCATGTACAAAAGCCTCAAAGGGCATCGACTCTTTGTGATGTGCTTAAAACCAGATCCTCGACAGAACCCTAGGAAAGAGGGTATTGCCTTTGAGAGGAAACTCAATGCTTGATGGAACATATTGGAAGCCTGAGCAAGTACCCCAAAACCTCATGGGTTCTGCAAAGGGACCTCCAGTTGATCCATCTAACTTATCGGCTTTACATGTGAATCTCCTCATTCTTCTAATGAGTCATTTGACTCCAACTATAAACTGTTCAAAAATCAGAATGGTGAAGTATTTGCTAGATATGTTGGCACTAACTGCAGAACGGTTCTCCTATGAAGAAAATCTGGGTTCCCAAGATGTGCCTTGAAAGTCTTCAGGTGAATGTCCTCATGACACCACCTGTGAAGAATAGGAACCCCAGATCAAACTCTTCATATGGACCAAATTCTTCATATGGATCCAAGTCCTCATACGGACCAAATTCCTCACGTGGATCAAATTCCTCAAAAGGATCAAAGTCCTCATATGATTATCATCGTGCTAACAACTCTGTTTCGCAGGGTAGAGCTAAGGGCTATGAATATGTGCATTATTCTTCAAACCATTATGTTCATAAGTCCTCAAAGAATTTCTCTGCTTATTCATATGCTTATCCTAACCCCTCTCATGTGAAACGAAATGGATTGACTTCTATGCCACCATTCTCATATGGAGCTCGTAGAGTGATGAACTCTTTGCCACCCCTTCAGATGTGGGTGGTGAAGAAAAAGGACTAATCTCCTCTGCAGGGTCAGGTCTCCAGACGTGCTTTAACGTCTGAAGAATTTGCTGGGGGCCTGACAAAATGCCTGAAAGGACGCAGGCTAATCATGAAGAAATGAACTTTCATTTCACATGTCCTCATCTTGCTATATCTGTTTCTTGCTTGATGAAATTCATCGATGAAATTGATATCATATTCTTCACTGATGAAGTATATGAGTTCGTAAGTTGCACTAATTCATCTGCAGGATGATCAACCCAAAGCCAATGAGTGGATCCTCGATAGTGAATGTACAAATCACATGACTGGTGACAAGAATCTATTGATGGATGCTCCCATATCACCGTCACATCTGAAGCATATCATCTTTGCTGACAAAGGAAAAAGTCAGGTATTGGGTCTTGGTAAGGTTGCGATCTCTAAGGACATACACATGGACAAAGTCATGCTTGTTGAGTCCTTAGGATACAACCTCATGTCAGTCTCAATGCTTTGTGATCTTGATATGGTTGTTCTCTTTGGAAAGTATCGTTGTGTTGTGATTATGGAAGTCGACAATTCCAAAGTCTTGAAGGCTTTAGGAAAGGAGACTTGTATATTGTTGATTTTCTCAGGACCACAACCAGCCGTGTGCCTACTTGCAAAAGCTTGTAAGGCTGGCTATGGCATCGACGACTTGGTCACGCAGCATGAGGAATTTGCACACGCTTGCGAAGAAGAAGCATGTCATTGGCATTGAGAATGTCAAATTCCTCAAGGATCACTTGTGTGGAGCCTATGAAGCTGGAAAAATGACCAAGGCCAAGCATCCAGCAAAGACTATCATGACCACTACTCATCCATTCGAATTGCTTCACATGGACCTCTTTGGTCCTAATCATTACTCGGCAGTCACTAATGATGCATCTCTATATGGCTTTGTTGTTGTTGATGATTACTCTCGTTACACATGGGTACACATTGTTACTTACAAACATGAAGTGCAGGAAGTCTTCAAACGATTTTCCTCGAGGGCTTCAACCAACTTTGGTGTGAAGATCAAGCACATCAGGAGTGACAATGGAGCTGAGTTCAAGAATTCTGGTATTGATGACTATCTTGATGAACTTGGTATTACTCATGAGTTATCTGCTCCTTATACTCCTCAGCAAAATGGCGTCGTGGAGCGCAAGAACAGAACTCTTGTTGAGATGGCTCGCACTATGCTTGATGAATACAAAACGCCTTGTCGTTTTTGGATTGATGCAATTGATACCGCGTGCCACATCATCAACAGAGTATATCTTCACAAATTCTTCAAGAAGACTGCCTATGAACTCCTCACTGACAAGAAACCCAATGTGAGCTATTTCAAAGCCTTCGGTGCTAAATGTTGGATTAGAGATCCTCATCACAATGCTAAATTTGCATCGAAAGCACATGAAGGTTTTATGCTTGGTTATGGAAAGGACTCGCACACCTACAGAGTCTTCAACAACGCTCTTCACAAGGTTGTTGAAACTGTAAATGTGCGGTTGTCACAGCCCTAGAGCTTGCTTGTAACAAGTGGCATTGCATCCATGCATCATGTTTAATTTCCATGAAATTTCAAATGGGGATTGCTTAAACCCTAGCATTAAAGGAATTCAAATAGGTTCAAACAAAAATATTTTTCAGTGAATTCAAATGGCTTTAGAGAATGTTCATCATTTCTGGAAAAATGCTTTAAACCAGAACCAGAGGTGCTGCACATTTTTCATGTCATATTTGGTCACTGAATTAAATCATATGGTATTTTCATTTGGGCATTTAAATACTATAAAATATTTTAAATGCTCAAATAATCATAAACTTAAATGTTCGCTGTTGGATATTTTCCAAACAGTGGGCTTGAGCAAGTTTCATGATTTTTGGGATAGTATTAGTATTTTTAATAAAGCCCTAAAGACTACAGAAAAATAGAAAACAGGAAATAAGAGAGAGAGAGAGAGAGAGAGAGAGAGAGAGAGAGAGAAGGACTACCTGGCGCTCACCTCTCAGCCCACCTGGCCCAACTCCAGCGGCCCAGCCCACCGAACCGCCACCGTCTCCCACCTCACGCCAGAAGGACGCGAGGCGTGTGGCCACCGCACGCCGGCACGCGCCGAGCCACCTCCTGCTTGCCGCTCTCCTCCCCCGACGCTCTGGACGCCTTCCCCGAGCGCCACGCACCCCCCCCCTGACCTCTCTCTCCATCACCGTGGTCTCTCCCCTCCTCTGCTCTCTTACCCGCACGCACCCGAGCGGCCCCGTCGCCGTTCACCGCGGCCACCGCCTCCCCCTTGCTTCCCCGACCAGCTCAAGAGCTTCGCCGTGCCGCCCTCGCCCTCCCTGCCGTCACACGCGACCGGAGAAGCCCCGAGGCGCCGCCCCGCCGCTTTTCCCCTTCTCGGACCCGCCGGTCGCCGTCGCCCGATTCGTCGGCTCCGGACCGTCCCGACCTCGCCGAGCGTTCCGTCGTCATCGCTGTGAGCCCCCGCACCGAACCTCCCTCTCCCCGATGCCGATCTCTTCCTCTAACCGCGGGCTCCGCCGCAACCGAGAGCTCTTCGCCGCCGGCCATGTCGCTGCCGTGGCCACCGTGACCTATAGCTGCAACCAAGTGCTCCACCGCCCTCACCGCACCCGCAGGAGCGCAAAACGCCACCCCACGCGCCTCGCCGTGCTCCCTAGCGCCATGTACGACCTCGGCCGAACTCCGGCGGCCGCCTAGGTCGTCGCCGGCACCATTTCTGGCCGCCCTGAGCTCAACCGACTCCACCAAGAGCTGCGGCTAGTCCCCAGCTCCACTTAGATGCCTTCTGCGACCCATTTGGTGGCCAGAACGGCAAAATCCACTTCCGCCGCCGTGTCGGGCTCGCCGGCGGCTAGACGCCGGTGTAGCCGACGTTGACCTTGACCACGGGTGGGCCCTGGTTGACCCTGTTGAGCCTATGACAGGTGGGGCCAGCCCTGTTAACTAATCAGGTTTAGTTTAAATAATAATTAGCTAAACTAGTTACACTTACACACGGGACCCACTGTCAGGTTTGACCCGGACCATGTCCCGTTGACCACTGACGTCACACTGACGTCAGGCTGACGCAGTAATTGATTTTCTGGATTTATTTTTATACAGGAAATTCCAGAAAATACCCCAAACTTCTAAAAATCATATAAATTCAACCGTAGCTCAGAATGAAATAAGTTATATATGAAAAATGATCAGAAAAATATGAAGAATCTGTTTATGACCTGATCATGCATGTTTGAACAAGTTAACCTCACTGAATAGGATGAATCATGATTAGGGTAATTTATGAACTAGCATTTGGAGTTGGAGTTCAACCTTGTTTGAATTCCACTTCAATTAACTTGGCTTACTGCTGCATTAGGTGAATTCAGTACCTTAACATGACATGTCATTCATGTGAATGTGCATTGCATTGATTGTGTTCTCTCTTGTTTGCCGGTAATTGTCCCTCTCAAGTGAGCGACGCCCCGAGCGATTGTTCGATGACACCGATGAAGAACTATATTATCTTGAAGTGCCTGCAAGCAAAACCCCTTGTTCATTCCGATACAATCCCACTCTCTCGCTCCTGCTCTATTTTACTGCATTAGGACAACAACGACTCATGTGTTACTTGCTGCGGTAGCTGAACCCCTTTGTCCTCTGCATGACTGTCATTCCACAAGAATTAGATGAAACCCACTAGCATGAGTAGGAGTTGTTTGAGCCATGTTGTGCCTACTCATCCATGCTTGTTTGTCGTGTGCTCGCCATCGCTTAGAGTTGGGTCAGGTCGATTCATCCGGAATGAATCGGAGGTGTGTGAACATGTCCTACTGTGTGTGAGCTAAGTGTTGTGAACACGATTTGGTAAAGGTAGCGGTGAGAGGCCATGTAGGAGTACATGGTGGGTTGTCTCATTGAAACCGTCCTCAGGAACTGAGTTCTGTGTTCGTGATCCATGAAACAGTTACTACCACACATTGGGATCCTTAATTGACTCTCTCGGCTTCTTAACCACCCTTGTCCTCAGTCCGGGAGTTGCAAGTAGTTTCTGGTGTTTGTAGCATGCTGGGGGCCGCACGCAACGCTGACCTTAGGGGTGGGTTGTGTTGCGGTAGGCACGGGTCTGGTGTACCGATTCGCCTGCTTGGTGTCTCGGGAACCCCGCACACATTGTTCGGGCTGTATGGGAAACCTCGGCGGACTCCTCATGGATGGAACCGAATAGGCGATAAACTGGACTAGGGATTTGAGTGTTTAGGTAGGTCGTGGCCGACACCCTCGCTGGGCTTCCGCTTGAAGGTTGCCGAGTACATGTCGTAAACGGCGGTAAGTGGTGAGCGTGTGTGAAGAAGTACACCCTGCAGGTTAATATGATCTATTGAATAGTCGTGTCCGCGGAAAAGGACTTCTGGGTTGCCTATATCAGTTCATAGACAAGTGAAAGTGGATACTCTAAAATGCGCAAGATAAGTGTGAGTGCTATGGATGGTGTATTGATATGGTGAATATGTGGACTCGTGTGCGCCACCTCAAAAGAGTTGCTTGCAAATGTAGTTCGGGATAGCCACCGAGTCAAAGCTGGCTTGCTGCAGTCAAACTCCACCCCCCTTTTGATAATGATGCATATGTAGTTAGTTACGATGTAAGTCTTCTTTGAGTACAATTGTACTCACGTTTGCCTATTTTATGTTTTTGCAGAGAGGCGCGGTCTCGCTAGTAGTTCCACGTGGGCTTGACGTTTAGCTTGTTACCTCAGCTACGATCTTGTGCCCTCGGCAGATCTCGGTAGATAGTCGCTTCTCGGCCTTTTTCATTTATAGTTGTCGTACTCGGACATGATTAGCTTCCGCTTGTGCTTTGACTTGTATGCTCGAGTGTTCGGTCATGAGACCCATGTTTGTAGTATCTCGCTCCTCGGAGCCTAATGAATAAATATTTGAGTCGAGAGTTATGTTGTGATGCCATGTTGTATCTACGCATATTGAGCATAATGTGTATGTTTGAAATTCTTGGTATGTGTGGGATCCGACAAACTAGTTGTTTATCCTTGGCAGCCTCTCATATGGGGAAATGTAGTCTCGTGCTTACGAGCGATAGTAGTCCGCTACTGCCCGGTTCACGAGTCTGCTAGCCCAAAGACTACTGCTTGGACACTTGGTGGCGGCATGTGTTTCATTTCGTTCCTATATACATCCCTTCGGGAAATGTCATGCGGTGATATTCGAGTCTGCCTAGCTCGCTATGCCGGGATACCGAGTCCTGTTAGCCCGGTGCTATAGCCCAATTCATACGTTGATGACCGACATGCTCGTTCGATTCATGTATGCCTGTCCCCATAGGTTAGTGCCGCTTTGGGTTCACGACTAGCCATGTCGGCCGGGTTCTTTGTCATATGGATGCTAGCGACACTATCATATCGTGAGTCAAAAGACGCAAACGGTCCGGGCCATGGTAAGGCGACACCGTGGGAATACCGTGCGTGAGGCCGCAAAGTGATATGAGGTGTTACCGGCTAGATCGATGTGACTTGGAATCGGGGTCCGACAGCGTTGGTATCGAGCTTTGATTGCTCAGGGATTACCAAGCCAAACTGGTGAAGTTGTGTCTAGAAATGCTTTAGTTATGTAAGTGAATTGATTGTGGAAGGAACGTAAGGCTCTTTTTACTCCTTATACCTCATGGCCTCTCGATCTGAGTCATCCTCTCCTCTTCTACGGGGTTTAAGAACCAGGCTTCTCATCTATCTATTAGGACGACGTGTTACTAATCCCTAGACTTTTAAGATTGTTGGTTTTAAGCCTCAGTTTGGTTCCTACCATTTCTGTATGATTACTGTTGATCTCGGAACCTTGATATTGTGATGTTGAGTGGTTATGCCACCATTTTTGCAGGATGTCTCAAATCATTTTGAGCATTTACAGCCGTTATGCTGTCCGAGTCATTCCAGGTCCCTAAATAGTCTGATGCATTTGCAATCCTTTCCTTCCGTTCCCGATGTCCTTTTTGGTCAGAATAAGCACACTAACCAGTCAGTCGAGGTACTCTGTTGCCTCGACACATATGTTGGAACTATTATTATGACCCTAGGTGTTTAGGAAGTCACCTAGCAATTTAGCAATGCTTTTGTATCCCCGGTGTGATGATTCTGGCCATTGTTCTTGAAAACATCCCGTGATGTTATTAGTTAGTAGGTATTCTATTCCTGGGTTCTTGAACCCGAGATTCACCCTACTTCATGTTGTTAGTATTTGCTAGTTCCTTTAGGATATTAGTAACCTTTGCACTAGTCCTCGAGGTCCGTGGTATTTCCTTCTTCCAAATACTATGAACCGCTTATGGCGAAGTTCCTTGTTGAACCAAAACATCACAATAAGAGTGCTCTTGAGGAGTACTCCATTCATATTGTGACTCGCCGATCCTACCTTCTCTGCTGGGTTATCCGGAAGAAATGTTGAGCTTTGCTCGATATACTAATCCATGCCTTCACAACTCGAAAAATTATATGTTCCTTGAGTTGTCCCTCTTTAGTTGTATTCTGACCCCCGCCTGTCAATTGATAGTCAAGGGTATGCGTGCATTCGTTTATCGATGCCTATTACTCATGTGGTCCATCAAGCCATTCTATTCGGAATGACTAGGAGAAACAAACTCCAGTACCTCATCCATATCCAGGATTGGGTCAAAGTAGTTGTATTCCACAGATCAAATGCCAATCCAGCTTTTGATTCTGTTCCACCTCGAGTGTTACCATCTTTATGTCAAGAATGTCATGATAATTGCACCTTATCTTATGAATTCTTGTCGTAGTGATACTTCTCGCCATCATTGTTCATTCCTCGGTGTCGTGTTGTCGCAACCGGAATGCCGACAAGTGAATCGTGATGTGTGAAATTAATACTCCTAGCAACAAGTTGCTTGGTAGTTAATGGACAATATCCTCATTCTTAGCGTGTTGGTTATTCAATCATCATCCTAAGATTGATCGTGCTACCTAGTCCTTATTTCCGGTGCACTCTTCGATTGATGAGTTAGGATCTTGTCAAGTCCTCACTCATCTGATCATATCGTCTTGCCCTCAAAAGCAAGATTGTTCTCGAGCTTAGTAACATACCGGTGGTTCGTGACTTTCCAGATATCTTCTTGGAAGTGTTACCGGGTTGTCTCCTGACTGTTATGTTGAGCTCGTGATCAAGTTGGTTTTCCTCTAAACCACCCCTTCTCCAAGAATCTGTGTTGGGTACCCCTGAGCTAGTCGGTTAAGCTAGACAACAACTTGGAGAGTTGGAAGATAAAAGCTTACCTGATTTGGTTCATCTCCAAGGGATATCCTGGTGTGTGTGTGTTGAAGAAAGATGATATCTCCATTGATTGGTCCTTGTGATCAGTTGTTGGATCTGTTGTCTTGCCAAAATTTTGACTTGAGTATGGGCTATCGTCAAGTCAAGTCAGAACAAATGGTATTCATAATGTTGTCTTACTCGTGGTTGATCCCTCGGGCATACACCATTATATCTTTTGGTCTGACCAATGCTATCACCGTGTTCACATGATGGTGGAAGTCCAGTGATATGGAAATTCCGATGAGTTGCTGTTGAGCCCATCAGTAGCATTTTGTCTCCCCCATGATTCATGTTGAACATCAACCTAGTGTTGGAAACTTGTGTAAGCATTTCTTCGTGTTCCGCTCATGAAGCTTATGCTTGGATGGAAAGAGTGACTTCCTCGAATTCATGTGCCTTAGGTGTAAGTTGCCGCCATGAATTTGAGAAAGGTTTGTTTTGTTTCCTTTGGAATCATCCCAAGTCGGTCATGCACGCGAAGTATTCTATGGTGCGATAGGTGATCATCTTCATTCTATATGAATTCCATAGCACACCAAGCCACTGATGGATTTGTTCAAGGAAAAGGAGTTGTTGTGTAAATCCTAGGTCGTGCACAAGACTCCATTATCCTCGATGATGGTTCCCAACAAGAACTCGGTAGTGTTTTATTATAAGACTACTACGTGGTCATGCTTGTCTTAGACAGCGTGTCCACGGGTTTGTAGCAGAACCAACTCATGTCTTGGAGCTTGCTATCATAGCTCACTCCCGAGAATCTCATAGCGTCATCTCGTCGGTTTGTGTTGCAACCCTTCTTTTCGGACATCGAGTCCAAGTGTCCTATCACCAATCAGATATGAATCTCAGGCAGATATGATGGTTGGAACATTCGAACAGTTGCATTTCGTTCCCAGCTTGCACCGTCCTTGTGCTATTTCACTATAGTGCTGCCTTCTTAGTAATTCTTGTCCAGGTTCATTTTCAAAAGTGGACTTACCATGGGTCCCCTCCACCTCCGATGATAAAAAAAAATCATCCATTGCGTTGTCTTCAACAAGGTAGTCCACATCATCCATTCTAGTCCGAGTATGTCATCCTTTCGAACGCTTTCAAATGATCGCTTGTGATTGCCTTAGGCTGGTATAAAGAGTTCCAATGATCTATGGATCAAAAGTAATTCTTTTTGCCACTTAAGGGAGTAGTTCTTCGAGTCACCTTTGCTAAGGTGTTCCGTTATGGAATCATGGCAATCTTCTCCTTGTTACTTTGAAACCATGCACCATCCTGCTTAAGCATGGAATGGTTGCCTACCAATTTGAATCTTCGTCATCCATTTCTTTACCATCATTCTTAATGTGTGCTTGGTGTCTCAACTCAAGAGTTGTTCTTACGTCTCACTCCATGATCTGATCTTGAGTTGCTCGATCTTCAAGAAGATTAAATACTGTAGGGCTTTCCCCTTCTTTCTGTTGTCGTGTCGAGTGAAGATCTCGAAAGCAAAGACGTCAAGACCAAGATGATGGAATGAATCAACCTCTTCGAGAAGGGCAAATGGATCATGAAGATTGTGATAGTCTTGTGACTTCCCTTTTCCTCTTAACTCACGTCTTGAATCTCGGGGCGAGATTCTTGTTTAGTGGGGGTGAGTTGTCACAGACCTAGAGCTTGCTTGTAACAAGTGGCATTGCATCCATGCATCATGTTTAATTTCCATGAAATTTGAAATGGGGATTGCTTAAACCCTAGCATTAAAGGAATTCAAATAGGTTCAAACAAAAATATTTTTCAGTGAATTCAAATGGCTTTAGAAAATGTTCATCATTTCTGGAAAAATGCTTTAAACGAGAACCGGAGGTCTTTGCACATTTTCATGTCATATTGGGTCCTTGAATTAAATCATATGGTATTTTCATTTGGGTTTTTAAATACTATAAAATATTTTAAATGCTCAAATAATCATAAACTTAAATGTTTGCTGTTGGATATTTTCCAAACAGTGGGCTTGAGCAAGTTTCATGATTTTTGGGATAGTATTAGTATTTTTAATAAAGCCCTAAAGACTACAGAAAAATAGAAAATAAGGAAATAAGAGAGAGAGAGAGAGAGAAGGACTACCTGGCGCTCACCTCTCAGCCCACCTGGCCCAACTCCAGCGGCCCAGCCCACCGAACCGCCACCGTCTCCCACCTCGCGCCAGAAGGACGCGAGGCGTGTGGCCACCGCACGCCGGCACGCGCCGAGCCACCTCCTGCTTGCCGCTCTCCTCCCCCGATGCTCTGGACGCCTTCCCCGAGCGCCACGCACCCCCCCCTGACCTATCTCTCCCTCACCGTGGTCTCTCCCCTCCTCTGCTCTCTTACCCAAGACGCCCGAAGCGGCCCTGCCGCCACTGCCGCCGTTCACCGCGCCACCACCTCCCCTTGCTTCCCGACCAGCTCAAGAGCTCGCGCCGTGCCGCCCTCGCCCTCCCCCGCCACACACGCGACCGAGAAGCCCAGGCGCCGCCCGCCGCTTTCCCTTCTCGGACCCGCTGGTCGCCGTCGACGATTCGTCGGCTCGGACCGCCCAGACCTCGCCAAGCGTTCCGTCGTCATCATTGTGAGCCCCTTTTGAACCTCCCTCTCCCCGATGTCGATCTCTTCCTCTAATCACGGGCTCCGCCGCAACCGAGAGCTCTTCGCCGCCGGCCATGTCGCCGCCGTGGCCACCGTGACCTATAGCTGCAACCGAGCGCTCCACCGCCCTCACCGCACCCGCAGGAGCGCAAAACGCCACCCCACGCGCCTCGCCGTGCTCCCTAGCGTCGTGTACGACCTCGGCCGAACTCCGGCAGCCGCCTAGGTCGTCGCCGGCACCATTTCCGGCCGCCCCGAGCTCAACCGACTCCACCAAGAGCTGCGGCTAGTCCCCAGCTCCACTTAGATGCCTTCTGCGACCCATTTGGTGGCCGGAACGGCAAAATCCACTTCCGCTGCCGCGTCGGGCTCGCCGGCGGCTAGACGCCGGTGTAGCCGACGTTGACCTTGACCACGGGTGGGCCCTGGTTGACCCTGTTGAGCCTATGACATGTGGGGCCAGCCCTGTTAACTAATCAGGTTTAGTTTAAATAATAATTAGCTAAACTAATTACACTTACACACGGGACCCACTGTCAGGTTTGACCCGGACCATGTCCCGTTGACCACTGACGTCAGGCTGACGCAGTAATTGATTTTCTGGATTTATTTTTATACAGGAAATTCCAGAAAATACCCCAAACTTCTAAAAATCATATAAATTCAACCGTAGCTCAGAATGAAATAAGTTATATATGAAAAATGATCAGAAAAATATGAAGAATCTGTTTATGCCATGATCATGCATGTTCGAACAAGTTAACCTCACTGAATAGGATGAATCATGATTAGGGTAATTTATGAACTAGCATTTGGAGTTGGAGTTCAACCTTGTTTGAATTCCACTTCAATTAACTTGGCTTACTGCTGCATTAGGTGAATTCAGTACCTTAACATGACATGTCATTCATGTGAATGTGCATTGCATTGATTGTGTTCTCTCTTGTTTGCCGGTAATTGTCCCCTCTCAGTAGACGACGTCCCGACGATTGTTCGATGACACCGATGAAGAACTATATTATCTTCAGAAGTGCCAGGCAAGCAAAACCCCCTTGTTCATTCCGATACAATCCCACTCTCTCGCTCCTGCTCTATTTTACTGCATTAGGACAACAATGACTCATGTGTTACTTGCTGCAGTAGCTGAACCCCTTTGTCCTCTGCATGACCTGTCATTCCACAGTAATTAGATGAAACCCACTAGCATGAGTAGGAGTTGTTTGAGCCATGTTGTGCCTACTCATCCATGCTTGTTTGTCGTGCCTGCTACTGCTTAGAGTTGGGTCAGGTCTGATTCATCGGGAATGAATCGGAGGTGTGTGAACATGTCCTACTGTGTGTGAGCTAAGTGTTGTGAACACGATTTGGTAAAGGTAGCGGTGAGAGGCCATGTAGGAGTACATGGTGGGTTGTCTCATTGAAACCGTCCTCAGGAACTGATTTCTGTGTTCGTGATCCATGAAATAGTTACTACCACACATTGGGATCCTTAATTGACTCTCTCGGCTTCTTAACCACCCTTGTCCTCAGTTCGGGAGTTGCAAGTAGTTTCTGGTGTTTGTAGCATGTGGGGCACGCGCATAGCGCTGACCTTAGGGGTGGGTTGTGTTGCGGTAGGCACGTGGCCCGGTGTACCGATTCGCCCGTTTGGTGTCTCGGGAACCCTGCACACATCGTTCGAGGCTGTATGGGAAACCTCGGTCGGACTCCCTGCGGATGGAACCCGAATAGGCGATAAACCTGGACTAGGGATTTGAGTGTTTAGGTAGGTCGTGGCCGACACCCTCGCTGGGCTTCCGCTTGAAGGTTGCCGAGTACATGTCGTGTAAACTGCGGTAAGTGGTGAGAGCGTGTGTGAAGAAGTACACCCTGCGCAGGTTAATATGATCTATTGAATAGCCGTGTTCATGAAAAGGACTTTGGGTTGCCTATATCGGTTCATAGACAAGTGAAAGTGGATACTCTAAAATGCGCAAGATAAGTGTGAGTGCTATGGATGGCGTTCTCGTAGGGAGGCGGAGCGGGTCCATAGTGGTGTATTGATATGGTGAATATGTGGACTCGTGTGCGCCACCTCAAAAGAGTTGCTTGCAATCGTAGTTCAGGATAGCCACCGAGTCAAAGCTGGCTTGTCTGCGGTCAAACTCCACCACCCCTTTTGATAATGATGCATATGTAGTTAGTTCGATGTAAGTCTTCTTGAGTACAATTGTACTCACGTTTGCCTATTTTATGTTTTTGCAGAGAGACGTCAGTCTCGCTAGTAGTTCCACGTGGGCTTGACGTTTAGCTTGTTACCTCAGCTACGATCTTGTGCCCTCGGCAGATCTGGTAGATAGTCGGGCTTCTCGGCCTTTTTCATTTATAGTTATGCGTACTCGAGACATGATTAGCTTCCGCTTGTGCTTTGACTTGTATGCTCGAGTGTTGGGTCATGAGACCCATGTTTGTAATATCTCACTCCTCGGAGCCTAATGAATAAATATTTGAGTCGAGAGTTATGTTGTGATGCCATGTTGTATCTACGCATATTGAGCATAATGTGTGTATGTTTGAAATGCTTGGTATGTGTGGGATCCGACAAACTAGTTGTTTATCCTTGGCAGCCTCTCATATGGGGAAATGTAGTCTCGTGCTTCGAGCGATAGTAGTCCGCCACTGGCCGGTTCACGGAGTCCTGCTAGCCCAGACTCTTGCTTGGACACTTGACTGGCGGCATGTGTTTCATTTCGTTCCTATATACGTCCTTCGGGAAATGTCACGCGGTGATATTCGAGTCTGCCTAGCCTGCTACAGCCGGGATACTGGAGTCTGTTAGCCATGCTACAGCCCGAATTCATACGTTGATGACCGACATGCTCGTTGTGATTCATGTATGCTGTCCCCATAGGTTAGTGCCGCTTTGGGTTCACGACTAGCCATGTCGGCCCGGGTTCTTTGTCATATGGATGCTAGCGACACTATCATATACGTGAGCCAAAAGACGCAAACGGTCCCGAGCCATGGTAAGGCGACACCCGTGGGAATACCGTTCGTGAGGCCGCAAAGTGATATGAGGTGTTACTGGCTAGATCGATGTGACTTGGAATCGGGGTCCTGACAGCGGTTCGATGAAACTAATGGCTCGCAAAGAGAGCACCTACCTTCTGTGATAGATGAACCAGCACCTGAGGATTCTATCAAGTTCAAGGCGACTGAGGATGTCATTCCTCTTGAAGAATCTGCTGAAGAATTCATTCCGAGCGTGAAGAACGTCGAGCTGTTGCACTGAAGATAATCTTTGAAGAAGATGGTGTGAAGAAAATGCTGATCAAATTCCTCGACGACAACCAGCTCATCCTCGCGTTGCAAAAGAAGTGCAAGTTGACAAGATCATCGATGACATTGAAGCACGGGTCCTCTCACACGCTCAAAAGCTTCACATTTATCTAACTTCGTGGGCACTATGATTTTGTCTCTATCACAGAGCCCACTAAGGTAGATGAAGCATTTCGAGCCCGAGTGGATTCAGGCCATGCAAGAAGAATTACATCGGTTTGAGCTCAACAATGTCGGGAACTGGTCAAACGTCCGGATCCTCGCAAGCATAATATCATTGGCACAAAGTGGATCTACCGCAACAAGCAAGATGAAAATGGCCTTGTGGTGAGGAATAAGGCACGACTTGTAGCTCAAGGCTACACACAGGTTGAAGGAATTAATTTCGATGAAACTTTTGCACCTGTTGCTGGACTTGAGGCTATTCGCATATTTCTTGCTTATGCTAACCATCATAATATCACGTTATATCAAATGGATGTGGAAAGTGCATTCCTCAATGGTAAGCTTGAGGAAGAAGTATATGTTGCTCAACCCCCAGGTTTTGAAGATCCAAAGAATCCCGACAAAGTCTTCAGACTCAACAAGGCCCTCTATGGCCTCAAGCAGGCCCCTCGGGCGTGGTATGATACTTTGAAGGAATTCTTCGTGAAGAATGGCTTCACACCCAGTTCACTCGACCCTACTCTCTTTACAAATCTTATGATGGTGAACTATTTGTGTGCCAAATATACTTTGATGATATTATCTTTGGCTGTACTGACCAACGTTATAGTGATGAATTTGCCTATATGATGAGTGAAGAATATCAAATGTCTATGATGGGAGAGTTTAAATTCTTCTTAGGTCTTCAAATTCGTCAACAGTACAATGGCATATTCATATCTCAGGAGAAATACCTCAAGGATGTTCTGAGGAAATTCGGCATGCAAGATTGCAAAGGCGTCAAAATTCCTATGCCCACAAATGTCCATCTATGCAATGATGAAAATGGTATTGACTTCGATCACAAGGTATACCGCTTCATGATTGTTTCTTTATTGTACTTATGTGCATCTAGGCCAGATATAATGCTTAGTGTTTGCATGTGTGCCCGTTTTCAAGCTACACCGAAGGAATCACACCATAAGGCTGTGAAGCATATTCTTCGATATCTAGCTCACACACCAACACTAGGATTATGGTACCCCAAGGGCTCTACTTTTGATCTCATTGGATATTACGACTCGACTATCTTTGGTGATCGTGTTGACCGCAAGTCAACATCTGGTACTTGTCATTTCCTCGGACGATCTTTGGTCTGTTGGTCCTCGAAGAAACAGAACTGCGTATCACTGTCTACTACGGAAGCTGAGTACATTTCTGCTGGTTCTTGCTGTGCTCAATTGCTGTGGATGAAGCAAACTCTCAAGGACTATGGCATCAACGTGAAGAATGTGCCTCTCAACTGTGACAATGAGAGTGCCATCAAGATTGCTCACAACCTAGTTCAGCACTCGAAGACAAAGCACATTCAGATTCGTCATCATTTTCTTCGCGATCATGTGTTGAAGGGCGACATCTTTATTGATCATGTGAAGACTGAAGAACAGCTAGCCGATATCTTCACAAAGCCCTTGGATGAGAAGAGATTTAGCAAGTTGCGGTGTGAGCTAAATATCTTAGAATCTTCGAATGTTCTTTGAAAAGGACACACATCCTGACACTTATGCAAAATTGATGACTTAGATGTGCAACACATGAAGAAACGTTTTTCTTCATTCAATGAAGAATAACACTCTAAGTGTGAAGAAATTAATGAAGAATTTGATTCTCGGAACCCTACGACAATTGTACGCGGTGTCTGAAATCATCATTCTTATACGGTGGGTCACGCCACCACCAAAGTTGAAAATCTTCAATTTGAGTTTTACCTCAGTTTTTCAAATTCTTCAACTTTGCAAAATATTCACTGTTTCCGTTGTTTTTGTTCATTGGCTATATATACATATATGGGTTTATGTCCTCTACAGCATTCACTTATGGCTATTTCTTCAAGTTGCTTTTTCTGCTAAGTGAATGTGATCGGACCCTTCCCCCTCTATGCTATACTCATCCCAATCTATTCACAAGTTCTTCATGTGCGTTCTATTTGAAACTCGTTCAAAATCTTCACTGTGTCCTTGTCAGCTGAAGTAATTGCGAACGGAACTTTAAAACTAATCTTATCCAAATTTTCGACTTTGCCGCTCAAACCGTTATGTATCCCACGATAGACTTATCTATTCACCCACGATCTAACACGATCTCCACTTTTCAGTACGTGGGTGACACATGTCAAGCGAATGAGAAGGGTCAGGCACGTTAGTCCTAAATCTTGAGCGAACAGTTTTTCATCGCGACTATAAATACCCCTCTCCCTTCCTCACTTCCTTTACTCCGCCGACCGCTCTCTCTCACTCGAGCTTCTCAAACCCTAAGCGCCGCCGCTACTCCATCGTCGCCGGTGAGGAAGAGCTTCCTTGCCTCGACCTTGTCGCTGTCGTACTCAGACCGCCATGAAATCTTCACTCCACCGCCGCCGTAGCTGTCTTCCTCCGCCGAGTTAGGGCATGGAAGATCTGAACTAACGAGATTCAAATCTACACTTCTCGGTTAAATCGTGTTCTTCACTTGGGTAATTAAAAGTTACTTTTATTGCTCGCTTTGATTCTCAAGCCTTCCTGAAAATCTTCAAAGGTGTTTTATTCTTCAAATCCTCACACACAAAACACCTCACTAGTCATCTGTTCTTGATTCGTTTCCCTAAGCATCATTTTCTTCACGATTCCTCAATTGTGTGGATCCTCGATCTATACAACTCTGGAACCTAAGACAAAGAACGCTTAGTGAAATTCTTCAAGGCTCATCTGGTCAAATTCCGCAAACTTGTTCTTTTTGAAAAACCTTCTGAGAACGCATATGACCTCTCCAAATTCCTTGCAACTATACTCTGTTCACGGTATTCATGTCCATTCTTTGAATCACTAGGTTCTCATCAACTTAACTCATTTGCAGCGTTCCTCGAAGAAAAGTTGCATACTTCTTGAGAGAATTCGATTGTTCAAATTCCTCAATCGAAGAATATGGCGGCGGTAAGAAGCCACGAAAGGAGGAAAGAGGCTGAGGTCATGACTCCTTTTGAAATACTGAGGACATCTATCGACTATTGCACACCGATGAGGCCAAGTTAGGAAAGGAGAACAAAAATCAGCGCAAGGTGCGCATCTGAGAGGATTGAAAGGAGATGGGCAAGAGAATGGAGGAGTACATGTATGTTACTCCAAAGTATATGAAGAAATTAGCACTTAATCCTCCACGCCTAAGAGCTCCATTGGCACTGCCAAGAAGTCGACCCCACCAAACATCAAGCGTGGTGAGGATTTTCCTGAAGAATGGGCCAAGCGCCAAGCCAAATTGGCGAGACAAGCCAAAGATGCAGTGAGGAAATTCAACGAAGACTCTGCTACTGCTGCTACCACTGAGGCCTCTGTCAAGGCTAGGAAATAAATGGCAAAGAAGCCTGCTCACAAGCCAAGTGCTTCATCAGCAGTGCCCTCACGGCCAGTTCCTCATGCTGCTCCTGCTCCTCCAAAATCCTCAGCTCCTCCTCCAAAGTCCTCAGTAGCTCCTCCAAAGTCCTCAGCACCTGTGCATCTGGCCACGTGCCAAAGGACTCCAGGCATCTCTATTGCCTCTGGTGTCTCAGCGAGTTCCTCAGCTGCACCAAATTCTTCATCAGGCCCCACTCTGCTGAAGAAAAAGGCAACGGCTGGTCGAGGTCCTCGGCCATGTCCGAAGAAGAAACAGGTTGCCTTCCAAGTGCCATCTGATGATGAAGTTGATGATGATGAACTTGCAGAAATCATCAGAGACAGACAAGAAAGGGTCGCTAGAGCCAAAGGCACACCTGTGCCACTGCTTTTGGATCCAAGGGCGATCCTCGAGTACATTGATCTCTGGCACAAGGATCTAGACACCCCTATGCCTGATTTTCATTTGACTCCTGGCAAAAATCACATGCTGACCCATTTCATCTCTGAAGAGAAATGGAAATTTGAGAAGGCTAGGCAGATCAAGAAGGCTCAGTTTAGGAAAGAGAAGTTCCTGAGGAAACACGTTGTCAAAATGACACTTGATGAACTCCTCAAGATCTAGTCTGAAATCAAAGCCCTCAGCGATGACTTCGATGCTTATTATGCTGATTGGCAATGAGCCAAAGTCAGATTTCTCAACCTGACTAAGAAGTTCACCAATGTTGCAGCTCCAACGCAACAAGAAGTTCCTCAGGCTGGAGCCTCTGCTCAGCCCATCAAGATCATGCCAAGATCACTGATGATTTTCATCCAACAAGAAAATGCTAGTTCCAAAGTCGATGACTCCATTCCACCATTGAAGAAATTGCTGTGGCATCCACTAGTGGTGCGCCAAGAAATCGAAGAAGTCGAGGCAATCTGCATCGATTACCTGAGGAAATTCAAGCAATTCCTCGGCTCCTCCGCGCCTACACAAACTCCTATCCTTCCATCTACATCAGATGTGAAGAAGACCAAGGCTGCAGAGCGAGCTGCAGTGAAGAAAAGGAAAGCATCAGCTGTGTCAAATTCTTCAGCCCCAAAGAAGATGAAGCCTATGACAAGCTCATTTGAAAATCCGATTGATGTTGTTCCAATTTCCTCCATACCATCAAAGGACCTTGTTCCTTTTGGTGAAGAATATGAGATCCCTAGCGGATCTGATGAAGAAAATCATTCTGCTGCTTTGTCAGAGCAGATTGATGAAGAAATTGAAGTGGATGCGATCCCTTCTACACCTGTTGTATCCTCGCCAATGCCTCAGTTCACAGCTGAAGAGGCTGGCGTTGAAGAAATTGAAGAAGATGTGGATATTGGAAGTACAACGCCAGTGATGAACGATGACTTTTGGGAAATTCAGCATCCCAATTCTCCACTCTTCACCCCAATACAACAAATATCTCGGTCCCTGCACCAACCGTTCAATTTGGGCTCAAGAAACTCATCCCACCTAAATGCATGCATGAAGAAATTCCAGCCACTAGTCTTTGAAGAACCTCTGCTGCTGATCATATGACAACGCAGATCGCCATGAAGAGGAACAGAAATTCCTCGGCTGAAGAACACTGTGATTGCGATTCACGAGGTTGTGATGCAACTCAACGACACTCCTCTGCCCAAACCAAAGGATCCATTCTCATGCAAGCAAAAGTTCAAGGCTGAAGACTTATTTAGCGAGCATGTTTTCTTCACTGATTACAACCCTTATGATTACGCTCGCATAAGGAAGAGGCGTTTACGGACTGCTAGTCAAGCCAACTTTTATTCCTCTGTGCTATTCAACAAAGACAAAGTCTTGATCATGCACACATTCCTCACGTGGACATGGAATCTCTGCCGGGCTTCGAGCCAGTCCTCGGTGTTCTTCACGATCTTTGGATTGCTAAATTTCTGCTTGACATCGTGATTGGAATGAAGAACTCATTCTTCAATTCTATGCGACGCTGCACATCACAAGAAATTCTGAAGATGTGAATTCATGGGTGCTGGATTGGATGTCAGAAAATACTCACTACAAGGCACCAGCATCTGAATTGCTTCGTGCCCTCCCACTCAGTCCTCCCCTTGATGGTGCTCATTGCATCTACAACGAACCTGAGCTTACAAATCATTACATGCAAGTGCTGATGAAGCCTTTGAAGCCAGGGCAGGCCCCACGAACCAAATTCCTCGTCAAGGAATTACTATATGTGCCTCGGACTGTCTATCGCATCCTGACGAAGACAATGAGTCCTATCAAAGGCCATGACTCAAATGATGAAGAAGTCGTTGGCATCATGAAGAATATGCTTTTCAATATCATTCATGGCGTTCTCGTCAACTTCCATGATTTCTTCATGAGGACTCTGGCGAATATTGCTATGTCACCATTTGAGCTGAAGCCTTATGCACCATGGATTATGAGGTTCATCAGGATAAGGTCTTCACTCAATTACAAGGCTGATACTCTGAACCACTGCAGCTAATTGCCTCCAATTGAAGTCCTCAAACGGACATTTTCCTCAACTGATGACAAAGGCAAGGCAACTGTTGTGATAGATGAAGGCATTCGTCCATTGGATGGTCAATTTCGCAAGGCTGCATCCTACTCCACCAATGACGACTCTGCCACACATGACTCTGCTGCCACAACTCTGCCAAGCAAAATCCTCAAGCCACAGCACCCAGGGTGACGACTGATCGTGAGTTACTCCTCAGTCTTCATTAGAAAGTTGATCGCAATCATAAATGGGTCAAGCGTCAGTTTGGTTCAATTCTTCACAACATGACCTCAACACACAATGCAGTGAAGAAAAACCAATACTACCTCCATGAAACCTTCAACCGTACCTGGGCTGTTCTATCTCATGTCTACAACGCAGAAGATCTGAAGAAAATGGGTCTCAAGGAAGAATTCCTCAATATCAGTATTTACACTTCATATGTTTATCCCCGTTGAAAACTTAACCTATATTGTCATCAATCACCAAAAAGGGGGAGATTGTAAGTGCATCTAGTGCCCCTTAGTGATTTTGGTGTATTGAAGACTTATAGGTTAATGGACTAATGTGTTTATGAGTGTACACATGTCTATAAGTCTATGAGGATTTTGATATTTACAGTGAAAGTCGACCCCTAAAAATGAAGTTCTTCGACTGAAGACTTTGGTATTACGAAGACTTTCGAAGACTTTGAAAGTGAAGAAATTGGTGTGACCTTGAAGACTTGGTATTCATTTGAGGAACATGAAGCGTGAAGACTTTTGTTTTCATAGTTTCGTTTTCTCTTTCTTGAGTCATAGGAAACACTTGTCTTTGTTAAAGGGGTCGAGGAAATACTAAGGAAAAATTTCCATGTGATGCTCAACTCAAAATCCTACACCTACCAATCCCTTGAGTGAAGCCTTTGGAAATCTCATACAGATTCAGTCAATTTCTTGATGTGAGGCGAAGTTCTTCAGTCATTTGAGAATTTATTCGGCGAGGAGTTAGGAATTCGCCAAAGTCTGAATTGCCTACACGATGAGGAACATGATAATACGAGGAATTTGAGAGTCAAATTTCCGACCATTCTTTGAGCTCTTGCCACCTGTCCCAAAATATCTTATCCACCTAACGGTCATATCATTGAAGGGCATTTATGTCTTATCATGCCGGGCTGCTCCCTAGGCTATAAATAGCCGCCCCTACAACCACTAGCTGATTGGCTGCTCCGAGAGAACTTGACACTTGTCATTTGAGAGCAACCCATCCTCCGAGGACTTTGAGCGAAAATCATCGAGTGAGGAAAACCCAAACCCAATCACCTACAAACCCAAAGTGATTGAGCATCACTAAAGAGATTGATCCTGCGTGGATCCGACGCTTGTTACCTTTGAAGACTGTGCTTCTTCCAGACGGTTAGGCGTCATGGTCTAGAGCATCCAAGAGGAATTGTGGATCGTCGAGTGATCGAGTCTGTGAAGGTTTGGAAGTCGCCTGAAGACTTACCACGAGTGATTGGACGAGGTCTGTGTGACCTTAGTTCAAGGAGAATACGGTGAGGACTTGGTGTCCTAAGCTGCATGCTCATCGACTGGGTGTCCGGGACTGTGTGTCCTCGAGTTTAAATACTCAGCCACTCCAACCAGACGTACAACTGTGACAGCAGTTGGAATTGGTCTACCAAATCATTGTCTTCACCAACCTTACTGGTTCTATTTCCTCAACTCTTTCATTTCCTCATTATTGTGTTGAGTGTTTGTTCATATCTGTGTTTGAAGACTTTGACTAAAGACTTTCTCAATTTCCTCAGTTCAATTTCTTCAGTCTGTTTGTCTTCATCTTGTGTTATCCTGTGATTACGCTTTCTGTACTTTGTCATTGTCTTCATTTCATCATGACGACCATGCCTGTATTCTGTTATGCTTACTTCTGAGTACTTATTCCGCTGCAAGTAGTTCTTCGCTAAGGAATTTCCTCACCGACAAATTCCTCAATGAAGAATTCATAAAAATCGCCTATTCACCCCCCCCCCTCCAGTCGATATAACGCACTTTCACAGTTGGGCCTGTGTTTTCTGTGACTGCTGATCTATCTGATTTAACAGGTATCACTATCTTTTCCAAATACCTAGTTTGTACTCCTTGAGGATCTGCACTCACCCTCTTCCTTTTGGACATCTATTATGAAAGAACAACATTTTACTAGAAAAACATAGTATGACGACACATGGAATAGGTACAGAAAATTGATAGGTATGGCATATACTCATATATGATGCTTAAACTAAGCAGATGGTGTAACAAAGTAGAAGTAATGCAAGAGGTCAGATGCAAAATATGTGCGACCAATACAACCTTGCCAAGTTAGAGCATGCACCTTGATGGGTGAATAAGATAGGCCATCCTCCACCATGCCAAGTTTGTTAGCTATTGGATTGTTCTGCAATATTCCTCTCGTGCGCCCATTCTCATATTCATTTTGATAATGTTCAATACCTGACATGCATGAAAACATAAAAACAAGTGAGACTATCTTTGTAATGCAGAAGTGATTCTAATCCAATACTTCCTCCCTGTAAACCCCTTTGTGCTATCTCTGCAATTCTTCTAAGAGGTGCCATGCATGATGTAATTTGGTGTGTGCATTAATATAATGTGGCCTACTACTCAAAATATTAGAGCTCCAAAAGTGATGATACTTCGCAGATCACAGCTTCAACATATAGTAAAGAAGAACAAGTCAACCTGGGCTGACAGATTCAAAATATACTAAGGGAGAATAACTCGACCTGACCAGTCGACCGCAAGAGAAGAGGATCATCTTAAAGAAGAGTAGAAGAGCAAGCAGATTGAAGATATTACAAGTCTTTCTATACAATGTTGGTTGGCCACCCATGATGAACCAGAGCGCACAGAGAAATACTATTTCTTCCGGTCTCTCCATATGTGGCTCACTTGCATTTCGAAACTAAAGTAGGAACATTTAGCTGACCAATTAAACATCTCTCAGTTTTACTAATATCAGCATAATATCAGATTTAATTTTATACAACTAAGCTTGTTTAGCTCGATGGGTGGAGCAGTGCTATTATGACACGAACCACGTAGGCTGATCGTGGTCATCATAAAATGGGGAAACCGTAAGCATGATGAGTATAGTGTTGACCGTGGCAGTGGGATGGCAGATCTGAAGCGCAAACTGGCACAAAGGGTAGTTAGCAACCGATGTTTGCTTTGAAATAACAACTAAGATTTGGTATGGACAAGAAAGTACGGTCAACAAGTGACAAAGAAATGCAATTCTGCTGTCTCTCTATATGTCGCGACATGCATTTGGAAACTCAAGTGGGACCTTTAGCTAACCAATTAAATTTGTCTGTTAACTAATATCAGTATCATATCACAGCCATATTTGAACAACTAAGCTTTGGAATTTTGAGTGTTGTGTTGTTTAGCTTGAAGGGTGAAGTAATGCTAGTATGATGAGAAAGCACCTCACGCAGATCATAGTAGAGTAGATAAAGGGAAAACCCTAAGCATCAGAGTAAAATCAGGAAAGTGGAACTAGCTGACCGATGGGTGGCACACATGCTTTTCGAAACGAATATAGGAACATTAGGTGAACAATTAAACGTTCTATGTTTTAGTAATATGAGCATCATATTAGATTTGTATTTCAACACGTAAGCTTTGGAATTATGAGTGGCATGTTGTTTTGCTTGATGGGTTGAGGTCTTGAGGAGCAGTGCTAGCACGACACGAAGCAGTGAGGCACCTATGATGATGGTAGTGAATATAAGGGGGGGAAACCATAAGCTTTACGAGTATAGTGACCGTGACATGGTGGATCTGAAGGTGCAAACCGGACAAAGCTAATTCGCAACCAATGTTTGCATTCAACTAGCCACTACGATTTGGTACGGACAACAAAAGTACAGTAAACAATTTAAAATCTATTTTTCGGGTGAGATCAATAACTTAAGCACATATGGAAGAGTACCACCTCTCTTGCGACGCCGTGTAGGCCCCTGCTGATACGTTGAGGGTGCTGCGGGTGCAATGGCTGTCGTCAGCGGGGAAGAAGACTTTAGATGGCAGACGGTCGGGTCGGGGAATAAATCCTATTGCAGTGGACGAGGCGGTCGTAGGAGCGGCAACGGCAAGGTGGACGGCGGCGCCGATGAAGCGAGACGACGCAATGAAAGGATCCTGGTCCGACGCCGTGGATGAGAGACGTCCATCTCTTGCAGTGGATGATGGGGTAGGGGTAGCGGCTCCGGCAAGGTGGAGGATGGGGTGGCGGACGGAGGAGGCTGGCCGCAGTGGGGAGGTTGTCGTGGCGCCGACGGTATATGAACGGGGAAATGGAGGGGGAGGGGGGATCTCAAACTTTGGGACGCGCTTGTCTGAAATGTGGGAAAGTTATGAATTTATCCCCCATTTAAATTTTCGGACATCACATCGGTTGGGGATAGGACGGTAATCTCGCATCTCCCAAATATTTGCCGGTAACGATTTCGGGCGAGGAGAGGGTGTTTTGCCGCCGACGGTTGGCGCCCATGGTGTATGTGAAGGAAATATGCCCTAGAGGCAATAATAAAGTTATTATTTATTTCCTTATATCATGATAAATGTTTATTATTCATGCTAGAATTGTATTAACCGGAAACATAATACATGTGTGAATACATAGACAAATAGAGTGTCACTAGTATGCCTCTACTTGACTAGCTCGTTGATCAAATATGGTTATGTTTCCTAGCCATTGACATGAGTTGTCATTTGATTAACGGGATCACATCATTAGGAGAATGATGTGATTGACTTGACCCATTCCATTAGCTGAGCACTCGATCGTTTAGTATTCTGCTATTGCTTTCTTCATGACTTATACATGTTCCTATGACTATGAGATTATGCAACTCCCGTTTACCGGAGGAACACTTTGTGTGCTACCAAATGTCACAACATGACTAGGTGATTATAAAGGTGCTCTACAGGTGTCTCCGAAGGTACTTGTTGAGTTGGCGTATTTCGAGATTGGGATTTGTCACTCCGATTGTCGGAGAGGTATCTCTGGGCCCTCTCGGTAATGCACATCACTATAAGCCTTGCAAGCAATGTCCCTAATGAGTTAGTTGCGGGATGATGCATTACGTAACGAGTAAAGAGACTTGCCGATAACGAGATTGAACTAGGTATTGAGATACCGATGATCGAATCTCGGGCAAGTAACATACCGATGATAAATGGAACAATGTATGTTGTTATGCGGTTTGACTGATAAAGATCTTTATAGAATATGTAGGATCCAATATGAGCATCCAGGTTCCGCTATTGGTTATTGACCGGAGACGTGTCTACGCTTAAAGTTTGATGACGGTTATATTATGAGTTTATGTGTTTTGATGTACCGAAGGTAGTTCAGAGTCCCGGATGTGATCACGGACATGATGACGAGTCTCGAAATGGTTGAGACATAAAGATTGATATATTGGAAGCCTATATTTGGATATCGGAAGTGTTCCGAGTGAAATCGGGATTTTACCGGAGTACCGGGGGTTACCGGAACCCCCCCGGGGGTTTAATGGGCCAAGATGGGCCTTAGTGGAGAAGAGGAGGGGCGGCCAGGGCAGGTCGCGCGCCCCCTCCCGTCCAAATTGGACAAGGAGGGGGGCGGCGCCCCCCTTTCCTTCCTCTCTCCCTCCTCCTTCCCCCTTCTCCTACTCCAACTAGGAAAGGAGGGAGTCCTACTCCCGGTGGGAGTAGGACTCCTCTCTGGCACGCGTCCTCCTGGCCGCCGCCTCTCCCCCCTTGCTCCTTTATATATGGGGGCAGGGGGGCACCTCTAGACACAACAATTGATCCCTTGGATCTCTTAGCCGTGTGCGGTGCCCCCTCTCCACCATAGTCCACCTGGATAATATTGTAGCAGTGCTTAGGCGAAGCCCTGCGTTGGTAGAACATCATCATCGTCACCACGCCGTCGTGCTGACAGAACTCTCCCTCAAAGCTCGGTTGGATCGGAGTTCGAGGGACGTCATCGAGCTGAACGTGTGCTGAACTCGGAGGTGCCGTACGTTCTGTACTTGATCGGTCGGATCGTGAAGACGTACAACTACATCAACCACGTTGTGCTAACGCTTCCGCATTCGGTCTATGAGGGTACATGGACAACACTCTCCCCTCTCGTTGCTATGCATCACCATGATCCTGTGTGTGCGTAGGAATATTTTTGAAATTACTACGTTCCCCAACAGTGGCATCCGAGCCAGGTTTTATGCATAGTTGTTATATGCACGAGTAGAACACAAGTGAGTTGTGGGCGATATAAGTCATACTGCTTACCAGCATGTCATACTTTGGTTCGGCGGTATTGTTTGATGAAGCGGCCCGGACCGACATTACGCGTACGCTTACGTGAGACTGGTTGTACCGACGTGCTTTGCACACAGGTGGCTGGCGGGTGTCAGTTTCTCCAACTTTAGTTGAACCGAGTGTGGCTACGCCCGGTCCTTGAGAAGGTTAAAACAGCACTAACTTGACAAACTATCATTGTGGTTTTGATGCGTAGGTAAGAACGGTTCTTGCTCAGCCCGTAGCAGCCACGTAAAACTTGCAACAACAAAGTAGAGGACGTCTAACTTGTTTTTGCAGGGCATGTTGTGATGTGATATGGTCAAGGCATGATGCTATATTTTATTGTATGAGATGATCATGTTTTGTAACCAAGTTATCGGCAACTGGCAGGAGCCATATGGTTGTCGCTTTATTGTATGCAATGCAATCGCCCTGTAATGCTTTACTTTATCACTAAGCGGTAGCGATAGTCGTAGAAGCATAAGTTGGCGAGACGACAACGATGCTACGATGGAGATCAAGATGTCGCACCAGTGACGATGGTGATCATGATGATGCTTCGGAGATGGAGATCACAAGAAGAAGATAATGATGGCCATATCATATCACTATTGATTGCATGTGATGTTTATCTTTTATGCATCTTATCTTGCTTTGACTGACGGTAGCATTATAAGATGATCTCTCACTAAATTATCAAGGTATAAGTGTTCTCCCTGAGTATGCATCGTTGCGAAAGTTCTTCATGCTGAGACACCACGTGATGATCGGGTGTGATAGGCTCTACGTTCAAATACAACGGGTGCAAAATAGTTGCACACGCGGAATACTCAGGTTAAACTTGACGAGCCTAACATATGCAGATATGGCCTCGGAACTTTGAGACCGAAGGTCGGCGTGAATCATATAGTAGATATGATCAACATAGTGATGTTCACCATTGAAAACTACTCCATTTCACGTGATGATCGGCTATGGTTTAGTTGATTTGGATCACGTGATCACTTAGATGATTAGAGGGATGTCTATCTAAGTGGGAGTTCTTAAGTAATATGATTAATTGAACTTAAATTTATCATGAACTTAGTACCTAATAGTATTTTGCATGTCTATGTTGTTGTAGATAGATGGCTCGTGCTGTTGTTCCGTTGAATTTTAATGCGTTCCTTGAGAAAGCAAAGTTGCAAGATGATGGTAGCAATTACACGGACTGGTTCCGTAACCTGAGGATTATCCTCATTGGTGCACAGAATAACTACGTCCTGGAAGCACCGCTAGGTGCCAAACCTCTTCTGCAGAGCAACACCGGATGTTATGAGCGTCTGGCGAGCAAAGCGATGACTACTCGATAGTTCGATGTGCCATGCTTTACGGCTTAGAACCGGGACTTCAACAACGTTTTGAGCGTCATGGAGCATATGCGATGTTCGAGTTGAATTCAATATTTCAAGCAAATGCCCGAATTGAGAGATATGAAGTCTCCAATAAGTTCTACAACTGCAAGATGGAGGAGAATAGTTACATTAGTGAGCATATACTCAGAATGTATGGGTATAACAATCACTTGATTCAGCAGGAGTTAATCTTCCGGATGATAGCGTCATTGATGTAATTCTTCAATCATCGACACCAAGCTACAAGAGCTTCGTGATGAACTATAACATGCAAGGGATGGATAAGGCGATTCCGAGCTCTTCACAATGCTAAAGGCTGCGGAGGTAGAAATCAATAAGGAGCATCAAGTGTTGATGGTCAATAAGACCACCAGTTTCAAGAAAAGGGCAAAGGGAGGAAGAAGGGAACTTCAAGAAGAACAGCAAACAAGTTCTGCTCGGGAGAAGAAACCTAAGTCTGGACCTAAGCACGAGGCTGAGTGCTTCTACCGCAAGCGGATGGTCACTCGAAGCGGAACTGCCCCAAGTATTTGGTGGATAAGAAGGATGGCAAGGTGAACAAAGGTATATGTGATATACATGTTATTGATGTGTACCTTACGAGCTCGCAGAGCACTGTGTATTTGATCTTGGTTACATTGCTAATATTTGCAACTCAAGCGGGGACTATGGATTAAGCGGACCTTGGCTAAGGGCGAGGTGACGATGCGCGTGGGAAGCGGTTCCAAAGTCGATGTGATCGCCGTCGACACGCTACCTCTACATCTACCTTGGGATTAGTATTAGACCTAAATAATTGTTATTTGGTGCGGCGTTGAGCATGAACATTATATCTGGATCTTGTTTGATGCGAGATGGTTATTCATTTAAATCAGAGAATAATGGTTGTTCTATTTATATGAGTAATATCTTTTATGGTCATGCACCCTTGAAGAGTGGTCTATTTTTGATGAATCTTGATAGTAGTGATACACATATTCATAATGTTGAAGCCAAAAGATGCAGAGTTGATAATGATAGTGCAACTTATTTGTGGCACTGCCGTTTGGGTCGTATTGGTGTAAAGCGCATGAAGAAACTCCATACTAATGGACTTTTGGAATCACTTGATTATGAATCAATTGGTACTTGCGAACCATGCCTCATGGGCAAGATGACTAAAACGCCGTTCTCCGGAACTATGGAGTGAGCAACTGATTTATTGGAGATCATACATACTGATGTATGTGGTCCAATGAATGTTGAGGCCCGCGGCGGGTATCATTATTTTCTCACCTTCACAGATGATTTAAGCAGATATGGGTATATCTACTTAATGAAACATAAGTCTGAAACATTTGAAAAGTTCAAAGAATTTCAGAGTGAACTTGAAAATCATCGTAACAAGAAAATAAAGTTTCTATGATCTGATCGTGGAGGAGAATATTTGAGTTACGAGTTTGGTTTACATTTGAAACAATGCGGAATAGTTTCGCAACTCACACCACCCGGAACACCACAGCGTAATGGTGTGTCTGAACGTCGTAATCGTACTTTACTAGATATGGTGCGATCTATGATGTCTCTTACTGATTTACGACTATCGTTCTGGGGTTATGCTTTAGAGACGGCCGCATTCACGTTAAATAGGGCACCATCAAAATCCGTTGAGACGGCGCCTTATGAACCGTGGTTTGGCAAGAAACCAAAGTTGTCGTTTCTTAAAGTTTGGGGCTGCGATGCTTATGTGAAAAATCTTCAACCTGATAAGCTCGAACCCAAATCGGAGAAATGTGACTTCATAGGATACCAAAGGAAACTGTTGGGTACACCTTCTATAACAGATCCGAAGGCAAGGCATTCGTTGCCAAGAATGGATCCTTTCTAGAGAAGGAGTTTCTCTCAAAAGAAGTGAGTGGGAGGAAAGTAGAACTTGATGAGGTAACTATACCTGCTCCCTTATTGGAAAGTAGTTCATCACAAAAACCGGTTCCTGTGACGTCTATACCAAATAATGAGGAAGTTAATGATGATGATCATGAAACTTCAGATCAAGTTGTTACTGAACCTCGTAGATCAACCAGAGTAAGATCCGCACCAGAGTGGTACGGTAATCCTGTTCTGGAGGTTATGTTACTAGACCATGACGAACCTGCAAACTATGAAGAAGCGATGGTGAGCCCAGATTCTGCAAAATGGCTTGAGGCCATGAAATCTGAGATGGGATCCATGTATGAGAACAAAGTGTGGACTTTGGTTGACTTGCCCGATGATCGACACGCCATCGAGAATAAACGGATCTTCAAGAAGAAGACTGACGCTGACGGTAATGTTACTGTCAATAAAGCTCGATGAGGGAGTCCCGGACTAGGGGGTGTCCGGATAGCCGGACTATCGTCACGGCCGGACTCCAAGACTATGAAGATACAAGATTGAAGACTTCGTCCCGTGTCCGGATGGGACTTTCCTTGGCGTGGAAGGCAAGCTTGGCGATACGGATATGTAGATCTCCTACCATTGTAACCGACTCTGTGTAACCCTAACCTATCTGGTGTCTATATAAAACGGAGGGTTTTAGTCCATAGGACGAAGAACAATCATACCATAGGCTAGCTTCTAGGGTTTAGCCTCCTTGATCTCATGGTAGATCTACTCTTGTACTACCCATATCATCAATATTAATCAAGCAGGAGTAGGGTATTACCTCCATCTAGAGGGCCCGAACCTGGGTAAAAACATCGTGTCCCTTGTCTCCTGTTGCCATCCGCCTAGACGCACAGTTTGGGACACCCTACCCGAGATTCGCCGGTTTTGACACCGACATTGGTGCTTTCATTGAGAGTTCCTCTGTGTCTTCACCGATAGGCCCGATGGCTCCTTCGATCATCAACAACGACGCGGTCCCGGTGAGACTTTTCTCCCGGACAGATCTTCGTGTTCGGCGTAACCGCCGCTGCGGGCAATTAAGCAGCCATCTGGAGCAGATCGAAGCTTCGCCCGCCATCGAGTCATATTTGGAAGTTTGAACTATCGGCCGATATCCGCGGAGACTGGATCTTGACGGATTCGAGCCGCAATAAGCATGCCGCCTTGTCTCGATGGGCATGATCTAGCTCTGCTGCCGAGCGAAGTGCCACGGAGGCCGCACCGATATCGCTCCGACCCTTAATCCGGGCGGATTCCCCGATCGAGGGCGAGTGGTTGGACACCGCCTCGGGGCTACAATCTCGGCGATCGAGCGAACTCCATCCATGTCGCTGCGAAGACCTCGACTCCGGTGTCGGACTCCTCTCCGGACTCGAACCCTCAAGCGTCCCCGCCAATCGAATCCGATTGGGCACCGTTATGGAGTTCACTGCCGTGGACATCTTTCAAAGACTCGCCCTTTGGCGACATTCTGAATTCACTAAAGTCTCTCTCTTTATCCGGAGAGCCTGGCGGATCTGCGGTCGGGAAGGTTGGGATCGGACGACGGCGAAATTCAATGCCCACCCACCACCCACTTCAGTAGCCACCGTCGAAAGCTTACACGACGTGCTCGATTTCGACTCAAGACATCGGCGGTATGGGCGGCGATGTAGGAGACAACAATGAACCAGCACCTATAGGATGTTGTACAACCACCTCATCCCATGATGTATACATGGTGGATACACCTAAAGGAAATGAAGGCGAGGAACAACGGGCGCTACAAAGGATAAATCCCTCAAAAGTCAAAGCGGCAGCGGCAACGTAAACGCCGAACAAAGTCCCGCCTCAACAAAGACCCAGCCATAGAGCAGAGGCGAACGGTGGACTACGAACAAGCTATCGAGCAATCGTCCGAACAAGACAACTTGGATAAACAATCTGTCCCGGCGAAGACAACAGTCCGACGATCTCACGCCGGACAAACTATTGGAGCAAAATGACCTCCGAGAAAAGGCTCGTCGCCCGCTGCAGCGTAGCTGAAAAAGCAAGCGGAAGCTCAAAACAGCGGAAGATGCACTCAGGATCAGATGGAGCAAAGTATTCAACATCGCAGAACAAATGCGACGACGATCGCCGAACAAAGAGCTACCCGAAGAGAAAGCTACTGCCCGAATTCGACGAGGAGGCCTTAGAGCCCCCACAATTAAAAAGTAAGAAGGCCACCCGGTCGGATGGACGACCCCATGACAAAAAGAGAGCGGCGAATGGCGCCGCACACAAGTCAATATGCGATCCGCATAAGGATTCACATCAAAAGGATGGCCCAGTTAGGTCCATCTATGGGCCAATAAAGCAGGCTCGTCAAAGCAATGCAACACGCCAAAAGTCCGAAGATCACGGCACACCCAAATATAGGGGCGCCGCACACCCCCTATGTTTTATCGATGAGGTGCTGGATCATGAATTTCCAGCGGGATTCAAACCCGTAAACATAGAGGCATCTGACGGAACAACAGACCACAGAGTGCGGATCGAGGATTACATCCTCCACATACACATGGCTAGAGGAGATGATCTCCACGCCATAAAATACTTACCCCTTAAACTCAAAGGGCCAGCTCGGCATTGGCTTAAAAGCCACCCCGAAAATATCATTGGAAGATGGGAAGAGCTCGAGGATGCGTTTCGGGAAAATTTTCAGGGGACCTATGTCCGCCCTCCGGATCTGAACGACCTAAGTCACATAACTCAACAGCCGGAGAGTCAGCCCGAAGTGCAGGAACAGGTTCCTTACTAAAAAGAACCAAATAGTCGACTGTCCGGACGCCGAAGCCTTAGCAGCTTTCAAACACAACGTCCGAGACGAATGGCTCGCCAGACACCTCGGCCAAGAAAAACCAAGAACAATGGCCGCTTTAACAAGCCTCATGACCCGCTTTTGCGCGAGAGAGGACAGCTGGCTAGCAAGATGCAGTACCAGCAACCCAAGTACATCCGAAGTCAGGGATGGAAACGGGAAACCACGGCGCAACAAGGACCAATGCCGGATTAAAGGGAACGGTCCAAAGAGCGCGGCGGTCAACGCCGGATTCAAAAGCTCACGGCAGAACAATAAAAAGTTGCCCCTTAAGGACAATAGCGATGGGCTATCCAACTTCAACAAAATCTTGGACAAGATATGTCAAATCCACAGTACTCCTGGGAGGCCTGCTAACCATACCCACAGAAATCGTTGGGTCTTCAAACAGTCCGGCAGACTGAACGCCGAACACAAGGGGCTCGACACACCAAGAGAAGATGACGACGAGCACCACAAGCAAAGCCCCGGAAAACAAAAGACTTTCCCACAAGAGGTTAAAACAGTAAACTCACTTCACGTGATCAAAGGGAAAAACAGAGCGGCGCCCACTAAAAGGCGCGCCGCACACTGGTTGTCAAAACCAATCACCTTCGACCATCAGGACTATTCCGAAAATCTCCGGAACGCAGGATGGATTGCCTTGGTATTGGATCCTATAATCGACGGATTCCAATTTACACAAGTCCTCATGGATGGCGGCAGTGACATAAACCTGATATATCAGGACACAATCCGCAGGATGGGGATAAACCCAACCAAAATTCGCCGTAGCAACACCTCCTTTAAAGGAGTAATGCCATGCCCATATGCCCATTGTACGGGCTCCATAGTGTTAGAAGTTGTGTTCGGTTCATCCAACAACTTCCGTCGCGAAAAGTTAGTCTTCCATGTCGCCCCATTTAAAAGTAGCCATCAAGCACTATTGGGAAACGAAACTTTCGCCCGCTTTAACGCAATACCGCATTATGCATCTCTAACACTTAAAATGCCCAGTCCACGCGGCATCATCTCATTAAAAAGGAGTATTAAGTGTTACTCGAGCACGGAAGAACGTGAGATTGCCTTGACAGCCCCACACCTATCCGGTTCCGCTAGTCAAAGAAACTGAATTGATCATTCAAACCCCGGACACGGCTAGACGAGTCCGGCGCCTACTAGCGGCATACCCCCATACGAGGGGCTGAATGCATGTATAACAAGAGACAATAAAGCTCAATTCTCTTCTCCTCTTCAAATCGTACTCTATTTATTTAATGTAAAGTACATCTTTCGCACGATATTTTTCTTTCAAACTAAGTTCCTCTCTTTTACAGATGAACAACGTGCTACACCCGCCCGAGGATACGGCACAACGGAGACACAGTAGCAGAGCGTGCGATGAGGGACCCGTTGCAAGGATTATTTTGATTAAGACCTGCGGAAACCTTTTTACTGTCTCTTGTTGATATACATCCCCGGTTCCTTACTATAACCGAGGAGGAGGCTGGCGTTTTGGCATTGGCGCACCAGAATTTTGCGGCGTGCACGGACACGAGGGCTTAGGGCATTATTCGCCCATTTTCATAAAGACCGAATACCTTAGGGAATATTCGGCGTCTCGAGTTAGGCCTTATATGCATCAGCTCGAATCATGTCTTTGGTCAAATGTTGGGTTGCCCGGCTCCGTGTTTTGCTGCCTTACGTTCCGTTTTCACGGCTAACGCGGCACCGGAGAACTCTGCGATTGTGCCCGGTTCGGCGGGCGAGCACCTCGATGAAAGCCGAAAACCGATGTCATGATATAGCGAGACCGGTCAACCACTCGATGACTCACTGGAATGTTTAGGATTCCTCCGCACTAACGAAGGACGGTTTTCGGTCAGCACATACGCACCGAATTCGGAGAGTGCGGTGCCCCTGGGGTATATAGTAGCCCCACCCTCGAACTCCTATGGCTAAGTGAAAGTGATAAAGCATTATAGTCCGGTTGCTGGTTTGCTACGCTATCACCTCCTTAACAGGACCAAGGCGTTGGATCAAGTGTGAAAAAGCGCTTTCTTTGCAAACACCCCGCACTATGTGCGTGGGGCTGAAGCCAAGGACTGCCATCTTCGAGTTATATATACATATACATAAGCGGCCGCACAGGAGTAGTTTACTACTTGAATGCACAAGTATAAAAAGCTCTTATATTATATTGAAACATTGTTTTCACAAATCGTACATGTCATTTAAACATAATATCCTTGAGCACTGCGTCTCTATTAAGCAGCGCCGCAGACTTCTTCAAAGTAGTGCTTGGCGGTACTCGGCTTGTCCGAATCTTGGGATGCAACGTCGGTGGCCTTCATCTCTACCCAAGTATGTCTTGACACGGGCGAGCCATCGCGCTCCCTCAATACACGCCGATCGCTTCATTGCGTCGTCCGATACGCTGTACCGCACCAAGGAACTGCTGCACTAAACCAAAATAGCTCTTGGTGGGTCCGCCCGGCCACAAGTGAGTCAAGACATGCTTCATGGAAAATCCGGACAATCGATTCAGCTCGGCCCATTCGGCCAACCGATCGGTCAGTGGCAGAGGGCGCTCCGGACTATGGAATTGCGACCAATATAGCTCTTCCTTCGATGCCTTACGGTCCGGAAGTGCTCAACAGCGTCCATGGCCTTCGCCGCCAAGTCGAGATAAGCATCCTCTGAACTCCATAACTTATCCAACTAAGCATACTTTGGATCTATATATTTCCTCCATGGCGAAATGGTTTTCCGGCCGCAATTGCCCGGCGACTCAGCTCCTCCTTGGCAGCTCTCAAAGCCGAATGGGCATTCTTGGATTCGCGGCGGCTTTTTCGAGCCCTCTTGCTCCGCTTGGCATTCTTTTCAAGAACCTCGCGGCGGTCGGTAGTATCCTTCAATTTTCGGCCATTTCGGCCATTTCCTCTTCTTGGCGGTGAGCAGCCCGTTAAACTTCTAGCTCTTGACCACCTTTAAAGCGGCCGCATTACTATTTCTGGCTTGCTCTTTCGCTCAGCGAGCTCCGCCCGCAGCTCCTCCACGCAGCGGCACCATCGCATTAAGCATACAAATAGTGAGACATGGGCGTCAAGCTCCCTTACCAGTGTGCGCATAGAAGTCGCATACCTTGTGACTCGTCAAACCGTTTATTGACCGGTAGCGATGTCGCATCCGCCTCGTCAAGTTGCCGCTTTAGTTCGGCATATTCATCGATCGGTAGCCACCGGACGCCCGCCACCTGTTTAGGAGCGGCGTCGTTATCGCGAGAATTTGATCCTCGGCACATTGTCAACTTTGACAACATACCGAGTCTCGGGGCTACTATCTATCTGGCGCATTTTATATGCATAAGCGCGGAAGGTACATCATTTTGCGTACCTCAAACCCGTCGATAAGCTTCGGCGGCTTCATGCAATCCGCTCTCCGCGGATGCAATTCTTTCAATCACTTGTACCCATTAGAGCACGGTGATCTTACGAGATAACCGCTCGTCCGAGCAGATCCTTGGCTCCTTCGACCGCACACCACTTGGCGCCGGACCTTCCGGCCCGCCGGACAGGGAACCCTCGCGGCGACACCTCCGGTCGTCCGCTTCACATGAGGGTGCGACAGGTGGAGGTGTTTCGCTCTCCATCATCTCGGAAGAAGATCCCCGAAGGCGAGCTCTGCTGAGAAGGGGTGAGGTCCGAACTACAAGGTACAATTTGGTTATCTTCATAAATAAATCTGAGGATGTTCCTTATTTACAAGACCCTTCTTTTTACTTACGGCTCATTGGAGGGCTGATCCCTTGGGGAAATAGTGCGGCTGGGTTACTTCCGGCGCGGACTCTCCGACGAAGATTCCTTCCCTTTTTGAGGCCTTGACCTCCGGATCTTCCAGCAGTCCTCTTCTCTCCTCGAAGAGCGGGACTTTTAATCCCTCCTTCCTTGATAGCCTCCTTCGAGAGGCGATTACTTCCCTCTCCCCCTTCGCCTTCTTCAAAAGGCGTGACCTTCAACATCTTGGTCGGCATGGGATCCGGCGTGGTTTCTGGAAGGGGAGCCGGACACCTTATTAAATTTTCCTTGGTTATCCACTCCTGTTCAAGAAACGGCTCCTTTAAAGGGCATATATATATGATAAATGAATGAACGGCTTGTCCGGTTACATGACTACTTACTTGAGTATCTGGGTGATTGCAACTTAGTCCTGCATCCTCAGTCAGGTCCGGACACTTCTCTTGTGATCCGAAGAACAGTTTATACATCTCCACGGGCGTCGTGCCCATAAAATTTTGGAGGGCTCGTGGTCCCTCCGGATTGAATTCCCACAGGCAGAGGGGGCGACGTTTGTAGGGCTGAAGGCGCCGGATCAACATAACCTGTGCTACTGCAATCAGATTGATCTCCCTCTCTTGGAGGTCTCGAATACGGCCCTGCAGCAAGGGAACGTCCTTGGACAGCCCCCAGTCGAGCCCCTTGTTGACCCATGACGCCAGCCGCTGTGGTGGACCTGAGTGGAAGGCAGGGAGCGCCGCCCATTTGGTGCCCCGGGGAGCGGTGATATAAAACCACTCCCGTTGCCACAAACCAAGCTCCTCTTGAAAAGAGCCCTCGGGCCATGGAGCATCAGCACATTTGCTTATGATTGCCCCTCCGCACTCTGCTTGTTGCCCCCCGATCATCCTTGGCTCCACATTGAAGGTCTTGAGCCACAATCCAAAGTGGGGGTAATATGGAGGAAGGCCTCACATCGACAATGAATGGCGAGATATGGAGGATGGACTCGGATTCAAGTCATGGAAATCCAGCCCGTAATAAAACATGAGCCCCGCACAAAAGGATCCGTCGGAAGCCTAAACCCGAAGGAAGTGAGCCGCGAACACCACGTTCTCGCGGGCTCGGAGTGGGAATGACCAGCCACAGGTAGGTAGCCTATCACGAGATCTCGCGGTTAGATACTGGCGTCTCGCAGCTTTAGCACATCTTCTTTCAGAACGGAGGAAGACATCCATCGGCCGTCTTTGGTCGGAGCCGGACATCGTCGAAGGTCCGGCGCTGAATCTGAAGCTTTGGGTGTTGGAACTCGAGCGAGGCGAACTCGATGGAGGTTGTAAAAGAAGAGGGCCTTGGTCTCATTATAAAGAGGTTGAATACCAAGAGCCCACCCGTGGTCGATTAGGACTCGCCTTTGATAGAGGCGTGCCAGCGGGCACGGTTGGGTTACCACGTCCGTATTGATGAGAATCCCGGAATAAGGGGGCACGATCTATGCTTTGATAAGGCGTTCCAAGAAAACCGCCTCGCTAAACGCTACCGAGGTGGAGCGGTAAAAACGATTCATATAAAGGCTGGCCGTGGTGTGATGTCACGCCGCGGAATCGTCAGCAGATCTGTGCAAAGATTATTCTCTCTACGGTGTTATGTGGAACTTGTTTTGCGAGTCGGACACTATCACGGTGTTCAAAACCTTCTATGAAGTATTCAGAGGAGGAACCCGCCTTGCAATGCGAAGACAATATCGCGCCCGAACTCGTCGTCATTGAAGCCTGGTTAGAGGGCTCTTGAGGAGTCCGGACTAGGGGTGTCCGGATAGCGGACTATCGTCACTGCCGGACTCCAAGACTATGAAGATACAAGATTGAAGACTTCGTCTCGTGTCCGGATGGGACTTTCCTTGGCGTGGAAGGCAAGCTTGGCGTCTGGATATGTAGATCTCCTACCATTGTAACCGACTCTGTGTAACCCTAACCTATCCGGTGTCTATATAAACCGAGAGGGTTTTAGTCCGTGGGGCGAAGAACAATCATACCATAGGCTAGCTTATAGGGTTTAGCCTCCTTGATCTCGTGGTAGATCTACTCTTGTACTACCCATATCATCAATATTAATCAAGCGGAGTAGGGTATTACCTCCATCGAGAGGGCCGGACACAGGTAAAAACATCGTGTCCCTTGTCTCCTGTTACCATCCGCCTAGACGCACAGTTCGGGACCCCCTACCCGAGATCCGCCGGTTTTGACACCGACACTCGACTTGTTGCAAAAGGTTTTCGACAAGTTCAAGGGGTTGACTACGATGAGACTTTCTCACCCGTAGCGATGCTTAAGTCTGTCCGAATCATGTTAGCAATTGCCGCATTTTATGATTATAGAATTTGGCAAATGGATGTCAAAACTGAATTCCTGAAATGATTTCTGGAAGAAGAGTTGTATATGATGCAACCGGAAGGTATTGTCGATCCAAAGGGAGCTAACAAAGTGTGCAAGCTCTAGCGATCCATTTATGGACTGGTGCAAGCCTCTCGGAGTTGGAATAAATGTTTTGATAGTGTGATCAAAGCATATGGTTTTATACAGACTTTTGGAGAAGCATGTATTTACAAGAAAGTGAGTGGGAGCTCTGTAGCATTTCTGATATTATATGTGGATGACATATTATTGATCGGAAATGATATAGAGTTTCTGGATAGCATAAAGGGATATTTGAATAAGAGTTTTTCAATGAAGGACCTCGGTGAAGCTGCTTATATATTGGGCATCGAAATCTATAGAGATAGATCAAGACACTTAATAGGACTTTCACAAAGCACATACCTTGACAAAGTTTTGAAGAAGTTCAAAATGGATCAAGCAAAGAAAGGGTTCTTGTCCGTGTTACAAGGTGTGAAGTTGAGTAAGACTCAATGCCCGACCACTGTAGAAGATAGAGAGAAAATGAAAGATGTTCCCTATGCTTCAGCCATAGGCTCTATCATGTATGCAATGTTGTGTACCAGACCTGGTGTGTGCCTTGCTATTAGTTTAGCAGGGAGGTACCAAAGTAATCCGAGTGGATCACTAGGCAATGATCAAGAACATCTGAAATACTTGAGAAGGACTAAGGATATGTTTCTCGTTTATGGAGGTGACAAAGAGCTCGTCGTAAATGGTTACGTCGATGCAAGCTTTGACACTGAACCAGATGATTCTAAATCGCAAACCGGATACGTGTTTATATTGAACGGTGGAGCTGTCAGTTGGTGCAGTTCTAAACAAAGCGTCGTAGCGAAATCTACATGTGAAGCGGAGTACATAGCTGCTTCGGAAGCAACAAATGAAGGAGTCTGGATGAAGGAGTTCATATCTGATGTAGGTGTCATACCTAGTGCATCGGATCTAATGAAAGTCTTTTGTGACAATACTGGTGCAATTGCTTTGGCAAAGGAATCCAGATTTCACAAAAGAACCAAGCACATCAAGAGACGCTTCAACTCCATCCGGGATCAAGTCCAGGTGGGAGACATAGAGATTTGCAAGATACATACGGATCTGAATGTTGCAGACCCGTTGACTAAGCCTCTTCCACGAGCAAAACATGATCAACACCAAGACTCCATGGGTGTTAGAATCATTACTGTGTAATCGCCCTAGAGGCAATAATAAAGTTATTATTTATTTCCTTATATCATGATAAATGTTTATTATTCATGCTAGAATTGTATTAACCGGAAACATAATACATGTGTGAATACATAGACAAACAGAGTGTCACTAGTATGCCTCTACTTGACTAGCTCGTTAATCGAAGATGGTTATGTTTCCTAACCATAGACATGAGTTGTCATTTGATTTACGAGATCACATCATTAGGAGAATGATGTGATTGACTTGACCCATTGCGTTACCTTAGCACTTGATCGTTTAGTATGCTGCTATTGCTTTCTTCATGACTTATACATGTTCCTATGACTATGAGATTATGCAACTCCGTTTACGGAGGAACACTTTGTGTGCTACCAAGCGTCCTGGCGTGGCTGGGTGATTATAAAGGTGCTCTACATGTGTCTCCGAAGGTACTTGTTGGGTTGGCGTATTTCGAGATTAGGATTTGTCACTCCGATTGTCGAAGAGGTATCTCTGGGCCCACTCGATAATGCACATCACTATAAGCCTTGCAAGCATTGCAACTAATGAGTTAGTTGCGGGATGATGTATTACGGAATGAGTAAAGAGACTTGCCGGTAATGAGATTGAACTAGGTATTAAGATACCAGCGATCGAATCTCGAGCAAGTAACATACCGATGACAAAGGGAACAAAGTATGTTGTTATGCGGTTTGACCGATAAAGATCTTCGTAGAATATGTAGGAGCCAATATGAGCATCCAGGTTCCGCTATTGGTTATTATTTGGAGGCGTGTCTCGGTCATGTCTACATAGTTCTCGAACCCGTAGGGTCCGCACGCTTAAAGTTCGATGGCGGTTATATTATGAGTTTATGTGTTTTGATTTACGAAGGTAGTTCGAGTCCGGATGTGATCACGGAGATGACGAGGAGTGCGGAAATGGTCGAGACATAAAGATTGATATATTGGAAGCCTATATTTGGATATCGGAAGTGTTAGGGTGAAATCAGGATTTTCCGAGTATCTGGGGTTACGGAACCCCGGGGTTTAATGGGCTAAGATGGGCCTTAGTGGAGAAGAGGAGGGCGGCAGGCGGGGCAGGCGCGCCCTTCCCTCTAGTCCGAATTGGACAAGGAGGCGGCGCCCCCTTTCTTCCTCTCTCCTCCTCCTTCCCCATCTCCTACTCCAACTAGGAAAGGAGGAGTCCTACTCGGTGGGAGTAGGACTCCTCCTGGTGCGCCTCCTCTGGTGGCCGCCTCTCCCCTTGCTCCTTTATATCTGAGGCGGGGGCACCTCTAGACACAACAATTGATCCTTGGATCTCTTAGCCGTGTCTGGTGCCCCCCCCTCTACCATAGTCCACCTCGATAATATCGTGGCGGTGCTTAGGCGAAGCCTGCGTCGATAGAACATCATCATCGTCACCACGCCGTCGTCTTGTGGAACTCTCCCTCAAAGCTCGGCTGAATCGGAGTTCGAGGGACGTCATCGAGCTGAACGTGTGCTGAACTCGGAGGTTCCGTACGTTCGGTACTTGATCGGTCGGATCATGAAGACGTACGACTACATCAACCGTGTTGTGCTAACGCTTCCACTTTCGGTCTACGAGGGTACGTGGACAACACTCTCCCCTCTCATTGCTATGCATCACCATGATCATGTGTGTGCGTAGGAATTTTTTTGAAATTACTACGTTCCCCAACAGTATGAACGGGGCTGACAGGTAGGGCGGTTGTGTCACGTCTGAGGGAAGTTACACATCTGCCCCTATTTAAAATATTAGCCTACATCGATTTTGGACGAGGAGAGTTTGTTTTGTCGCCCACCGTGGATGAATGGGGAAATGGAGGGAGAGACACATGTCTTTCGGACGAGCTTGAATCAAATGTGTTTTGCCACCCACGTTTGGCGCCCACCGTGTCTGAATGGGCTCAAAGGCCATCGTGTCACGTCTGATTGAAGTTACTAGTCTACCCCTATCGACAACAGTGTAAATCAGGTCGATAAGGATGTCAAGTGTCGGGGTGAGCAGTAATTTCCATCTATAAACACTTGCTTGGGCAGCCCACAAATGATAGTGGGTGTTTAGCCGCCGTTCAAAACTTGGGAGAATTAGCATTCACGTTTGCCACAGGCCCCGCAACTAAATCCAAATCAATTTTTATTAGATTACGAATATCCACAGATAATTCTACATTTTGTTATTTATTTCTTTAAAACCACAACAAAGATTTATTCCACCTTTATATATGATTATGATTTAGAAATGCCGTGATCTTGAATTGATGGGTTGGATACACTTTGAGTCAAACAGTTATTTCATCAATACAATATGCTCACACGAAAAACAGTTCACCTTATGTCAATCATACAAGTCTTGAGGATTACCTCGCCTAAAAATTCGGATCATTACAACACATGGACAACATAGGGGTCTTACAACATAATCCATTCGGAGACATGACACAACATGCAAGTACAATAATCTAATGACAATTTCAACTGCTATCTAAAGAAGAACTGGGATTTCCCCTAGGCTTCGGATAGCAGAAGCAGCAGGACCTCCTCCGTCTTCAAATGCAACATTCTTACTTCCTCCAATTCTTGGGTTGCTTGCATAATGCGTGCAGCTAATTGCATAATTTCCAGCTTCAAGATCGATATTACCTCATTCATGGCACCCACACCACCTCTTTCTGCCTCTAGTAGAGCCTCAAGAACTATAATATCTGTGCTCAGACTGCTCTCCAGCAGTGTTGCCTCTGAACTTCTACCATCTGGTAACATGGATGGCGCACTGCTTCCACAAATAGATTCTGGGGTTGTACATTGTGTCCTAGTGTGAACGGCATCCTGAAAGGTTTCCGCTGGACATAGTAAGAGATAGTTATTGCATGATCCAGGCAGTAAGCTTACATGGTAAACGACATACGAATTATTGCCGAGCATGGCAAGCTATATTTAAATGGTTCGAAGTAGCATCAACCGAAAATAAATTAAAATGGTAATATGAAACTAGGGATGTAAGTGGCAAATAAACGACATCCGCCAGTCCCATCTAGTTAGTTTTTGCTAGCTCCCTGGTTCATTTTCCTCAAAAAACAAAAACTCTTTTGAACTATCATACCACTAGTGGACTTTAATCGGGATTAAACGGGACCCATTTGACATCCCTAGTTGAAAGGGAGTGTACCACCGCTATATTTAAGTTGCCAAGGCATCTAAGCAGTTGAAATAATCTGAGAAAGCACTTAATAGTGTGGCCTCATATAAACTACGAAGACAGTCTTGTGATGAAGTTCAGAGGAAAATTTAAGGACTCAAATGAACTAGGCATGCATTTCTTTACGATAGCACATCAGGCACTGCTGACATATTGGCCAACTAAGGTATAGTGTAACAAGTAACAAACAAGCTTTCGAATCAAGCAATACAGCAAAGCAGACAACTGAACTATTTGTTATTCTGTAGGATTACAGGTTGAGGCACAAGCCAAGAAAGCAGCCCACACGCATTACATTTCGCATGTACTAAAACACATTGGCTTACCATATGTTCTTTGTGAAGCCTCATTTGCTATTGCAATGTTCTTTGAAGAGATCGTCGACATCCGTGGTTGCAAATCTACTTGTTGTAGTTTATTACGCACCCTCTATTTAGGTAAAATTAATTTTAATCGCATGCCTTTGGTTCAAATTGATCATCAATGGTTCATCTAAACTAATGAAAGAAGGGTGTGTGCATACACGACAATATATCTGCTTCCCTCTATTTTTATGCTTGTTCGAGGTGCCAGCCCCAAAAGAACAAATATTTTACTTGATGGGGTTGGCAGCTCCATAATTAATAGAATCAACAAATTAGTCATGCAACTTGGTGTAAGTGCATCTAGTGCCACCCCTAGTTGGTTTTGGAGTATTGATGACAAACCTGGTTGAGGGACTAATGTGTTTGTGAGAATTGCAGGATAACACGGGTAGTAGTCCCTCATTGATTTGGTTTACCTACCGGAGATGACCCCTAAAAATGTATGAAGACATTGAAGACAATGGTGGTATGTGAAGATATTCATATTGAAGACTATGACATGAGAAGACATCGCATGAAGACTTTGGAGCGCGAAGACATAGTTGTTTCGTAGTTTCATTTTCTTCTTTGTTGAGTCATAGGAACCACCGTACTATTAAGTGGGGTCCAAGTGAACAAAGTCAGAGTGACTGAAGTGATGCTCAACCAAATCCTATGTCTTCGAGCAAAGACAATGAGAGCAAATCTTATCCAGAGTTGGATGAGTCAGCTTTACTTGTAGCCCAAATCAAGCTGCCGCGTGTGTTTGAAATCTGACCGTTGGAACACGTGTCAGTTCCTTAGTGACCCAGGGTCATTTCGGACAAATCAAGTCGGGTTGCCTAGTGGCTATAAATATCCCACCCCCTACACCATAAATTGGTGGCTGTTCAGAGTTAGTGCACGACTTTTGTCGTTTGAGAGCAACCCACCTTCGAAGCTTTTGAGAGAGAGAAATCCTTGCGAGGACAAATCCCAAACACCCAGAGCCAAAGAGTGTTAGGCATCACTGAAGTCTTTCTGTTCACGTGACCTGAAGATTTGTTACACTTGAGGACTATGAATCCTCTAGCCGGTTAGGCGTCACGTTCTGAGCATCCAAGAGTCATTGTGGATCGCCGGTGAATGAAGTCTGTGAAGGTTTGGAAGTCTACCTTGAAGACTTACCAGAGTGATTGGGTGAGGACTGGCTGTCCTTAGCTCATGGGGAATAAGGTGAAGACACGGTCTTCTGAGTTGAATCTCAGCCTCCCTAACCAGACGTACAGTTGTCACAGCAACTGGAACTGGTCCAACAAATCCCTGTCTTCACCAAGCGACTGGTTCTATCGTCTCCCTCTCTTTATTTACAGTTTGTCTTCGAGAAGTCATTGCCTGCTCGCGTTACCTGTTTGACTTCACTGTGTGACTTCTATTGCTATTTGGCTTCACACTATCTTCCATCCTGATATTTACTACCTAGCTGCTATTAGTCTTCGTGCTTTCACTTCTTTGAATACTTGACTATGGCTTGCTTAGTGTAGTCTACCTTCCGCTGCATATCAATAGGTTCATTTCTATTGTTTGTCTTCAAAACTCTCATGTTTTGAAGACTTTCATAAAAATCGCCTATTCATCCCCCCTCTAGTCGTTAACTAGCACTTTCACTTGGGAAGTTCAAGAACACACAAAAAAGAAATGAACAGAGGCTCGGAGCAGTGATGTAATAGCTAGCATCAGAAAATGTAGGGTAAAACAAACAAAAACCAGCGGAACCACATGCTAGTTTGCTGATGTGTAATTAAGCATAGAGAACATGCAGCGGTCTGATGGAACCAACAGGTGGCATCCGAACAACACCATTATCATAAATATAGCATGCAAGAAGTAAAATAGTAGGCAGTGATATCTAGGAAGTACGGTAATACTTAGGACAAAACTAAAGCATATTAACTATATGTACACTGGCATGTAATTTAGCACATGTAACATGTTCACTGCCAGAAGTATGGCCCTACAGGTGCAAGAAGAATAACGCGTCTCATGAAAAATTGAATGATGCCCTGAAGAAATTCAAAGGTGTGGTGCTTATGCTAACAAAGTGAACGTAGGCGCCGACCGTTGGATAATAGTACCTGATTCTCGGCGGCGTATGGGTATCGTTGGCATACTTGATAGCTAAGGATCATCGATGGTGCTCGTGTTGCGGTTGAGTTTGCGCGGTGTCGCCGTCATTGAAGCGGCTCCGGTGCTACGGTTGCGGCGCTGTCAACATACAAGAAAGCTCATCGTGGTAAGTGAACAGTTGCACGATAAAGAGAAAACCGAAGGAGTACATATCGAAATAACTTGATGAGGCTGCGGCGTCGGTAAAGCAGGGCGATGGAGTTGAATATGGCATCCGTGGGCGGGTCGGTGCGATGGGCGAAGGCTTGGCGGTAGCGTTGTCTGATGCTTTCGGTGAGGCGGACGAGGGCTTGTATGAAGGGCGGCGAAGGGCGGACGAGGGAGTCGATGAAGGGCCTACTGTGGTGGGCGAGGGCGCCGGTTAAGCAGATCCGGTGCAGTGGACCATGATGGCGGTCAAGGAGATCTAGAGCGGTGGACAAGCCAGTCGCTGAAGCGGCTCCGGTTAAGTGGTGAGTTGGCAGTTGGGGGTTCCAAGGTGCGGAAGGTAGATCTGTCAGGGTGTGAGGTCCACCGTTGCGGCGGAGGACTAGATTCGGCGGCTTGCCATGGTTGGGGGTCGGGGAGGGAAGGGAGGGCTCTGGGAAGAATGTTGAGGGCAAAGAGGGGAAAACAATGGAGTTACCAAAGTAGCCCTTTTCCGTTCATGTGGCAGGGGTAAAACAGGAATATTGCAGGGCTAAACTTTCGGGCGCGAGATATTTCGATGTGAGCGGGAAGTTTGAAAGCTTTTGGCGCCTGAAATTATATTCTGCTCTTGTACGGACGACTATGATATCATGGCCGAGAATTTGTTTGTTTTGCACACAAAAAAAGTGCAAGTTTTGAAAATAAATGTCTCCAACTTGAAACTTAGATTGTCCATTCAATTCAAATATGGATCATTGAGCTACTACAAGAAAATACCATCATACGGTCCAATTCAAATGAAATTCCAAATGTGTTTATCCTAAATATGATGACAAAAGCAAAATTTTGTGTGTGTATGAATAAAGTGGATGATTATAAAGTTTGAACATGCCCGTATGTGTATATCTCTAGGTTTGATATATGAATTTGAAATCACGAAATCTTGACTTAAAAATGTACCTCCATTTAAATGAATTACAAAAGCTAATGATGGATTCGAATTAAAAAATTCCAATCTTAGGTTTGTAATTCTGGTACATCAAGGTATATCACGCATGTTCAAAAGTATCGTTATCTCATAGTCCAAACTATGAAACAAATTGATCAACCATGAGTGCACACACTATTGACCATGTATATCTCAATTACGCTAAAGTCCCTCAAATATAGACACCTCACTCTTTATATGAAGCCACCCCCCCTCGTCGCCCACCCCCCCACACACAGAGAAGTCGTTCTCTCCCCCAAACACCAACACATGAGCACATTAACACCCCTCTCTCTCCTAAAGTCTGGACCCCAATATAGGTCTCTATCACTTGTCTCTTGGGCATGCACACATCTCTTCCCCCACTCTCTAGCTAGGTCTCCCGGCATCTCTCTTTCCCAAGCACACGCACTATGTAGAGTGTATCTTTCCCATACACACAAGCGTTGCCCCCAAGCGTCTATCTCCCTAGTTATGTGGTTCTCGCACACTCACCTCACACACCACCCCCTTGCAAAACAAACACACTTTGTCTCCTTGTGCACCACTCTCCTCTTTCTATCTCTCCCACATGCGGACCCTTGGCTCCTCCTCAGATACATATATGTCATGACTCTTTCCATAGCTCCCTAATGTATCATCGTTCTCGATCTCGCACATTGTTCTCTACACCATATATTCTAGATCTCTTATGAAGTCCCTATCACACACACGATGACTCGCTTCCCTTGTGTCTCCGTACATAGGCCAATTTCAAACAACATCAACATTGTCTACCTATCTATACGCCATTTATGGACACAAACGCCCCCTCTCTCGCCCCCTCTCTTCCTCTCTCTCTCTCCATCGCTAGCTCTCTCTCTCTCTCTCTCTCTCTCTCTCGCTCGCTCTCACACCCTTCTCCCACACACACTCGATGTCTCTTCCAAATAGTCTGCTCCCCCCGCCCGCACCCATTCTATCCCGCTACTACACATGTCACATCATTCCCCCTTCCCTTATACTAGGTTTACATCATTAGTGGTCTCTCTAATCCACATACACACACTCCCTCTCACACACAAATGCGCACAAACACACACAGACACGCACAAACACCCATTAATCTGGATCCTCATCTTTCCCCATGTCCGCATGTGTATCTCACACACTCACTCTCTAATTATGTATATGTGTCTCCACGTTACACAACACAAAGCCCCATGTACATGTCTCTCTCTATCCTCCACACACATAGACACAAAGAATCTGTTATCATTGCCTCAGTCTCTAGACATATCACACACACACACACACACACACACTATCTCTCTCTCTCTCTCGCAAACACGCTCAACAAGGGTTTCCCTGTGAATAACTTACCATCTATTCATCAACAGTCATGGCAGTACGGCAAACACGAGACGTGAAAAAGAATAAATCTACACGTGCTTAGAGCACCTAGTATGACTACTAGGACTAGAGAAAGCCAAAAAGCGCGCCGCCGTCACCCCCTCCTTATCGGTGACGGGAAAACCTTTGTTTTACATAGTCGAGAAGTCATTATGCTAAGGCCTCACATGCTGAGGCGTTGAATAGAATGTAGATGCTAGTTTACGGAAACAAGTATCGATAATATGTTTGTATCTCCATACTTATATTTCTTCTCTTATAAAAAACCGAGTTGGTGATGATGGTACGCGTGCCATCTTGCAATATAGACCGTCCGGTCTATATCTGACTGATGGAAATTAAACTAGAAGATACCCGCACCCCTCTCCACATTTGCAGACAAGGCCTTCCCTCGTTCATCCTTATCTCCAACAACCTCATTGTTGAGCAATTAAGAAAGGAAGCCTCTGGAACAAACTGGCCTGATGGTTGCTGCCGACGTCGTCAATCCCCATGCCTCCGCTCAGTCCGACCACCAATCACCACCATGCCCCACTCCTCTTCATCTTATCTCCTATTTCTCGAGATATCATTAGTTTTTACACATGGGATTACTCCGCATGGGTCAATCAACGAGTGTTTTTATAAAAATGCATCATGATGTTCTGCAATGCACGGATCTTACTAGTACTCCTCTGAGAAGACTAAGTTGGTGATGATGGTGTATACGCCATCCGTCGTTTGTGACCATTAGATCTACATCTAACGACTGTGAGGTAAGTTGTTGCCTTTTCTCACCAACATCCCACTTTTCTACCAATTTGCAGAAAAACCCATAATTAGTTTCTTGAAACCAACCACATCCCTCCCTAACCTCACCCAAACAGCCCAATGAATATATTCTAATTGAAACATAATATATCTCTAGTGATATATGTATATCAAAATTAGAGTGTTTTGTATCAAGTTTGTGAATAAGTATTATTCTAATTATGATTCGTTGCAACGCACATGAACATTGCTAGTATTTCCAACCATGCAAATTTTTTCCCTAGTATTCCATAGTTTCGAGTTTTCCATCAAGATATTAGTCACTCATGGTTGATATTTACTTTGAATCATGTACACATATGCACTATGTAACGTATTTAACTAAAAACTACCACTTTCAACCAGCCCTAGGAAGAATCTATTGTACAAAAAATAGCAAAAACATACCCAAAATTTCTTAATCCACGCCAAAAACTACTACCTACCGATTAGGTTAGTTTAAACCCATTTATGACAGGGTTGGCCCACGTCGTCCGTCTTGTGAGGCAGCTTAAACCAACACATTTTGTTTGGCGTTGACACGAGGGACCCACATATGACCTTCTATCTGTTATTCCCCTCAAATCATTATTTTTCTGAACATTACTTCAAGCAGTCTTGATGCGTGTTCGTCGGTGGTGCCGGTGATGGCGAGTTGGCCGCCGCTCCGCCGGACGGGCCAGACGCCGCTGTGTGGCCTCCGCCTGAGTTGGCGAGGCTGGCCCGAGCGTGACTCACGAGCGAGCAAGCCACCACGCTGGCCTTCGCTCGAGCCAGATGGCTAGCCTTAGCGCGGTGCACGTGAGCAAGCCGCCGCGCCGCCGTGCCAATCTAGCTAGCAAACCTTGCAGACAAGCAACTGGATGGAGCTATCTTGGCTAGCTAGCGGCCCTGAGAGCCGGACGGAGCTGGCATCCGGGCTGCCGCAAGATGGGATCCGCACCGCAGGCGGTTTTGACCTTGCCTTCGGCTGGCGGCGGTAGCTGCATCCCATGGCCGAGGATGACTAGGTGGACGGGCCGGAGGTAGGAGGTCACTCGGGGATTTTTGTGCAGACTGACATGTAGGTCCCACAAGTCGTAATGCCCGGTCGAATAGAAGGTGTTGACTTAATGGGCGACATGGGCCCTGTTTGGATACTCTAAATCAGGGGTTAGATTCTAACCCTGAACTAACTCTAACCAAAGTGGTGTTTGGATGGCAGGGTTAGATTGACAACAAATGTATCCAAACAGGGCCATGGGTTGAAACGTGCCTATAACGGCACTTTGTAGAGTAGTCGTTTCTTGGTAGGGCTGGTTGGTAAGAGCATGTACAATGGTTGATAAGGTAGTCTTATCTTAAGTCTGCCACGTATGCAAGTGGTAATAGTTTCTTGGCATTATTAGTGGTTTCTTGCATTATTAGGGGTTTCTTGTAAGGAACAATGTACTACTAGCGACAAAAGGCGATTCTAGGTTGCGTTGTACTCCAACGAGTACTACTAGTGGTCGCGGGAGTGTATATCTCGTTTTGTGGGTTCGATCCCGGCCGAACGCACGACGTCCTTTTTTTTAAATAGTAACTTTCTCTGCGAGCCAATATTTTACACGGGTAGTTTGAGTTTTGAAGTCAAGCGGACGTGCGGCACCCTAATCTGGGTGCCTTTGGATAGCCTAGCCACGTGAGCGGGTTTTCCTTCCCGACATCTCGTGGCTCGTGTGCTCTCCCTAGCCGCACCTCGCTTGCAGCTTCCTCATCAGCTAGTAGCATATTTAAACTAGCGCCTCCCAATTAAGCCAAGGAGCCGGAAAAGCCTGGCGGGGCATTGGGAACTGTGCAATATGGCTCTGTACGTAAAGTGCTCTACTACTACTCTCTAGCTTGTGGCGTTGCACGCATGGACTTCACTCCATTATTGGCTCTACTATAAAAGAAATTCCTCTTGATGTGTTTTCTTTTGAAACAGAGGCAAAAGCTTTGCTTCATCTCATTCATAAAGAAGGAACTACTAACAAAGTTCGACGAGATCATTACACCCCACTGCTCCACAAATGGAAGCGAAAAGCCTAGTCTCGCTATATCAAATAACTCAAATGTTACTCGCCTGATAAGAATCGTCAGCCGATAAACAGGCTGCTAGTGTGTGCGTGAGAGGAGCGGCTGAGTAGGCCAGCTACGTGAGAGGAGCGGCTGAATAGAGCACTGAGAGTACCCACTAGGCCACTACGCAGGTGTACTTTCCCTGCATTGATAGTACAACGATGGTTCTAGAGAACAGTAGTACCCTCCACTTCCAACTGTAGCTCCTTGGCCCTGAGATTCAAGAGTCCAAAACTGGTGCACTATACTAGAAGTACAGTACATCGCACTACTAGTTGAGAAAGTAGTACTAGTACTGCTACAGTACGAGTACATACTCCTCCGTCACATAATGTAAGACGTTTTTTGACACTAGTTGGAGTGTACAAAAAATAGCAAAAACATACCCAAAATTTCTTAATCCACGCCAAAAACTACTAGCTAGTGCCAACAATTTCTTACTAGTGCTATTATTTACAGTATAATGCAATCCCATAACATCCCATAATGCTAGTACTAGTAGTAAATAATAGCATCACCCCTTCGCTAAGGAACGATCTATAGTTGGAAGGGATGAGGCCCTGCGGTTACTACGCTCTTATCTCCTACTCGCCAGTTCCCCTCCCCCCGAAGAGAAGGCAGTTCTTCGCTGCTCCCATGGATTTGCCAGGCGGTTCTCCTCCTCGTCGGGGCTGGGAGACCTTGGACGATGATCCTCTGGGAGAAATCGCACGCCGCTCCGACATCCTCACCGCCACAAGACTCGGTGCTTCCTGCACCAACTTTTTCAAGACGGTGCTTAAAATGGCTTGGGAAAAGGCCATGCTTGTTGGTCTTCCATGCGTCTTCGAGGAGAAGGTTCTTCTATGGGACAATCCTTCGAACAGTCCACCGCTCCCTGGCCATGGTTGCACGTTGACTCCGCTAGAGTTGCCGACGTTGAGAGGTAGTCGGAATTTGTCCGATGAGCAGGTTAGTAATGGCGTTTGATCATGTAGTACTTAGTTATTCCATTTCCATCCCATAATTTCTCCACTGCACCGTCTTATATATAGGTCTGGGTCGGTGCCAACGAAGATTGGCTTGCATACCTCCGGCCGGATACCACCTTCATTTTGCACAACATCCACAGCAGTGCGGCCGTTCCGGTAGACCCCTTCTCCACCATTGGTACCGGCCTTCCGGACTGGCTGGGCTTGAATACATATGATGATGCCTACATGAGATTTAAGAAGATAGCAATTGTGGACCCGCCGACAAAGCAACGCGGCTACGACGATTACTATCTCATCACGGTGTTCGACATAAGGATTGCCATCAATGCAAGAGGCAGTAACGGCAGAGGCTGGCACATGTTGGCGATGGTAGATTTGTACTCGTACACGTTCGAAGACACCTGATAACCCACAAGTATAGGGGATCGCAACAGTTTTCGAGGGTAGAGTATTCAACCCAAATTTATTGATTCGACACAAGGGGAGCCAAAGAATATTCTCAAGTATTAGCAGTTGAGTTGTCAATTCAACCACACGGATAACTTAGTATCTGCTGACAAAGTATTTAGTAGCAAAGTAGTATGGAAATAACTTGTAATGGTAGCAAAAGTAATATTTTTGGGTTTTGTAGTGATTGTAATGAAGAGTAACGGAAAAGTAAATAAGCGAAGAACAATATGTGAAAAGCTCGTAGGCATTGGATCGGTGATGGAGAATTATGCTGGATGCGGTTCATCATGTAACAGTCATAACATAGGGTGACACAAAATTAGCTCCGATTCATCAATGTAATGTAGGCATGTATTCCGAATATAGTCATGCGTGCTTATGGAAAAGAACTTGCATGACATCTTTTATCCTACCCTCCCGTGGAAGCGGGGTCCTAATGGAAACTAAGGGATATTAAGGCCTCCTTTTAATAGACTACCAGACGAAAGCATTAACACAGTGAATACATTAACTCCTCAAACTATGGTCATCACCGGGAGTGGTCCCGATTATTGTCACTTTGGGGTTGCCAGATCATAACACATAGTAGGTGACTATTGACTTGCAAGATAGGATCAAGAACTCACATATATTCATGAAAACATAATAGGTTCAGATCTGAAATCATGGCACTCGGGCCCTAGTGACAAGCATTAAGCATAGCAAAGTCATAGCAACATCAATCTCAGAACATAGTGGATACTAGGGATCAAACCCTAACAAAACTAACTCGATTACATGATAAATCTCGTCCAAACAGGGGACTTGTTTCATCTAGGCCGCATCTTCGCGGTGACAAGCTAGGGGACTTGTTTCATCTGGTTGCCATCCTACGTTATGGGAGATTACAAATGGAATGCACAAACCATCATTTGCATCCCTAACGGTACTCCATTATTTTGGAGGGACCAGTCATCCCGCGATCAAAATAAGATCGCCGATCCTGGATGTGCATTTGCATCCGCGATTCGGTCTAACCTGGAACCTTGTAGCTGACTTTGGCATATTGGGATCAACTATCTTAGCATTCGTTACCCATGGTACCACTAATGTGCAACATGGTCACACAATCTACCACGATCGGACCGTCACCATCTACCCAGGTATTCCATTTTTAACCCTCTCGCCTTCTCTTTCATTGTTGTACTAGTACTCTACTTACGTACTAGTAGGAGTACTTTTTACCTTGGAGGACGCGTATAGCTAGCTAGGCCCTTGAAGACTTGAACCCACTAGCTGCCACCATTTTTGTTTTTCCATGCCTTACTATCTCATCCATGTAGCCAAGAGTGTCTATATATAATAAGCCAGTTATTTTACTTCCTCTATACCGGAGTAGTACTATTCGCTGCACATTATTACTGACCGCCATATTTGAGCACAACATTATTATGCATGGACCTTGACTATGTATGTCACCATGTGTCCAGATCTGAGATGCCGCGTGTACCAGAGGAACGGCGCCGAGTTCGACCCCCGTGATGCTACGTGGGTGCCGAGGAACACTCTTGGAGAGTACTCGCTTTTCATTGGGGACAACTACCCCATTGTGAAGCGAATGCCTCCTTCCGTGCACGACACAGAAGGCCTGTCGTTCATGAAGCATGGTTGTGTCTTCAGTGCGCACCGCCGGATGAACGACATGCTTGGACACGCTATCCATGATTTATGCCGCTTCACTTGGATGAGTCTCCATCGTGTGGAACCGGACTAGAAAGCTGCGACAATGATTCTGTTGCCCACCGCTATGGATCGTGCCATCAATGAAGAACACAGGGATGGAAACTAGAGGAGGACATGTAGCCCATCTATAACGTGTAAGTGGAGTACGGTAAATTGTGAGCAGTAGCGCTGTGAATATATGTAGACTAGTCGTGCACAAATTTATCACATGAATTGGAGATGAACTTGTGTGGCATCTTGGCATTTGTCCTTTAGAATTTATTACTAGTAAATGTGTTATGTGTACGTGCAACTTGTGTGGTTGTTGCACGGGCTCCAACACGCTCTTTGAGAAAAAAAGGTGGCACAGCTTTGGATATACGTGACGTGGCGGCATCATACAGTAGCATCGTTCGCTATAGTTGTAGTATGCTCCTACTAGGACGACAACTCCTATAAAACCTTGCGCTTGGCTCTTTGCCTCTTCGGGAGGCTCAACAGTTCGTACTCGTGTGAACCTTACATTTGGCTCTTCGCCTCTTTGGAAGGTCCAACAATGATGATACTATAGTACATTATGCTTCTAGCAATCTAACACCGATTGAACTGCTGCACGTCCACCGCGAGGGCGAGGGCGAGGGCGAGGGAGAGGGAGAGGGAGAGGGAGAGGGCGCTATAGTCAAAAACCTCTCCTCGTCCTGCGAACAACCGCGCGCGTGGGCGAGGGAGAGGCGTAGTAAGCAAGCTTCTCCTCGTTCGGTGAGTTGGCGGGGCACATCAAAGCAGTACTAGTACTAGTCCATACCGCGTCCTTTCCGGTTTATATGGCTTAATTTGAAATGAGAAAAATACACTGGCGGCCAACGTATGTAACAATATGCTCTTTATGGTCACTATATATAGTTTTGCGGTGATTATACGATCACTAGCTCATCGTAGAGCACCGTATTGCACCCTATTGACCGACCACATAGTCGACGTGGCACTTTGTTGACTGGTTAAATTGTCACCTGGTTTCTGGGTCCCACCTATCAGTTGGCAGAGCAAAGAAATCAGCTAAAAACAAAGAGTGTAGTACATCTACACTTCCAATGCATTTAGCCTTTAATCTAAATCGATATTGATTGACTAATGCACCAACTTGTGCTCTAGATATAGGCTACATGTCTATCCTTAATTATAGCATGCAACGACCTTCATTTAATCTTCTTCTCTCAATGGTCGCATGCACACATAAGTCTGCTACTTTTGTGCGTTAATTATGTCCTGGTCAATGTGTAAATCTCTAAATGTACAGTCTTTCACCGACGTAGGGAGTAGGTTGAGCACTTGAGCTTGAGCGTGTGTGTTGCGTCGTGTGCTGTGTGCCGCATGGGTGCGTGAGTGTTGCGTGCGTCCATGTGTATGTGTGAGTGTTGCATGTTGCATGCATGCATGCATGCATGCATGGGGCTTACTCCCTCCCATTGACATGTTCATATTTCAAGCTTCCTCTGTTCCCTCAATATGGTGATACTCCCTCTGTTCCCAAATACAGAGTAAAATCCTCCCTCTGTTCCCAAATACGGAGTAAAATCCTCCCTCTATTCCCAAATACGGAGTATTTGTCTTTCTAGAGATTTCAACAAGTGACTACGTACGGAGCAAAATGAGTGAAGTGAGCGTATAGGCATAGGGATAATGTAGAAAGGAAGTCTTCGCGATCCATTATTCCCCATCTCGGTCGAGAGAACTATTCAACTAGTCTTCGCGGTGAAGTGACAATACAGCTGCGCAGCAGATGGGACACTTAATTAATAAAATTTGAACCGGCGTGTTGGTGTTACTAAATCAGCCTTACCGATCGCCATCATGTTTGCCGAAGAGAGCATGCTACATCCTCCATTAACTGACATATGGGCCCTCTTGTGGTAGACCCACATGTCATCGATGTAACTATTTACACTCCGAAGGACGGTATATCCTGGTAGTAGTAGTAGAATTGAGATTTAGTGCACTTTCTTCCCCGTCTTCCACTCTTCTTCCTCCTCTCTTCCCCATCTTCAGCCGCACACCATTTCCCCCCGCTCATTGCTCGCCCGCCCGCGCTATCTTGCTTGGTAGCTCGCGCGTACCATATCTCCCCGCTCACTGCTCAGCCACACGAGGAGAAGCTTCTTTGCTCGCCTTCCCGAATCCACTTCCCCGCTGGCTCGCAGGCACCGAAAACCCCAATGGCAGAATCGACCGACACGCAGAGCAGCGATTGGAATTCCTCCCGATGTTCTCTTGGAGCGGATCATGTCGTATGGACCTACTCAAGACTGTCCGGCTAGCCGCATGCTCGGTGTCTTTGTGCAAATCTACTAAATGCTCGCAAACAGGCTCATTTCAAGACACCACCTTGCGATGCCCGATCCTCGCAGTGGCCCAGACACCGACTTGGCGATCCTACGGAGGTTGCCATGGTGCCCCTCGACATGCTACCACTACCCGTCCACCTATCCTTCATGCGCGGCCACTACTGGGCGGGCATGAAGGCCAACTGGATCGTCCTCATCTACCAATCCGGTAGTCCGTGGCGTCTCGTGGATATCTATGATAAGTGCATTTCCTGTATATAATTTGGCACTCAAATTTGGCATCTATCGTGATATATTCATCCATTGTTGCTATGAATTGTGATATATTTGAATGAAAATCATATAAAAGATCATTTACTCGTCACTTGTTTCTTTTGCAGAAAAGTGCGATGAGGCACTATAATCGTCAAGAGTCTATCCATGTGGCTATCGAGATGAGCATATGAAAGAAGAGAAGGAAGAGGGACATGTGTGTGATGACAAGAAGTAACCAGAGGGGCTAACTATAGAAGAGAGGGGATCTACTTGGGAAGGAAGAAGAAAGGAGGAGGGCCAAAGTAAAAAAAAGGGCATATTAGGGAGGGGATCAAAATCCCTAGCACGCCCCAATTTTGGATCGGGCCTGGCATCTCTTTCCCTCACCCTCCTTCTCCACCTCCGGACGCCGCCACAGCCAGGCCGGCGTGGTGGTGCGCCTCCCGCCTCATCACCCATCTCCATCCATCCATCGGCGCCGCCACCCTCGACCATCTCCACCACGTACCACCAGCATCATACCATCCATCCTGCCAACCTCCAGCGCCATCGCATCCACGGCGCGGCCGACCTGACAAGGTGTCTGGTGCCCCACGCGAACCTGCCTTCTGCTGCTGTTCTTCTTCCTCTTTTCCTCACCTTGTTGCTGCTCTGAACCTTAACTTGTTGCTGCCACTTCTTCTTCTCTGAACCCAATGCTGCTAGCTGCTGCTCCTAATCTTCTCTGAACCCCAGCCTACTGCTCTTTCTCTTCTCCCTCAACGCCTGCTGCTGCTTCCTCTCAACGCCCCTGCTACTTCTTTCTTCTTCCACCTACTGCTGCTTCTCTTTAGATCCAAAAAATGGCTGCTGTTGCTGCTCTCTCTCTCTCTGAATCTTCTATAAGCTAAGATGTGTAAAACTTTGTAATATTCAGATTTTAAGAGTGTTGGCAACATGTAGCTTGTTCTGTTTGGTACTTGTAATATATAATGCTTGTCTTGTATTTCTGTAGGCTGTGAGAAATAATTGTCCTTGAAATCTTGCTCTGTGATTTAGTAACCTTCTAGTATATTTGTGTGTTCACCTTGTGTACTAGTCCCTGTACTAGTTCTCTGTACTTATTCTATTTGTAGTCTCTGTGTGTGTTAGCTCTAGTACGTGTGATATGTATGAGTGTTTGTGTTGTGATATATTTCTGTCCCTATCATATTAGCTTGTTTCTTTCCTTCTGTCATTGCTAGTTATATACGTCTATATTTTTTTTGACCTCCCTTATCATTGTTGCTATTATTGTAGTTCTCAAGTAAAACGAAAACACCAAAAAAAATACATAGTAAATTGTGTCACCTAGATTTAGTTGAGCATAGTCGTCGTCGCCTAGTCCCCGAGGAGAACACGACACTCGCAGTTCGGGCAAAATATCCCGTTGTACTTTCAATCAATCATTTTGGCGCCGTTGCCGGGGACTAGCATCGAGCGACCGTGTTAGGCTATAGACTAGGTTTTGCTTCTGTTTCTATCTGGTGCCATATATTTGTGATATATCTCTTACCCCTAACCACTGTTCTAGTTATCTTCTCTTTCTTTTCTTGTTCATTTTGTAGGCTGATTGTCTTCTTGGAAATGGCATTCTACTCAAATCATCATGCTTATGCGAGCAACACTACAAACAGCACGGAAAGTATTCAAGAACTGATAAGTAAGATTTCCCATCGATTAGATGATTTAGCTCGGCAGCGAGAAGTAGTTTTTGAGGATAGGCCTAGCTCTTATGATCCTTATTCTAGAGGTCATCCTTATGTTGCTCCTACATGCCATATTTGTGGATTTCAGGGCCATTCACCCGCTGAATGTCAGCGTGGTTACTCTCACCCTCCCGATAGTTATGGCATGAGCTTCGCCCCACAGCCTAGCTCATACCAAAACAATTACTCATATGGGTGGCCTGAAAACCAGAATATGTCATATAGGAACAACAACCCTGAGATCTCATCGTTTGCCTCTAGTTATCCATTGCAGGGAATTAGGTACAATGAGGAGAGCCACAACCATGCACCACAACAGTTTTATTCACCTCCTACTCATATACCGCAGCACCAGAAGAGGTGTCCAATGGAGTTAAATGGTCCTCCATTTGGTCAACCAACAACTCCAGCACCTGTTGTGCAATCTCATGTGCAAGTGCCCACACAAGATGAGTTCGATGACATAGACAAGCTCACACTTTTGAGTCTCGAGTTTACTTGGAGTGCCGAGGATGATCCTATTAGGAAGGTGATACTTGAGGAAATGAAGAAGATTAAGAGTGGAAAGGAGCTAGTGGAAGAAGTAAGGAAGATTGAGAAGAACATCATCGGCGGCAGGACTATCTCTTCCTTCCTTGAGCTGAGTGTTGCTGGGATATCCCTTGAGGTGTGTGAGGTTCCAACACCTTCACATTCTGGTGAGCAAGATAGGGAGAGTCCAGAGGAAGAGATACTTCATATCCAAGATGACCAAGAGATCGAGTACCTAAGCGATCAAGTTGAAGACACAATCTATATCTCTCCCGAAAGAGTGGAAGAAGTTGCTGTAGTTGAAGATGAAGAACCAGAAATACATTTTCCCATCGTCATACAGGAGCGTGATGTAGCAGGTTTATCCAATCCTCTCGATGACATGCATCTTTATGATTTCTTTGCTACTACCTTGCATTGCATGATGCCATCTGTTAAAGTAGATTTGAAAAAGTATTTGCTTGGATATGATGATATATACCCTGTTAGTGGCATTACTCTCATTTGTGATGATCACAATTACTTTCCTCGTGCTAGTCCTATGCTAAATGAAACATATCCTTGCCATGCTAGTCTTGAGCTTAATGATAAATATCATCCTCATGTTAGTGTTGACCTTGCTGATTTCTACCATCCTAAACATGTGCTTTATAGCTATGCTTATGTAATTGGATATTCGATTGATGACTTGGAGGGTATTATCCCTACTGCTTGCATTGTCTCTTTTGTGGAGTGTTCTTTCGGGTTTTTGCTACTACACCATTCACTACATGCTGACCAGGTTCGAGGTGACATTCCTTGGGATCCCGGTGGATTCAGAGCATGGTGATGAGGAGAAGTAGAGGATCACACATGAAGAAGAGCAAAGCAGGAGCATGCATGAGGAAGCAAAAGGAGAGGAGTCGCAATGCATGAGGATGAGAGAGTTATCGAGCGAGTGCTACATCAAAGCCCGGTGAGCTGTTTCATGACCCCAATCTTAATATATCATCCATTGCTACATGCTGAAATCATTTGATATTTGGGTTGCTTGAGCCATTTCTTAAATGTCGTCCCACTAAATTTTACCTTTGACATATGGTGCTTGATGTGAATATGTGAACTGAATTGTAAATGTCTTGTAAACTAGTGATCTACATACTGCTTGCTTTGCTGAAATTAGTGGAAGTTATTAGTTTTGAGTGCTCAAATCCCTAGTACACTAGAAAACTCCATCATTTTCTGCATTTACCTTGATACACCTAGATCACTATGTTTAAATGATGTATTTGTGCCAAGTGTGTTCCCATTCAGAGCAATCACTTTACCACTATGGACTAGCATGCTATGTTCCCTGGATCGGTAGCATGTGAACCAGACATGGTTGAGTGACGATTCTTGTTTTTGTTCAAAAGAAAAGTATATCTTATAAAAAAGTCTAATCTACCTACAGTAGCATGTCATGTTCCCTGGATCGGTGGCATGTGAAATCTGGTTTGCTTGGACAATAATTAATAATTAAAAAAATGTAATTGTCGAACCAGGTGTATACCATGTTCTCGGGATCGGTGGTATGTTCCTTTTGGGAGACAAACTCAAAAAACTAATAACTGGTTGAGCCGAGTGTATACCATGTTCTCGGGATCGGTGGTATGTTCCTTTGGTGAGATCGATAAAATATTATCATTACTTCCTTCAATTTTAATAAGTGGTTCGACCACAGTGTTATATTTCTGCAAATAAGTGATTTAATTCAAGTTCCTTTTGTTCTCAGGATCATGCTCTCTTTAGGAACCTTTTGGCACAGTCAGCATTTGAACTTGCTAATCTTCGTTTATCATTGCAAAAGTTTCAATTGGTCGAGTTTACTAGTGCCCGATGACATGTAGCACTCTTAACCATTAATTTGCACTAGCCAAGTCCAAAGCATGCACTGTTTAGAGATCTACTTCACTTGACATTCTCTAGTCAGTTTACTGTTCATTGTTCTTGCTCTTGTCATATGCCTTTGCTTGAGGACAAGCAAAGATTTAAGTGTGGGGGAACTTGATAAGTGCATTTCCTGTATATAATTTGGCACTCAAATTTGGCATCTATCGTGATATATTCATCCATTGTTGCTATGAATTGTGATATATTTGAATGAAAATCATATAAAAGATCATTTACTCGTCACTTGTTTCTTTTGCAGAAAAGTGCGATGAGGCACTATAATCGTCAAGAGTCTATCCATGTGGCTATCGAGATGAGCATATGAAAGAAGAGAAGGAAGAGGGACATGTGTGTGATGACAAGAAGTAACCAGAGGGGCTAACTATAGAAGAGAGGGGATCTACTTGGGAAGGAAGAAGAAAGGAGGAGGGCCAAAGTAAAAAAAATGGCATATCGGGGAGGGGATCAAAATCCCTAGCACGCCCCAATTTTGGATCGGGCCTGGCATCTCTTTCCCTCACCCTCCTTCTCCACCTCCGGCCGCCGCCACAGCCAGGCCGGCGTGGTGGTGCGCCTCCCGCCTCATCACCCATATCCATCCATCCATCGGCACCGCCACCCACGACCATCTCCACCACGTACCACCAGCACCGTACCATCCATCCTGCCAACCTCCAGCGCCATCGCATCCACGGCGCGGCCGACCAGACAAGGTGTCTGGTGCCCTGCGCGAACCTGCCTTCTGCTGCTGTTCTTCTTCCTCTTTTCCTCACCTTGTTGCTACTCTGAACCTTAACTTGTTGCTGCCACTTCTTCTCTGAACCCAACGTTGCTAGCTGCTGCTCCTAATCTTCTCTGAACCCCAGCCTGCTGCTCTTTCTCTTCTCCCTCAACGCCTGCTGCTGCTTCCTCTCAACGCCCCTGCTACTTCTTTCTTCTTCCACCTACTGCTGCTTCTCTTTAGATCCACAAAACTGCTGCTGCTCTCTCTCTCTCTCTGAATTTTCTATAAGCTAAGATGTGTAAAACTTTGTAATATTCAGATTTTAAGAGTGTTGGCAACATTTAGCTTGTTCTGTTTGGTACTTGTAATATATAATGCTTGTCTTGTATTTCTGTAGGCTGTGAGAAATAATTGTCCTTGAAATCTTGCTCTGTGATTTAGTAACCTTCTAGTATATTTGTGTGTTCACCTTGTGTACTAGTTCCTGTACTAGTTCTCTGTACTTATTCTATTTGTAGTCTCTGTGTGTTTTAGCTCTAGTACGTGTGATATATATGAGTGTTTGTGTTGTGATATATTTCTGTCCCTATCATATTAGCTTGTTTCTGGACGTGGAGTTTCTGCACCCGAGCTCATATGAGCTCGGGTGAACAGTAAAATCGAAAAAAATTCAAAAAAAATTCAAAAAATTCCAAATTTTTTTTGGTAGAAACATTGACAAAAGTTCTAAGTGCTTGCAAAAATTCGTCATGAAATCACATTTCTAGAAGGCGTGGCAAAAAAAAACAAAATCGGTACTCTGAAAATGCTACTTTCAAAAGGATTTTGGAGGCTGAATTTGTTTTTTTTGTCATGCCTTACAGGAATGTGATTTCATGATGAATTTTTGCAAGCACTTAGAACTTTTGTCAATGTTTCTACCAAAAAAAATTTGGAATTTTTTGAATTTTTTTTGAATTTTTTTCGATTTTACTGTTCACCCGAGCTCATATGAGCTCGGGTGCAGAAAGGGACTTTCGCTTGTTTCTTTCCTTCTGTCATTGCTAGTTATATACGTCTATGTTTTTTTTTGACCTCCATCATTGTTGCTATTATTGTAGTTCTCAAGTAAAATTAAAAACACCAAAAAAATACATAGTAAATTGTGTCACCTAGATTTAGTTGAGCATAGTCGTCGTCGCCTAGTCCCTGAGGCGAACACAACACTCGCAGTTCGGGCAAAATATCCCGCTGTACTTTCAATCGATCAATCTACACCCAGTGAGAGATCACCCTTTCATCTTTGGATACCGCCGCCATCGAGCCTCGCGGCCTGCCGGACACTCCTGCCTACTGCGCACGAGACGCATCGAGCTTTTGGCTTGACCTCTGTTTGTTGAAGGTTGTAATCTGCGAAGTGCCCACACCATCAGAAGACTACATGGATTACAAGCTCATTGCCGTGTTCAACATGGGATTAGTCTATCTGGAATCCGGTCGCCATACATGGTTATGGCTCATCGTCGATCCTCTTCACCCAACACTTCTGTCTGATGCTATAGTGCACGATGACATCGTTTATGCGGTCGACGCACAGATTGGCTGCCTATATTGGTGGAATCTATCGTCGTGTAATTGTTCTATCTCATCTCATCTTTACCTTAAGAATACGACCGCCTGTTCATTGTTACAAATTTAGAATATATATTATGTCTATAACCACATCATTGCTATATGTTCCTCTCATTTCCTAGATTTTTATGACCACACATGTTATTGTTAGAGTTGATATGAGAACAATTGGTATCTAATGATTGTTAGAATAGATATTATGAGTATAACCTCATGATTGCTATATGTTACTCTCATTTCTAGGATTTTTATAACAACGCATGTTATTGCTTAGAGTTGATATGATAACTGTAGCAAGTGCTATGGTAGAATATGAGTAGGCCCTGTCATATCTGTTTTCCTCTCATTGTTACATGATGTTTGAACCATGATATATTGCTAGAATATGAAAGCCATTGGCTTATTTTTTAAAACTTGGGGTATGATTATGACCACGACATTGCAATTCTCTGTCTATGATATGTGTCACTGTTATAATAATCTTAATTGCACACATACTCTGAACATGATTGTTTATTTTTGTCCTTTTGGTCTCCAATTTGAATTGTTGCAGCAGACGCAAATGCACTGGCCTTCATGATACCAGGACCTGGAATCATACCAGCTGATGGGTGGTGGTTTATCGCTTGTTCAGCTGACGGTGGTCATTTTATGCTCATTTACACGTACCAAATTGACCAAACCATTTCATCAAACCACATGCAATACAATGCCTGGGGCGTTCATGACATTGATGGCTATGGCTGCTTCGTGTTCGAGAAAGATCCCAGCTCCGTTGGGCCAGGCGTATTCAACTGGAGGCGGGTTTACAGCCTCGACAACCACTCCATGTTCCTCGGGCTCAATTATCCGATCATTCAACCAATCATCAATCATATCACCGGCACTGATTACCGTGCTATGCAACTTCCATTCGCCAGGGGGAACTGTGTTTACACATCATACCATGGGTTTCATGAATCACCATATCCAGAGATTTGTCGACCCGACATGCGATGGATGGCTTTTGCAAACCCGACATGCGGCGACGTGGTTCATGCCAATAGCAAATATGCACAACTTGATTCGTCTCGATATGTAGATCGAGCCATGTATACGCTCTTTGTAGTACGACCCTCTTTTGTTGGATATTATGTACTGTTGTTAGTTTGAAGCACTCCACTGGTTTGAAGGATAGATACCTTTCTGGGATCAAGTGCATCCTAACTCACCTGCACAGGATGTACTGATAATGATGATGGAGATGCTATGCGGTGCGTACTTGTTAGTTAAACCTATGGTTAAAATGTGGCACTAAATACGACTAGTAAGTAGTACAGTAGCAGTACTAGTATAAGTCGGTCAAATTGTTCATCATGTCCACACACTGAATTGACGTGACAACACGCTGCGCGTGAGGTGCCACAAGAATCCCGACGGCGTGTTCGGGTATTCTGGACTTCAGATTTGGAGTACCACTTATCTGTCGAAATCTTTCATCATTCACTTAAAATAGTCGATTGATCAAGAGTACCATATAACTAGAATTAACTGATGCAAGTTGAAAAGGATTGGCCGGTGCTGCCGGCTGGCGTCAAGTTCGATCCCACGGATCAAGAGCTGATCGAGCACCTTGAGGCCAAAGTGAGTGCTGACAGCGCGAGATCTCACCCTCTCATCGATTTGTTCATACCAACCATCGACGGCGAGCACGGCATATGCTACACCCATCCTGAGAAACTTCCAGGTAAGACACCGATCGGCCGTCTACTTGCACAAACATATTCCTTTGTTTATAGCTCTATTTTTCTTTTTAGACACAGACCTGGTGAAGCAATTACAATTTGACAGTTAATAAAAAGTGAAACAAGTGGCTGCAACATGCCAAAGATGTTATGAAAATGCCAACTACGTACACTAAAACCTGTATTCGACAATCTGCGGTATCACCCGAGTGGCCTAAGCAAGCATTTCTTCCAGCGCAATTCCAGGGCATTTAAAAGGGGCACGTGGACGCGTCGCAAGATACAGTCGGAGTGGGGCATGCACGCGATGTGGCACAACACCGGCAATACCTTGTCGGTGATGGTCAACGGCCGCGACGGGCAGCAAAAGGTTACGGTGCTGCACACCAACAAGAACTTCGACCATAGAGGACCAATCTGGGTGATGCACCAGTACCACCTCGGGGACTGGAGCAAGAGAAGGAGCGGAGCTGGTCCTCTGCAAGAGTTTCTACCAGACGAACACTAGGGCCAGGAGTAAAAAGATTATAAGTTAGTTTGGTATTGGTACTTGTACTACCTTGTCGTCCGCAAGTTGGTATTGTTGTTAACGATCTTTTGGTATGAACTTGGAATTTGCTTCCAACCATCATGCCGAGGGTCGACATGGATATAAAGCTGAATCATTTGTTTCGAAACGAATTTTCAGGCACCTGATTTATATTTGATGGGTAGCATAAGCACCTGCCGTTCGAATTCCCAGTTCTCCAAATTTTTCGAAACAAGTGCATGCTCTTATTATCACGATGAAAAAACAATATCCTTGCTGCATCCCAGTTATCAGTCTGTAGTTGCATAATTCTCTCGTTTATTGAGCACGTATATTGTTTTTTCAGGTCGAGCAAGTTTCAACTGGGCTGTAGACTGCCCAGGCCTGGTTTTGTTTTTAACAGGCCCAGCCCATGACGACAACGGGGCACAAAGATCCAGCAGGTATCTACTGGCCTCTGGCCCGCCAACGTTAGTTATATTTTGTCTTACAACATCCGCAGGCAGTTTTTTTATTGAATCAAACACACAACCCAGTTCTATTTTCCTCTTGAAACGCATGTCCTACATCCGTTTTCTAATCTCTACCCATAGTTTTACTAGTTCATATACATGTATCATTATATTGAAAATACATAAAATTCCCTTTTTCATATTTACATCCTTATTTTTGTTGTTGTTTTCCCTCCCAGCGCTGATTTTTTTACCACTGGTTTCCCCTTAAACCAACTCAATTGTCCCACGTCTTATTTGCTTACAAAAACAAAACGATTTTTTTGGCAAATCAATAAGTTCTTAAAAAATGTTTATCATTTCGGGATTACAAAAGTTCGGACTCCACCGAAATATGCGAAATAAGGTTGAACTTTTTGACCGTGGTCCTGGGCAGAAAATGGGCTGTAATAAATTACTTAAGAATTAGCAAATGGGCTGCAAATTATTAAAAAATAGCAAATGGGCTCTATGTTGCCTGCAACAGATTTGGAGGCTGACTTGTGGGCCTACTAAGTTCATGCGTACACAAGGTTTCTCAAAAAAGAAACTTAGTCAACAATCGACTCTACCAGCGTCAGACCGTTAGATGTCAATCTAACGGCAATCGTGCTTCTTCAGTCTATGATCTTCATGCCCCAGCCGCCCAAATCAGCGCCGCCGGAACCGCCTGCTCCCGCCTCCCGTGGCCGGCTGTGCTCCCGGGCAGGCCTCACAGCCCCATCATATACTCGCATCCCTGACCTGTCTATCCCTCTAGTCACCCACACCTCTTGTTATTTTCCGGCGACGGCAGCCAAACCAGTCAACCCTTATACTCTCCACTGCGTGGGCAGCCACTGCCATGTCTTCCCCGACTCTGTGTCGTTCCCTTCGTAGGCCTCGCCGTCGTCCATCGCCCTGGTGCTCTCGGCGCGGCGTGGTCAACGTGGTCAATGAACGACATCCATCGGAAGTGGACTGTACGTGGAGAAGCTGACAGCTGGGTCCACGGCCGCACACAAGGAAATGCCTCCTTATTACGTGCAAAGTAATGATTCCTCCACCTGACATCTGGGACCTGCCGGAAGGGCCTTTGTATTTCGCGAAAAAAAGTTCCCTTCGCTGACGGGTCAGACCCACCAACTATATCTTCGAACGCAAGGAAGTGTCTCCTTATTGCGCACAAAAAATGAATACCCCCTGTCAGCTGGGACCCACCATAGTGGGAGGATGACTTGTGGGCCTACTAAGTTGACAGGGATGGAGGGCTTTGTCAACTTAGTCAATATGAACGATTCTAGCTCCAATGACCGTACGATGTCCATCCAATGGCCTTAGTGCTTCTTCAACCTCTGGTCTTCTTGCTCCAGCCGCCCAAAGCAGCGCCGTTCGTGCGGCCTACTCTTGCCTCCTGTGGTCGGCTGTGCTGCCGCGGAGGCCTCATCGCCCCCATACTACTCCCACCGCTGGCTAGGCCATCCCTCCACTCACCCACACCCCCTGTTATTCTGCGGCGACGCCAGCCTCACACCGCAGCCAAACCAGTGAACCTCGTACTCCTCTCCGCGTGGGCATCCACTGCCGCGTCTTCCCCAGCTCCGTGTCGTCCCCTTCCTAGGCCTCGTCGTCGTCCACCGCCTTTGGTGCTCTCGGCGCGGCGTGGTAAATGTGGTCAACATCCGACTTCCATCGGAAGAGTACTGTACGTGGAGAGGCTGACAACTGGGTCCACGACCATAGCCCAGTTTTTTGTGATTTGCCAAGTAAGTCGCTTTGTCAGGCCTGTTGGGCTGCAAATCTTTCAAGACTGTAATGAGAAATGGGCTGTACATTTTTAAAACACATCAAACCGGCAATTAGTTTCAAATTTCTTTTTTTCAATTCGAGATTTTAAATTACATTGATTTTTATGCGTGGAAAATTTGTTGGATTTTATATTGATATACATTTATTTTTAAAATCATTTTGAATGTGACTCGAAATTTTGGGATTAAAATCAGTTCGGACCGCACCGAAATATGCAGAATTTCATATAATTTTTTAACCGTGGCCACAATATGGGCTGTAATGCTAACAAAAAGAATATGGTCTCCAAAAAAAACCTTAAGAATTAGCAAATGGGCTGTAAATTATTAGAAATAATGGCAGATGGGTTGTATGATGTTTTCCACAGATTTGAGGCTTTGTTAAAAAAAGGTTGATGCACAAGCAGTGACTGTTGGATGTCCATCCAACGGCCGTCGTGCTTCTTCAATCTCTGCTCTTCCTGCTCCAGCCTCTCAAACAAGCGCCAGCGGGACTGCCTGCTCATTCGTCCCCTTGAGCCGGCTATCTTTGCCAAGAGCCTCACCTCCTCACCGTTCTCCCATCGCTGGCCTAGCCATCCCTCTACTCACCCGCACCCGCTGTTATTCTCCGGCAACGGCAGACGAACCAGTAAACCCTCGTACAGTCGTACTCCCCTCCACGTGGGAAACAACTGTCGAGTCTTCCCTGCCTCCGCGCCGTTCCCTTCCTAGGCCTCGCCGTCGTCCACCGCCTTGGTGCTCTCGACGCGGCCTGGTCAACATGGTCAACGACTGACATGCATCTGAAGTGGACTGTACGTGGAGAGGCTGACAGCTGGGTCCACGGCCGCATGCAAGGAAATGCCTCTGTCGGTGTCAAAACCGGCGGATCTTGGGTAGGGGGTCCCGAACTGTGCGTCTAGGCGGATGGTAACAGGAGACAAGGGACACGATGTTTTTACCCAGGTTCGGGCCCTCTCGATGGAGGTAATACCCTACTCCTGCTTGATTAATATTGATGATATGGGTAGTACAAGAGTAGATCTACCACGAGATCAAGGAGGCTAAACTCTAGAAGCTAGCCTATGGTATGATTGTTGTTCTTCCTACGGACTAAAACCCTCCGGTTTATATAGACACCGGATAGGGTTAGGGTTACACAGAGTCGGTTACAATGGTAGGAGATCTACATATCCGTATGGCCAAGCTTGCCTTCCACGCCAAGGAAAGTCCCATCCGGACACGGGACGAAGTCTTCAATCTTGTATCTTCATAGTCTAGGAGTCCGGCCAACGGTGATAGTCCGGCTATCCGGACACCCCCTAATCCGGGACTCCTCAAGAGCCCCGAACCAGGCTTCAATGACGACGAGTCCGGGCGCGCATATTGTCTTGGCATTGCAAGGCGGGTTCCTCCTCGAATACTTCATAGAAGGTTTTGAACACAAGGATAGTGTCCGCTCGCAAAACAAGTTCCACATACCACCGTAGAGAATAATTTTTGCACAGATCTGCGGCGTATTCGCGGCGTGACATCACACCATGGCCAAGCCTTTATACGAATCGTTTTTATTGTCCACCTCAGCGCGATTAGCGAGGCGGTTTCCTTGGCACGTCTTACCAAAGCATAGATCATGCCCCTCTTATTCCGGGATTCTCATCAAATACGGACGTGGGTAACCCAATCGTGCCTGTTGGCACGCCTCCTCTATCGAAGGTGAGTCCTAATCGACCACGGGGAGGGCTCTTGGTATTCAACCTCTTTATAATGAGACCAAGGCCCTCTTATTTTTTACACCCTCCATCGAGTTTGCCTCACGCTTCGAGTTCTAACACCCAAAGCTTCAGATTTAGGCGCTTCGGACCTTCGACGATGTCCGGCTCCGACCAGCTCGGCCGAAGGATGTCTTCTTTCATCACGAAGAAGATGTGCTAAAAGTGCGAGCGCCAGTATCTAACGGCGAGATCTCGCATAGGCTGCTGCTCGAGGCAGGTCATTCCCACTCCGAGCCCGGCGAGGCGCTGGTGTTCGTGTCACACTTCCTTCGGGTTTAGGCTTCCGGCGGATCCCTTTGTCTTGGGCTCATGTTTTATTATGGGTTGGATTTTCATGACTTGAATCCGGAGTCCATCCTCCATATCTCGTCATTCATTGTCGTATGTGAGGCCTTCCTCCATATTACCCCTCACTTTGGATTGTGGCTCAAGACCTTCAAGGTGGAGCCGAAGATGATCGAGGGGCAACAAGCAGAGTGCGGAGGGGTGGTCATAAGCAAGTGTCTGATGCTCCGTGGCCGAGGGCTCTTTTCAATAGGAGCTTGGTTTGTGGCAACGGGAGTGGTTTTATATCACCGCTCCCAGGGGCACCAAATGGATGGCGCCACCGCCTTTCTCTCAGTCCACCACAGTGGCTGGCATCATGGGTCAACCGGGGCTCGACTGGGGCCGCCCAAGGGCGTTCCTCATTGCGGGGCCGATTCGAGACCTCCAAGAAAGAGAGATCAACCTGGTCGCAGTGGCGCAGGTTATGTTGATTCGGCACCTTCTGCCCTGCAAACCTCGCCCCCTCCATCTGTGGGAATTTAATCCGGAGGGACCACGAGCTCTCCAACATTTTATGGGTACGACGCCCGTGGAGATGTATAAACTGTTCTTCGGATCACAAGAGAAGTGTCCGGACCTGACTGAGGACGCAGGACTAAGCTACAATCGCCCAAATACTCAAGTAAGTAGTCCTGTACCCGGACAGGCTGTCCGTTAATTTATCGTAAACTTGCCCTTAAAGGAGCTGTTTCTTGAACAGGAGTGGATAGCGAAAGCAAAGTTGATAAGGTGTCCGGCTCCCCTCCCAGAGACCACGCCGGATCCCATGCTGACCAAGATGTTGAAGGCCGTGCCCTTTAAAGAAGGCGAAGGGGGGAGCGGGGAAGCAACTGCCTCCACGAAGGAGGCTTCCGAGGAAGGAGGGATCAAAAGTCCCACCCTCCCAGGAGAGAAGAGGACCGCTTCGGAAGATCCAGAGGTCAAGGCCTCAAAGAGGGGAAAGAAATCTTCGTCGAGAGTCCGCTGGGAAGTAACCCAGCCGCACTATTTCCCCAAGGGATCAGCCTCCAATGAGCCGTAAGTAAAAAGAAGGGTCTTGTAAATAAGGAACATCCTGCATTTGTTTACGAAGATAACGAAATTGTACCTTGTAGTTCGGATCTCAGCCCTTCTCGTGAGCTCGTCTTGAGGATCTTCTTAGGAGATGATGGAGAGCAAACGCCTCCACTGTCGCACCCTCATGCGAGGCGGGACGACCACGAGGTGTCGTCGCGGAGGGCTTCCCAAGTCCGGCGGGGCGGAAGGTCCGGCGCCAACCGGGCGTGCGGTCGGAGGAGTGAAGGATCTGCTCGGGCGGCTATCTCGAAAGATCACCGTGCAGCGATGGGTACGGTGATTGAAAGAGTTGCATCCACCGAGAGCGGATTGCATGAAGCCGTCGAAGCTTCTTGACGGGGTTCGAGGTACGCAAAATGATGTACCTTCGGCGATTATGCATATAGAATGCGCCTGTATAGATAGTAGCCCACGAGACTCGGTATGTTGTCAAAATTGACAGCGTGCCGAGGATCATAATCTCAGTTATAACATTGCGACGCTCCTAAATAGGTGGCGGGGCGTCCGGTGGCCAGCCGGACTGATGAATTTGCTGAACTAAAGCGGCAACTTGACGAGGCGGATGCGGACATCGCGCTGGTCAATAAACGGTTTGACGAGTCACAAGGTATGCGACTTCTCTGCGGACACCTGGTAAGGGAGCTTGACGCCTATTCCTTACTACTTGTATGCTTAATGCAGGTGGTGCCGCTGCTATGGAGGAGCTGCGGGCGGAACTCGCCCGAGCTAAAGAGCAAGCCAGAAATAGTAATGCAGCCGCTTTAAGGGCGACCGAAGAGCTAAAAGCCGAACGGGCTGCTCACTGCCGAAGCAAAGAGGAAATGGTCGATATGGCCATAAAGTTGAAGAATACTACCGACCGCTGCGAGGTTCTTGAAAAAGAACGTCAAGCGGAGCAAGAGGGCCTGAAAAAGGCCACCGCCGAATCCAAGGATGCCCGTTCCACTTTGAGAGCTGCCAAGGAGGAGCTGAGTCAGGCTGGGGCTATTGCGGCTGGAAAACCGTTTCTGCTGCGGAGGGAATATACGGATCCGAAGTATGCTCAGTTGGACAAGTTGTGGAGTTCGTAGGATGCTTATCCAGGTTTAGCGGCGAGCGCCGCAGACGCGATTGAGCACTTCCGAGGCCAGAAGGGGCACAGAAGGGAAGCGCTATATTGGTCGCAATTCCATAGTCCGGAGCGTCCTCTTCCATTGAATGATCGGTTGGCCGAATGGGCTGAACTGAATCGATTATCCGGACTTGCCATGAAGCATGTCATGACTCATTTGTGGCGAGCGGACCCGGCCAAGAGTTATTTTGGCTTAGTGCAGCAGTTCCTTAGTGCGGTATCGCAGTCGGCGCAATGAAGCGGTCGGCGTGTATTGAGGGAGCGCGGATGGCTCGGCCCGTGTCAAGACATCCGGGCGGAGATGAAGGCCACCGACGTTGCATCCCAAGATTGGACGAAAGCGAGTACCTTCCGAGCACTATTTTGAGGAAGTCCTGCAGGGCGCTCATTTAATAGAGACGCAGTGCTCGAAGGACATTATGTTTAAATGACATGTATGATTTGTGAAAACAATATTTCAATATAATATAAGAGCTTTTTATACTTGTGCGTTCAAGTAGTAAACTACTCCCTGTGCGGCCGTTGATGTATATGTATATATAACCTGAAAGATGGCAGTCCTTGGCCTCAGCCCCCACACACATAGTGCGGGGGTGTTTGCAAAGAAGGCGCTTTTTCCCACTTAATCCAACGTCTTGGTCCTATTAAGGAGGTGGTAGCGTAGCAAACTAGGCAACCGTACTATAATGCTTTATCACTTTCACTTAGCCATAGGAGTTCGAGGGTGGGGCTACTATATAGCCCACAGGGCACTGCACTCTCCCGAATTCGAGTGCGTATGTGCTCGACGAAAAGCGGTCCTTCGTTAATGCGGAGGAATTCTAAACATTCGGTGAGTCATCGAGTGGTTGACCAGTCTCGCTATATCATGATGATCGGTTTTGGCTTTCTCTCTTGAGGTGCTCGCCCGGCGAACCGGGCACAATCGCGCGATAGTTCTCCGGTGCCACGTTAGCCGATAGAAGCGGGCGTAAGGCAGCAAAACACAGGAGCCGGGCAAACCCAACATTTGACCAAAGACATGATTGGAGCTGATGCATATAAGGCCTAACTCGAGGCGCGAACACTCCCTAAGGTATTCGGTCTTTATAAAAATGGGCAGAATAATGCCCTAAGCCCCAGTGTCAGTGCGTGCAAAAATTCTGGTGCGGCCGATGCCAAAACACCAGCCTCCTCCTCGGTTATAGCTAGAAACCAGGGATGTGTATCAACAAGAGATAGTAAAAAGGTTTACGCAGGTCTTAATCTGAAAAGAATCCTTGCAGCGGGTCCCTCTTGCGTCGTGCTGTGTCTCCGTTGTGCCGTATCCTGGACGGGTGTAGCACGTTGTTCATCTGTAAAAGAGAGGAACTTAGTTGAAAAGAAAAAAAAGATCGTGCGAAAAATGTACTTTATATTAAATAAACAGAGTACGATTCGAAAAGTGAATAAACTTGAGCTTTATTGTCTCTTGTTGTACATGCGTGCAACCCCTTGTATGGGGGCATGCTGCTAGTAGGCGCCGGACTCGTCTAGCCGTGTCCGGGGTTTGAATGACCTATTCAGGTGCTTTGATTAGCGGAGCCGGATAGGTGTGGGGCTGTCAAGGCAGTCTCACGTTCTTCCGTGCTCGAGTAACACTTAATACTCCCTTTTAATGAGATGATGACGCGTGGACCGGGCATTTTAAGTGTAAGAGATGCATAATGCGGTATTGCGTTAAAGCGGCGAAAGCTTCACGCCCGATGAGTGCTTGATAGCTACTTTGAATGGGGCGATGTGGAAGGTTAACTTTTGCGGCGGAAGTTGTCGGATGAGCGAACACAACTTCTAGCAGTAGGGAGCCCGTACAATGGGCGTATGGGCTGGCATTACCCCTTTGAAGGAGGTGTTGCTATGGCGAATTTTGGTTGGGTCTATCCCCATCCTGCGGATTGTGTCTCGATATATCAGGTTTATGTCCTGCCGCCATCCATGAGGACTTGTGTAAATTGGAATCCGTTGATTATAGGATCCAATATCAAGGCATTCCATCCTGCGTTCGGATACTTTCGGAGTAGTCACGATGGTCGAAGGTGATTGGTTTTGACAACCGGTCTTTGGTACTCCGCTAGGGTAGTATGTCTGGGCGCGCATCTTAATGGGCGCCGCTCTTTTTCCTTTTATCACGTGAAGTGAGTTTACTGTTTTAACCTCTTGTGGGAAATTCTTTTGTTTTTCGGTGCTCAGCTTGTGGGGTTCGTCATCATCCTCACTTGGTGTGTCGAGCCCCTTGTGTTCGGCGTTGAGTCTGTCAGACTGCTTGAAGGCCCAATAATCTCTGTGGGTATGGTTTGCAGGCTTCTCGGGAGTACTGTGGATTTGACATATCTTGTCCAAGATTTTGTTTAAGTTGGATAGCTCATCGCTATTGTCCTTAAGGGGCAGTTTTTTATTGTTCTGCCGTGAGCTTTTGAATCCGCGTTGTCGTCGCGCTCTTTGGACCGTTCCCTTAATCCGGCGTTGGTCCTTGTTGCGCCGTGGTTTCCCATTTCCATCCCCGACTTGGATGTACTTGGGTCGCTGGTGCTGCATCTTGCTAGCCAGCTATCCTCTCCCGAGCAAAAGCGGGTCATGAGGCTTGTTAATGCGGCCATTGTTCTTGGCTTTTCTTGGCGAGGTGTCTGGCGAGCCATTCGTCTCGGACGTTATGTTTGAAGGCTGCTAAGGCTTGGCGTCAGACGATCGACTATTTGGTTCTTTTAGTAAGGAACCTGTTCGAATTTCGGGCTGACTCTCCGGGCTGTTGAGTTATGTGACTTAGATAAATGCGCATCCGGAGGCGGACATAGGTCCCCAAAATTTGCAAACGCATCCTCGAGCTCTTCCCGGCTTCAATGGTATTTTCGGAAGGCTTTTAAGCCAATGCCGAGCTGGCCCTTTGAGTTTGAGGGGTAAGTATTTTATGGCGTGGAGATCATCTCCTCTAGCCATGTGTATGTGGAGGATGTAATCCTCAATCCAGACACCAGGGTCTGTTGTTCCGTCGTATGCCTCTATGTTTACGGGTTTGAATCCCGCTAGAAATTCATGATCCAGCACCTCATCGGTGAAACATAGGGGATGTCTTGGCGCCCTGTATTTGGGTGTGCCGTGATGTTCGGATATTTGGCGTGTTGCATTGCTTTGAAGAGCTTGCTTTCTCGGCCCATCGATGGATCTAAGCGGGCCATCTTTTGATGTGAATCCTTATGCGGATCGCGCATCGGCTTGTGTGCGGCGCCATTTGCCGCTCTCTTTTTGCCGTGGGGTCGTCCATCCGACGGGTGGCCTTCTTACTTTTTGATTGTGGGGCTCTATGGCCTCCTCATCAAATTCGAGGCGATAGTTTTCTCTTTGGGTAGCTCTTTGTTCGGGCGATCGTCGGCGTATTTATCTGCGGTGTTGAATACCTTGCTCCATCTAATTCTGAGTGCATCTTCCGCTGTTTTGAGCTTCCGCTTCTGCTTTTTCAGGCTACGCGTAGTGGCAACGAGCCTTTTGTGGAGGTTATTCTGATCCAACAATTTGTCCGGCGTGAGATCGTCCGGACTGTTATCTTCGCCGGGGACGGGTTGTTTATCCGAGTTGTCCTGTTCGGACGGTTGCTCGATAGCATGTTCGTCGTCCACCGGTTTGCCCTGCTCTATGGCTGGGTCTTTGTTGAGGCGGGACTTGGTGCGGCGTTTACGTTGCCGCTTTGTTTGCTTTTCGAGGGATTTATCCTTCGTAGCCTCCCGTTGTTCCTCATCTTCATTTCCTTTAGGTGTATCCACCATGTATACATCATGGGATGAGGTGGTTGTCCAGCATCCTATAGGCGCTGGTTCATGGTTGTCTCCTACATCGTCGTCCATACCGTCGATGTCTTGAGTCGAAATCGAGCACGTCGTGTAAGCTTTCGGCGGTGGCTGGCTAAAGTGGGTGGTGGGTGGGCGTTGAATTTCTTCGTCGTCCGCATCCCAACCTTCTTGACCGTAGTCCGGCCAGGGCTCTCGGATAAAGAGAGAGACTTTAGTGAATTCAGGATGTCGCCAAAGGCGAGTGCTGAAAGATGTCATGGCGATGAACTCCATGACGGCGCCCAATCGGATTCGATTAGCGCGGCACGGAGGGTTCGGAGTCCGGAGAGGAGTCCGGCACCTCAGAGTCACGGTCTTCGCAAAGGACAGGGATTGTGTTCGGCTCAATCACCGTAGAGATTTCAGCCCCGGTGGTGTCAACCAACCATCCTCGATCGGCGAGATCGGCTCCGAATCAATGTTCGGGCGGACACTAATCTTGACCTCTAGGACCTGTTCGTGGCGAGATAGATCATGCCCATCGAGACAGTGTGACGCACTTGGCTGTGGCTCGAATCCATCGAAGATCAAGTCCCCGCGGATGTCGGCCGTATAATTCAAGCTTCCAAATCTGACCTGATGGCCAGGGGCGTAGCTTTCAATCTGCTCCATATGGCCAAGTGAATTGGCCCGCAGTGCAAAGCCACCGAATACGAAGATCTGTCCGGGGAGAAAAGTCTCACCCTGGACCGCGTCGTTGTTGATGATCGAAGGAGCCATCGGGCCTATAGGTGACGACACAGAGGAACTCTCAATGAAAGCACCAATGTCGGTGTCAAAACCGGCGGATCTCGGGTAGGGGTCCCGGCTGTGCGTCTAGGCGGATGGTAACAGGAGACAAGGGACACGATGTTTTTACCCAGGTTCGGGCCCTCTCGATGGAGGTAATACCCTACTCCTGCTTGATTAATATTGATGATATGGGTAGTACAAGAGTAGATCTACCATGAGATCAAGGAGGCTAAACCCTAGAAGCTAGCCTATGGTATGATTGTTGTTCTTCTCTGGACTAAAACCCTCCGGTTTATATAGACACCGGATAGGGTTAGGGTTACCTGAGTCGGTTACAGCGGTAGGAGATCTACATATCCGTATCGCCAAGCTTGCCTTCCACGCCAAGGAAAGTCCCATCCGGACACGGGACGAAGTCTTCAATCTTGTATCTTCATAGTCTAGGAGTCCGGCCAACGGTGATAGTCCGGCTATCCGGACACCCCCTAATCCGGGACTCCCTCAGCCTCCTTATTACGCGCAAAATAATGATTCCTCCACCTGACATCTGGGACCCACCGAAAGGGCCTTCGTATTTCATGAAAAAACGTTACCGCTGCTGACAGCTCGGACCCACCAGCTATATCTTCGCACGCAAGGAACTGCCTCCTTATTATGCACAAAAAAATGAATACTCCCTCTGCTAGCTAGGACCCAGTATAGTGGCAGGCTGACTTGTGGGCCTACTAAGTTGACCGGGACGGAGGGCTTTGTCAACTTAGTCAATATGCACGACTCTAGCTCCAGTGATCGTACGATGTCCATCCAACGGCCGTAGTGCTTCTTCAACCTCTGGTCTTCTTGCTACACCCGCCCAAACCAGCGCCGGTCGTGCCTCTTGCCTCGTGCCTCCCGTGGCCGACTGCGATGCGGCGGAGGCCTCACCGCCCCCTACTACTCCCACCGCTAGCCAGGCCAGCCCTCTACTCACGCACACCCACTGTTATTCTGCGGCGACGGCAGCCTCACACCGCAGCGAACCAGTGAACCCTCATACTCCTCTACGCGTGGGCATCCACTATCGCATCTTCCCGGCTACGCGTCGTCCCCTTCCTAGGCCTCGCCGTCGTCCACCGCCCTGGTGCTGTCGGTGCGGCATGGTCAACATGGTCAAGGCGGCTTCCATCGGACGTGGGTATGTACGTGGAGAGGCTGACAGTGGGTCGAGGGCGCAGCAAGGAAGTGCCTCCTTATTACGCGCAAAATAATTATTCCTGCACCTGACAGTGGGGACCCACCGGACGGGCCACTATATTTCGTGAAAAAACATTTCCCCCTGACTGCTGGGACCTACCAGCTACATCTTCGCACGCAAGGAAGTGCGTCTGAGCAAAAAAAAAACGATTCGCCCCCCTTACTGCTGGGACCCACCAGCTACATCTTCGCACGCAAGGAAGTGCCTAACAGCCGGGACCCACCTGGTCGAAGCATACGTAGTGTTGTCATTCTGGTCGTGAACGTGTACGTACATACTGGTCGATGTAGAGCCGCGCACATGTCGTAGTAGAGGCGCACACGTAGCATGTACTGCGTCGCACAGCGGCGAGGTGCAAGAAAGAAAATCGACCACATACATACATACAGGCGGGGTCTCGAGCGCCTACTCGTGCGTCGTCGACCAGGGCTCATGTACATGGCTGGGTCGGAGCGGAGAAACTTGATGTCGTCGTCGTGTTCATGGGGAGCCAACCTGCTGGGTCGGAGCGGAATGCGTCGTCGTGTTCATCGGGAGGCTTGGGCGGAATAGCCGATGGAAGCGAGGCTGGCGTGCCGCGAAGCGGAGAAGCGGCCTTGTGTTCGACCGGCCACGGTGGCGAGATCCTGTTCATCGGGAGAAGTGCAGCGTACCGCCAAAAAGCGGAGAAGCGGACCTCCTACGGTCGAAATAGAGTCTGTTGACGGGAGGGTGTGGCGTGCCGCAAACCGGAGAAGCGGACTTGTGTTGGAGCACTACGGTCCAAGCGGGGTCTGTTCGCCGGGAGGGTGTGGCGTGCGAAAAACAGGACTCCACGGGATCTGTTCATTTCCACCATCGACCCCTCCGGCCTCCACAGACTCTGTTCATCCACCGTCGACCTCCTCCGGCCTCCACTGCATTGTTCATCCACGAGCTCTTGTTCATCCAGCCTCCACCGCGCTACTCCTCAGCTCTTGTTCAAGAAGCCCTCTCCACGGGCTCCTGTTCAACAACCCCTCCACGGGCTACTATTCATCCAGCCCTCCACCATCTACTGTTCATCCAGCCCTCCACGGGGTGGTCCTGTTCATCCAACCCTCCACGGGTCCTGTTCATCCAGCCCCAACCGGCTCGATAGATCGGGTCCTGTTCATCGAGAGAGCAACACCACGGGTCTGTTCATCCACCCACGAGAACTGTTCATCCAAACCCCCAGCAACGCTCACTTTGTTCATCGAGGCGGCATCGATCGGCTTGATTAGCAGCGATGGCGAAGAATCGCTCGATCGGGTTCGATTAACAACCATCGATCGATCGCTCGGGTTCGACGCGTAGCTTCTTGGCGCAATCGCTTCGGGTTGATTAGAGCCCAACGCCTCGCACCCACGCGCGTGCATGTACGAGAGAAGCGCGCATCGCTCCGCCCCGACCACCCACCGTAACCGGGAACACCCTGATATTTTCCTCGCCCTCGCTTCTACCATGGTTTTTTCCGTCATGGACGACCCAAAGAATGTCATGCAGCTGCATCTCCGGCCCGCCCAGGACGAAAATCCCATTTTTTGTCATGATTTATTGTCATATAAGTAGGAGCCCACCACATCTATGATGATACCTGGTTTTGTCACAATTATCTTCATAGAAGTGTCGTAAGTATGACAGAATTTTTTTCGTTCGGCCCAAAATGTCACGGATGTGTCTTTTTTTTGTAGTATACGTTGCAGCCCGAAACGGGTCAGCACATGGAATATGCTGGCAAAATAACACTGTAGAGCAATGAACAAGGTAAATGCTAACACTACATGCATATATGGCTGGTGGAGGCTCTATGGTTATCATGTTTTTTTGCGAAAAGCCAATTTTTCCCTACTGCAAAGGAATATAATTTTATTTAACTATAAAGTTGGTTGATAAACATTGAGAACGGAAACCCCATCTCAATCCCAATTAAATAGTAATTAACAACCCAACAAAATTAATTTAGAGTGTTGAGATCACATCAATAATTCAAGAACCAGATACTCAAGATGTCCATAACCGGGGACACGGCTAATCATGATTAGTTTGTACACTCTATAGAGGTTTGTGCACTTTTCCCCACAAGACTAGATCTCCTCCATTGTATTTCTCGCATTGCATGGTGTTTGAGAAACGGATGACCGAGACACAGTCTTTCCGAAGAGGTCCCCTTAACCGATAGATAGGCCGGTACACCTACAATCCCCTACATCTGCTAGCCCATCATGGAAAGGATTCCCACAACTTACTCAACTATGCCAGAGCCCATAATGTCTTGTGGCTGCACACGAAAGTTTCTAGCATGAATGTCGGTGTACTAGAGTAGGGGTACCCTAGTATCGAACTTCGTGCAGACGATTGCAGCACCAGCGGCGAGGGCTGGCACAGTGACCAACAAGATCTTCCACAGCTCCTTTGGAGCCATTCGAGAACAAAGTAATCAAGGCCCCGACAAGAGGAGCTTGCCGGGAAGACCACTCAAGGCACGAAGGAAACAAGGCCCCGGCAAGAGGAGCTTGCCGGGAGGGCTGGTGGCGACAAGCTCGGCGCGACAAGAACCTTGCCACGGCAAGGTGCTCGCCTTGACAAGTGACTCTCTTCATCTCGCTCCAGCTCATCCGCCAGCGATGTCGCCATGGGGCTTTCCCAAGCGCAGCGTGTCGACGGGCTGTGCAGCCGTGAGGAGCAGCGATGCGGCCGACAAGCTACCATCGTGGCAAGCGGAGGCGCGCCAGCGGTCCTGTTACCTTTGTTGAGGCGGTGAGGCGGGCATTTATGACTCTTGTCCCTTGCCGTCGAGTTAGGTATAGATCACTGTACCTTTGTACAAGCGGTGTACCAACCTTTATTTTACTATCTTACCCTTGTCTACTTGCCACATGTGGTGACCCCTTGTGCCTATAAAAGGAGGCCCAAGTGCAGCGTGAAAGGGTTCGGTTCAGCTCGGCTTAGCTCATTCGACTCATCTGAGCCACACTCCTCGAGGCTAGGTTTTGTAGCTTCCATTGCTCCCTAGCAAGAACACAATATAATCCACAAAGCAGCGGTAAGTGTTATCTCTCGGAGAGCTCGAAGCTGGGTAAATCTGCTCGTGTGCATCGCCGATCCGCTCTTTGCGCAACCTTCGCCCCCCTCCGAACCACAAGGGACCCAGGTCCCATAGGTGATCGCGGGACACGATCAGCTTCCCCGACATCTTTGGCGTGCCAGGTAGGGGGCGTCGAGGCTGTGTGAACCCGATCCGGCGTTCACGAGCATTCTTCATCAACATCTTCGTCAACATGCAGCGAAGAAGAAGTCTTGGCAGCAGCGAGCCGTCGCGTCGAACCCACCACCACGGGCTGGCGGGTGGTGGGGAAAGCTGGCGGAGAGCAGGCGTCGTCGAGAGAGCCCTAGCGCCGCCAGGTCAAGGACAAGGCAGCGCGGCGTCGGCGTCGAATCCGCACCGCGTCCTTCTCGGGAGGCGCGGGACCGGCCAGCGTCATGATGCTCGCAGCACCATCGCTCGTTGGATCAAGGCCAAACTGGAGGATCCGAGGCCCTCGAGATCCGCATGCACACCCGGCATGCGGAGCAAGCGAATGCGATCGCTTAGGCGGGATGCTGCTCCTCTAACGGTTAGGAGTCGAGCACATCCGTTCATCGCTTCGTACACCATTGCCACCCACTACTCCAGCGAAGCCTTGGCGAGAGCTCGATTACTTCTAGATCACCCTCCAGCGGCCGACAAAGGTCGGCGAATGGAAGGCCACCATCAAAGCCTCGCCGGCTTTGCCAGCAGCGGCGTCGCGGCAACCAAAGCGCCTCGCGGCGCGGCGAGGCGACAAGGCGCGAGCCGATGGCGGCGAACAGGGGTGCAGCCACCGTACACTCCCCTTCCGAAGGCCAAGATCGCCCGACTCGCCGGATCCACCTCGGCAGCGACTCCACAGCGTCGTCGGATCCATGAGCTTCGTCGCGACCAGCGCCAAGTTCTTGAAGCGGCAATAAGAAGGCGCTCGAACCCGTATCGGCGCCGAAGAGAAGCGCGGCGTCAATCCAACCAGCGCGCGGGCCCCTGTCGATATGCATCGCCCGAAGAACCGAGGCGACTTACCGTCTGTGATAGGTTGCCCTGCGTTCATTCGTGAGCTGCGGCAAGTCGGTGGCCCGACAAGAAAAACTTCAAGCCAGATGTGCGGAGAAGTATGATGGCGGGACACACCCATCGGAGTTCCTCGGCATCTACACCATCGCGGTGCAAGCTGCGGGAGGGCGAACGACAAGATCCTCGCCAACTATTTCCCTCGGTGCTCAAGCCAAGCGTCAGGTCTTGGCTCATGCATTTGCCAGACAGCTCTATTTCTTCTTGGGCGGTTGTGCCACGGTTTGTCGGCGCCTTCACGGTGACCACAAGCCTCATGGCCAGAGAGTGACCTTCACTGCTCGCCCGAGAAAGAAGGAGAGTCCTGCGCAAATTCATCCGGAGATTCAGCCTTGTGCATTACAACATCGAGATGTCCACCCTGCCGCGGTGATCGGTGCATTTCATCGAATGTGCGAAACCGCGGGATGAGGAGGAGATGGCGATGTGCAAAGTGAAAAGCGTCGTGAGCTCTACATACTGGCCGACAAGTGTGCCTGTGCTGAAGAAGGAAGAAGACTCCCAAGAGAGAATGTGGGGCGAGTCGGCGGTGAGGAGACCGCCCGGCAAGGAAGAGCGGTGGCGAAACAACGAAAGAAGAAAAACCAAGTAGTACTAGTTGTCGAGAGCAGTCCGAGCAAGGATGGTGCCGCCAACAAGGCCAAGGCTGGTGGCTCCGGCAAGGAGGTTGCCGCTGACAACGACCGCCAAGCTGTGGTGGCCGCCGACAAGCGAGGACAGCTCAACAAGCGATCTTGCAAGATTCACCGCACCAAGGGCCCACGACCTCGAGCTGCAAGAAAGTCAAGCAGCTTGTTGAGCTGCGAGAAGGCTGAATCTGGCCGGCGAGACAAGGAGAAGGCCCAAGAAGGTGCAGGTGCAGCTAATAAGAAGAGACCGGTCAGGGGGCGCCGCAGCAAGGCCAAGCAGCGGAAGGAGACAGACCTCCCAGCGGCGCGACAAGGAAGAAGGCGAAGATGAAGGCAGCGAAGACATGGAAGGCGATGAAGTTGGCGAGCAAGAGTTTGAGAAGGCAGCGGAGGTCCTTTGCATTGGCGGTGGTGCTTCTCTGCATACCTCGCGCCAACAAGCAATGGATGCGTGAGGTTAATGCAGCGAGAACCATCCATAAAGTCGCGCAAACACTGTGAAGTGGTCTATGCGCCCATCATCTTTGACATTGAGGATCACCCTGATCGCATCAACGTGGTGGTGCTTGCCGATGTTGGTATCACCAACTATCCGCAACCTCAAGGTCACAAAGATGTTGGTTGTGGCCGAGGCGGCCTGAACTGATCTCCTCTGCGGTGCTTGAAACTTCAGATCCTGACAATGAGCTCGAAGAGGCGGCACATTCAAGGAATCAACCCGAGGAAGGAGCAAGCCCAAAGGGAAGATCACGTTGCGGTAACATTTGGCAGCGAGCTCAACTTCAGGCGAGAGGTCACGTTTGGCGTTGCCGATTTCCCATTGCCCTACAATGGCATACTTGGCGTCCGGTGCTTGCCAAGTTCATGGCAGCTTCTCATTCGCCTACAACTTACTCAAGATGCCCGGCCCGATAAGCGTCATTTCTGTCCATGGCGACAAGAAGGATGCGCTTATCTGCGCCGACAAGATTTACGGGATGCGGCAGCCGCAGCGGATAGCAAACCACTTGCGGCTGAAGCTCCGGGGGAAGAAAAGACCACCAAGTCCGGCAAGAGTTCGATGCCCCCTCCGGCAAGCGCACCTCTTGGTGCTGCGCTACCGTCGAGGCCGCACCATCGAGCTCCACCGGCAAGTGCAAGAAGATGATGGCAGCTCCGCGAAGACCAGAAGGTGCCGCCAAGGAGGGCGGCTGGTGGTACCTTCACCATCGATTGCCACGCTTGACCCTAAATAGGAAGGCGAGCTCGTTGCTTTCTGCGGGCGAATGTCGATGTGTTTGCATGGCAACCATCGACATCCCGGTGTTCCTAGGAAAGTAATTGAGCACCACCTGGCTGTCTGTCCTCACATGCGGCCCGTCAAGCAAAAAGTTAGGAAGCAGCGGTGGGCGCCAGAATTCATAGCGGAAGAAATCAAGAAGTTGGAAGCAGCGGGCCTTGTGGGAGGTACTCCATCCCGTGGTTGGCCAATCCGATGGTTATGCGCAAGGCCAATGGGAAATGGAGACTTTGTATTGACTTCTGAGATGTTAATAAATCTTGTCCCAAAGACCCATTTCCCTTGCCGCGTATCGACCAGATTGTTGACTCCGCGGCTGGATGTGATTTGCTTTCATTTCTTGATGCATATTCAGGATATCATCAGATCTTCATGGCGAGAAGAGGATGAAGAAAACCGCATTCATTACACCATGTAGCACGTACTGCTTCATACGGATGCCTTTCGGTTTGAAGAATGCTGGTTCAACCTTTGCAAGAGTAGTCCATGATACGCAAGGCCAATGGGAAATGGAGACTTTGTATTGACTTTACAGATGTTAATAAAGCTTGTCCCAAAGACCCATTTCCCTTGTCACGTATCGACCAGATTGTTGACTCCACGGCTGGATGTGATCTGCTTTCATTTCTTGATGCATATTCAGGATATCATCAGATCTTCATGGCAGAAGAGGATGAAGAGAAAACCGCATTCATTACACCATGTGGCACGTACTGCTTCATACGGATGCCTTTCGGTTTGAAGAATGCTGGTTCAACCTTTGCAAGAGTAGTCCATGATGCCTTTGAGCCACAGATACATAGAAATGTAGAAGCCTACATGGATGACATAGTGGTCAAGAGCAAGGACAAAGCAACTCTAGTTCAAGATTTGGATGAGACTTTTGCAAATCTCGCAAGATCAACCTCAAGCTCAACCCGAGAAGTGCGTGTTTGGAGTCCCTTCCGGCAAGCTTCTCGGGTTCTTTGTATCTCGCGGGGAATTGAAGCCAATCCCGACAAGATCAAGGCCATTGAGCAGATTGAAGCACCAAAGCGCGTCAAGGATGTAAGAAGGCTTGCGGTTGCGTGGCTGCTCTCGGCGAGGTTTATCTCTAAGTCTGCTGGCGCGCATACGCCATTTTCAAGATTTTGAAAAAGGCGGGTCAATGAAATGGACTCCAAAGCGGAGGCTGCTTGTTGCGGAGACTTGAAGAGATACCTGTCCTCCACTCCAATACTTGTCGCACCTAGGCCACAAGAGAAGTTGCTGCTGTATATAGCGGCAACCAATCAAGTGGTTAGTGCTGCGTTAATAGCGAGAGGAGGCGATGATGAGCCGACAGCGAGGCGAGCGCATCCAGCGACAAGCGAGGAAGCTTCGCCGTCAAGCTCTGGTCCCGACAAGGACGGATCAGCGTGAGGTTGCGACAAGATCTGAAAAAGGATGGTGCAGCGCCCGTCTACTTTGTCGAGTTCCCTTCTCGGGGGCTAGGTCAAGGTACTACGGTGTGCAGAAGTTGCTTTTCGGCCTCCTCATGGCCTCGAAAGCTGCGCCATTACTTCCAAGCACATGAGATAACAGTTGTCACTCGCTTTCCATTTGAAGAGGATATTGCAAAATCCGGAAGCAGGAGCGGAATTGTCAGTGGGCCTTTGGAACTGTCAAGCTTTGGTCTCAAGTTTGAAAGCACTTCAACTATCAAAAGCGAGCATTGGCAGAATTCATAGCGAGTGGGCGTAGCATAAGATGAAGAAATTCGAGACAAGCATCCCGTCAAGGAGGCAAATAAAGAGTGGCTGATGTACTTTGATGGTGCCTTCTCGCTGCAAGGCGCTGGTGCCGGCGTGCTGCTTATCGCACCACGGAGAGCACCTCAAGTACATAGTCGAGATGCACTTTCCCAAGGAACAAGCAACAAACAATACTGCAGAGTATGAAGGTTTGCTTGCGGTCTAGAGATTGCGGTAGACCTTGGGATCAAGAAGCTCATTGTCGGGGGACTCGCAACTTGTCGTCCGCCAAGTAAATAAAGATTATCGAGTCCGTTGATGGAAGCCTCGTCGATGAAGTGAGGAAGCTAGAAGAGCACTTTGAAGGCCTGCAAATGGAACATGTTCCAAGAGCTCGAGAATGATATAGCTGATGGCCTCTCCAAATGTGCCGCACTTAAGTTACAATGGAACCAGGAATTTTTGTGCTCAAGCTGACTCAACCAACCGTAACACCATCAACGGGGACAGAGCAAGAAGAAAATTGGTTTCGGCGACTACTTTCCGTGAGCTCACTGGAGCCGCCGCCAAGAAGGTCCCTAAAATCAACAAAAATATCGAGGAGCGATCTGCTCCGACAAACCCTGGTTTGTTTCGTTGAAGCAGAGCGCTCCCGACAAGCTTTGCTCCGGCAAGCTTGCGGGGATCATCAAGCTCGGCGGAACCACGGGTTCTTGCCGTGGAAGCTAATGTTCCCTTGATGGTAGATGAGCCTTTAGTCCTTGTTGTCGAGCCACAGGCTCCGGCATGGGCGCAACAAATCGTCCATTTCCTTGGACAGGAGAACTTCCGAAGAGCAAGAAGAAGCGGAAAAAGTAGCCCGGCGGTCAAGTATGTATCGGTTTGTTGACAACATCACATGCGGAAGAAGACTCAGCAGTGAAATTGAAGTGTATTTGCGGGAAGATGGGCGAAGCTGTTGGCGAGATACATGGAGGCATATGTGGTCACCACATTGGCGCAAAAGCACTTGCCGGCAAAGCTTTCCGGCAAGGTTTCTTCGGCGAAGCCCTCGAGGATGCAAGCTGCACAAGTAACCAAGTGTGAAGCGTGCAGTTCCATTTCAAACAGATACACCAACCAGCTCAAGCTCTCGAGCGATCCCTTTATCCTGGCCCTTTTCGGTGCAGGGGCTCGACATCCTCGGCCCCTTCCCCGAGCTGTCGGGGCTTTGAGTACTTATGCGTCGCAATCGACAAGTTCACAAAGTGGCGGAAGTGGAACGATGAGGAAGGTGACAGCACAATCAGCGATCAAGTTCTTGAGTCAATTGTTTGCCGTTTTGGGATTCTAACAGAATCATCACCGACAGCGGCACACAGTTCCTGAGCCGCACCTTCATGCGATGCGCCCAAGATCTTGGCGCCAAGATCTGCTTTTGCTTCATTGCTCATCCGAGAAGCAGCGGTCAAGCGAGAAAGCAAGCGCTGAAGTGCTGCGGGGACTCAAGACCAGAACTTTCGACGAGGCTGCGCAAGTGCGGAAGAAGCTGGATCGAGGCTGCGGTGGTTCTTTGGTCGATCAGGACTCGCCGTCGAGCCAGCGGCGGACACCTTCGCTCTAGTCTATGGAGCGAGAGGCAGTTCTCCCACGGAACTTCGTATCACGGGTCACCTCGAGTGCTCGCTTATGATGAGCTTGAGCAAGAGCAGCTGCGACAAGATGACGCGCTGCTCCTCGAGGAGAGATCGTCTTGAGCTCTTGTCTGAGCTGCTCGTTACCCGGCAAGCTTTGCGTCGCTACCATAGCCGCAAAGTTAATGCGAGAAGCTTGAGGAAAGCGACCTTGTTCTTGGCGTGTTCAATCCGCCAAGAATTCCAACAAGTTGGCCTTGAAGTGGGAAGGCCCTTATCGGGTGAAGCGAGTCACTAGGCCGGCGCTGTCATGCCTTGAGACCGAAGATGGCGTTCGGTGAGCAATTCCTGGAATATAGAGCATCTTAGCAAGTTTTACCCATAAAGTAGCGATTTGCGGAACCCATTCGGCAACCACCCTTTAATACAAGTCTTGCAGCTGTTGCATGTAATCCTTTGTACAAAGCGGGCGCTGAGACCCGTGCATCGATAAAGCCTATGTGTTGCGCACAACTTGTCAATACATGCTTTCATAATCTTATATGCATGTGTTATCTAACATTTTGTGCAGCATCCACACCCGATAGCGATAACGAGCCACTAGGCTCCATAACTATTTTCTCTTCTTTCTTCTCAAACAAGAAGAAGGTTCATCCACCCACAAGTTAACCGGGAGGAGAAGATAATGGTGTGGGCCATAGCGTCGCTTCGAGGCTGTCGCCTTGCGGAAAATGGACAACAGAGAAGCTAAGTTGCTAAGTTTAAACAATCAGTTTTAAATTTTTAAGTTATCTTCCTCGAGCGATAGTACTTTGTATGGAAAACCTAATGCGGCGGAGGAACCGACTCGCGACTAGCTTACGCCCTTACTTTGTTTGAGTCAGCTCAACAACTTAAGCGTGCTGCAACTAGTTGCGACAAGGTTGCTTATCCGGGCGACATCGCCCGATGGGCTGCTGAAGTTCCGCACTCAGCGCTTCATGACAAAGGTGTTTGCACCGACAAAGTCCCCTAAAAGCGTAGGGCATAAACATGCAAGGAAAAAATCAAGTAAAGGAAATAACATTGCATTTGATTGCCTAAGATAGTGTATATTACATAATAACTTGTGCATGAGATCTAATAAATTTTTAGCCTAAACATGATCTACTGCGACAAGAGAAAGATAAGCTTAGCGGCCTAGTCCCTTGATCGCCGTCGAGCCTCTTGACTCCGCTCACCCTGTCACAATGGGTGCGACAAGGGCCTTGGCGCTTCAACATCAGCGAGATGGGCGGGGACTTGAGGACTTTGGTGAAATCGGCGCTTTGGGTTGCGGAAGGCCACTTTCATCGGCACCTTACAGAGAGCCCCGGCGCAAACTTGGCGCGACTCCTCCGCCGATTGCTTTGGGATCTCCTCCGGGCAGCTGGAGAACCCGTCAATACGCCCTTGAAGAACAGGCTGAGTTTGGCGCTGGGTTGGAGGTTCTCATCGGTGGAGTACCCAAGATCCACCATCCCGGCTCCATCAGCTCGTTATGGATGCGGCGGCGGTGTCCACAAGACCTTCTGTCGATTGCATTATGCTATCTACGAGATCATTACAGGCAGATCACGGCATTCGCCAACAGCTCCTCATTGGCTTTAATCTTCTCCGGCAGGCCCGTTTCCGCTCCTTGGCGCCGTTCAATGTCTCCGTCAAGGTGGTGGGTTTCAGCTCAGATCCGCCTTGGAGTCTTTGGCGGCATCGAGCTCTTTGATCTTGTCGGCAAAACGACCTTGCAACTTCGCCGAGGTGTAGGCGTCCTTCTCGCTTCGCGCTTCAACGGCGACCTCCTCGGCGCTCTTACGGAGGTGGACTCGGCTGAGCCACCCTCGTCTCCAATTCCTTCTTGGCGGCCTCGGCATGACCGCGGCATCCTTTGCCTCCTGAAGTGGCCCGCTAATCGATTGCTTTCGCGCCGCGGCAGATCTTCCTCATAGCTGTCGAGGTTGATCTTCCGCTGCGCCAGCTCACCGTCTTCTTGTGAGGCTTCTAGCCCGGCAAGCCTCTGCTGCTCCTCGACCTCGGCCTTTTCCAAGATGAAGGCCGTGCGCTCCTCGGCAAGATGCCCCCGCGCCTCTGCTATATCCCGGAGAGTTTCTTTGTTGGCGGCGCGGAGCTCTTCAGCGCGTTTCTCCAAGTCAGCTCCGCCCTCGCGACAAGCGCCTCCACAGACTCCGGCTTGGCTTGCCGGGCGGTGGGGCGACCGGCAACCTCCTTAGCAGCTGCTCCTCCTCAGGGCTACGCCGCTGCTGCTTTCGGAGCATCGACCAGCGACAGCCCGGCGGAGGCCAGCAGTTCCGCGTCGAAGGTCTCCCCTTCGGCCGGTGTCCTGGAGCTTGATAAAGACACCCTCGCCGGCCTTGAGATGGGCGCGGGCTGGGGCTCTTGGTCGGTGCGGCATCGATGGCAGGAGGACCCGTGATCCGGTCACGGCAGCGCTGGCGCCTCCTGCGGCCTCGGGGCCGTCGGTGTGATCGCGGATCCTCCCCAGCCTCTGCGCCCGACAGCTTTGGCGACCTCTCTGGCGGCGGACCCGCCAGTGCCGGCCTCCTTCTCCATATTGGCGGCGTCGACATTGTCGCCATTGGCGTCCTCCTCGCCGCAGCTTCGGTCTCCATCGGATCTCCGGCGGATGGATCTGATGGTCGGAGAAAGAAAGAACAAGTCAAGCAAATGTTCGAAGAGAAGAACGGAAGAAAAAAAGAACCCAAGGAAATTCTCAAACAAGAAAATTACCCGCAATGGGATCTATTGCCGCGGTCTCCTGGCCGGAGGTCGTCTGGCGCTGGCCCTTGTCGGGAGCTCCCCTTGTCGAGAGGCCTCCCTTGCCGAGAAGCGCTCCTTGGCGGAGAGTTCTCCCTTGGCGGCAATAGTTGAAGCAAGCGAGAACTTGGAAGTGACCTCGGTGCTTCATGAGGAACTCTCTGCTCCTACATAATTCAACAAACCAGATATCGGTGGACGGAGAAGCACCCAAGCACATAACCATGAGAAGTAAACCAAACACTTACGGCTGGGGGCTGTGCTGGGGCTGCTTTCTGTTGAAGGGTTGCCGGGTCCGGCAAGGAGTCCCAGACGTGCCCCCTGTCGCCATAGGGGAATCATCTGAGACGACAACCACAGGGGTCTTGGCCCTCTTCGACGCCCTCTGAGCTAGCGTCCTGAAGAAGGAGAAGGTTCAAAGTGAAGCCAGTCAGATATAAAATCAAGCAATAAATTGAGGATTACAAGTAGCGGCGACAAGATCTTACTCTTCCTCTTCTTCCTCGGGCTGAGGCGGAGAGATCAAGTCCGCTCGGCGTGATTTAATTGGAGAGAAGATTCCTTGGATGCTTGGCGGATCACGAGGGGCGTGACTCGTAAGGCCCGCTCCCGTTCTTTGGCGGCGGGAGGCGCTCCCAGCTGCATTGATGCTTGCAGCGGTGGGAGCTGTCGCGGCGGCAGGCGGCTGTTGGGCGTCTGCCGCCCGCCACTTCTCGGTCTTGCGGGCGTCTCCTTTGGCGGGGCGCGGGCTCCTCTTGCGGCAAGCTGCTTGGCGACGGAGGAAGCGCCACCGCCGGCTCTTCCGGATTGACGTGGGCTCGCCTGTTCCTCCTCATCGGCAAGCTCTTCTCGATCGGCAAGGCTTGCCGCCTCGGCTGTCTCCGCCTCGACGGTAAACCCAAACACGCCGGCGGCGGCAGCTTCGCCGCCTCCTCCAACCTTGTGGCGGCGCGGGTGAGCCGTCTCTCGCTTTCGTCGGCGCGGATCGGCACTCTCCACCAAGTTGTTGAAGACTACTGCACAACGCGTCGTGGCGGGCTCTGCCAAGTTGGAATGATTCCATGGGAATCGCACAACGGCATCATCGGCGGCGGATGCCGTGTCAACGACGAGTTGTTGCACAAGGGCACGACTCCCCTCGGCAACATGCACCACTCGGGTGATCCGCATCGAGCTTGAACAACTCCGCAGCATGCCGTCCAGCTCCAAGGTAGTAAAATTCCAGTTCGAGACCGGGCGCAGCCTCATGATGTCCGCCGCATTTTGGAATTCCCAAGCAGGCCTCCTCCTCTCCTGCAAGGGCGCAATGCTGGCGGCGAAGGAAATCAGCGCTAATCGCTCCTACGGTAAGCCCTGCTTGCGGAGACATAAATCCTAGTCACGATAATCCTCAACTTGCGTCCTCCAGCGCCAAGTTGCTCCAATCATTGCCACGCACTATGGGAGTTTAGGCGCGGGCGGTGAAAGGCTGTGGCTCCTCTTCTAAGATCCAACACCGATCAGCTCTCCACCTCCCACTTTCTACGCAGCTCTCCGTCAAGATATGCTTCCTTCTTGCCGATCCTAGGGACCCATGCAATCCCTCCGGCAAGCGGCTCTCCTCTCTCTACGCGGGGCATGAAGTAATGGCGGAAGAGTGCTACATTTGGGTGGACCCCGACAAAGTTCTCGCAGAGGTGTGCGAAAACGGCCAAGGTGAGGACGGCGTTGGGGGTGAAATCAAGGAGGCGGAGGCCATAGGTGTTCATGACATCATAAAAGAATTCAGAAAAGGGCGGGCAGAGCCCGCAAATGGAAAAAGCCAAGAAAGGGCACCCGATGAAACTTTCTCGGATGTGGCGGCGGAGATGACTCTTGTGCTTGGTGCGCCAGGTCTCCGCCGACCGTAAAAGATAGTACAGCTCCCGCAGCTCCTTCACATCCAACCGTGGGATCAAGAGGGCCCGCTCCTTCCACAACAAGCCCATGAGCCGCTGCGCCTCGGCCGATTTCATGCCTTTTCCCTTGTCGGCCTTCGGAGCCAAGGGAGAGGTGGTGGAGGAGGTCGGCGGCGTTGGTGGCGCGGTGGCAATGGAGGGGGCGTCGCTCTCTTTGGGCTCGAGAAGAAAGGGGGAAGCGGCGGGGTTTCGATGTGACAGCAAGGGCAAGTGGGCGCCCGCCCTGCTCCCCGCTTATAAAGGGGAGAGGGACGGGTGTTCCAATTTTCCCATTAAAAGCCCTGACGATCTTCCCCCACGACGCCACGTCCGATGACGTGACGCTCGGGAGGCGTGGTGGGTCCGTGGCTAGTAATGGCGTAATCCGGGCCGGCGTGCCTGTACTTTGCTTTTGGGCTGGCCCAGCAGAGCTCGGCGCTGCAGGTGGCCCAGTTCGGGGCTCACTGCCGGTGTACTAGAGTAGGGTACCCTAGTATCCCGAACTCGTGCACGGACGATTGCAGACCTCAAGGCCCGGCTGGCACAGTGACCAACAAGATCTTCCGGCTCCTTTGGAGCCATTCGAGCAAAGTAATCAAGGCCCGACAAGAGGAGCTTGCCGGAAGACCACTCAAGGCACGAAGGAAACAAGGCCCGGCGAGGAGCTTCTTAGGGAGGGCTTGGTGGCGACAAGCTCCGAAGGCGACAAGAACCTTGCAGCGGCAAGGTGCTTGCACACGGCAAGTGACCTCTCTTCATCTCGCTCCAGCTCATCCGCCAGCGATGTGACATGGGGCTTTCCGCACGCAGCGTGTCGTCCGGGTGTGCAGCCACCGGGGAGCAGCGATGAGCGGCGCTGACAAGCTACGTCGTGGCAAATAGAGGCGCGCAGCGGTCCTGTTACCATCGCTGAGGCGACTGAGACGGGCATTTATGACTCTTGTCCCTTGCCGTCAGAGTTAGGTATAGATCACTGTACACTGTACAAAGCGGTGTACCAACCTTTGTTTTTACTATCTTACCCTTGTCTACTTGCCACATGTGGTGACCCCTTGTGCCTATAAAAGGAGGCCCAAGTGCAACGTAGAAAGGGTTCGGTTCAACTCTGGCTTAGCTCATTCGACTCATACGAAGCCACACTCACTCAGGCTAGGTTTTGTAGCTTCCATTGCTCCCTAGCAAGAACACAATATAATCCACAAAGCAGCAGTAGGAGTGTTATCTCTCCGGAGAGCTCCGAAGCTGGGTAAATCTGCTCGTGTGCATCGCTTCGATCCGCTCTTTGCGCAACCTTCGCCCCCCTCCGAACCACAAGGAACCCAGGTCCCATAGGTGATCGCGGGACACGATCAGCTTCCCCGACAATGAATGATCTTATGCTCCTTTTGAGCCTGGGTGGCGAACCATAGGATGATCACATGGGTACCCCGGGATCTCCTTGGACAACACTGGATTCCCCAGGTGCCCACCAACAATCCACCCAGATGTGTGTTAAATTAACCACCTTAAATAAACCCTTAGTTCAATAATACTCACAACTGTTATGAATCTCTCAAACCAAGCCACGTCTGCGAGCATAGCATAGCAGTATAAGCATAACGTAGTAACTCCCAGGGTTTAAATAAAGGACAATAGGTTCTACCTCATCAACTACTTCCCAATACCCACATGTTATCAGACCTACTCATGCAATGTTTGAGGGTTGAGACTAATGCATAAAAACTGGGTATGAAAAGTATGATCAAAGTGTTACTTGTCTTGCTGACGATCTACAAACTCTAGAGACTCGTAGTAGCACGCTTCGCACTCCGGAAATTCTATCCCAAACAAACAATAGCATACATAAGCACTCAAGCATAGATGCAAGGGTAAAACTCAGATGAGAAAGTCCAAACTGAAAGTTCAACTGAAGTGCTTCGATTTGCAAAACGAACCAATCAAATCGGAGCTACGAAACTCAAACTATGATCAAAAGAAGTTCAAATTCAAATATGCTTGAAACCAACTTCTAAATTATCAAAGTCATGGTCAAGTTGGTTAACTGGAAAGAGGGGTTCGAGACGAAGATTTTGGCGTTGGTTTTGCTGGATTTGGACGAACGGTTAAAAATTTGCGAGTGATTTAAGATTAGGGGCTAATCTGCGATAAAAATAATCGCGGATAGGTCCTTGGCCGAAAATAAAATAAGAAGGAAAAGACTAACGAACGAACGTTCGTTATCAGAGACGAACGAACGAACGCGTTCGCGAACAGATGCGTTCGGGCGAACGTTCGCTAATTAGCGGAACCGAAAAACCGATCTAACCGATCAAAACGAAAAACCAAAAAAAGCAGGCGACAACGGCGGTTTTTACCGGTTCTTCGAACAAGACCGGCGGTGGCGCAGCGACGAGATCCGGCAGCGGCGGGCAAGCGTGGCAGCGGGTGCGGCGGCAAGTGGCGGCGGCAGTGAATTGCGCGGTGGCCAGCGGTGGCAGCGTTGGCTCGGCGGCGGTGGACAAGGACTTTCGGGATGGGGGAGGTGGTAATGAGCGACAAGATTATAAAGGCGGCGGCGGTTGGCTTGGGAGGGGCCGACCGGTGGAAATCCTCGGACTCCCCTTAGCGTCCATCTTGGCTGCGCAATGACAGGGAAAGTGGCGGCTGCCCAGCGAAGTGGGCAGTGGGTTTCGGCCTAGTCGGTTCGGGAATTTTTTTAAAATAAATTCCGCCGAAAAACAAAAATCCTAACAAATATAAAAAAGTTCTAAAAATTCCAAAAATAATTTTCACCGTCTAAATAAAATATTTAGAACAAAGTGAACATTTTTCTGCCTAAAAATGCAATTTTGAAAAATGCATATTTTTCTAATTCAAATAAAATAGCAATAAAATTCCAAGTAAAATATTTATTTGATTTTAACATTTTTTCTCCAATATTCCTCTCTTATTTTGGAAAAGTCATTTTATCTCCACTCATTTATTTTAATATCAGAAATATTTCAGAGAGAAAAATTATTAAAATCAAAATGATCTTGTTTTCAAATTTGAGAAAATTCAAATATGAAAATAAATGAAATCCCCAACTCTCACCGTGGGTCCTTGAGTTGCTTAGGATTTCTAGGATCACAGACAAAATGCAAATAAAATATGATATGCATATGATGACCTATGTATAACATCCAAATTGAAAATTTGGGATGTTACAAACCTACCCCCTTATGATGAATCTCGCCCTCAAGATTCGGGTTGGCTAGAAAATAGGTGCGGGTGGTCTTTCTGTAGGTCTTCATCTCGTTCCTAGGTGGCTTCATCCTCGGTATGGTGGCTCCACTGAACTTTGCAAAACTTGATAACCTTGCCGCGTGTAACTCAGCTGGCAAACTCGAGAATCTTGACAGGTTTCTCCTCGTAGGTCAGATCACTATCCAACTGAATTGCTTCCAGGGGCACTGTATCTCTTAGAGGAATATCAACCATCTCTGCATATCACTTCTTCAACTGGGAAACGTGAAACACATCATGAACTCCGGACAATCCTTCGGGTAACTCCAACTTGTAGGCCACTTCTCCCATACGTTCCAAAACTCGGTATGGTCCTACAAATCTCGGAGCCAACTTTCCCTTAACTCCAAATTGTTTAACTCCTCGTAGAGGTGACACACGAAGATAAGCTCTGTCTCCAATCTCATAGACTACCTCCTTGCGTTTGGAGTCCGCATAACTCTTCTGCCTAGACTGAGCTACCTTTAGTCTGTCTGTCGCGAATCAACTTAAACTTCTCTTCGGACTCCTTGAACAGATCCGGTCCAAACAACTGGTGGTCTCAAACTTCATCCCACATCAACAGTGTCCTGCACCTTCTCCCATACAAAGCTTCGAAAGGTGCCATCTTCAAACTTGCTTGATAACTGTTGTTGTACGAGAACTCTGCGTAATGTAAATTATCATCCCAACTAGATCCGTAATCTAATGCACAGGCTCTCAACATTTCCTCTAGAATCTGATTGACTCTCTCGGTCTGTCCATCTGTCTGTGGATGAAAGGCTGTACTGAACTCTAGCCTAGTACCCAAAGTCTGGTGCAGCTGATTCCAAAACTTCGAGGTAAATTGTGTCCCTGTATCTAATACGATGGTCCTCGAAACTCCATGCAGACATACGATCCTGGTCATATATATCTTAGCCAACTTCTCACTCGTATAGGTGGTTTTCGCTGGAATAAAGTGAGCCACATTGGTTGAAGCGATCCACTACTACCCAGATGGAATCATATCTGATCGGGTCTGGGTAATATCCTTCTTCATACCAGTCCACTAAACGCTCCTTCAAATCCAAATACATCTTGGTGTTTCCGGGGTGTATTGAGTATGGCGAGTCATGAGCTTCATGAAGTATTAACTTTACGATCTACGCATTATTGAGTGCGTATACACGGTCCTCAAAGCATAAGGTTTCGTGCTCATCCTCTAAAAAAACCCTTGGCTTTTCCTTCACTTATTTTCTCCTTTATCTCAGCAATTTCTTTGTCATCCTTACGAGCTTCTCGAATTTTCCCAATAATGTTGGTGAACCTCCATAGCTGCGACAAAACCTCTTGGAACTATCTCCAAGCGAAGTTCCTTGAGATCATCAACTAACTCCTCTGTAATGTAGCTTCATATCATAATCCTTTATAGCGCCAACCATCTCCTCCATCCTGAGATTCAGCTCCTTACGAGTGAAAATGTACTTCAAACTCTTATGATCCGTGTACACATTGCAGCGGTTTCCAATAAGAAAATGTCTCTGTGTCTTGGCGCATGCACTACGGCTGCTAACTCCAAATCATCGTGGCATAATTCAACTCATGCGGTCAAAGCTGTCGTGAGGCATATGAAACAACTCTTAGTCTCCTGCATAAGTACTTCTCCAAGTCCTTGGCGAAGCATCACAATATACTTGGAAATCCTTGCGTATATCGGAAGAATCAACACTAGGGTTGTAACCAAACGTTTCCTCAACTACGAAAACCGGCCTCACATTCATCCGTCCATTTAAACTTAGTGTCGTCCTTCTTCAACAAATTCGTCATAGGCTTCACAATCTTGGAAAAATTCTCAATGAATCTCCGATAATATCCCTTGAGTCCAAGAAAACTGCGGATCTCTCCTCTTGAGATGGGTGACAGCCAATCGGTGGTCTGATCGAACCTTTGTAGGGTCTCTTGCTATACCTTCTTCTAATATAACATGCCCAAGAAATCCAACTTCCTTCAACCAAAACTCACATTTGCTGAACTTGGCATATAGCTGATGTTCCCTGAGCTTCTCGAGAACTAAACACAAATGCTCCTTGTGCTCCTCTTATTCTTCGAGTATACCAAAATATCATTAATGAACACCACGACAAACTTATCCAGGAAATCCATGAACACTTTAATCATCATACTCATGAAATAGGCAGGGGGCATTTGTCAATCAAATGACATAGCGTGTACTCATATAGCACATACCTTGTGGTGAAAGCTGTCTTGGGTATATCCTGTTCTCGGATCTTTAGTGGTGGTATCCTCGATCGTAGATCGATCTTGAAATTACTTTAGCTCCTTGCGGCTGGTCGAACAAATCGTTGATCATCGGTGGTGGGTACTTGTTCTTGATCGTCACTTCATTCGATGCAAGATAATCAACAACCATTCTCAAAGATCTATCCTTCTTCTCAACCAAAACCTTTGGGGCTCCTCACAAAGGACGAACTTCGTCGAATGTAACCTTTCTCCAATATCTCCTTAATCTTCTTCTTAATTTCCTCTAGATCATTTGTGGGCATCCGGTATGGTCTCTTTGATATCGGTCCAGTGCCTGGCAACAACTCTATCAAAAACTCAATGTCTCGATCCGGCGGCATGCCTGGTAGTTCCTCTGGAAATACATCCGGGTAATCCTTCACTACATGCACTTCCTCCTGAAAAACTCCTGTGAGGGAATTCACTTGGAATCTAATCGATGGTCCTCGAAACTCCATGCAGACATACGATCCTGGTCATATATATCTTAGCCAACTTCTCACTCGTATAGGTGGTTTTCGCTGGAATAAAGTGAGCCACATTGGTCAAACGATCCACTACTACCCAGATGGAATCATATCCTGATCGGGTCCTGGGTAATATCCTTCTTCATACCAGTCCACTAGAAACGCTCCTTCAAATCCAAATACATCTTGGTGTTTCCGGGGTGTATTGAGTATGGCGAGTCATGAGCTTCATGAAGTATTAACTTTCTGATCTCTGCATTATTGGGTACGTATACACGGTCCTCAAAGCATAAGGTTTCGTGCTCATCCTCTCGAAAACCCTTGGCTTTTCCTTCACTTATTTTCTCCTTTATCTCAGCAATTTCTTTGTCATCCTTCTGAGCTTCTCGAATTTTTCCCAATAATGTTGACTGAACCTCCATAGCTGCGACAAAACCTCTTGGAACTATCTCCAAACGAAGTTCCTTGAGATCATCAACTAACTCCTGCGGTAATGTAGCTTCATATCATAATCCTTTATAAGCGCCAACCATCTCCTCTGTCTGAGATTCAGCTCCTTCTGAGTGAAAATGTACTTCAAACTCTTATGATCCGTGTACACATTGCAGCGGTTTCCAATAAGAAAATGTCTCCAGGTCTTGAGCGCATGCACTACGGCTGCTAACTCCAAATCATGCGTGGCATAATTCAACTCATGCGGTCAAAGCTGTCGTGAGGCATATGAAACAACTCTTCCGTCCTGCATAAGTACTTCTCCAAGTCCTTGGCGAGAAGCATCACAATATACTTGGAAATCCTTGCGTATATCGGGAAGAATCAACACTAGGGTTGTAACCAAACGTTTCCTCAACTACTGAAAACTGGCCTCACATTCATCCGTCCATTTAAACTTAGTGTCGTCCTTCTTCAACAAATTCGTCATAGGCTTCACAATCTTGGAAAAATTCTCAATGAATCTCCGATAATATCCCGCGAGTCCAAGAAAACTGCGGATCTCTCCTACTGAGATGGGTGACAGCCAATCAGTGACTGACTGAACCTTTGTAGGGTCTACTGCTATACCTTCTTCTAATATAACATGCCCAAGAAATCCAACTTCCTTCAACCAAAACTCACATTTGCTGAACTTGGCATATAGCTGATGTTCCCTGAGCTTCTCGAGAACTAAACACAAATGCTCCTTGTGCTCCTCTTATTCTTCGAGTATACCAAAATATCATTAATGAACACCACGACAAACTTATCCAGGAAATCCATGAACACTTTAATCATCATACTCATGAAATAGGCAGGGGCATTTGTCAATCCAAATGACATAACTGTGTACTCATATAGCCTGTACCTTGTGGTGAAAGCTGTCTTGGGTATATCCTGTTCTCGGATCTTTAGCTGGTGGTATCCTGATCGTAGATCGATCTTGGAAATTACTTTAGCTCCTTGCAGCTGGTCAAACAAATCGTTGATCATCGGTAGTGGGTACTTGTTCTTGATCGTCACTTCATTCGATGCAAGATAATCAACAACCATTCTCAAAGATCTATCCTTCTTCTCAACCAAGAGCACTGGGGCTCCTCACAGTGACGAACTTCGTCGAATGTAACCTTTCTCCAATATCTCCTTAATCTTCTTCTTAATTTCCTCTAGATCATTTGTGGGCATCCGGTATGGTCTCTTTGATATCGGTCCGATTGTTCGGCAACAACTCTATCAAAAACTCAATGTCTCGATCCGGCGGCATGCCTGGTAGTTCCTCTGGAAATACATCCAGGTAATCCTTCACTACATGCACTTCCTCCTGAAAAACTCCTGTGAGGGAATTCACTTGGATCCTCTTCGGCGCATGCCGCGACACATACTTAATCCGTTTACCCTCTGGGGTGGTGAGAAAAATTGACTTACTGGCGCAATCGATGTTCCCTCCATACATCGATAGCCAATCCATGCTTAGTATCACATCCAATCCTTGTGACTCCAGAATTATTAGGTCTGAGGGGAAAACGTGCCAACCTATGGTCAATGGCATCTGAAAACATCCTTGGCTTGCCATATACTCCGCTCCTGGCGATCTTACTAACATAGGTGTCTTAAGAACTTTGGTGGGCAACTTATACTTATCCACAAACCCCCTCGAAATGTATGAATGCGATGCACCTATGTAAAAAAGAACGATTGCAGTAAATGACTTAACCAAAAACTTACCTATAACTGCATCTGGCTGCTCTTCAACCTCCTCCACGCTAACGTGGTTCACCTATCCCCTGTTGAAAGGGTTGGGCTTCTTCCCAGAGCTTCCATTTTCGTTGCCATTCTTCAACTCAGAACAATCATTGGCGTAGTGCCCAGTCTTCGCACACTTGTAATAGGTGACATGACTCAGATCCTTTTTAGCGGGTGTTGCTGGGTTGGAACGGTTCTGGTTGTTGCTTGCTCCATTCCCATTTCCATTCTTGGGGCCACTGTGATTATGCGAACTTCCTCCATTATGGGTGTGGCCTCCATGGTTATGGGTATATCCTCCCGAGTTCGGGGTAAAACGAGGCTTCTGCGACGCTCCAGAATTATACTTCCCTTGTCCATATTTCCTTTTGTGGCTCTCTATCTGCTGTTGCTTCTCTTCAATCATAAGAGCCATGTCTACCAACTCCTGGTAGTTAGCAAATGTTGCCACCATCAACTGCATACTCAACTCATCATTCAGCCCTTCCATAAACTTCTCCTGTTTCGCGGCGTCTGTGGCCACATCATCCGGGGCATAGCAAGCTGACTTACTAAACTCATCCACGTACTGCCCCACCCCCACAGTACGGTTTCCCTGGCGTAAGTTGCGAAACTCACGCTTCTTCATGCTCGTAGCTCCAGTTGAGACATGTGCAGTACGGAATGCTGGCTGAAATTGATCCCAAGTAACATTTGCTATAGGGAAAGTGGCTGTGTAATTCTCCCACTATGAGGATGCGGGTCCATCCAGTTGGTGTGCGGCAAAGCGCACCTTCTCAGCATCTGTGCAACCTGTGGTGGTCAACTCCCTTCCAATCTTGCGTAGCCAGTCATCAACAACAATTGGCTCGGTGCTATTGGAAAACACCGGCGGATTCAACCTTAGAAAACGGGCTAAGTTGTCAACTGGAGGTGGTGGTGGCGGGTTGTTGTTGTTGTTGCTTGGTTCTAGACTAGTAGCTGCATCAAGGCATTCTTCTGTTGGATCAACTGAGTGAGCTCTGGTGGGAAGACAAATCCGGGGTCACGTCTCGGAGGCATCTGATGGGTTTAGAGGGGAGAGATTAGAATAGAATGAGGTCTAAAGGGGGAAGCACTACCCATATGCACATGAGTTAAACACATTCATATCACACCACTCAATTCAAACAAGGGCATACAAATGATCTAACTACCATTACAAAATACTCAGACTACTACTATATACATGGGGGAATACTACTGATAATATGGTGGTCAACTAGAAATTTTGATCGGTGGAAGACTCCATGATATCCGCTCCAGCTTCATCTTCGTAATCATCATCACTACTGTCGGGGTCGGAGTCAGTGTCGTCGATGATGATGTAGTCCTCGGGATGGTCGTCATCTCCTCCTGGCGCGGGGTCTCCCATGAATACTCCTAGCTTCTTCTTCAGGTCTTCATTCTTCTCCAGTAGTACTATGATTTCCTCCTCATATCCATCGCGTGTAGACTTGAGTTCCTCTTCAAGCTCCATGTTCCTGGTCATCACCTTCTTCAGATCTATCATGTTGGCGCACATTTGGTTCTCCTGGCGGCGAATGTGCAGGTTTAACTCCTGGATAAAGGCTGCAATGGACGTGTCCCTCCTGGTGCTGATCATCTCCCATTGCTCAACTCGGCACCCACATATTTGGTAGATGGTGTCCTTAAGATCCTTGTTGTAGACTTTGCCGATGCGTCCCATGGTGATGTGGGCTACCACGCTCTTTCCTAGGCTCCAGGTTGGTGCATCAAAGGAAAACTCTATGGGCTCGGTAACTGGCGCGAATGTCCTTCCTGGAACATGAACTAGAATCAACCAACACTCCTCTTCTAGTAAAGTGGCGGTGTAGGTCCCGATGAAGCTTGGTATTCCGATGTTCAGGTACCTAGTGACTTCCTTCAAGTGTCGTCTAAAGGACGTATCTTCATCCGGTTGAGCAAACTTGTTCCTTGGGTCCGCCATCTATAGAGTGGAAAATGGAGAAGAGTCAGAAATGAGTAGAGAAGAGTGACCTATGGCTTATCTTAGTGGTCGCGTCCTATAGTCAACGTGTCCTCTGATACATTCTTGTAGCGATCCGTCCTCAAACGGTCAAATCTCTATGCATAAGTGTCATCCCTGGATCAGTAATGCTGACACACACAATACTTGAAGGATTTATAACAGAGTGCAATCACACACGTATTACATTGAATGTCTCAAAAGAGAACTTATTACAATAATATGGCTTAAGGCCATCTAAATAAGATAACTGCGGAAGCATCGAAGGTAAATGAGTCCATCAACTCCATCAGCATAGCTGAGTGCACGGCAATGACCTAGCACACCTTACTCTTCGTCTGAAAAGTCTGCAACATAATACGTTGCAGCCTGAAACGGGCCAACACATGGAATATGCTGGCAAAATAACACTGTAGAGCAATGAACAAGGTAAATGCTAACACTACATGCATATATGGCTGGTGAAGGCTCTATGGTTATCATGTTTTTTTGCGAAAAGCCAATTTTTCCCTACTGCAAAGGAATATAATTTTAATTAACTACAAAGTTGGTTGATAAACATTGAGAATGGAAACCCCATCTCAATCCCAATTAAATAGTAATTAACAATCCAACAAAATTAATTTAGAGTGTTGTGATCACATCAATAATTCAAGAACCAGATACTCAAGATGTCCATAACCGGGGACACGACTAATCATGATTAGTTTGTACACTCTATAGAGGGTTGTGCACTTTTCCCCACAAGACTCAATCTCCTCCGTTGTATTTCTCGCACTGCATGGTGTTTGAGAAACGGATGACCGAGACACAGTCTTTCCGAAGAGGTCCCCTTAACCGATAGATAGGCCGGTACACCTACAATCCCCTACATCTGCTAGCCCATCATGGAAAGGATTCCCACAACTTACTCAACTATGCCAGAGCCCATAATGGCTTGTGGCTGCACACGGAAGTTTCTAGCATGAATGATCTTATGATCCCTTTGAGTCTGGGTGGCGAACCATAGGCTGATCACACGGGTACCCCGGGATCTCCTTGGACAACACTGGATTCCCCAGGTGCCCACCAACAATCCACCCAGATGTGTGTTAAAGTAGCCACCTTAAATAAACCCTTAGCTCAGTAATACTCACAACTGTTATGAATCTGTCAAACCAAACCACGTCTACGAGCATATCATAGTAGTATAAGCATAACGTAGTAAATCCCAAGGTTTAAATAAAGGACAATAGGATCTACCTCATCAACTACTTCCCAATACCCACATGTTATCAGACCTACTCATGCAATGTTTGAGGGTTGAAACTAATGCATAAAAACTGGGTATGAAAAGTATGATCAAATGTTACTTGCCCTGCTGGCGATCTGCAAACCCTAGAGACTCGTAGTAGCACGCTTCGCACTCCGGAAATTCTATCACAAACAAACAATAGCATACATAAGCACTCAAGCATAGATGCAATGGTAAAACTCAGATGAGAAAGTCCAAACTGAAAGTTCAACTGAAGTGCTTAGATTTGCAAAAAGAACCAATCAAATCGGAGCTAGGAAACTCAAACTACGATCAAAAGAAGTTGGAATTCAAATCTGCTTGAAACCAAATTTTAAATTGTCAAAATCATTTTCAAGTTGGTTAACTGGAAAGAGGGGTTCGAGACGAAGATTTTCGCGTTGGTTTCACTGGATTTGGACGATTGGTTGAAAAGTTGCGAGGGATTTAAGATCAGGGGCTAATCTGCGATAAAAATTATCGCGAATAGGTCCCTGGCCGAAAATAAAATAAAAAGAAAAAGACTAACGAACGAACGTTCGTTATCAGAGACGAATGAAGGAATGCGTTCGCGAACAGATGCGTTCGGGCGAAAATTTGCTAATTAGCGGAACCGAAAAAAAACCGATCTAACCGATCCAAACGAAAAACCAAAAAAACTGGGCGACGGCGGCGGTTTTTACCGGTTCTTCGACAAGACCGGCAGCGGCGTGGCGACGAGATCCGGCGGCAGTGCGGGCAACACCGAGGCGGTGGGCGGCGAGTCGTGGCGGCGGGCATGGTGGCGGCAAGCAAGGCGGGCTGCTCGGCGGCGTGGGCATGCTCTCGGGGTGGGGAGGTGGCGGGCGGAAAGCTTATAAAGGGGCAGGCGGCGCTTGGCTTGGGAGGGGGCGGCCGGGCGGAGTCCGCTCGGACTCCCCAGCGTCCGTCCTGCACTGGCAATGGGGGGAAGGCGGCGCGCGCGGGAGTGGGCAGTGGGTTTCGACCTAGTCGGTCCGTGATTTTTTAAATGAATTCCACCAAAAACAAAAATCCTATAAAATATATATTTTTAATGCCAATTTTTTTTTCACTGTCTAAATAAAATATTTAGAACAAAGTGAACATTTTTCTAGCCTAAAATTGCAATTCGAAAAATGCATATTTTTCTAATTCAAGTAAAATAGCAATAAAATTCCAAATAAATTATTTATTTGATTTTAACACTTTTCCTCCAATATTCTCTCTTATTTTGGAAAATTCATTTTTTCTCCACTCATTTATTTTAATATTGGAAATATTTCAAAGAGAAAAATTATTAAAATCAAAATGATCCTGTTTTCAAATTCGAGAAAATTCAAGTATGAAAATAAATGAAATCCCCAACTCTCTCCGTGGGTCCTTGAGTTGCTTAGGATTTCTAGGATCACAGACAAAATCCAAATAAAATATGATATGCATATGATGACCTATGTATAACATCCAAATTGAAAATTTGGGATGTTACACCGTGAGATCCCATCTTGGGGCATTTTCTGACGATCTGCCGGAGGGGGATTCGATCACGGAGGGCTTCTACATCAACACCATAGCCTCTCCGATGATGTGTGAGTAGTTTACCACAGACCTTCGGGCCCATAATTACTAGCTAGATGGCTTCTTCTCTCTCTTTGGTTCTCAATACAAAGTTCTCCTCGATGTTCTTGGATATCTATTCGATGTAATACTTTTTGCGGTCTGTTTGCCGAGATCCGATGAATTGTGGGTTTATGATCAAGATTATCTATGAACAATATTTGATTCTTCTCTGAATTCTTATATGCATGATTTGATATCTTGCAAGTCTCTTGGAATTATTGGTTTAGTTTGGCCTACATGATTGATCTTTCTTGCAATGGGAGAAGTGCTTAGCTTTGGGTTCAATCTTGCGGTGCTCGATCCCAGTGACAGAAAGGGAACTGACACATATTGTATTGTTGCCATCGAGGATAAAAAGATGGGTTTATATCATATTGCTTGGGTTTATCCCTCTACATCATGTCATCTTGCCTAATGTGTTACTATGTACTTATGAACTTAATACTCTAGATGCATGCTGGATAGCGGTCGACGTGTGGAGTAATAGTAGTGGATGCAGAATCATTTCGGTCTACTTGACACGGACATGATGCATATGTGCATGATCATGCCTAGATATTCTCATAACTATGCGCTTTTCTATCAATTGCTTGGCAGTAACTTGTTCACCCTCCGTAATATATGCTATCATGAGAGAAGCCACTAGTGAAACCTATGGCCCCCGGGTCTACTTTACATCATATAAGTTTTCGATATATAATTATAGTTTACTATTTATTTTGCAATCTTTACTTTTCAATCTATACAACAAAAAACCAAAAATATTTATCTTATTATCTTTATCAGATCTCACTTTTGCAAGTGGCCATGAAGGGATTGATAACCCCTTTATCACGTTGGTTGCAAGGTTCTTGATTGTTTGTGCAGGTACTAGGCGATTTGCGTGTAGTCTACTACTGGATTGATACCTTGGTTCTCAAAAACTGAGGGAAATACTTACGCTACTTTGCTGCATCACCCTTTGCTCTTCAAGGGAAAACCAACGCATGCTCAAGAGGTAGCAAGAAGGATTTCTGGCGCCATTGCCGGGGAGATCTACGCTCAAGTCAAGACATACCAAGTACCCATCGCAAACTCTTATCCCTCGCATTTCATTGTTTGCCATTTTCCTCTCGTTTTCCTCTCCCCCACTTCACCTTTGCGTTTTATTCGCCCTTTTTCGTTCGTCTCTTTTTCGCTTGCTTCTTGTGTGCTTGTGTGTTGGATTGATTGTTTGTCACGATGGCTCAAGACAATACTAAATTGTTTGACTTTTCCAATTCCAACAACAATGATTTTATTAGCACTCCGATTGCTCCTATTACCAATGTTGAATCTTGTGAAATTAATGCTGCTTTGTTGAATCTTGTCATGAAGATCAATTTTCTGGCCTTCCTAGTGAAGATGCGGCTACCCATCTAAACAACTTTGTTGATTTGTGCGATATGGAAAAGAAGAAAGATGTGGACAATGATATTGTTAAATTGAAACTATTTCCGTTTTCGCTTAGAGATCGTGCTAAAACTTGGTTCTCTTCTTTGCCTAAGAATAGTATTGATTCATGGAATAAGTGCAAGGATGCTTTTAACTCTAGGTATTTTCCTCCCGCTAAGATCATCTCTCTTAGAAACGATATTGTGAATTTTAAGCAACTTGATCATGAGCATGTTGCACAAGCTTGGGAGAGGATGAAATTAATGATACGTAATTGCCCAACACATGGTTTGAATCTATGGATGATTATACAAAAATTTTATGCCGGATTGAATTTTGCTTCTAGAAATCTTTTAGATTCGGTCGCGGGAGCTACTTTTATGGAAATCACTTTAGAAGAAGCTACTAAACTCCTAGATAATATTATGGTTAATTATTCTCAATGGCATACCGAAAGATGCACTAGTAAAAAGGTTCATGCGATAGAAGAGATTAATGTTTTGAGTGGAAAGATGGATGAACTTATGAAATTGTTTGCTAATAAGAGTGTTTCTTCTGATCCTAATGATATGCCTTTGTCCACTTTGATTGAGAATAATAATGAATCTATGGATGTGAATTTTGTTGGTAGGAAGAACTTTGGTAATAACGCGTATAGAGGAAACTTTAATTGCCGTTCCCTAGTTATTCCTCTAATAATTATGGTAATTCCTACAACAACTCTTATGGAAATTTTTATAAGATGCCCTCTGATTTTGAGACTAGTGTTAAAGAATTTATGAATTCGCAAAAGAATTTCAATGCTTTGCTTGAAGAAAAATTGCCTAAGATTGATGAGTTGGCTAGGAACGTGGATAGAATTTCTCTTGATGTTGATTCTTTGAAACTTAGATCTATTCCACCTAGGAATGATATCAATGAGTCTCTCAAAGCCATAAATTTCCATTGATGAGTGCAAAGAAAGAACCGCTAGGATGCGTGCTAAAAAAGATTGCTTTGTGAAAGCGTGTTCTTCTAGTTTTCATGATAATAATGATGAAGATCTAAAATTGATTGATGTGTCTTCTATTAAATATTTGTTTTCCAATATTTTTTTGACTGTAAACAGTAGGGTAAACACCCCACTGCAACTTTTATTAATAAATTAAAAGAGATAGCAGCAATAGTCTGGTGGGCTTGAGATAAGCCCAACAAAAGAAAACAAGAAGAACAAAAGAGAAACCACCAAAAAAAGAACTAAGATAAACTACAGCTGAGAACCAGAAAAAAACAAAAAACAACAAGGAAAACTATACATAATTACAACAATGAATCCAATCAAGCAGAGAACTGCACTTCATATTTCTTCTTGATCCTGAATTTGAGAAGCTTTAGCTCCTCAGTGAATATGAGTTTGCAGCCAAGAAATGAAGGAGTTATATTATAAATTTTTTTGTTGTTTCTAGATATCCAGATGGCCCATGATCCCAATATGATAATCTCCATAAATAAAGGGTAGTTGAGCTTGTCTTTGAGGTCTTGATATGCCTCTAGAACTGACAAGTTTGGTGTTCTTGAAGGACAGATGAAATCCCAGCATCTGATGGCAAAAGGACATCCCCAAAAAAGATGATGCAAAGTTTCTTCCTGTTGACAGTTCCTCACTGCACAATTGTAAACTTCCAATTCAAAGTTTTTCCTTCTTAAAAGATTCCTTGTGTTTACTCTGTCGTGCAATAGCATCCAGAAAAAAACTTTGTGCTTGGGCTGACAGGAGCTTTTCCAAATCCATGAGAAGTGTGGTGGAGTTTGTTTGTGGCCAATTAACACCTTATATGCTTTAATTGATGAATAGAATTCATTTCCCCAGATGTAGCTCCAAGTATCCAGCGCATCTAAGTATTCTGATTGTCTTATGGAAATGCACATGTCTTCCATTTGTAGGAACTCCTCATATGCCTGTGTAGTAAGAGGCAGATGGAATAAATCTTGGAGATATTCAGTGTTGATCACTTGTTGAACACTTGTGTGAGGATCTCTAACAAAGGAATACAGGTGATCAAACTTGTGCTTGAGAACAAATTGGTGCCACATATCATCCCAGAACAGAGCACTTTTTCCATCTCCCACATTGCATCTTGCTATAGCTTTGAACTGATCAATGAGTGCTAGATTGGATTTCCACCAAAATGAGCCCACTTTTTGATCCCCTGGAAGTTGCCCATTGCTGTAGTATGTTTCCCAAATTAAATTCACCCAAGGGATGTCATGTCTACTGTAAAATTTATGAAGATTTTTCATGAGCAGAGTTTTATTTTGTGTGAAGATATCCAGGACTCCCAAGCCACCCTGATTTTTCGGTCTGCAAACTGTGTGCCATGCAACTAAGGATGGTCTCCTATCTTCCATATCAGGACTCCTCCATAGGCAATGCCTTAAGTATTTGATGATCTGGTGTTTAATAGTGATGGGAATGCCCAGACAACACATGAAGTAAACTGCTAAAGAAGCCAGCACATATTTGACCAACAAAACCTTCCCTGCCTGAGTCATGAAAGTGGAAATGCCAGTAATCCTCTTAGCAATTCTATTGACTATAGGCAAAGACTGCTCCACCGTTGGTTTATAAATACCCAAAGGTAGCCCAAGATAAGTGAATGGAAATTGCCCTCTGGCACATTGCAAAGTGTTTGTGAAAATATCTACTCTGTCTTCTGCAATGTTTATTGGCACCATGATTGATTTCCCATAGTTTACTTTTAGGCCTGTGGCAGATGCAAATGTGTTTAGTAGAGTTTTGAGGCATACTAGCTATCTAGCACTTGCTTGCATGATAACAAGAGTATCATCTGCATACTGAACAACAGGGAAGTCAGGGCAGGAATTCACTTGAAGTGGTGGTGTGACTAAATCCCTTGTCATGGCTTTATGCAAAATTGATTGTAGCAAGTCAGCTGCCAGTAGGAACAGAAGAGGTGAAAGGGGGTCTCCTTGTCTTACTCCTCTTTTACAGTAAAATTTCTTCCCAGGTACCCCATTTAACATTACAGCAGAGGATGCAGAATTGAAGAGCATGTGCATCCAAGTTATCCACCTTTCACCAAATCCCTTAGCTCTTAAGATGTCAATTATAGCCTGATATTCAATAGTGTCAAAAGCCTTTTCAAAATCCAGTTTGATTACAAGCAATTCTTCTTTTGACTTGTGGCACTGATCTATATATTCATAGGCCCAACCAAGACAATCTTGAATCACTCTGTTCTTTAAGAATCCATATTGGTTGATATGTACCATCTTGAGGATTACTTTTTGTAATCTGTTTGCCAGCAGTTTAGTAATGATTTTGAGAACCCCATTAAGCAATGAAATTGGCCTGAAGTCATTAGGGGATATAGGTACCTCCTTTTTTGGAATGAGTGTGATATAAGAAGTGTTGATGCTTTCCAAATTCACATTTCCAGCATGAAAGGCAATGATAAGTTCAGTAACATCCAGTTTGATAATGTCCCAACAAGCTTTGAGGAACTCATTATTAAATCCATCAGGACCTGGGGATTTGTCTGTGGGCAAGTTTTTTACTACCTCATCAATTTCTTCCTGAGAGAAAGGTTTCTCAAGATCTTGGAAAATTTGTGGATCCACTCTGTTTTCATACAGGTCCTGTAAATTGAAGTGCATGGTATGACCATTGGAGTGACCCAGTCTCTTGTTAAAAGCCTCCCAAAGGATTGCTACCTTCCCTTCCTGATCAGTAATTTCCACTTGGTCCTCATTCATGAACATTGCAATTTTGTTATGCCTGTGATTAATTGAAGCCTTTGTATGAAAGAATTTTGTATTTTCATAACCAAATTTGACCCCCTTGATTTTACCTCTCTGCTTCCAATAAATCTTCTGATTACTGAGGACAGTTAGTAGTGTTTCTTTCAAGATCTCTCTGCAGTTATGCTCAAATAAAGTTAGGTCTCTGAATTCCTCCAAGAAGTCCCATAGCAATATACATTCATTCAACTCATCAATCTGCTTTTTGAGATAGGATAGGCTCTTTGCCCAAAGTTTGAGTGCTCTCCTCAAGTTTTTGAATTTAGCATTAATCTTCTTTGCTGGATCAGTATAACCAACAGGAATGTTCCATGCAGTTTGAACAATATCTTTGAAAGAGCTGTGCTTCAACCGATTATCCTCAAATCTGAAAACCCTTGACTTGGGTATTGTTGTGCCAATTTTTATTACACAAGGCAAATGGTCTGAAATTGTTTGCAAGAGGCAGAGCAGTGGTGTCAGGGTAAGTAGTCATCCATGCAGCAGAAGTGAAGAACCAGTCTAATTTTTCAAGCAGAGGACTATCTTGCATGTTGCTCCAACTGAACTGTCTCCCTTTGAGATGTAATTCAATTAGCCCCAAATTACTAATAGCTTCATTGAATAGTAACATCTGATTAACATCTCCACCAGGTCTATTTCTGTCTTCAGGTGATCTAATGAAATTAAAATCCCCCATAACAATCCAATCAACATCATCAGGCATTTGAATATTTGTAAACCAATCAATAAATTCCAGTTTCTCTTCAATGTTGCAAGGTCCATAGATATTTGTGAGGATCCATGGTTTAAGGGTGGATGTACAAGTGAACTACATAGTTAGTGAGAATTTATTTTGGAAGAGCAATTGACCATTAAAAAGAGTCCCATTCCAAGTAGTCAAAATACCTCCATATGCCCCAATTGAAGGCAGGTATTCAAATTTGTTGAATCTTTGTGGACAGAAGTTTTGAATATAGGCCAAATCAAAATTTTGTGTCTTTGTTTCTTGTAAGCACAAAATACCAGCAACACTTTCCTCAATTTTTTGCCTAATAGCCAGCCATTTTTCAGGAGAATTCAAACCCCTAATGTTCCAGTTCAAAATATTCCAGGGTCTGTTTCTACTCATGGTTAACTAACTGGTTGGATAAATTTTTATACTAGGCCCCATCTCCTGGTAAGATACCACACTCTTGCAAGGTATAGAAATTGGATGACTGTGACCCAATACAGTTTGTGATCTCATACAGGCAGTGACAATAAGCAGTGCATATTTTCAATAACATGAGTAACATATGTAACACAACATTCCTGCTAGAGAGCATAGTAACTTCAATATCTTCATAGAAGCCACAAATCCAGAGCTCAATCAGACTGATCAATACAGCAGCAGGCAAAAGAAGGCACCAAGTTTTCAAGACAGACATTAAACATGTTCTGAATACATCAAGCACATCAGATATCATACATTCAACCATCAAACTAGCCCTTCTCAAAATATTCCTGGCACTATTACTAATGTGACAGTTCTTCATGGCACACCCTAAGGAGTTGTAGCACCAGTGACCTTGGAGACCTTGGCCACATCCTCCTGGCCCTTCTTCTTGGGCCTCTTTGAAAGCTTGTCCTGTGCCTCATCCTCAGACACCTTGCAAAATGTTTTTGTCAGATTTTTACCACTTTGTTATGCACAATGGGTGGAATAGCATTACAAGGTAAGCAAGAGCTAGCATCACATGATTTCCTTCTATAACCATTGTTGTCTTTCTTAATTCGATCACTCCGTCTTACCTGAGTCTCCACAAGTGGCTCTTTATCTCTTCTTTTCCTTGAGACAGCTTCACCTAGTGACAACTGTATGACTTTATTGGGGAACACTTGCTTGAGTTGGCTTCCAGTTCCACTTGAGGAGTGAGCAGTAGGGCTTATACCCTCATTTTCCTTTCCCAGACTCAGCATTATTTCTTTGCAACTTGGAGCCTGTGAAGTAGCAGGTCTATCAGGTATATGGAATAAGATAGTATCTTCAGAATCACAATTTGTAGTAAGCATTTTCCACTGCTCAGATTTCAGCAGATGCATTACCCAACCGAACTTATGAGGAGTGAGGACATGATGTTTTCCAATATTAATCTTGATAAAGATGGGACTGGAGATGAGTCAACTTTAGTTAAAAGGCGTCCCAGTGATTCGGAGTTTTTAAATCTTGATGCAAAAATTGGTAAAAGTGGGATTGAAGAGGTCAAAACTTTACATTGCAATGAACCCACTATTTTGGATTTCAAGGAATTTAATTATTATAATTGTTGTTTGATAGATTGTATTTCCTTGTTACAATCCGTGTTAAATTCTCCTCATGCTTATGATCAAAACAAAGCTTTTACTAAACATATCATTGATGCTTTAACGCAATCTTATGAAGAAAAGCTTGAATTAGAAGTTTCTATTCCTAGAAAACTTTATGAGGAGTGGGAACCTAATATTAAAATTAAGATTAAAGATCATGAATTCTATGCTTTATGTGATTTGGGTGCTAGTGCTTCCATGATTCCAAAAACTTTGTGTGATGTGTTAGGTTTCCATGAATTTGATGATTGTTCTTTAAATTTGATACAGATTACTACAGACTGTTATGTTTTTGATAGATTCCGTTTTTCGTGTGTTGTTTGCTTATTTTGATGAATATATGGCCAGTATCGGGGGGTATGAACCATAGAGAAGTTGGAATACAGTAGGTTTAACACCAATATAAACAAAGAATGAGTTCATTACAGTACCTTAAAGTGGTGATTTGTTTTCTTATACTAACAGAGCTCATGAGATTTTCTGTTTAAGTTTTGTGTTGTGAAGTTTTCAAGTTTTTGGGTAAAGATTTGGTGGATTTTGGAATAAGGAGTGGCAAGAGCCTAATCTTGGGGATGCCCAAGGCACCCCAAGGTAAAATTCAAGGACAACCAAAAGCCAAATCTTGGGGATGCCCCGGAAGGCATCCCCTGTTTCGTCTTTGTCTATCGGTAACTTTACTTGAGGCTATATTTTTATTCACCACATGATATGTGTTTTTCTTGGAGCGTCTTGTATGATTTGAGTATTTGAATTTTAGTTTACCACAATCATCCTTGCTGTACACACCTTTTGGGAGATACATACATGAATCGGAATTTATTAGAATACTCTATGTGCTTCACTTATATCTTTTGAGCTAGTTAATTTTGCTCTAGTGCTTCACTTATACCTTTTAGAGCACGGTGGTGGTTTTATTTTATAGAAATCATTCTATCTCTCATGCTTCACTTATATTATTTTGAGAGTCTTTTAGAACAACATGGTAATTTGCTTTGACTATAAAATTGGTCCTAATATGGTTGGCATCCAAGATGGATATAATAAAAACTTCGATATAGAGTGCATTGAACACTATGAGAAGTTTGATACTTGATGATTGTTTTGATATATGAAGATGGTAATATTAGAGTCATGATAGTTTAGTAATTGTGAATTTGAGAAATACTTGTGTTGAAGTTTGCAAGTCCCGTAGCATGCACGTATGGTAACCGTTGTGTGACAAATTTGAAGCATGAGGTGTTTCTTTGATTGCTTTCCTTATGAGTGGCGGTCGGGGACGAGTGATGGTCTTTTCCTACCAATATATCCCCCTAGGAGCATGCGTGTAGTGCTTGGTTTTGACGAATTGTAGATTTTTGCAATAAGTATGCGAGTTCTTTATGACTAGTGTTGAGTCCATGGATTATACACACTCTCACCCTTCCAACATGGCTAGCCTCTTTGGTACCATGCATTGGCCTTTCTCACCTCGAGAGTTGGTGCAAACTTCGCCGGTGCATCCAAACCGCATGATATGATACCCTCTATCACACATAAGCCTCCTTATATCTTCCTCAAAACAGCCACCATACCTACCTATTATGGCATTTCCATAGCCATTCCGAGATATATTGCTATGCAACTTTCCACCATTCCGTTTATTATGACACACTTCATTATTGTCATATTGACTTGCATGATCATGTAGTTGACATCGTATTTGTGGCAAGGCCACCATGCATAATTTTTCATACATGTCACTCTTTATTCATTGCCCATCCCGGTACACCACCGGAGGCACTCATATAGAGTCATATTTTGTTCTAGTATTGAGTTGTAAATAAATAGAAGTGTGATGATCATCATTATTAGAGCACTGTCCCATGTGAGTAAATAAAAAAAGGAGAAAGGCAAAAAAAATGGAAAGGCCAAAAAAAGAGAAGGCCCAAAAAATGAGAGAAAAAGAGAGAAGGGACAATGCTACTATCCTTTTTCCACACTTGTGCTTCAAACTAGCACCATGATCTTCATGATAGAGAGTCTCTTATTTTGTCACTTTCATATACTAGTGGGAATTTTTAATTATAGAACTTTGCTTGTATATTCCAACAATGGGCTTCCTCAAATGCCCTAGGTCTTGGTGAGCAAGCAAGTTGGATGCACACCCACTTAGTTTCTTATGTTGAGCTTTCATACATTTATAGCTCTAGTGCATCCGTTGCATGGCAATCCCTACTCCTCGCATTGACATCAATTGATGGGCATCTCCATAGCCAATTGATTAGCCGCGTCGATGTGAGACTTTCTCCCTTTTTGTCTTCCCCACACAACCTCCATCATCATATTCTATTCCACCCATAGTGCTATGTCCATGGCTCGCGCTCATGTATTGCGCGGAAGTTGAAAAGGTTTGAGAATACTAAAGTATGAAAAAATTGCTTGGCTTGTCATCGGGGTTGTGCATGATGAGAACATTTTGTGTGACGAAGATGGAGCATGGCCAAACTATATGATTTTGTAGGGATGAGCTTTCTTTGGCTATGTTATTTTGAGAAGACATAATTGCTTAGTTAGTATGCTTGATGTATTATTATTTTTATGTCAATATTAAACTTTTGTCTTGAATCTTTCGGATCTGAACATTCATGCCACAATAAAGAAGATTTCATTGAAAATTATGTTAGGTAGCATTCCACATCAAAAATTCTGTTTTTATCATTTACCTACTCGAGGACGAGCAGGAATTAAGCTTGGGGATGCTGATACGTCTCCAACGTATCTATAATTTTGATTGTTCGATGCTATTATATTATCCGTTTTGGATGTTTAATGGGCTTTAATATGCTATTTTATATTATTTTTTGGGACTAACCTATTAACCGAAGGCCCAGAGCCAGTTGCTGTTTTTTGCGTATTTCAGTGTTTCGCAGAAAAGGAATATCAAACAGAACGAAACCTTCACGAGGATCTTTCTTGGAACAAACGCAATCCAGGAGACTTGGAGTGGAAGTCAGAGACGCAACGAGGCAGCCACGAGCCAGGAGGGCGCGCCCAGGGAGGGGTAGGCGCGCCCCCACCCTCGTGGGCCCATCCTAGCTCCACCGACCTACTTCTTTCGCCTATATATACTCTTATACCCTGAAAACATCTACGGGAGCCACGAAACCACTTTTCCACCACCGCAACCTTCTGTACCCGTGAGATCCCATCTTGGGGCCTTTTCCGGTGATCTGCCGGAGGGGGATTCGATCACGGAGGTCTTCTACATCAACACCATAGCCTCTCCAATGATGTGTGAGTAGTTTACCACAAATCTTCGGGTCCATAGTTATTAGCTCGATGGCTTCTTCTCTCTCTTTGGTTCTCAATACAAAGTTCTCCTTGATGTTCTTGGAGATCTATTCGATGTAATACTTTTTGTGGTGTGTTTGCCGAGATCCGATGAATTGTGGGTTTATGATCAAGATTATCTATGAACAATATTTGATTCTTCTCTGAATTCTTATATGCATGATTTGATATCTTTCCAAGTCTCTTCGAATTATCGGTTTAGTTTGGCCTACTAGATTGATCTTTCTTGCAATGGGAGAAGTGCTTAGCTTTGGGTTCAATCTTGCGGTGCTCGATCCCAGTGACAGAAAGGGAACCGACACGTATTGTATTGTTGCCATCGAGGATAAAAATATGGGGTTTATATCATATTGCTTGAGTTTATCCCTCTACATTATGTATTCATGTCATCTTGCCTAATGCGTTACTCTGTTCTTATGAACTTAATACTCTAGATGCATGCTGGATAGCGGTCGATGTGTGGAGTAATAGTAGTAGATGCAGAATCGTTTCGGTCTACTTGACATGGACGTGATGCCTATGTTCATGATCATGCCTAGATATTCTCATAACTATGCGCTTTTCTATCAATTGCTCGGCAGTAATTTGTTCACCCACCGTAATATATGCTATCATGAGAGAAGCCACTAGTGAAACCTATGGCCCCCGGATCTACTTTACATCATATAAGTTTCGGATCTATAATTCTAGTTTACTATTTATTTTGCAATCTTTACTTTTCAATCTATACAACAAAAATACCAAAAATATTTATCTTATTATCTTTATCAGATCTCACTTTTGCAAGTGGCCGTGAAGGGATTGACAACCCCTTTATCGCGTTGGTTGCAAGGTTCTTGATTGTTTGTGCAGGTACTAGGCAATTTGCATGTAGTCTCGTACTGGATTGATACCTTGGTTCTAAAAAACTGAGGGAAATACTTATGCTACTTTGCTACATCACCCTTTCGTCTTCAAGGGAAAACCAACGCATGCTCAAGAGGTAGCAATGATGACGATGATTTCCCCCACCGGGAGGGAAGTTCGCCCAGCGAAATCACTCCGCCGAAGGGCAATAGTGCTCCTGCCCAAGTTCCACCTCAAGACGGCGGCGCTCTGTCCCGAAAGGCCTCTCCTTATTTTTTCTAGGTCAAATTGACTTATATACCAGAAGATGGGCACTAGAGGTGGGCCGGGCTGAGCACAACCCACCAGGGCGCGCCTGGGGGGGGGGGGGGGCAAGCGCGCCCTAGTGTCTTGTGCTCACCAGGTGGCCCCCTCCGGTGGTTATTTGCTCCAGTATTTCTTAATTATTCCATAAAAAATCCTCGTGAAGTTTAAACCCATTTGGAGTTGTGCAGAATAGGTGGCCTGACGTAGCTTTTCCAAGTCCAGATTTCCAGCAGTCGGAATTCTCCCTCTATGTGTGTACCTTGCATATTAGGAGAGAGAAGGCATTAGAATTACTCAAAAAGCATTATTATGCATAAAAACAGTATAAATAACAGTAGGTAAACATGATGCAAAATGCACGTGTCAGGCTTCGCCTAAGCACCGCGAGAATATGACTGGGGGTGTAAACAGAGGAGGGGGCACCGCACACGGCTAACAATTGATGTTGTGTGTTCTAGGTACCCCCTCCCTACATATATATAGGTGGGAGGGGAAGGAAAGCAGCAAGGGTGCACCCCAAGTAGAAGGAATCCTAGTCTCGCACTTCCATATTTGCCGAAGGGGAAAAGGGAAGAGGAAGGAGAGAAGGAAGGGGGGGGGGGGCGAACCCCCTCTTTCCCTTCTCCCACTCGACCTCCTTCCTTGGGGGGGCGCCACCCTTGTGGGCTGGTGTGTCCGGCAAACCTCGGTACTCTGATAAATACCCGATACACTCTGGAACACTTCCGCTGTCCGAATACAATCATCCTATATATCAATCTTTATCTCTTGACCATTTCAAGACTCCTCATCATGTCCATGATCTCATCCGGGACTCCAAACAACATTTTATCACCAAATCACAAAACTCATATAATACTAAATCTTCGTCGAACGTTAAGCGTGAGGACCCTACGGGTGCAAGAACTATGTAGACATGACCGAGACACCTCTCCGATCAATAACCAATAGCGTGCTCCTACATATTGTACAAAGATCTTTATTGGTCGAACCATTATGACAACATACGTTATTCCCTTTGTCATCGGTATGTTACTTGCCCGAGATTCAATCGTCGGTATCCAAGTTCAATCTCGTTACCGGCAAGTCTCTTTACTCATTCCGTAATACATCATCTTGTAACTAACTTATTAGTCACTTTGCTTGCAAGGCTTCTTATGATGAGCATTAATGAGAAGGCCCAGAGATACCTCTCTGATACTCGGAGTGATAAATACTAATCTCGATCTATGCCAACCCAACTAACACCTTCAGAGATACCTGTAGAGCATCTTTATAATCACCCAGTTACGTTGTGACATTTGATAGCACACAAGGTATTCCTCCGGTATCCGGGAGTTGCATAATCTCATAGTCGAAGGAATATGTATTTGACATGAAGAAATAAATAGCAATAAAACTGAACGATCAATATGCTAAGCTAACGGATGGGTCATGTCCATCACATCATTCTCCTAATGATGTGATCCCGTTATCAAACGACAACTCATGTCCATGGTTAGGAAACCTTTACCATCTTTCATCAATGAGCTAGTCAAGTAGAGGCTCACTATGGACACAGTGTTTGTCTATGTATTCACACATGTATTTGGGTTTCCGATCAATACAATTCTAGCATGAATAATAAACATTTATCATGAATAAGGAAATATAAAATAACAACTTTATTATTGCCTCCTGGGCATATTTCCTTCAGTCTCCCACTTGCACTAGAGTCAATAATATAGATTACATTGTAATGATTCTAACACCCATGGAGTCTTGCTGCTGATCATGTTTTGGTCGTGGAAGAGGCTTAGTCAACGGGTCTGCTACATTCAGATCCGTATGTATTTTGCAAATCTCTATGTCTCCATCCTTGACTTGATCACATATGGAGTTGAAGCGTCTCTTGATGTGTTTGGTTCTTCTGTGAAATCTGGATTCCTTCGCTAAGGCAATTACTCCAGTATTGCCACAAAAGATTTTCATTAGACCCGATGCACTAGGTACTACGCCTAGATCGGATACGAACTCCTTCATCCAGACTCCTTCATTTGCTGCTTCCGAAGCAGCTATGTACTCCGCTTCACACGTAGATCCTGCCACGACGCTCTGCTTGGAACTGCACCAACTGACAGCTCCACCATTAAATATAAATACGTATCCGGTTTGTGACTTAGAGTCATCCGGATCAGTGTCAAAACTAGCATCGACGTAACCATTTGCGATAAGCTCTTTGCCACCTCCATAAACGAGAAACATATCCTTAGTCCTTTTCAGGAACTTTAGGATGTTCTTGACCGCTGTCTAGTGATCCACTCCTGGATTACTTTGGTACCTCCCTGCCAGACTTATAGCAAGGCACACATCAGGTCTGGTATACTACATAGCATACATGGTAGAACCTATGGTTGAGGCGTAGGGAATGACTTTCATTTTTTCTCTATCTTCTACAGTGGTTGGGCATTGAGTCCGACTCAACTTCACACCTTGTAACATAGGCAAGAACCCTTTCTTTGACTGATCCATTTTGAACTTCTTCAAAACTTTATCAAGGTATGTGCTTTGTGAAAGTCCTATTAAGCATCCTGATCTATCTCGATAGATCTTGATGCCCAATATATAAGCAGCTTCACCGAGGTCTTTCGTTAAAAAACTTTTATTCAAGTATCCTTTTATGCTATCCAGAAATTCTAGATCATTTCCAATCAACAATATGTCATCCAAATATATCATTAGAAATGCTATAGAGCTCCCACTCACTTTCTTCTAAATACAGGCTTCTCCGAAGTCTGTATAAAACCATATGCTTTGATCACCTCATCAAAGCATATATTCCAACTCCGAGATGCTTGCACCAGTCCATAGATGGATCGCTGGAGCTTGCACACTTTGTTAGCACCTTTAGGATCGACAAAACCTTCTTGTTGCATCATATACAACTCTTCTTTTAGAAATCCATTAAGGAATGCAGTTTTGACGTCCATTTGCAAGATTTCATAATCATAAAATGTGGCAATTGCTAACATCGGATAGACTTAAGCATCACTACGGGTGAGAAAGTCTCATCGTAGTCAACTCCTTGAACTTTTCAAAAACCTTTCTGAAAGCACAAGTGCTTCCTAGGTGATCTTGGTAATTAATGTCAACATATCTCTTGTTGGACTAATATTTTCATCTTGTATATTTCAGAAAGTCCAACAAAGGCGTGGCATGGACAAGAGGATGTGGAACCCCTTCAAGGTGCTAAGGACAAAGATTGGCAAAAGCTCAAGACTCTTCATTTATATTTTAGTGATCCAAGATCACATTGGGTCCATAGGAAAAGCCAATACTATTAAAAGGGGATGAGGTGTTGCATAATGGTCTACTTGCTCAAAATGCTTAGTGATATTCTCCAAAGCCCTCAACCACTCTCTCAGTTCCAAATATGTCCGAAACCTAAAGTCAAACTCGGCCCCATCGATTTGATCCATCCGACGCCACCGAGTTCACTTGACATAGCCACTGCCAGAAACCCTAATCAATTCGGTCTCACCGAGATGGCCTTGCAAACTCTGTGTTACCTATTGTAATTATTTTGGTCTCACCGAAATGTGCAATCGATCCCACCGAGTTTGCCTGACCAACTCTCTGTTTGCTCATTGCTGAAATCGGTCTCACCGGGTTCATGCAATCCGTCACACCGAGATGAGGTTTTGCCCTAACCCTAGCACATCGGTCCCACCGGGTTGATCATGTCGGTCCCATCGAGAATCCTAACATTCACGTTTTGAACTGAATCGGTCTCACCGAGTTCACCTATTCTATCTGACCGAGTTGGATCAAATGTGTGTAACGGTTAGATTTTGTGTTTAGGTTATATATAACCCTCCACCCCCTTATCTATTCAAGAGAGAGCCATCAGAATGTTCCTACACTTCCACTACTCATTTTCTGAGAGATAACCACCTACTCATGTGTTGAGACCAAGACATTCCAGTCCAACCACAAGAATCTTCATCTCTAGCCTTCCCCAAGTTGCTTTCCACTCAAATCATCTTTCCACCATAGCCAAATCTGTGAGAGAGAGTTGAGTATTGGGGAGACTATAATTTGAAGCACAAGAGCAAGGAGTTCATCATCAACACACCATATATTACCTTTTGGAGAGTGGTGTTGTAACGCCCCAGACACACCCGCCGGTGGTCGTTACTCCTGGCGGGATCTAGACTGGCCCCACAGATCAATACTAGTCTTTTCTGCGCACTTTGTCCTCACTCGTGCACACCCGGGAGCAACTTCCCGGTCGGTCACCCATCCTGAAATTACTCTAAGCTAAGCATGCTTAACTTTGGAGCTCTGTACAAATGGGCTTCCGGAAAAGAAGGAATTCCTTATTGATATGAGCAGTCTATCATCCCTATTCAGCCAGGCTATCACATACACCCCAACTCAGAGGAACCGACGTCCTCGTCGGGCCACATGATCGTTTCCTCTTGGCACATATGTCTGTGCATCCAGTCCGGTACATGTGCCATGCCGTGTGCCATGACGGGTCACAATCATCATGAACAACATGACCGCACATCTGTCCACAAACATCTGTGTAACCGCGAGGGTCGGCTCTGATACCAACTTGTCATGCCCCAGACACACCCGCTGGTGGTCGTTACTCCTGGCGGGATCTAGACTGGCCCCACAGTTCAATACTAGTCTTTTATACGCACTTTGTTCTCACGTGTGCACACCCGGGAGCAACTTCCCGGTCGGACACCCATCCTGAAATTACTCCAAGCTAAGCAAGTTTAACTTTGGAGCTCTGTCCGAATGGGCTTCCGGAAAAGAAGGAATTCCTTATTGATATGAGTAGTCTATCATCCCTTTTAAGCCAGGCTATCACAGGTGTCTCCTAGATTGGTTAGGTGTCACTTGGGAGCCTCCGTCAAGATTGTGGAGTTGAACCAAGGAGTATGTAAGGGCAAGGAGATCGCCTACTTCGTGAAGATCTACCCAAGTGAGGCAAGTCCTTTGTGGGCGATGGCCATGGTGGGATAAACAAGGTTGCTTCTTCGTGGACCCTTCATGGGTGGAGCCCTTTGTGGACTCGCGCAACTGTTACCCTTTGTGGGTTGAAGTCTCCACCAATGTGGATGTACAATAGCACCACCTATTGGAACCACACCAAAAATCTCCGTGTCTCCAATTCCGTTTTCACACTCCAATCCCATCCCTTTACTTTCTTGCAACTTGCATGATTTACTTTCCGCTGCCCATATACTCTTACCATGCATGCTTGAAAATGTATTGTGAATGCTTAAACTTGTGTTAAAACTCCACCTCAACTTGAAGAACTTAAAAACTGCTACTTTTGCTTGTTGAGGGTCTAATCACCCCCTCTAGACACCTCTTCTTGATCCTTTCAATTGATATCAGAGCATTGGTATCCATTGCTTTAGTTTAATCACCATTGGAGGAAGATGGATGAGTCTACAATGGGGAGTTTCAGACATGGAGTGCCTATGCTTGATGGAGAGTTCTTTAATGCTTGGAAAAATGGGATGCTTGAGATTTTCAATGAATATCACTTGAACAAGTACATTACTAGACCTTTTGTGCCTCTTGTTGATCCATTGCATCCTACCCCCGATGAGTCTCTTGACATGATCCGCAATCTTAGAACTATCAATCTTATCATTAGAGGATTGCCTAGAAATTTGATTGTATGCTTGCCTACTCTTGAATGTGCTTACACCATATGAAAATTTACTGAGGAACATTTTCCAACCTATTCCTTGAAAAATCTAGATGAGATTCTTCAAAAGTCCATAGCTTCTCATAAAATGAAACCTAGTGACCCTAAGTTTGATTATTGTTTTTGAGCTTCTTGACCTTATGCGTGCCAAAGGAGATGCTGGAGCCATTAGTAGCATTATCTCTCAAGTCATTAGAATTCATAAAGATGCACATTGCCATGCTCATACATCTAATGAATCACTCTCTCTAGGTGATGATCAATCACAAGATGATGTTGAACATGGATACTATGAAGAGGATGATGATAGTGACTTTGATCTCGATGAGTCTATGAGACACTTTGGTCTTATGGCTAACCTTCACGACTACATGGCTGGAGGAAAGGAATGGGTTCTTGATAGTGGATGTACCGATCACATGAACGGAGACAAGGATATGTTTCGTGAGATTGCTGAAAATGACGACCCTCGAATGTATGCCACTTTTTGTGATAACTCAAAGGGTAAGGTGGCCATCTCACATGACATCTCCATCCAAAATGTTATGCTTGTTGAATCTCTTGGATACAATTTACTTTCCGTATCTAGATTAGCTGATTTCAATTTCAACATCCTATTTACTGAAGTATATTGCCAAGTGTTTCGAAGAGATAATCATAATATGGTCTTTACCGGTATACGTAGAGGTGATCTATACATTGTTGATTTCACTAAAAAGGCTCAACCTAGAACTTGCTTAATTGCTAAATCATCTAAATGTTGGTTGTGGCATAGAAGGTTAGGCCACGTGGGCGTGCGAAATCTTGATAAGCTTATTAAAGGTGATCATATCCTTGGAGTTAAAGACGTTATATTTGACAAGGATAGACTTTGCGGTGCTTGTCAGGCAGGAAAATAGGTTGGAGGAAGCCACCCCATGAAAAACATAATGACCACGAGAAGACTGCTTGAGCTACTTCATATGGATCTTTTTGGTCCAAATGCCTACAAGAGTCTCGGTGGTAACTCATTCGGTTTAGTCATTGTCGATGACTTTTCAAGATTTACGTGGGTGTTCTTTCTTGATGATAAATCGCAGGTCCAAAAGATCTTCAAGAACTTCACTAGGAAGGCCCAAAATCAATTTGAAGTGAAGATCAAGAAGGTTCGCAACGACAACGGAATGGAGTTCAAGAACGCTAATGTGGATCGTTTTCTTGATGAAGAAGGGATTTCACATGAGTTCTTGGCTACGTACACAACTCAACAAAATGGAGTTGTTGAATGGAAGAACCGGACACTTACTAATATGGCGAGAACGATGCTTGATGAATACAAGATGCCAAAACACTTTTGGGCAGAAGCGGTTGAGACAACTTGTCATGCAACTAATCATCTATATCTTCACAAGCTTCTTGGCAAGACGGCATACGAGCTTATCACCGGTAACAAACCCCAAGTTGGATACTTTTGAGTATTTGGCTCAAAGTGTTACATTCTTGATAAGCATCATCATTTGAAAATTACTCCTAATTCTCATGAAGGTTTCCTACTCGGTTATGGCTCAAACTCTCACACTTACCGTGTCTACAACAATTTCACCTGAAAGGTTGAAGAGACGGTAGATATGAAGTTTGATGAATCTAACGGCTCGCAAGTAGAGCAATTGCCAAATGATGTAGGAGATAAAGATCCCTCAGAAGCAATCCAAGACTTGTGTATTGGCAAGATTCGCCCAACGGAGGTAAAGGAGAGTACCTCGTCCATTCAAGTGGGATCCTCAAGTTCATGACAAGGTGAACCACGAGTTGGCTTGGAGGCATCCACAAGTGGAACACGCCAAGACGAAGCAAACGAGGAAGTACAACAAGATGAACCTCATCAACCTCCTTCTCCACCTCCACAAGAGAACAACAACACCAACAATGAACTAGGCCAAGAGAAAGAACAAGATGATGAAGAGGATGTTCCACCCCGACCCAAACAAAAGCTCTCACGAGTTAGAGCAAGAGTTTCAAGAGATCATCCCGTCGAACAAATCTTTGATGATATTCAAACCAGGAGAATTACTCGCTCTAAAACTCGTTTGGCTAGTTTTTGTGAACATTATTTATTCATTTATAGCATTGAACCTATGAAGGTTGAAGAATCTCTTGATGATCCAGATTTGGTGAGCACCATGCACGAAGAGCTACACAATTTCAAGAGAAACCAAGTGTGGACATTGGTAGAAAAGCCGGACAACAACCAAAATGTCATTGGAACCAAATGGGTGTTTCGGAATAAGCAAGATGGAGATGGACAATTTGTACGCAACAAGGCCCGACTTGTCGCCCAAGGCTACACTCAAGTCGAAGGTATGGACTATGGTGAGACATATCGCTGATTACCAGCAGCTCCTATGACTCGAATACACATCAATTTTTGAGCTCCACTATTATCTGCTACATTTAAAAGGGTCTGAGGTTGAATCATATTATTTTGATTTCAATTTATTATTTCAATGCAAAAGGATTTTCGGGAATTTTAGACCAAGCTTCTGATAAACTAAGATTTTCGGCTAAACCATTGATAACTCTTCGATATATTTCCTGCTGAAAGTATCCCTGATCCCACTGATAACGAGTAGGCTGAAATAATTCGACTAGGGTCATTGCTGACCCATACCACATAGTTCCAGCAACCCCGTTGCTAGACTTGAGTCCATCTGCATCGTGTGTCGGTGTACTAGAGTAGGGGTACCCTAGTATCCCGAACTCGTGCACAGACGATCAATGCACACCAGCAGCAGGGCTGGCACTGGTGACCGCCAAGATCCTCAGTGGCTCCTTTGGAGCCACTCAAGAACAAAGTAATCAAGGCCCCGGCAAGAGGAGCTTGCCGGGAAGGCCACTCAGGGCACAAAGGAAACAAGACCCCGGCAAGAGGAGCTTGCCGGGAAGGCTTGGTGAGCGACAAGCTCCCGAGCGCGACAAGAACCTTGCCGCGGCAAGGCGCTCGCCGCGGCAAGTGACCTCTCTTCATCTCCGCTCCAGCTCATCCGCCAACGTGTCGCCATGGGGCTTTCCGAACGCAGCGTGTCGATGGGCTGTGCAGCCAGTGAGCGGCGATAAGCGGCGCCGACAAGCTACCATCGTGGCAAGCGGAAGCGCACTTGCGGTCCTGTTGCCTTTTTCAGCGACAGGACGGACATTTATGGCTTTTGTCCCTTGCCGTCGAGTTAGGTACAGATCACGTACCTTTACAAAGCGGTGTACCAACCAATGTGTTTACTATTTTACCCTAGTCTACTTGCCACCTGTGGTGACCCCTTGTACCTATAAAAGGAGGCCCAAGTGCAACGTAGAAAGGTTCGGCTCCGGCTTAGTTCACTCGACTCATTCGATACACACATACTCGAGCTAGGTTTTGTAGCCCTCATCGCTCCCTAGCAAGAACTCAAATAATCAGACAAGCAGCAGTAGGAGTGTTATCTCTCCGGAGAGCTCCGAAGCTGGGTAAATCTGCTCGTGTGCATCGCTTCGATCCGCTCTTTGTGCAATCTCCGCCCCCCTTCGAACCACAAGGGACCCGGTCCCATAGGTGTTCGTGGGCCACGATCAGCTTCCCCGACATCTTTGGCGCGCCAGGTAGGGGGCGTCGAGGCTGTGTGAACCTGATCCAGCGGTCACACGAGCAACTTCAACATCATCTTCATCAACATGGCACCGAAGAAGAAGTCTTCGGCAGCAGCAGAGCCGTCCGCGTCAAACCCACCACCACCAGAGCTGACGGGTGGTGGGGAAGACGCTGGCGGAGGAACGGGCGTCGTCGAGAGAGCCCACAACGCCGCCAGGTCCAAAGACAAGGCGGCACAGGCGTCGGCGTCCGAATCCGCACCGCGTCCTTCTCAGGAGGCGCGGGACCGACAGCGTCATGATGCTCGCAGCACCATACGCTCGTTGGATCAAGGCCAAGCTGGAGGATCCCGAGGCCCTCGAGACCCGCATGCACGCCAGCATGCCGGTACGAGCGGAGTACGGTCGCTTGGGAGGGATACTGCTCCTCCTAACTTGGTTAGGAGTCCGAGCACATCCCGTTCCTCGCTCCGTACGCCATTGCCACCCACCACTCCAGCGGAAGCCTTGGCGAGAGCTCAGCTACTTTTAGACTACCCTCCAACGGCCGACAAGGTCGACGAATGGAGGGCCACAATCCAAAGTCTCATCGGCTTTGCCAATGGCGACGTTCCGCGGCAACCAACTGCGTCCTTGCCGCGGCGAGGCGACGAGGCACGAGCCGGTGGCGACGAAACCTGCGGGGGTGACACCACCATGCACTCCCCTTCCCGAAGGCCAAGATCACCAGCTCCCCGGATCCACATCGACAGCGACTCCACCGCATCGTCGGATCCACGAGCTCGCCCTGATCAGCGCCAAGTTCTTAAGGAACGACAAGAAGAAGACGCTCGAACCCGCATCGAACACCGAAGAGAAGCACAGCGTCAATCCGACAAGCGCGCTGGGCCCACTGTCGATATGCATGCGCCAGGGGAACCAGGCGACTTGCCGTACGCGGTAGGTTGCCCTGCGTTCACCCGTGAGCTGCGGCAAGTCCAGTGGCCCGACAAGAAAAACTTCAAACCAGATGTGCGAGTAAAGAAATGCGATGGCAGGACACACCCATCGGAGTTCCTCAGCATCTACACCATCGCGGTGCAGGCTGCGGGGGGACGAGACGACAAGATCCTTGCCAACTACTCCCCTCTGGTGCTCAAGCCAAATGTCAGATCTTGGCTCATGCACTTGCGGACAGTTCCATATCCTCCTGGGCAGATCTGTGCCATCGGTTTGTTGGCGCCTTCACAGCGACCACAAACCTCATGGCGTGAGAGTGACCTTCACCGCTTGCCCATAAGGAGGAGAGTCCTGCGCAAGTTCATCCGGAGATTGATCGTGTGCATTACAACATCCCAGACGTCCACCCTGCCGCGGTGATCAGCGCGTTCCATCAGAACGTGCGGAACCGCAGGATGAGGGAGGAAATGGCGATGTGCAAAGTAAAAGACGTCAGCGAGCTCTATGCCCTGGCCGACAAGTGTGCACGTGCTGAGGAGGGAAGAAGACTCCCAGGAGAGAATGTGGGAGCAGAATCTGACAGTGAAGAGACCACCCCGGCAAGGAAGAGCCGGCGGCGGAACAACAGAAGGAAGAAAAACAAGGAGGTACTAGTTGTCGAGCAGTCCGGCAATGGAGGTGGCGCCAGCAAGGCTAAGGCTGGCGACTCCGGCAAGGAGGTTGCCGCTGACGCCAACCGCCAAGCTGTGGCAGCCGCCGACAAGGAGGACAACTCCAACAAGCAGTACTGCAAGATTCACCGCACCAAGGGCCACGACCTCCAGAGCTGCAAGAAAGTCGAGCAGCTTGTTGAACTGCGAAGGCAGAATCGAGCGAGACAAGGAGAAGGCCCAGGAAGGTGCAGGTGCTAGCAAGAAGAGACCCGGCCGGGAGGCGCCAGCGGCAAGGCCAAGCAGCGGCAAGGAGACAGACCTCCCGCGGCGCGACAAGGACGAAGACGAAGATGACGATGAAGATATGGAAGATGATGAAGCTGATGAGCAGGAGTTTGAAGGCAACAGAGGTCCTCTGCGTTGATGGTGGTGCTTCTCGCATACCTTGCACCGCCAACTCAAGCAATGGATGCGAGAAGTTAATGGCGAGAACCATCCGTGGAGTCATGCAGGCCTCGAAGTGGTCCAGACGCCCATTGTCTTTGACATTGAGGACCACCTGATCGCATAACGGCGGTCGGGTGCTTGCCGATGTTGGTCTCACCAACCATCCGCAACCTCAAGGTCACAAAGATGTTGGTTGACGGCGGGCCGACCTGAACCTGATCTCCTCTGCGGTACTCGTAAGCTTCAAATCCTCGACAATGAGCTCGAAGAGACTGGTACTTTCAAGGAATCAACCCAGAAGGAGCAAGCCCAAAGGGAAGATCACGTTGCGGTAACATTTGGCAGCGAGCTCAACTTCAGAACTGAGAGGGTCATGTTTGACGTTGCCGATTTCCCATTGCCCTACAATGGCATACTTGGCCGTCCAGCACTCGCCAAGTTCATGGCGGCCTCTCATTACGCCTACAACTTAATCAAGATGCCCGGCCCGATAAGCATCATTTCTGTCCATGGCGACAAGAAGGATGCGCTTATCTGCGTCGACAAGATTTATCGGGATGCAGCAGCTGCGACAGATAGCAAATCACTTGCCACTGAAGCTCCCGGGGGGGGGGGGGAGAAGACCACCAAGTGCCGCAAGAGCTCTGATGCCCACTCCGGCAAGCGCACCTCTTCAGAGTGCTGCGCTACCGTCGAGGACGCACCATCGAGCTCCACCGGCAAGTGCAAGAAGAAGATGGCGGCTCGCCAAGACCAAGAGGGTGCCCGCCAGGAGGACAGCAGCGGTGGTACCTTCACCATCGGTGCACGCTTGATCCTAAATAGGAAGGCGAGCTCGTTGCTTTCTGCAGGCGAATGTCGATGTGTTTGCATGGTAACCATCGACATCCCGGTGTTCCTGTGAAAGTAATTGAGCACCACCTAGCCGTCTGTCCTCACGCGGCCCGTCAAGCAAAAAAGTTAGGAAACAGGCAGTGGAGCGCCAAGAATTCATAGCAGAAGAAATCAAGAAGTTGGAAGCAGTAGGCCTTGTCAGAGGAGTGCTCCATCCCATGTGGTTGGCCAAACCGGTAGTTGTACGCAAGGCTAATGGGAAATGGAGACTTTGTATTGACTTCACGGATGTTAATAAAGCTTGTCCCAAAGACCCATTCCCCTTGCCACGATCGACCAGATTGTTGACTCCACGGCGGATGTGATTTGCTTTCATTTCTTGATGCATATTCAGGATATCATCAAATTTTCATGGCCCGGAGGATGAGGAGAAAACGCGTTCATTACACCATGTGGCACATCTTTGTTTCACGGATGCCTTTCGGTTTGAAGAATGCTGGTTCAACCTTTGCAAGAGTAGTCCATGATGCCTTTGAGCCACGGATACACGTAAATGTAGAAGCTTACATGGATGACATAGTGGTCAAGAGCAAGGACAAAGCAACTCTGGTTCAGGATCTGGATGAGACTTTTGCAAATCTGCAAGTTAACCTCAAGCTCAACCCCGAGAAGTGCATGTTTGGAGTCCCTTCCGGCAAGCTTCTCGGATTCTTTGTGTCTCAGCGGGGAATTGAAGCCAATCCCGACAAGATCAAGGCCATTGAGCAGATTGAAGCACCAAAGCGCGTCAAGGATGTAAGAAGGCTCGCGGTTGCGTGGCTGCTCTCGGCGAGGTTTATCTCTAAGTCTGCTGGCGCCTACGCCATTTTTAAGATTTTGAAAAAGGCAGGTCCAATGAAATGGACTCCGAAGCGGAGGCTGCGCTGCAGACTTGAAGAGGTACTGTCCTCCACTCCAATACTTGTCGCACCTAGGCCACAAGAGAAGTTGCTGCTGTATATAGCGGCAACCAATCAAGTGGTTAGTGCTGCGTTAGTAGCGGAGAGGGAGGCGACGATGAGCCGACAACGAGGCAGGTGCATCCAGCGACAAGCGGGGGCTTCGCCGTCAAGTTCTGGTCCCGACAAGGACGGATCTGCAGAGAATGCGAGAAGATGAGAAAAGGATGGTGCAGCGCCCGGTCTACTTTTGTCGGTTCCCTTCTGTGGGGCTAGGTCAAGGTACTCTGGTGTGCAGAAGTTGCTTTTCGGCCTCCTCATGGCCTCGAGAAAGCTGCGCCATTACTTCCAAGCACATGAGATAACAGTTGTCACTCGCTTTCCGCTGAAGAGAATATTGCAAAATCAAGAAGCGACAGGCAGGATTGTCGAGTGGGCACTGGAACTGTCAAGCTTTGGCCTCAAGTTTGAAAGCACTTCAACTATCCAAAGCAGAGCACTGGAAGAATTCATAGCAGAGTGGACGCTAACGCAAGATGAAGAAATTCCAGAGACGAGCATCCCCGTCAAGAGGCAGATATAGAGTGGCTGATGTACTTTGATGGTGCCTTCTCGCTGCAAGGCGCCGGTGCCGGCGTGCTGCTTATCGCACCCACCGGGGAGCACCTCAAGTACATAGTCCAGATGCACTTTCCCAAGGAACAAGCAACAAACAATACTGCAGAGTATGAAGGTTTGCTTGCCGGTCTCAGGATCGCGGTGGACCTTGGGATCAAGAAACTCGTTGTCAGGGGTGACTCGCAACTTGTCGTCCGCCAAGTAAATAAAGATTATCAGAGTCCGTTGATGGAAGCCTACGTCGATGAAGTGAGGAAGCTAGAAGAGCACTTTGAAGGCCTGCAAATGGAACATGTTCCAAGAGCTCAGAACGATATTGCTGACGGCCTGTCAAAGTGTGCTGCACTCAAGTTACCTGTGGAACCAGGAATTTTTGTGCTCAAGTTAACTCAACCAACCGTAACACCATCAACTGGGCAGAGCAAGAAGAGGAAGTTTGTTTCCGGTGACTACTTTCCGGCAGAGCTCCCTGAAGCCGCCGCCAAAAAGGTCCCTAAAATCAGCGCGAATATCTACGAGGAGCAGCGATCTGCTCCGACAAGCCTCAAGGTTTGTTTCGTTGAAGCGACGCTCCCGACAAGTTTTGCTCGGCAAGCTTGCCGAGGATCCTCAAGCTCGGCGAGCCTTTGGTCCTTGCCGAGAAGCTGATATTCCCAGCGGCAGATGAGCCTTTAGTCCTTGTTGTCGAGCCACAAGCTCCGGCATGGCGCAGCAGATCATCCATTTCCTTGAGACGGAGAACTTCCGAAGAGCAAGAAGAAGCGGAAAAAGTAGCCCGGCAGTCAAGTATGTACCAGTTTGTTGACAACATCCTGTACAGAAGAAGACTCAACGGTGTGAAATTGAAGTGTATTTGCCGGGAAGATGGACAAAAGCTGTTGGCAGAGATACACGGAGGCATATGTGGTCACCACATTGGCGTAAGGGCACTTGCCGACAAAGCTTTCCGGCAAGGTTTCTTCTGGCCAGAAGCCCTCCAGGATGCAACAACACAAGTAACCAAGTGTGAAGCGTGCCAGTTCCATTCAAAACAGATACACCAGCCAGCTCAAGCTCTCCGGACGATCCCTTTATCCTGGCCCTTTTCGTGCAGGGGCTCGACATCTCGGCCCTTTCCCCGAAGCTGTCGGGGCTTTGAGTACTTGTACGTCGCGATCGACAAGTTCACAAAGTGGCCGGAAGTGGAAGCAGTGAGGAAGGTGACAGCACAGTCAGCAGTCAATTTCTTCAGGTCAATTGTTTGCCGTTTTGGGATTCCAAACAGGATCATCACCGACAACGGCACATAGTTCACGAGCCGCACCTTCATGCAGTACGCCCAAGATCTTGGCGCCAAGATCTGCTTTGCTTCTGTTGCTCATCCGAGAAGCAACGGTCAAGCAGAGAGAGCAAATGCTGAAGTGCTGCGGGGACTCAAGACCAGAACTTTCGACCGGCTGCGCAAGTGCGGAAGGAACTGGATCGAGGAGCTGCCGGTGGTTCTTTGGTCGGTCAGGACGACGCCAAATCGAGCCACTGGCCAGACACCTTTCGCTCTAGTCTATGGAGCAGAGGCAGTTCTCCCCACGGAACTCGTATACGGGTCACCTCGAGTGCTCGCTTATGATGAGCTTGAGCAAGAGCAGCTGCGACAAGATGACGCGCTGCTCCTTGAGGAGAATCGTCTTCAGGCTGCTGTACGAGCTGCTCGTTACCAGCAAGCTTTGCGCCGCTACCATAGCCGCAAAGTTAATGCCAGAAGCTTCGAGGAAGGCGACCTTGTTCTTCGGCGCGTTCAATCCGCCAAGAATTCCAACAAGTTGACGCCAAAGTGGGAAGGCCCTTATCGGGTGAAACGAGTCACTAGGCCCGGCGCTGTCCGCCTTGAGACCGAAGATGGCGTTCCGGTGAGCAACTCCTGGAATATAGAGCATCTTCGTAAGTTTTACCCATAAGGCGCGGTTGCCGGAACCCGTTTCGGCAACCACCCTTTTGTACAAGTCTTGCCGCTGTTGCATGTAATCCTTTGTACAAAGCCGGGCGCAGACCCCGTGCATCAGTAAAGCCTATGTGTTGCGCACAACTTGTCGATACATGCTTTCATAATCTTGTATGCATGTGTTATCTAACATTTTGTGCAGCATCCACACCCGGTAAGCGATAACGAGCCGCTAGGCTCCATAACTTTATTTTCTCTTCTTTCTTCTCAAAAGAGAGCAAGGTTCATCCACCCACAAGTTAACCGGGGAAGGAGAAGATAAGGGTGTGGGCCGCCACCAAGTGTCGCTCGAGGAAGTATCACCTTGCCGGGAAGCAAACAACAAGAAAGCTAAATTTCTAAGTTTAAACAATCAGTTTTTAAACTTTCAAGTTATCTTCCTCGAACGATAGTACTTTGTATGGAAAACCCGTGCGCGGAGGAACCAACTCGCGGCTAGCTTGCGCCCTTACGTTGTTTCGAGTCCGCTCAACAACTTAAGCGTGCTGCAACTAGTTGCGACAAGGTTGCTTGTCGGAGGAAGCATCACCAGTAGGCTGCTGACGTTCCGCACTCAGCGCTCGCGGCAAAGGTGTTTGCACCGACAAGTCCCCTAAAAGCGTAGGGCATAAACATACAAGGGAAGAAATCGAGTAAAGGAAATAACATTGCATTCGATTACCTAAGATAGTGTATATTACAAAATAATTTGTCGCGAATCTAATGAGTTGTTCTAAACACGATCTGCAGCGACAAAGGAAAGATAAAACTTGGCGGCCTAGTCCACGCGGTCGCCATCAACCCTCTTCACTTTGCTCACCCTGTCCACGATGGGTGCGACAAGGGCTTTGAGCGCTTCAACGTCAGCACTTGGCGGCAGGGACTTGAGGACATTGGTGAAGTTGACGCCTGGATTGCGGAAGGCCACCTTCATCAGCACCTTCTGGAGGGCCCCGGCGCAGACTTGGCGCGACTCCTCAGCTAGCTGCTTTGGGATCTCCTCTCGGAGCCGCTGGAGACCCGTCAACACGCCCTTGAAGAATAGGCTGAGCTTGACGCTGGGTTGGAGATTCTCGTCGGTGGAGTATCCAAGATCCACCATCCCTAGCTCCATCAGCTCATTATGGATGCCGACGGCGGTGTCCACAAGACCTTCTGTCCAGTGCATTATGCTGTCTCTGAGATTATTATGGGCGGTCACAGCATTCGACAGCAGCTCCTCGTTGGCTTTGATCTTCTCCAACAGGCCCGCTTCTCGATCCTTGGCGCCGTTCAGCGTCTCTGTCAGGGTGGTCAGTTTCAGCTCCAGATCCGCCTTGGAGTCCTTGGCGGCGTCGATCTCCTTGATCTTCTCAGCGAGACGACCCTGCAACTCACCAAGAGTGTAGGCGTCCTTCTCGCGCTCATGCTTTAGCACGGTGACCTCTTCGCCGCTCTTTTGGAGGGTGGCCTCCAGCTGGGTCACCCTCGTCTCTAGTTCCTTCTTGGAGGCCTCGGCGGCCGCGGCAGCGTTCTTTGCCTCCTGGAGTGCCCCGCCAATTGATTGCTCGCGCGCGGCAAGATCTTCCTCGTAGCTATCGAGGTTGATCTTCCGCCGCGCCAGCTCACCCTCTTGCGCGGAGAGCTTCTCGTCGGCAAGCTTCTGCTGCTCCTCGACCTCGGCCTTCTCCAAGATGAAAGCTGTGCGCTCCTCAGCAAGCTGCTCCCGCGCTTCTGCTATGTCTCGAAGAGTTTCCTTGTTGGCGCGCCGGAGCTCTTCTGCACGTTTCTCCATGTCAGCTCCCGCCCTCGCGACAAGCGCCTCCCTGGACTCCAACTTGCTTGGCGGGCGCGGTAGAGCGACAACAGCCTCTTCAGTAGCTGCTCCTCCTCAGGCTCGCCACTGCTGCTGCTTGGAGCGTCAACCAGCGACAGCCCGGTGGAGGCGAGCAGTTCCGCATCGAAGGTCTCCCCTTCGGCAGGTGCCCTGGAGCTTGACGCCCACGGAAGCTTGATGAAGACACCTTCACCGGCCTTCAGATAGGCGCCGGGCTGGGGCTCTTCAGAGTCTGCTGCGGGATCGGCGGTCGGTGCAGCGCTGGCGCTCCTGCGGCCTCAGGGCCGTTAGTACGATCACCGGACCCCTCCCCAGCCTCTGCGCCAGCAGCCTTGGCGGCCTCCTCGCCGGCAGACCCGTTGGCGCCGGCCTCCTCCTCCATGTTGGCGGCGTTGTCATTGTTGCCGCGAGCATCCTCCTCGCCGGCAACCTCGGCCTCCATCGGTTCTCCGGCAGATGGATCTGATGATCAGAACAAGAAAAGAACAAGTCAAACAAATGTTCGAAAAGAAGAACAAAAGAAAACAAGACCCAAGGGAAATTTTCAAGTAAGAAGATTACCTGCAATGGGATCTGTAGCCGCGGTCTCCACCACGGGAGGGTCGTCGGCGCTGCCCCTTGTCGGAGAGGCCTCCCTTGCCGGAGAGCGCTCCCTTGGAGGAGAGTTCTCCCTCGGCGGCGTAGTTGAAGCAAGCAGAACTTCAGGAGTGACTTCCGGGGCCTCCTGATGAGGCTGCTCCGCTCCTACACAATTCAACAAGTCAGATATCAGTAAAGAAGGAGCACCCAAGCACACCGAACCGCAAGAGATAATCCAAACACTTACGCTGGGGGCTGTGCTGGGGGCTGCTCTGTTGAAGAGTTGCCGGATCCGGCAAGGGAGTCTCAGACGTGCTCCACAGCCATTGTGGGAATCGTCTTCGACAGCGACCACGGACTCTTGGCCCTTTTCGGCGCCCTCGAGCCAGCGATGAAGAAGGAAAGAGCTCGAGAATGAAGCAAGTCGATACAAGACGAAGCGATAAATTGAAGAATTACTAGTAGCAGCGACAAGAACTTACTCTTCCTCTTCTTCCTTGGAGCTGAGGCGGAGAAGTCAAATTCCGCTCGGGCGGCGAGCTAGAGGAGTAGGCTCCCTCGGCGCTTAGCGGGACCGTGGCTCGAAGGCCCGCTCCGTTCTTTGTGGCAGCAGGAGGCGCCTGCTGTAACAAAGTGCTTGCAGCGGTGGAGCGCGTCGGGCGGCGAGGCGGCTGTTGAGCCGTCTGCCGCCCCGCCACTTCTCCGGTCTTGCGGAGGCGTCTCCTTGGCGGGGCCGTGGGCTCTTCCTGCGGCAAGCTGCTTGACGGCGGAGGAGAGGCGCCCCCGGCAGGCTCTTCCGGATCGGCGTCGGGCTCGGCCTGCTCCTCCTCACCGGCGAGCTCTTCTCGGTCGGCAAGGCTTGCCGCCTCGGCTGTTTCCGCCTCCTCGACGGTAAACACAAACACGCCGGCGGCGGCAGCTTCTGCCGCCTCCTCCAACCTCGTGGCGATGCGCGCCATCTCATCCTCGGTGGTGTCACGGGTGAGCCGCTTCTGCTCGTCGGCACGGATCGGCACTTCCGCCAAGTTGTCGAAGAACTGCTGCACGACGTCGTCGGCGGGCTCCTGCCAAGTTGGAACCATTCCATGGAATCGCACAACGCATCATCGCGGATCTGTCAGCGACGAGTTGTTGCACAAGGGCACGACTCCCTCGGCAACATGAACCACTCGGGGTGATCCACATCAGCTTGAACAGCTCCCGCATGCCGCCCAGCTCCAAGACGGTAAAGTTCCAGTTCAAACCGGGCGCAGCCTCATGATGTCCGCCGCTTTGGAATTCCCAAGCAGGCCTCCTCCTCTCCTGCAAAGGCGCAATGCGGCGGCGAAGGAAGTCCGCGCCAACTGCTCCTACGGTAAGCCCTGCTTGCCGGAGGCGCAAGATCCTAGTCACGGCAATCTTTAACTTGTCGTCCTCCGGCGCCAAGTTGCTCCAATCATTGCCGCGCACTATGGGAGTTTGGCGCAGGGCAGTGAAAGGCTGTGGCTCCTCCTCTAAGATCCAACACCAGTCAGCTCTCCACTCCTCCCACTTGCTACGCAGCTCTCCGTCAAGATATGCTTCCTTCTTGCCGATCCTGGAGACCCATGCAATCCCTCCGGCAAGCGGCTCTCCTCTCTCTACGCGGGGCATGAAGTAATGGCGGAAGAGTGCTACATTTGGGTGGACCCCGACAAAGTTCTCGCAGAGGTGTGCGAAAACGGCCATGGTGAGGACGGCGTTGGGGGTGAAATCAAGGAGGCGGAGGCCATATGTGTTCATGACATCACAAAAGAATTCAGAAAAGGGCGGGCAGAGCCCGCAGTGGAAGAAAAGCGCAAAGAAAGGGTACCCGATGGAAACTTTCTCGGATGTGGCGGCGGAGATGACTCTCGTGCGCGGGTGCGCCCGTGTCTCTGTTGACCAGAAAAGATAATACAGCTCCCGCAGCTCCTTCCTGTCAAGCAGGGGATCGAAGAGGGCCCGCTCCTTCCACAGCGCCGCGAGCCGCTGCGCCTCGGCCGACTTCACCCCTTTGCCCTTGTCGGCTTTCGGAGCCACGGCGGAGGTGGTGGAGGAGGTCGACGGCGTTGATGGTGCCGGTGGCGATAGGGAAGGGGCGGAGCGTCGCTCTCTTTGGGCTCGAGAAGAAGGGGGGGAGCGGCGGTGGTTTCTGATGTGACAGCAATAGGCAAGTGGGTGTCCTGCCCCTGTTCCCCCTGCTTATAAAGGGGGAGAGGGGACGGGCGTTCCGGTTTTCCCATTAAAGAAAGCCCCCACGATCTCTCCCACGACGCCACATCCAATGCGTGCTGCGTTCGTGGGGGCGTGGTGGGTGCAAGCGAATAACTGCGCGATCCGGGCGCGCGTGCCCGTGCTGCACTTGCTTTTGGGCCTGGCCCAACAGAGCTTGGCGCCATGTGTGGCCCAGGCCCGGGGGCTCCTGTCGGTGTACTAGAGTAGGGGTACCCTAGTATCCCGAACTCGTGCACGGACAGTCGCAGCACCCCGCGGCAGGGCTGGCCTGGTGACCGCCAAGATCCTCAGCGGCTCCTTTGGAGCCACTCAAGAACAAAGTAATCAAGGCCCCGGCAAGAGGAGCTTGCCGGGAAGGCCACTCAGGGCACAAAGGAAACAAGACCCCGGCAAGAGGAGCTTGCCGGGAAGGCTTGGTGAGCGACAAGCTCCCGAGCGCGACAAGAACCTTGCCGCGGCAAGTGACCTCTCTTCATCTCCGCTCCAGCTCATCCGCCAACGTGTCGCCATGGGGCTTTCCCAGGCACGCGTGTCGATGGGCTGTGCAGCCAGCGGGGAGCGGCGATAAGCGGCGCTGACAAGCTACCATCGTGGCAAACGGGCGCGCTTGCGGTCCCTGTTGTAATCGTTTCAGCAACAGGACGGACATTTATGGCTTTTGTCCCTTGCCGTCGAGTTAGTGCAGATCATCGTACACTGTATAAAGCGGTGTACCAACCAATCTTTTACTATTTTACCCTAGTCTACTTGCCACTGTGGTGACCCCTTGTACCTATAAAAGGAGGCCCAAGTGCAACGTGAAAGGGTTCTGCCCGCTTAGTTCACTCGACTCATTCGATACACACATACTCGAGCTAGGTTTTGTAGCCCTCATTGCTCCCTAGCAAGAACTCAAATAATCAAACAAGCAGCAGTAGGAGTGTTATCTCTCCGGAGAGCTCCGAAGCTGGGTAAATCTGCTCGTGTGCATCGCTTCGATCCGCTGTTTGTGCAATCTCCGCCCCCCTCCAAACCACAAGGGACCCGGTCCCATAGGTGTTCGTGGGCCACGATCAGCTTCCCCGACATCGTGCTTATGCAAATCACCATGATATTACTCTATATCAAATGGACATTAAAAGTGCTTCTCTAAATGGTGAAATTGAGGAGGAAGTTTATGTTAAACAACCTCCCAGCTTTGTTAATCCCAAGAAACCCGATCATGTTTACAAACTTCACAAAACTCTTTATGGTCTTAAACAAGCTCCTAGAGCGTGGTATAAATGCTTGACCAAGTTCCTCATTGAAAAAGGCTATGAGATTCGAAAATTTTATTCTACACTTTTTTACTAAAAGGGTTAATGGTGAATTATTTGTGTACCAAATTTATGTGGATGATATCATATTTGGTTCGACTAACCCTCATTTTAGTATAAAGTTTGGAAGGCTAATGTCGGAGAAGTTTGAGATGTCTATGATGAGTGAACTCAAGTTCTTTCTTGGTTTGCAAATCAAGCAAACTAAGGAGGGTACCTTTGTTTCCCAAACAAAGTATACCAAAGACTTATTCAAGAAGTTCGACATGCAAGAAAGCAAAGGTATGAAAACACCCATGCCTACTAGTGGACATTTGACTTGACTAAGGATGGCAAACCGGTTGACCAAAAGGTTTACCTCTCTATGATTGGTTCATTGTTATATCTATGTGCCTCCCGTCCGGATATTATGCTAAGTGTGTGCGTGTGTGCATGATATCAAGCGGCCCCTAAGGAATGTCATCTTAAGTCTGTGAAAAGGATAGTGAGATACTTAATTCATACACCAAACTTTGGCATTTGGTATCCTAAGAGGTCCTCTTTTGATCTTGTTGGCTACTCCGACGGACTATGCAGGTGACAAGGTTGATAGAAAGTCCACTTCGGGTACTTTTCAATTTCTTGGTAGATCTCTTGTGTCTTAGTCCTCCAAGAAAAAAAACTCGGTATCCTTATCCACCGCCGAAGCGGAATACATTGCCGCCGGTTCATGTTGTGCTCAACTACTTTGGATGACCCAAACTCTTAAAGATTATGGGATATATGTGAAACATGTTCCATTGCTTTGTGATAATGAGAGTGACATTAAGATTGCTCACAATCCCGTGCAACATTCTCGAACTAAGCATATTGAAGCTCGTCATCATTTCATTCGAGATCATGTTGCTAAAGGAGACATCGATCTTAAGCATGTTCGTACCGATAAGCAATTGGTGGATATATTCACCAAACCGCTTGATGAGAAAGTATTTTTCCGTTTGAGAGGTGAATTGAATATCATTGATGCCTCAAACTTGGAGTAGAAACTCCATTTGGATACATGCAAGGCATGGGCCTTTTAACTATTCCTTGATATTTATCTTATGATGATGATCGTATGTCTTGGATCCATACTTGTACCCTTGTATGTTATCTAACCCTTGTAGGTACTTGGATGAGTCCAAATCTATGAGATTGCAACCCTCTCATATCTTGAGCAATCTCTACATCACCAAGTCTCTACAATATGGTGGTTGAAGACAAGGAAGCATGAAACCTCTCAACATATCCTTTGACAATTTCTATATATCAAATATCATTTATATCAAGTTTCATGTTTGTCATTTTGGATACACAAGTGCTCTTCCTTCCAAAACTAACCCATGTAGGTAGATGAACTCAAACTACAACTGGTGTTCCCAACTCTTGATGAACTACATCAACCTTGAGCATCCTACACAAGTTCAACTACATGATCAAGATCATCACCACCACCCAAGGTATATCATTCCATCTTAGAGAAGCTTTACCCCAAGACATCGGTCAAAGCAGCTCAACAAGATGTGAATACATAAACAATGCTTTATGTAAAAGTGGAAACCCCACTTGTGCTTAAACGATGAGTATAACCTACGATCAAGTGTTCTCACTCGACTCCTCAGTCAATATACTCTAACATAGGTGACTTTGTCGCTGAACCCTTTCTAGGTCGCGTTCTTGCATTTGTTTCTTGCTTGTTTGTTCCCCTTTCAAAAAAATTCATCTAGATCTCATTTCTCTTTGTTAGTTATTCCATGCATCTAATTCATTGCAAATCTTTCAGTTAATTCCTTGCAAATCTTTGTAAGATTTATTTGCCAAGTGAGCTGAGATGACAAAATATTTCCTCTGTATTGAACTCGGCCTCACCGATTTCTACCTATCGGCTAGACCGAACTGCAATAATACATTGCAAACTGTTCATCGGTACAACCAACAAGGACAAACCCGGTCTGATCGATATGCATCATCTATGACATCTCCAACTCGGTGTCACCGATGAAAATGACTCGGCATTACCGATTTCACTAATGAGAAAACATTTTGCCATTGCAATTGTCATTTCTTCTCGAGCTCCACTCGATGATTCTTATCCTCTACTAGCATCTTAAATTACATGCTGCTTTGTAATGTGACTCATTGACCAAAACTGTTTCACTCATGCTCCAGAAGATCCGTTCTTGGAAATTGATGTCAAAGGGGGAGAGAGAGCACATCAAAGCTTATCACATAGGAGAGAAGGCGCACTTTAGCTTCTCCAGATGCTTATTAACCATAGAGGAGAGAAGACACATGTCTTTAAGTGGCGAAAGACATGATAGTATATGTTATGTTATGTCTTTTTTGTTATTTTCTCTTACCCTACCTTCTCCATTATCCAATATCAGATTCAGGGGGAGAAAGAGTTCATATCTAAGGGGAAAAATCTTTGGAATTCATTGCATATCTTTAATCCTTGGGGACATGTTTATATCCAAATAGAGAACTAAGTACTCACTCTCTACATGTCATCCCGATCTTGGTATTCTTGTGGTTTTCTTTACTTGCTCTGTTTAGTAGGTGTTCTTGTGTTATCTAACCCTATTTTCTAAAGTTCATCTCTTCCAAAGTCAGCTCAAGACCACAAGGTAAGTATATGCATCACACTCATGTGCATGATGATCTCTTACTGATATACATATTGTTTGCAAGAAGGACTCATGAACATGAAGGTACAATTAAATTTTCTACATCATTTACTCTCATGCATATAGCCAAGATACATGTAGCTCATTGCTTGCTCTGTCATGCCTGTGCATTCACATGCTTTCATAGTCTATCTTCACATGATTGCATACATGTAGGGGGAGCCAATGCATGTTACATGTCCTTACAAAGCTTTACTTGTTAGTACTCATATTTTTATCTAAAGCTTTGATGTATGTTGTCATCAATTACCAAAAAGGGGGAGATTGAAAGCACAAGTGCTTCCTGGGTGATTTTGGTAATTAATGTCAACATATATATTGTTGGACTAATATTTTCATCTAGTATATTTAGGAAAGTCCAACAAAGGTGTGGCATGGACAAGAGGATGTGGAACCCTTTCAAGGTGCTAAGGACAAAGATTGGCAAAAGCTCAAGACTCTTCATTTCTATTTTAGTGATCAAAGATCACATTGAGTCCATAGGAAAAGCCAATACTATTAAAAGGGGATGAGGTGTTGCTTAATGGTCTACTTGCTCAAAATGCTTAGTGATATGCTCCAAATCCCTCAACCACTCTCTCAATTCCAAATATGTCCTAAACCTAAAGTCAAACTCGGCCCCACCGATTTGATCCATCTGGCGCCACCGAGTTCACTTGACATAGCCATTGCCAGAAACCCTAATTCCTGAGGTTGCTGCAGCTGTTAGGCTGTCCTTAGTTGTTTATTCACCAGCGCGGAGCATGGCGCTTCCGCTCTTGCACGGGCATAGCCGCTCCTCGACTGTGTCGTCCGCCAGCGTGGAGCATGGGGCTTCCATTGGTACGTGGGCTGGAGCTACCTCTGAGGGGAGACTCATGGGCGTGTACAGCTCCATCCTGAGACGTGGCTTGCATGGCAGGACTGGAGGAGGTATGTATGGGCACTCGTGAGCCAGCGCGGGACTCACGAGGCCCTACCTCAAGGCAGGTTGTGCCTGAATTTGATTCGAAACACTTGTGATGGTCCTACGAGATGGTTAGGCAGCCTTCACCGAGTGAATCTCTTGAGGATATTGCATGAGAAGGACAAACACCAATGACCCAGGAGGTGACGTGAACGGGACCGGCCCGCCAGACAGAGCTCGGCCGTTGGGTTTGTCGACGCTGCATGGACGGCCCCGAGCACACACGTCGTGCCCAGTCTTCTCATGCGAAGATCCTGAAGAAAGACAACCGGTGCGTGGCTCCCGCAACGGCGAGGCACCGGGTCGTGCGCCCTAACTTACCCGCTCTTGATTAGCTCATGTGAGAACAAGGCGCCAAGGACCACGGGAGGTGACGTGCACGGGAGCTGGCCCGCGAGACAGAGCTCAGCCACTTGGATTTAGCGACTGCCACATCCCTAGTTCTGGTTTGCTCTGGGCTAGCTAGTCGTGTGTGCATCATGTTTAAAATTCAATGAATTTGAAATGGGGACTTGTGAAAGCCTCAGAAATCATTTTTGAAAATGATCAAGATAAATGTTGCTTCAATTTGGCCGGAGAAAATGTTCCTGTTTTTCTCTAATAATATTGGACAGAGTTAAAATTCCAACCAATATTTCTGGGAGCTCAGAAGCATTTATTTTTGGCCATTTGAGTTAATCCAGTAAATATTTGCATTGGATATATATATGTTATATATATTATATATGTCCAATAATTCTGATTTTACTGTGGGGCTCTGGAATAATCCAAATAGTCCCTACAAAAATTTATCAGAAGCATATAAAATGATTTAGTGCAGAGACTAAATCAAAACAGAGTTAAAATAAATAGGAAAACAGAAACTAAAATAGAAAGAAAGAGGACAAAGAACCTACCTGCACATCCCACCACTGTAGCAGCCTACTGGCCGAAGCCAGCCCAGCCCACCAGGGGCAGCACTGTCTTCTTCCTCCTGCCAGGAGGAGAAGCAGCTGCGTGCCTGGTGCACGGACGAGCCGCGCCGGCTCCTCCCTGCCTGCGTGGCCCTCGACTGCCTGGTCGCCTCCACGCGTACCATGCCGCCCCTCGACCCCATCTCCCTCTCCCCCCGTGCCCTTCCCTTTCCTCTGTCTCTCTCCCTCGCTCTCCCCCTCACGCGCCTGAGCACGCCGCAGTGAGAGACCGCGCCCACCGCCGTCGCCTTGCCTCCCCGAGCTATCCAGAGCCTCCGCCACCTCTCGCTCCACCTCTGCACCGAAGGAAGGAAGCACGGAGGTCCCGAGCAGCCGCCATCATCTTCGTCTTCAAGCTTCGGCTCCGGCGCCCTTCTCCGTCGATCCGCCACTCCAAGGCCCCCGAGCCCGCTAACCTTCCTGCAGCCCGTGGTGAGAGTGACCGTTCCCCCTTGCCCCATTGTCCCTCGCGTCCTCTAGCTGCTGCCCCGCAAGTTCCCGCGCCGCCGTCCGCCATGGCCGGCAAGTTCCGCACTCCGAGATTCCCCGTTTGCAGCCGAGCATACCAACGCACTCAAGGCGTTTGCGAGAACAAAACATCCAACCGTTGTTCTACCGTGCTTTGTGGCGTGTTCGTCGATGCTCGAACTCCGCCACCGCCGCGAGCTCGCTTCGGCGAGCTCGAGCCACCCTACGGCACCCTGCTGCCTCCGTTGGATGCGGGAGGAAGGGCTTCAGCCTGGTGCCCTTAGCGAGTCGAACTGTTGCCGAAGCAGCGTTTCCGGCGAGCGCCCGCCGCAGTTTTGGTCACCGGCGGCTAATCTCCGGCCGTGCTGACGTGGCGAGGTTATTTAGGCGTTAACCACCTCCTAATCAAACCCCTAGAGTCACAGACAACCGGGCCCCATCCCATAATTAACCACAGGGTTTTTCCCTGCTTAAATTAACTCTAATGCTTTGACCCGCCACCTCAGCGTTGACCTGGGCCCCACTGTCAGTTTTGACTTGGGCCAGCCCCTTTGACCTGCTGACATCATACTTACACATTGCTGACGCAGTAATGTTTTCTGGAATTTAAATAAATCATAAATGATTTATTATTTTCATAAAATGCCCAAAACTTCTAAAAATCATATAAAATCAACCGTAGATCAGAATGAAATAATTTATATATGAAAAATTATCAGAAAAATCCAATCTATCCATCTGTACAATTTTCATGCATGTTGGAACAACTTTTGGCTACTGTTTAGGACAAATCAATGAATGGCATTTAAGTAACCATATGTGGAGTTTGAATTTGAACCTTGGTTTCAAACCAACTACATTTATTTGTGTTGCTAGTTGCATTAGGCCAAATCACATCATATTGCCATGTCATAATCATGCATCATAATTGTTGCATTGCATTGATTGTGTTCTTCCTTGTTTGCCTGTGTTTGTCCCCTCTCGATAGACGTGGTTCTGACGATGTGATCGATGACACCGATGAAGAACTATACTATCTTCAGAAGTGCCAGGCAAGCAAAACCCCCCTTGTTCATTCCGATACAATCCCACTCTCTCGCTCCTGCTCTCTTTTACTGCATTAGGACAACAACGATTCATCTGTTACTTGCTGCGGTAGTTGAACCCCTTTATCCTCTGCATGACCTGTCATTGCCACAGTAAATAGATGAAACCCACTAGCATGAGTAGGAGTTGTTTGAGCCCTGATGTGCCTACTCATTCATGCTTGTTTGTCATGCCTGCTATTGCTTAGAGTTGTGTCAGGTTTGATTCATCAGGGATGAATTGGAGGTGGGTGAACATGTCCTACTGTGTGTGGTCTAAATGTGTGAACACGATATGGTAAAGGTAGCGGTGAGAGGCCATGTAGGAGTACATGGTGGGTTGTCTCATTGCAGCCGTCCTCAGGAACTGAGTTCTGTGTTTGTGATTCATGAACAATTACTACCACACATTGAGTTCCGGTAACTCGGCCCCTCTCAGCTTATTAATCAACTTGATCTCTGTCCAGGAGTTGCAACTAGTTTCTGGTGTTTCTAGGTAGAGTTAGTAGTCTACTAAGTGGCACCCGGTACAGGTGGGCTTGGGACAGACTAGGCACCGTGGCACGGTGTACCAAGCGTAGAACCACCCGTCGAGGTGGGCTTGGGAACCCTGCTCACCTCGTTTGGGGCCGTGAGCGACACCCCGGCCGGATCTCCTTGCGGATGGAACCCGAATAGGCGATAAACCTGGATGAGAGACTTGTGTGGTTAGTCAGGTCATGGCCGACTCCCTCGCCAGGCTTCCGCTCGAAGGTTGCCGAGATACATGACGTGTACATGGCGGTAAGTGGCGAGAGCGTGTGTGAAGAAGTACACCCCTGCAGGGTTAACATCATCTATTGAATAGCCGTGTCGCGGTAAAGGACTTCGGGTTGCTGTACAGTTCATAGAAAAGTGAAAGTGGATACTTTAAAATCGCAAGATAAGCGTGAGTGCTATGGATGGCGTTCTCGTAGGGAGGCGAAGCGGATCCATAGTGGTGTATTGATATGGTGAATATGTGGACTCGTAGCGCCACCTCAAAAGAGTTACTTGCAATCGTAGTTCGGGATAGCCACCGAGTCAAAGCTGGCTTGCTGCAGTTAAACCCCACCACCCCTTTGTTGATAATGATGCATATGTAGTTAGTTCTGATGTAAGTCTTGCTGAGTACATTTGTACTACGTTTGCCTATTTTATGTTTTTGCAGAGAGATTTCAGTGTCACTAGTAGTTCCGCGTGGACTTCGACGTTTAGCTTGATACCTTAGCTACGATCTTGTGCCCTCGGCAGGATCTGGTAGATAGTCAGGCTTCTCAGCCTTTTTCATTTGTATATGTCTGTACTCAGACATGTTAAGCTTCCGCTTGTGCTTTGACTTGTATGCTCTGAATGTTGGGTCATGAGACCCATGTTTGTAATATCTCGCTCCTCGGAGCCTAATGAATAAATACTTGAGTCGTAGAGTTATGTTGTGATGCCATGTTGTATTTACACATATCCAGCATATTGTGTGTATGTTTGTAATGCTTGGTATGTGTGGGATCCGACAATCTAGTTGTTTATCCTTGGGTACCTCTCTTATGGGGAAACGTAGTCTAGTGCTTCCTTGAGCCATAGTAGTCCGCTACAGCCCGGTTCACCGGAGTCCTGCTAGCCAAACACTCTTTGCTTAGGGCGCTTGATGGCGGCATGTGTTTCACTTCGTTCATGTGTCTGTCCTTCGGGAAATGTCACTTGGTGACATCCGAGTCCTGCCTAGCCTACTACAGCCCGGGTTCCCGGAGTCCTGTTAGCCCAGTGCTATAGCCCGGATTCACACGCTGCTGACCGACATGCTCGTAGTTGATTCATGTATGCCTGTCCCCATGGGTTAGTGCCGCTTTGGGTTCACGACTAGCCATGTCGGCCCAGGTTCTCTGTCATATGGATGCTAGCGACACTATCATATACATGAGCCAAAAGGCGCAAACGGTCCCAGGCCATGGTAAGGCGACACCCGTGGGAATACCGTGCGTGAGGCCGCAAAGTGATATGAGGTGTTACCAGCTAGATCGAGGTGACTTCTAATCGGGGTCCTGACAGCTTTGGTATTAGAGCCTGACTGCCTGTAGGATTACCAAGCCAAACTGGTCGAAGTTGAGTCTAGAAATGCTTTAGTTATATAAGGGAATTGATTGTGGAAGGGAACGTAAGGCTATTTTTACTCCTTTACCCTATGGCCTTCTGATCTGAGTCATCCTCTTATCTTCTACGAGGATTAAGAACTAGGCTTCTCATCTTTCTATCAGGATCACACGTTACTAATCCATAGACTTTTAAGATTGTTGGATGTAAGGCTCAGTCCAGATTCTACCTCTGTGTGTTCATAGCTGGTCTCAGAACCTTGTTATTGTGATGTTAAGTGGTTATGCCATCATTTTGTAGGATGTCTCAAATCTTTTGAGCATTTACAGCCGTTATGCTGTCAGAGTCATCCCAGGTTTCTAAACTATCTGATGCATTTGCAAATCCTTTCCTTCCGTTCCTGATGTCCACTTGGGCCAGATTAATCACACTAACCGGTAAGTTGAGGTACTTTGTTGCCTCGACATATATGTTGGAGCTAATATTATGATCCTAGGTGTTTTAGGGAGTCACCTAGTAATCTAGCCATGTTTTGTGTTCCCGGTGTAATGATTCTGGCCATCATTCTCGAAAGCATCCCGTGATGTTATTAGTTAGTAGGTATTCCACTTCTGGGTTTTGAACCCGAGATTCACCCTACTTACTTCATGTTGATAGTAATTGCTAGTTCCCTTAGGTTATTAGTAACCTTTGCATTAGTCCTCGAGGTCCTTAGTATATCCTTCTTCCAAATACCATGAACTACTTATGGGAGAAGTTCCTCGTTGAACCAAAAGATCACAACCAGAGTGCTCGTGATGGGTTCTCCATTCTATTTTGCGACTCTGCCAGTTCAACCTTTCTGCATGGGTTATCCGGAAGAAATATGCTGAATTTGTTCGGCATACTAACCCATGCATCCACAATTCAGAAAAACATGTGTTCCTTTGAGTTGTCCCTCTTTAGTTGTTTTCTGGGCCTCGTCTATCGATTGATAGTCAGGAGTAGTTATGCATTCGTGTTCATCGATGCCACTACTCTTGTGGCCGTCAAGCCATTCTATTCGGGAATGACTAGGAGAAACAAACTCCAGTACCTCATCCATATCTAGGATTGGGTCAAAGCAATTATATTCCGCGGATCAAAATGCCAAACCAGCTTTTTCTCTGCTGTACCTTGGAGTGTTACCATCTTTATGTCAAGAGTGTCATGAGAATTGCACCACCTCTTATGAATTCTTGACGCAGTAATACTTCTTGCCATCATTGTTCATTCCTCGGTTCCCGTGTTATTGTAACCAGAATGCCGACAAGTGTACCGTGATGTGCGAAATCAATACTCCTAGCAACTTCGTTGCTTGGTAGTTAAAGGACAATAATTTCATTCTTAGCGTGTTGGTTATTGAATCATCATTCTAAGATAGATTGTGCTACCTAGTCCTTATTTCTGGTGCACTCTTCGATCAACGAGTTAGGATTGTGTCAATCCCTCGCTCCCTTGATCATATCATCTTGCCCTGAAAAGCAAGGTTGTTCTCGATCTTAGTAACATACCGGTGGTTCGTGATTTTCTGAATATCTTCTCGGAAGTGTTACTAGGTTATCCCCTGACTGTTATGTTGAGCTCGTGATCAAGTTGGTTTTATTACAAACCACCCCTTCTCCAAGAATCTGTGTTGGATACCCCTGAGCTAGTTGGTTAAGCTGAACAGCAACTTGGAGAGTCGGAAGATAAAAGCTTGTCCGACTCAGTTTGTTCCAAGGGATATCCTTGTGTATGTGTGTTGAAGAAATATGATATTCTCATTGATTGGTCCTCGTGATCAGTTGTTGGAGCTGTTGTCTTGTCAAAACTTTGATTTGAGTGTGGGCTATCCTCAAATCAAATCAGAACCAACGATATTCGTAATGTTATCTTACTCGTGGTTGATTCCTTGAGCATACACCATTACATCTTTTGGTCTGACCAATACTATCACATTGTTCACATGATGGCGGAAGTCCAGTGATATGGAAATTCCGATGAGTTGTTGTTGAGCCCATCAGCAGCATTTTGTCTCCTCCATGATTTGTGTTGAACATCCAGCTAGTGTTGGAAACTTGTGTAAGAATTTTCTTCATGCCCCGTTCATGAAGTATATGTTTGGATGAAAGAAGTGACTACCTTTGATTCACGTGCATTTGATGTAAGTTGCCGCCGTGAATTCGAGAAAGTTTGTTCTTGCTTCCTCTGGAATCATCCCAAGTCAGTCATGCATGTGCGAAGTATTCTGTGGTCTGATAGACTGATCATCTTCATTCCATATTTATCCCCTAGCACACCAAGCCACTGATTGATTTGTTCAAGGAAAGGAAGTTCCTTCTTAAGAGCATGCCTTATGCAAGGACTTCAATATCCTCGATTATGGTTCCCACCTGAACTCGGTAGTGTTTTATTATAAGACTGCCACGTGGTCACGCTTGTCTAGGACAGTGTGTTCGCAGGTGTGTAGCAGAACCAGCTCATGTTTTGGAGCTTTCTATCATAGTTCATCCCCCGAGAATCTCGCAACGTCATCTCGTTGATTTGTGTTGCAAACTTTCATTTTTTTTCTTTCTAGACTTGATGAGTCTGGAATATCCTGACGCCAATCAGATCTGAATCTCAGGTAGATATGATGGTTGGAACATTCCCAGCATTTGCATTTTGTTCCCAGCTTGCCCCGCCATTGTGCCATTTTTACTATGGTTTGCCTTTTCAGTAATTGTTGTTCAAGTTCATCTTCAAAAGTGGGTCCTACCCTGGGTCCCATCCATTTCCGATGATAAGAAAATCATCCATTGCTTTGTCTTCAACAAGGTAATCCACATCATCCATTCTAGTCTGGCATGTCATTCCTTCGCACTCCGCCAATCGATTGTTGTGATTAGCCTTAGGTTGGTATAAAGAGTTTCTATGATCTCTGAATCAAGGTAATTCTTTTTGCCACTTAAGGGGATATATCTACGAGTCACCTCTTCTAAGATGTCTCGTTATGGTATTATGGCAACTCAACTCCTCACTACGTTGACAACTGTTCACCACCTTCTTAAGTGTGTAATTGTTGTCTACCTAGTGAACCTTTGTCATCCATTTCACTCCATCCCTTTGGATGTGTGCCTCGTGTCTCAGCTCGAGAGATGTTGTTATGTCTTATTCCATGGGTTGCTCGATCTTGGAGAAGATCGATCCTTGTAGATTTACCGTTCCTTTGGTCGTAGAGTTTGAGTGAAGACCTCAAAGGCAAGGACGTCAAGATCAATATGATGTAACGAATCAACATCTTCAAGAAGTGCAATCCGGATCATGAAGATCGTGTTAGCTTTGTGTCCCCTTTGTCTTCTTACCTCACGTCTTGAATCTTAGGACGAGATTCTTGTTTAGTGGGGGTGAGTTGTCACATCCCTAGTACTGGTTTGCTCTGGGCTAGCTAGTCGTGTGTGCATCATGTTTAAAATTCAATGAATTTGAAATGGGGACTTGTGAAATCCTCAGAAATCATTTTTGAAAATGATCAAGATAAATGTTGCTTCAATTTGGCCGGAGAAAAAGTTCCTGTTTTTCTCTAATAATATTGGACAGAGTTAAAATTCCAACCAATATTTCTGGGAGCTCAGAAGCATTTATTTTTGGCCATTTGAGTTAATCCAGTAAATATTTGCATTGGATATATATATGTTATATATATTATATATGTCCAATAATTCTGATTTTACTGTGGGGCTCTGGAATAATCCAAATAGTCCCTACAAAAATTTATCAGAAGCATATAAAATGATTTAGTGCAGAGACTAAATCAAAACAGAGTTAAAATAATTAGGAAAACAGAAACTAAAATAGAAAGAAAGAGGACAAAGAACCTACCTGCACAGCCCACCATTTGTAGCAGCCCTCTTGGCGAAGCCAGCCCAGCCCACCGAGGGCAGCTTGTCTTCTTCCTCCTGCCGGGAGGAGAAGCAGCTGCGTGCCCGGTGCACGGACGAGCCGCGCCAGCTCCTCCCTGCCTGCGTGGCCCTCGACTGCCTGGTCGCCTCCACGCATACCATGCCGCCCCTCGACCCCCTCTCCCTCTCCCCTCGTGCCCTTCCCTTTCCTCTGTCTCTCTCCCTCGCTCTCCCCCTCACGCGCCTGAGCACGCCGCAGTGAGAGACCGCGCCCACCGCCGTCGCCTTGCCTCCCCGAGCTATCCAGAGCCTCCGCCACCTCTCGCTCCACCTCTGCACCGAAGGAAGGAAGCACGGAGGTCCCGAGCAGCCGCCATCATCTTCGTCTTCAAGCTTCGGCTCCGGCGCCTTTCTCCGTCGATCCGACCACTCCGGCGCGTCCCCGAGCCCGCTAACCTTCCCTGCAGCCCCGTGGTGAGCCGCTGACCCGTTCCCCCCTTGCCCCATTGTCCCTCGGGTCCTCTAGCTGCTGCCCCGCAAGTCCCCGTGCCGCCGTCCGCCATGGCCGGCAAGTTCCGCACTCCCGAGATTGTGTTGCTAGTTGCATTAGGACAAATCACATCATATTGCCATGTCATAATCATGCATCATAATTGTTGCATTGCATTGATTGTGTTCTTCCTTGTTTCCCGGTGTTTGTCCCCTCTCGATAGACGTGGTTCCAGAACTATACTATCTTCAGAAGTGCGAGGCAAGCAAAAACCCCTTGTTCATTCCGATACAATCCCACTCTCTCGCTCCTGCTCTCTTTTACTGCATTAGGACAACAACTACTCATTTGTTACTTGTTGCGGTAGTTGAACCCCTTTATCCTCTGCATGACCTGTTATTGCCACAGTAAATAGATGAAACCCACTAGCATGAGTAGGAGTTGTTTGAGCCCTGGTGTGCCTACTCATTCATGCTTGTTTGTCATGCCTACTATTGCTTAGAGTTGTGTCAGGTCTGATTCATCAGGGATGAATTGGAGGTGGGTGAACATGTCCTACTATGTGTGGTCTAAATGTGTGAACACAATTTGGTAAAGGTAGCGGTGAGAGGCCATGTAGGAGTACATGGTGGGTTGTCTCATTGCACCGTCCTCGGGAACTGAGTTCTGTGTTTGTGATCCATGAACAGTTACTACCACACATTGGGTTCCGGTAACTCGGGCCCCTCTCGGCTTATTAATCAACTTGATCTCTGTCCAAGAGTTGCAACTAGTTTCTGGTGTTTCTAGGTAGTGTTAGTAGTCTACCAAGTGGCACCCGGTACAGGTGGGCTTGGGACAGACTAGGCACCGTGGCACGGTGTACCAAGCGTAGAACCACCCGTCGAGGTGGGCTTGGGAACCCTGCTCACATCGTTTGGGGCCGTGAGCGACACCCGGCCGGATCTCCTTGCGGATGGAACCCGAATAGGCGATAAACACGGACGAGAGACTTGTGTGGTTAGTCGGTCGTGGCCGACTCCTCGCCGAGCTTCCGCTTGAAGGTTGCCGAGATACATAGCGTGTACATGGCGGTAAGTGGCGAGCGTGTGTGAAGAAGTACACCCTGCGGGGTAGACATCATCTATTGAATAGCCGTGTCAGCGGTAAAGGACTTCGGGTTGCCGATGCAGTACATAGACAAGTGAAAATGGATACTTTAAAATCGCAAGATAGCGTGAGTGCTATGGATGGCGTTCTCGTAGGGAGGCAGGCGGATCCATAGTGGTGTATTGATATGGTGAATATGTGGACTCGTGCGCCACCTCAAAAGAGTTACTTGCAATCGTAGTTCGGGATAGCCACGAGTCAAAGCTGGCTTGCTGCAGTTAAACCCCACCACCCCTTTGTTGATAATGATGCATATGTAGTTAGTTCTGATGTAAGTCTTGCTGAGTACATTTGTACTCACGTTTGCCTATTTTATGTTTTTGCAGAGAGACTTCAGTCTCACTAGTAGTTCTGCGTGGACTTCGACGTTTAGCTTGATACCTCAGCTACGTTCTTGTACCCTCGGCAGGATCTGGTAGATAGTCAGGCTTCTCAACCTTTTTCATTTGTAGATGTCTGTACTCAGACATGTTAAGCTTCCGCTTGTGCTTTGACTTGTATGCTCTGAATGTTGGGTCATGAGACCCATGTTTGTAATATCTCGCTCCTCGGAGCCTAATGAATAAATACTTGAGTCATAGAGTTATGTTGTGATGCCATGTTGTATTTACACATATCCAGCATATTGTGTGTATGTTTGTAATGCTTGGTATGTGTGGGATCCAACAATCTAGTTGTTTATCCTTGGCAGCCTCTCTTATGGGGAAATGTAGTCTAGTGCTTCCTTGAGCCATAGTAGTCCGCTACTGCCAGTTCACGGAGTCCTGCTGCCCAAAGACTACTGCTTTCGGGGCGCTTGATTGGGCGGCATGTGTTTCACCGTTCTGTATCTGTCCTTCGGGAAATGTATCACGCGGTGACATCCGAGTCTGCCTAGCTTGCTACAGCCGGGTTCCCGGAGTCCTGTTAGCCCCATGCTACACCCGGATTCACGCTGGCTGACCGACATGCTCGAAGTTGATTCATGTATGCTTGTCCCCATGGGTTAGTGCCGCTTTGGGTTCACGACTAGCCATGTTGGCCCGGGTTCTCTATCATATGGATGCTAGCGACACTATCATATACGTGAGCCAAAAGGCGCATACGGTCTCGGGCCATGGTAAGGCGACACCCGTGGGAATACCGTGCGTGAGGCCGCAAAGTGATATGAGGTGTTACCAGCTAGATCGAGGTGACTTGGAATCGGGGTCCTGACAGCGATGCTGCAGGGACGGACCCGAGCACAAACGTCATGCCAGTCCTTAATCATGAGGCGGTCATGGGCGGGTTTGCATAAGATGTTCATGGCGAAGAAGCACCGAACATGCAAACAATCACATAACAAAACTCATGGAAGGGTAAGGCCAGTTCTGATAGATGCAAAGAATGATACATGCCGTAGGGACAGACCCGCACGGCTTGGAGTTAATGCAGCCCGAGGGGCGCCCCCAAATGAATAAATCAAAAAGTGTCACCTTGCACTGTTTCTGAAGAAGTGTTGAAGTAGCTGAAGACGCGTGCTGTAGAAGCCGCTCCTCGCGAGTCGTCTAGGTCCTGAACCTCGTGAGGCTCTGGAGGCCCAGGGGGGCTCGCAAGGATCCAGCGCCACCTCCGATAGGATTGCCTGATGCCTGGCCTCGTGAGCAGCCAGGACGCCCCGCATGTGGCGCTGGTGCGTGGCAGCCCTGTTCAGCAAACTGAAAGGCATGCGAACGTAGCTGTGAGGGGGCCTTCACACCGGCCAATGTGGGACGGCCAGAAGAGCTCCTACGACGCGACTCTGTTGAGCCCTGGGATGTTGAAGCAGACGCTCAGCTCGCTGCCCTCGTCAGGGAGAGAGCCACGCTGGGTGGTGCAGGGAGACGCTCGCCTCGCATGGCTCTTGCCTCCTGAAGCTCCTAGGTTGCCTTGGTGATGAACTCCTGAGCACCTGGCGCCTCGTGCCCCGCGCCCTCCTCGTGAAAATGTGTGTTGAAGCACGCCTCCATATGGTGCCCAATCACCTCCCTTGTGACGCCGGCCTTGTCAGAGGCCCTCTAGAGGAGAGCCCCCGAGCCCAGCCGGAGAGGTGCGCCGGGCGCGCCTTCCTATGGGAGAGGAGAAGGCGCGCCCGGCAGTGGGCGCAGGTCCTGAAGCACGGCTGTCGGTGTACAAAAAGAGGGGCACGCTTTTGTACCCCTTTACCTATGCACGGGCAGTCAGAGCCACGCCCACGACCACACCAAGCAGAACAAGGGAGGTGAGCCAAGGTAAGACCGAAGCCCAAGACAATCAAAGCAACGCCAAGGCCAAGACCACAAAGAGCAGAGGGGCGAAGCAGGTTCAACCGGCAAGACCCTTGCCGGGCAACCTCAGCGGCCCCGGCAAGACCCTTGCCGGGACAGCTCGCTCCACACCAACAGAGCGAGCCACCCTTGAGCCCACGGCCCCCAACGCCGTCATCAACATGGGGCCAGGGCCCGGGAAGGCACCTCTGTGGTGGTATGCAGATCTTTGTGAAGACATATTCAAGATCAGATGAGGATCAGAAGACGACGATTCTCGGCAAGATCCCTGCCGAGGAATGCCACCAGACCCCCGGCAAGGTCCTTGCCGGGGGCCGACATCACGCCACGGCAAGACCCTTGCCGGGCCACCCGACAAGACCCTCGCCAAGGACACCAGCAGGGCCACCGCCAAACCCGCGCCGAACAAGCTTCCACCACCGTTCACATGTAGCTGCCAGCCCAACCAGCTGGGCAGGCACCTACGTGGCAACATGCAGCTCCCAGGCCAACTCATCGAGTGCCTGTGTGGCGGCATGCAGATCTTCGTGAAGGCTCCAGCACCGCGCCACCTCAGCTGCCTGACTGCCTACATGGTGCCACGCACCTCACTGGCCAGGGCACGTGTCAAGGCGAGGAGGAGCGGCGACGGACGGGACGGGCCTCACCCCCGTCCCACTAAAGCAAGGGGACACCTAAGCTATGCATTAAATGCATCTTGTCCTGTAATACGAGTGATAAGCTCAGGGTATTGTATGCCTTTCCACCTCATGTATGTCACTGTGGCTTCCCCTTTCAACTATAAATGGAGGCCCATGGCATACTGGAGGAGGATTCGGCTCTTTCGAACCACGCACTGACCAGAGCTAGTTCGAGAGCTCAAGAACTCTCAGAAATACACCCACCAAAGCAGGACTAGGGTTTTATGCATCGTCGCGGCCCGAACCTGGGTAAACGATCCTTGTGCTGCCTACTAGCCCTGCTCTCCTCGCAACCCTATGCCCCGGCAACCGTAGTAGGGATTCCTGTGATCCCATAGGTGTCGTTCCACACCGACATCTTTGGCGCGCCAGGTAGGGGGCGCAATTGTGAGAATCTGGTCTGGTAGTTAGCCTAGCAGTTCTTCGTCGCCATGGCCCCTAAGAAGAAGACGGCCACGGCGGTCGGCACGTTGGGAAATGAACGGCCCGTGCCAGTGCGGACGAGCAGCGGGCCGGTCGTAGACAGGACCCAGGCCGCAGCCCGCAAGCACCAGCATCGCCCAGGCAGTCGGAGCATGGCGAGCGGCGTCGTTCGCGCGCCAGACGACCGGCTACACGTCGCCGGATCCAAAGACGGAGCTGGGCCCCCACGGGCGGCGCGGGGCCCTCCAGGGGCGTCGTTGTGCCGACTCCGGGCGACGCGGCGACCTCCAGGACGCCTACACCGGTGACCATCGCGCGTTCTTCCCATGGTGTGCACGCCGAGCAGCATCACCATGTTTGTGACCCTAGGCACCGCCGTGGGAAGAGCCTCGTGCGTCATCGGCAAGATGAAGGGGTTCAGCACGCTCGCCGAAGCGCTGGTGAAAATGGCACGCAACCGCTGGGTCGTGACGGAGCTCCTTCTAACATAGTTAGAAGTCGAAGCGCGCCGCGATCCACGCAGCTGTCGCCGCCGCCCACACCAGCGGAAGCTTTGGCACGCGCGCAGCTGCTCCTTGATTTCCCTCCTGCTGCTGAGAAGCTCAACGAGTGGAGGGCCACCATCCGGAGCCTCGTCACCGTCGCTAACAAAGACGATCCGCGACCAGCAGGGCCCTCGGGTCGGCGCCCCACTGAGCCACCACATGCTGGCACTGGGAGGACCGAGGAAGCTGCGGCCACGGTGCACTCTCCTCCTCCTCGCCAGCCGCCGCGGGCGTCGGACCGTCGTGACGACGCTTGTGATAACATCTCCATAGCATCGTCCGACCCGCAGACCCTCCGCGACCAGTGCCAGGTCCTTCGGGAATGAGCTCACGAAGACGCTCGAACCACCTTCGAGCGTCGGCGCAAAATGCCTCACCAGTCGGACAAGCGGGCAGGACCCGCTATGGACCACCCGGCACCGGGGGGCTCCGGCAGCCTACCTTACGAGGTGGGCTGCCTGGCCTTTACCCGTGAGCTGCGGCAGTTCCAGTGGCCGTCCCGCCGCATGTTCAAGCCCGACGTCGGTGAGAAGTACACTGGCAAAACCCATCCGTCCGAGTTCCTCAGCATCTACACAATCGCGATGCAGGCTGCTGGGGCTCGCGACGACAAGGTGCTTGCCAACTATTTCCTACTGGCGCTCAAGCCCAATGTGATATCTTGGTTGATGCACTTGCCGGTGGATTCCATTTCTTCTTGGTCGGATTTGTGCCATGAGTTCGTTGGCGCCTTTACAGGAGGCCACCAAGCTCATGGCCAGGCCAGTGATTTGCACATCATTCCCTAGAAGGAAGGGGAGACCGTGCGCAAGTACATCCAGAGATTCAGCCGGGTGCAGTACAACATCCCCGACGTTCATCCCGCCGCTGTGATTAGCGCGTTCCACCAGAACGTGTGCAATTGCAAGATGCGCGAAGAGCTGGTGATGACCAAAGTTAAGGACGTGGCCGAGCTCTACGTCCTAGCCGATAGGTGCGCCCGGGCTGAAGAGGGAAGGAAGTACCCCAGCAAAGACGCCGGTGCGGAAACCGACTCTACCGATGAAGACGCCGCTACCCCGACGAGGAAGGGCCGGCGTCGCAACAGGAAACGCAAAGGCAAGACCGTGCTTGCTGTTGAGGGATCTGACGATACCGGTGCCGACAAGAAGGTCAAAGCAGACGCCCCCGGCAAGGAGATTGCCGAGTGCGCCGCCTGCCGAGCCTTGGCAGCTACCGACAATCCAGGAAGCTCCGGCAAGAAATACTGCAAGATCCACCGCACCAAGGTCCACGACCTCCAGAACTGCCGGCAAGTCGAGCTGCTCGCTGAGAAGCAAAAGGCTGAGTACGAGGGATTGCTTGCCAGTCTCAGGATCGCGGCAGACCTCGGGGTTAAGAAGCTCATCATCAGGGGTGACTTACAGCTCGTTGTCAGGAAGGTCAACAAGGATTATCACAACCCATTGATTGAAGCTTACGTAGATGAGGTGAGGAAGCTGGAGGAACGCTTTGACGGTATCTAGGGGGAGCACGTCCCCCGAGCGGAGAACGACATCGCCGATTACCTGTCAAAGCGTGCCGCATTCAAGCTACCTATGGAACCAGGTACCTTTTTGCTTCGGTTAACTCAACCATCCGTCGAACCATCAGCAGGGCAGAACAACTGGAGGAAATCAGGTCCCGGCAAGTACTTTCCTACCGAGCCCCCTGGGGCTGCCGGCAAGGATGCTGCCGCGGACGCTGAGCCTGCTCAAGAGCAACTGGCTCCGGGAAGGCGTCAAGCCCTGGCCGTAGAGACAACCGCTCCCGTGGCGGAGGAGATGCCTTTGGTCCTTGCCGTCGAGCCCTAGGCTCCGGCATGGGTGCAGCATACCGTCCAATTCCTCCAAACAAGGGAGCTTCCTAAGGAGCAGGAAGAAGTGGAGAAAGTAGCCCGTCGGTCCGCCCTGTACCAGTTCGTCAATGACGTCCTGTACCAGAGAAGGCCGAACGGTGTGAAACTCAAGTGCATCCCCTAGGAGGAAGGATTGGAGCTGTTGGTGGAGATACATGGAGGCATATGTGGCTCCCACATAGGGTCGAGGGCCCTTGCCGGGAAGGCGTTCCGGCAAGGTTTCTTCTGGCCCACCGCCCTCAAGGATGCGACGGCACTAGTAACCAAGTGTGAAGCGTGCCAGTTCCATTCAAAGAAGCTTCATCGACCAGTCCAAGCCCTTCAAACAATCCCTCTCTCCTGGCCATTCTCGGTCCGGGGGCTCGATATACTGGGCCCTTTCCCCCGCGCTATCGGGGGCTTTGAGTACTTGTACATTGCAATCGACAAGTTCACAAAGTGGCCGGAGGTGGAAGCAGTGAGGAAGGTGACTGCTCAGTCAGCCGTCAAGTTCTTCAAAGGACTGGTCTACCATTTTGGTGTGCCAAACAGAGTCATCACCGACAACGGCACACAGTTCACAAGACACACCTTCATGCAGTACATCCAAGACCTCAGCAGCAAGGTTTGTTTTGCTTCCGTGGCACATCCACGGAGCAATGGCCAAGCGGAGAGGCCAAATGCTAAAGTATTGCGAGGCTTGAGAACGAAGACCTTTGACAAGCTGCATAAGAGTGGAAGGCGCTGGATTGATGAGTTGCCGGCGGTTCTTTGGTCGATCAGGACGGCGCCAAATCGAGCCATCGGCCAGACACCTTTTGCCCCTGGTATACGGGGAAGAAGCAGTTCTCCCCATGGAACTCATATACGGGTCACCTCGAGTGCTCGCTTATGATGAGCTTGAGCAAGAGCCGTTGCACCAAGATGACGCGACGCTTCTTGAGGAAGATCGTCTTTAGGCGGCTGTGAGAGCGGCACGCTACCAGCAAGCGTTGCGCCGCTACCATAGCCGCAAGGTTCATGCCTGAAGCTTTAAGGAAGGCGACCTTGTTCTTGGTAGCGTTGAGTCGGCCAAGAATTCCAACAAGTTGGCCTTGAAGTGGGAAGGCCCTTATCGGTGTCTGAGTCACCGGGCTGCACAGTCCGCTGGAGACCGAGATGCCGTCGATGAGCAACTCACTGGAACATCGAGCATCTTATAAGTTTTACCCGTAAGGTAGCGGCTTGCCGGGCCTCGACAAACCACCTTTTGTACAAGCTTTGCGGCAAGGCATGTGACCCTTTGTACAAAGCGGTAGCAGACCCTAAGCATAAATAAATGAAGCTGGCGCCCTAAGTCATAACATGCATGCTAGGTCGAGTCTCTTCCTTGGTTAGGGTTGATAGTGCTCTCGTGACTAACCCCTAGCTTAGAGGTCGAGTCTTGGCGTCTATCTGTTCCTCTTCTGTCCTCTTTTGGTTTGCGGGGCACATGAGCACTTCACTGAGCTACTTGGAAGAAAGGAAATGGACGGCGTCCGACCCGACAAACCAGAGTTGCCGGGGGCTACAAGCACGAGGATCCAACCGCGGCAAGATAAGACTGCCGGGGGCTGCAGATCCAGATAAGTCTTTTAATCCCCTGTCATGCATTTCAAAACAGGACTGGGGCATGTGAAGCCTCGTTTCTATCTCTAGGCTGCCATGCTCCCCTTTTTTTCCCATACCTAAGGATTATTTCCTGGGTCCTGATTTGGTTGTAGCCGCGGCGGCAAGGAGGTCGGACGAGGAGCCTAAAGCCCACTTCATCCCTGCCTCCGCCAAGAGCGCGAGAACGGTCGAATGGAGTGGGGGGAGCGGCAAGGCTGTTGCGGGAAAAACGTTTATCCTAAACAATAGCGAGATTCGCTCCTTGTCATGGGATTTACCCACGAGCGAAAAGCCGGCAAACATCCCTTTTCATTAAAGCATCCCATACTGGTATAGTTAAATGCGAAATGAAAAACATGGACAAAGGGATTACAAGCTTTAAATTTAACAAGACCGCATGCTTCAGATTAAAAAAGAGATAAGGTGCCGTGATCCCTTTCTTGTCCCTCTCCTCGGGAGGCAGGTCAAGGAGGCGAGAGGGCAAAGGCGCCTAGGCGAGCTCTGAGCAGCGAGAAAGCACCAAGAGAACACCTCGGTGGCCATGCAGGCGGGCAGTGATAACAGTGCCGGGAAGGAGGCTGGAAGGCAGGCGGCGGGACCGGCAATACGCGGTGAAGGCGTCGGTGCCCGCGTACTCCGAGTTGACGGCCTTGCCACCCACCCTCTTCCTCTTCCGCAACCTCCCAACGCCATCCGCCCAAGGAGACGGCCCCGAGAAGTTCAAGGAGCTGGCCCCGCCCCCGGCAAAACCCTGCCGGAGGAGCGGCCAGGTGCAGATGCTGCTACTGCCGCACCCGCCCAGGCGCGGGGCGTCCGACGCCTAGTCGGACTCGTCCCCGCTTTCCTCATCATCACTTTCGCTCGAGGAAGAGCTTCCATCGTCGGAATCTCCATCAGAGGAGCTCTCCACGCAGCATTTCAGGCGAGTTCCAAACTCCCCGAAGACCTTGAGAGCAGGCCGTCCTCCATTAATTTGAAATAGAGGACGAGCCCTGCCGTCAAGTTGTGGATGCGGGCGAACGTCTTCCATCCACGGCGGAGGTACATAACCCGAGGATCCGTGAAGTCAATGTCAACCCGCGTGCCCCCGTTCCCACAACCCCTCATGTGCAACCTGAGGGTCAGGGGCGGGTCACGCTCCATCACCCGAGCAAACGGGGCGGGGAGACGAAGATGACGATGCGGAGGCCGGCGCAACCTAATGAAGAACTCGCAAGGCTGGTCTTCAACGTGGCCCTCCATCGGGAAGGGCATCATTGGCAGGGGCAAGGCCGACGTGCCGCCCCGTCCTCCTCTTCCCCGAGCGCTACGACCTCTGTCCCGGCCTCGCCCACGGCCTCGCCCCCTACCCCTTTCCCTCGCAACCAGTTCCACCACCACGGGCTCAGGAGGAGGAGGGACGCGCTGTCGAGCGGCGACCCTCGCCGCCACCATCGAGGGACCAGGATTCCCCTTCTCCATGGCGGGTGAGAGGAAGAAGCGGAAGCAGGAGGAGATAGAAGATGGAAGAATGCGGGATGCCATCACCCCTTCCCCCTCTTTATAAAGAACGGGGTTGGGACTCGGCCGCCCCGCTCGGCCAATCCAGACACCGAAGGCGCAGGGAATCAGGACCGACCCGCTGGCCCAACCAGCGACGACCCGGTTTCCGCCTCCACCGTTGCCACCCCGGGCGCATGAAGATCGTGGCGGGCGTGCAGAACTGAGGGGACAGGTGAAGCGACCTCTCCCCACCCCGTGATCATGGGGAGTGGACGCCTTGAAGACCGCACCCCACCCTCGCTCAATAAATGAGCCGCGCCTCCATGCCTCCCTCTTTTTGCGGGGAAGGCGCGAGCCGCCTCTTTACTGTGATATGACGCATGCGTGTGGAAACCACCCCATGCATGCCGGCCACGTCACGCATGCCCCTCCACACCGCGCCGCGCGCGCGGGTCGTGGGAAGCGGAGTGCGTGAAGGGTCTTACCACGGTAAAAACTGCCCCACCTGCCCGCGCACCGTTTTTGACCTGGCCCAACAACGTGTCGCGCTTATGTGTGGCCCGGGCCCGGGGGCTCCTGTCGGTGTACAAAAGAGGGCACGCTTTGTACCCTTTACTGTGCAGGCGGTCGAGCGCGCCCACGACCACACCAAGTAGAACAGGAGAGGTGAGCCAAGGTAAGACCGAAGCCCAAGACAATCAAAGCAACACCAAGGCCAAGACCACAAAGTGCAGAGGGGCGAAGCAGGTTCCCCCGGCAAGACCCTTGCCGGGCGGCCTCAGCGGCCCCGGGAAGACCCTTGCCGGGACAGCTCACCCAAAACCAACAGAGCGAGCCACCCTTGAGCCCACGACCCCCAACGCCGTCATCAACATGGGGCCAGGGCTCGGGAAGGCACCTCTGTGGTGTCATGCAGATCTTTGTGAAGACATATTCAAGATCACATGAGGATCAGAAGACGACGATTCTCGGCAAGATCCCTCCCAAGGAAGGCCACTAGACCCCCGGCAAGGTCCTTGCCGGGGGCCGACAGCACGCCACGGCAAGACCCTTGCCGAGCCACCCAGCAAGACCCTCGCCAAGGACGCCAGCGGGGCCACCGCCAAACCCGCGCCGAACAAGCTTCCACCACCGTTCACATGTAGCTGCCAGCCCAACCAGCTGGGCAGGCACCTGTGTGGCAACATGCAGCTCCCAGGCCAACTCATCGAGCGCCTGTGTGGCGGCATGCAGATCTTCGTGAAGGCTCCGCCACCGCGCCACCTCAGCTGCCTGACCGCCTACATGGCGCCACACACCTCATTGGCCAGGGCGCGTGTCAAGGCGAGGAGGAGCAGCGACAGACGGGACGGGCCTCGCCCCCGTTCCCAGTAAAGCAAGGGGACACCTAAGCTATGCATTAAATGCGTCTTGTCACATGTCTGACGATAAGCTCAGAGTCTTATCGCCTTTCCACCTCTTGTGTGTCACTGTGGCTGCCCCTTTCAACTATAAAAGGAGGCCCATGGCATACTGGAGGAGGATTCGGCTCTTTCTAACCACACACTGACCACAGCTAGTTCGAGAGCTCAAGAACTCTCAGAAATACACCCACCAAAGCAAGACTAGGGTTTTACGCATCCTCGCGGCCCGAACCTGGGTAAACGATCCTTGTGCTGTCTACTAGTCCTGCTCTCCTCGCAACCCTGCGCCCCGACAAGCGTAGTAGGGATTCTTGTGATCCCATAGGTGTCGTTCCACACCGACAACGGCCGCCGGAGGCCTCATCCTCCTGGGGTCCTAGGCGGGTGTAACGCCCCGGATTCGATGCGCCAGGTGTCTGCCAGTTATTTGCCGTCGTTGCCATGTCATGTGCTTGCGTGTTGCACTTTGCCATGTCATCATCTGCATTTCATATCATGTCATCATGCGCATTTCATTTTGCATACGTGTTCGTCTCATGCATCCGAGCATTTTCCCCGTTGTCCGTTTTGCAATCCGGCACTCCTATGTCTCCGGCGCCCCTTTTACCTCTTTTCATGTGCGGGTGTTAAGCGGTCTCGGAATGGACCGAGGTTTGCCATAGCGGCCTTGGTATAGCAGCAGTGAACCGCTGTCAAGTTTCGGATCATTTGGAGGTCGTTTGATACTCCAACGGTTAACCGGGTAACCGTAAAAGCCTCCTTCTCCTTGCAGCCCAACACCCCTTCCAAAGTGGCCCAAAACCCATCCTAACCCCCTCCATGCTCTCGGTCGTTCGATCACGATCGCGTGGCCGAAAACCGCACCTCGTTTGGACTCTCCTAGCTCCCTCTACCTATATAAACACCTTCCCCTCCGAAATTCCGGATCAATTCGCTCCGAAACCCTAGCCCCGCTCCTCTCCCCGCCGCCGGACACGTCCGCCCGCCGCCGCCCGACGAATCGCCGCGCGCCACGTGGCCGCCGCCGTCCCCTCGCCGCCCTTGCGGCCGCGGAACCCATCCGAGAACCCGCGGGCCCGATCCGCCGCCCGGCTCCCGCCCGCGCATCGCCCGGCGCCGCCCGCCGCCGCGCCTCGCGCTCGCGCGCAGCAGCCCCGCCGCCCTCGCCGTCGCGCCTCCCCTCGCGTCACCGGCGTCGCCTCGCCGGCGTCGTCCCCGCCCCGCCGCCTTCACCCCGCGGGCGCCTCCTCGCCGTGGCCCGCCTCGCCGGAGTGCGAGCCGGCCGGATCCCCCCACCTGGATCAGATCCACCGGGGTCGCGATCCAAACGGCCGCGCCCCGTCCTGGATCCCGCCGTCCCGTTGACTTCTCTCGGAGGTTGTTTTTTTCACTAAGTCCCTGAGTTTTTCATCATATGTACCCATATTCATCATGCCGTATCTCTGCATCTGTAGCTCCGTTTCGTGCGTGTAATATGTCAAATTGTTCGTCTCGACGAGTACATCATTTCTTCTCATTGCATCATTTTCATTTGAGCTCATCTTGATGCCCTAAATGCTGTTAGAAGTGGGCTATGTGATGTTAGTTCCAGATTCTTATCAGAACATGCACTTTTGCCATTTTTGCCATGATTGATGTGTGCACCCTATGAACTTGAGTCCTACATGTGTTTTGTAATATGCCATGCCATCTTTACAGGGGTGTATGCCATGTATTTTTGTGATCTCTATGGTGACTAGCACAAGCATGCAAACTAGGCTTCATGATGTTGCTGATTTCAGCCCCTGTTCTGCTGATATTTTTATGCCATGTAAACTTGATGCTACCGAGAGATCCATGCTTATTTTGAGATACTTCACTAAGGATGTTTTGAATATATGGTTATTCTCTATCCATCCATGCCCTTGTTTGCAATTATGGAGTGCGATAGCTTGAGTCAATCGAGCTCTACTTTTGCTATAAAATGTTTCCTGGCAGGTTGTTTACGTGTTATTCAATTTTGCCAAGGTTGTTGTAGTTGATCCGTGTATGCTATGATGTTGTTCTTGCCATGTATAGCTTATATGACATGTCTTTTTGCTGTGAGTTGCCTTGCCATGCCATGTATTGCTCTGTGGTGAGTGGTTCAAGCTCACCAACATGCCTACTTATTGTTGTTCCTGCCATGTGTGAATCTGTAATATAACTTTCCATGTTTACATGGGTGCCATCATATTTTCTGATCCTTTTTGGCTCATGGTCAGTAAGGGACATTTGTTATATGCAATTAGTATATTCATTCCATGCCTTTTTTTCCATGATAAGTTCCTGTAGCATGTTTTTTGATAGCTCTAAACATTGCAACCTGATGTTATTTCTGCTAGAGTCTAAACTGTTATTATTTGCAATCTTGCCATGTCCTTTTGAGCATGTTCTAGTGATTTCTGGAGTTATCTCATGTTCATGTTTTGTCATGCTTTACCTGTACTTCATGCCCATGCCTTTTGTTTTCATATTGATGTCCTGTAGCATATCGTTTTGATGCTTGCAATATGCCTAGTTGCTGTTTTGGACAGATTGTTGTCATGACTTGTATAGGGTGTAGGTGTTGCACCGTTGCTCCGTTTTGAGTGTGCTCTATATGAAACTTGCTTGATTTTGCATGTAGCTTCATATTATCATGTTTCATCCTTGTTTTGAGGTGTTTGCTTGATGTTTGGATGCATTTTGCATCAATGCCATGTTTAACTTGTTTTGCTCATATCTTCTAGGCCGTAGCTCCGAATCTAATGAACTTTATATGTAACTTGACTAGAATTTCGTGTAGATCATCGTGGTGCATCTTAACTTGATGTTTAACAACTTGAACATAAGGTTTATTCATATCTGGACCAATTTCGAAATTTGCATATGAGGACTTACCGGAATTGTTATATGTTGTTCCCGGCCTCATTTAAACTTGCCTTGATGTGTTGCCCTTGTTTGCATCATCTCTTGTCATGAGTAGCCTAATCTAGATTTGTCATGCATCATGCTTGTTGTGCATCATGTCTTGTCTATGTTTGGTGTGTTTACTATGTTGTGTGCTTCTTCTCGATAGTTCCCGTTTCGTTGCGATCGTGAGGATTCGTTCGTCTACGCTTGGTTCGGCTTCATCCGTTCGTCTTCTTCATGGACTCGTTCTTCTTCCTTGCGGGATTTCAGGCAAGATGACCGCTACCCTGGATCTCACTACTATCATTGCTATGCTAGTTGCTTCGTTCTATCGCTATCTTGCGCTACCTATTACTGTTTATCAAGCCATCCCAAATTGCCATGTCAGCCTCTAACCTTTTGCACCCTTCCTAGCAAACCGTTGTTTGGCTATGTTACCGCTTTGCTCAGCCCCTCTTATAGCGTTGTTAGTTGCAGGTGAAGATGAAGTTTGTTCCTTGTTGGAACATGGAGATGTTGTTCCTTGTTGGAACATGTTTACTTGTTGGGATATCACAATATATCTTATTTAATTAATGCATCTATATACTTGGTAAAGGGTGGAAGGCTCGGCCTTATGCCTAGTGTTTTGTTCCACTCTTGCCGCCCTAGTTTTCGTCATATCGGTATTATGTTCCCGGATTTTGCGTCCCTAACGCGGTCGGGTGATTTATGGGACCCCCTTGACAGTTCGCTTTGAATAAGACTCCTCCAGCAAGGCCCAACATTGGTTTTACCATTTGCCTCACCTACCCCTTTTTCCCTTGGGTTTCCGGAGCCCAAGGGTCATCTTTATTTTAGCCCCCGGGCGGTGCTCCTTCGAGTGTTGGTCAAAGCGGCAGGCTCTTGGGGGCCACCAGGGCAACTCGAGGCTGGTTTTACTCGTGGCTGACCTATCCGGTGTGCCACGAGAGCGAGTACGTCGACTCCTATCAGGATTTGTCGGCACATCCGGCGGCTTTCTGGTCTTGTTTTATTCTTGTCGAAATGTCTTGTGGCAGGATTCGAGACTGATCGGGTCTTCCGGGAGAAGGAATATCCTTCGTTGATCGCGAGAGCTTATCATGGGCTAAGTTGGGACACCCTGCAGGGTATAAACTTTCGAGAGCCGTGCCGCGGTTATGTGGCAGATGGGAATTTGTTAATATCCGGTTGTAGTAAACTTGAAGCAAACTCTTCTAAAATACACCAACCGTGTGCGTCACCGTGAGTGTCTCTTTTCGGGGTTGATCGAGAGGAGAACACGGTTTCTGGGTTATGTTTGACGTAAGTAGGAGTTCAGGATCACTTCTTGATCATTACTAGCTGACGAACGTTCCTTTGTTTCTCTTCTCGCTCTCATTTGCGTAAGTTAGCCACCATATATGCTTAGCCGCTGCTGCAACCTCACCACTTATCCTTTTCCTTACCCATTAAGCTTTGCTAGTCTTGATACCCATGGTAATGGGATTGCTGAGTCCTCGTGGCTCACAGATTACTACACCACCAGTTGCAGGTACATGTTATGCGATGATCATGACGCGAGAGCGATGTTTGCTTACGTTGGAGTTCTTCTTACGCTTGTTCTTGATCGGGGATAGGTTCGGTCGGCAGCCTGGGCTAGCAGGGTGGATATTGTTTGAGTTTCTGTTTATGTTTCATCCGTAGTCGGATGTTGATCTTGTATATGATGTTGATGTATTCTTGTGGCATTTGTGCTTTATGTATGTATCCCACTATTATGTAATGTTGATGTAATGATATCCACCTTGCAAAAATATGCGGGTCTATCCTTGGTGGGACCTTGAGTTCCTTTTGGATAGGGTCGCATATTAGGCGTGTTTCAAGTTGGTATCGAGCCTCGATCGACCTTAGGGCCCCTTGATTGATCGTGTAGTTTGGCCGTTGTCGAGTCTAGAAGAAAACTGTTTTGGTCTAGTTATATCGGAGTAGGAATTCTTTTACTCCTCAGCCCTTAAATCGCTCGGTAAGGAATCTTGGCGTAGGTGTCTTGAATTACTTCTCTTCCCCTTCAAATTTTCTTTAGGATCACGCAGTTGGTTTTCCGATCGTTGTTCCTCAGCTCTTTTCATCCGGTGCTTTTCTCGTCAAGTCGACTCGAACCTCTTTGTCTTTCGCGAGATCAATCCTCAGTTCTTCCTCCGACGTCGTTGTTTTTCCTTGTCCGAAGTTGTCCTTGTTTTTCCCACCCGCCCTCCCTCTTTCCTCTCGGAACCGGAGTCCGTAATCGGGTATCCATCCTACTCGTGCGAAGTCTTTGCTTTCTTTCCTCAATGATTTCAACCGGTGTTTCCTCTTGAAGATATTCGTCGATTTCCCCTTCCAAGTTGCCTTTGTTTTTCCCGCCCTCCCACCCTTTTCTTCCCGGAGCCTGAGTCTGTCTCGACCATCTATCTCATTTGTGCGGAGCCTCTTCAGTCTTCCCTCAACCATTTCAACCGGTGAATTCTCGTTTTGTACGACATTCTTCATCTCTTTTCTTCTCCGGTGGACTCAATTCAAGTTTTGAGGTTGATCATATTCTTTTCCTCGAAGTGTTTTTTCCTGCTCGTTCTCCTCTTGCGGTTTATCCTTCGGAGTGATGAAGACATCTCGGGAGACTCGTGCATGTTTGAATTAATTCGAGGTTGTCACCTCATTCAAATATTTCAATCGTTCCGGTGCATCATCTATCTCTTCAACAATCCTTTCCAACGGTGCTTTCCTTTAGTGGGCCCTAACCCACAGGTCTTTTCCCAGGATCTTACCTGACTCTTCTAATTATTCCGGAGCCATTCCTAATCCTTTTCGAAGTTGACATAAGAATGGATCCCATCAGTCACATGTCTTCTCCAAGATCGATTTGAAATTCTTTTCATTATGGGCTCAACCTCTTCGCTTTTCATTCTCCCGAAGTATCTCAGTAATTTTGGGGGTGATTTCCGTCATCATTTGAAGATCGAAGAAGAATTTCTCTTAAATCTTGTCCGTTCTCCCGGAGATTCGTGGTTCTAGTTCATGTTATCCTCTAAAATTATTCCATTTGCCAGTTATTCTCTCTAACCATCCGGAGTATGTCAGGAGTTGTTTTTCCATTTCTTTTCACCGAAGGCCATCATTCCAGTTATCGTTCTCTAATTATCCCGGTGCCTCGTTCAAGTGTTCTTTAATCAGCTCATGATCTCCTTGTTCTTTTGCATCCAAATTCCCTCGAGCATATTTGGTCTTCTAATTCTTCTCAGTGATTCATTCTCTTTCGTCAGTCATTTCCGAATTCTTACGGTGGTTCGTTCAAGATTCTTTTTCTTTTATTATCATATTAATTCATTCGTTCTTTCCAATCCTACCGGTGGTTCATGAAGTCCTTCTCAAGTTTGCGATATGTCACTTCTCAATCCTTTTCATGAAGAATAAGTAGTATGCAAATCCATTGCTTGTCATCAATTTAATTTGGTGAAGGATAAGCATACAATAAATCTTATTCTTATTTCATCCAAGTGATTAATCCCTTACTTCGGAGTTTGTTCGTAATGAATAAATTCTAGTTCCAAGTGTTTTAATCTTTTCTTTTCCGGAGTTCAATTCCCTAGGCTATTTTGTCGGAACCTCCATCTAAATCATCGCAATGCTCATCTTATTCTTTCATCCTTCAATTTTATCTCATCATCCTTTTGTTACCAGAGTTCTTCATGGTGGTTCTTCATGATTTAATTCATTCTTCAAGTGTTCATCAAGATTCTTGTCGGTGGAGTTCAAGTATATTTTCTTCTCGCGTCTCGAAGTGCAATTAATTCTCCGTATTCCTTTGAAGTGGAGTTTTGCATTTCTTTGTTCTTCCTAGCTATCCAATTATTTCCGTTTGTGGCCGGTTATCACCTTATGATTTTGAGATGTTATCCATAAGTCCACGACAAGCTTATTCTTTTCGTTGTTGAATTTTCTCAACAACCCCATTCATTTTTTTCTTTTTTCTTCTTCTAAGGGTGCTTTCTATGTCATTCGTGGCACTAGTTGTCATTTTCTTCTCAGTTCTTTTCATTTCATTCTTTCAGTTCTTCCGGAGGCATTGCGTTGTTTATCTCGTCAAGTTTCATCCCATCTTGTGAAGTTCAGATTCTATTCCTTCCATGTTTCAGCCGGAGTGCTACCTAAATCCTTTCAGTCTTATTCGTTTCTTTTCTCATTCTAACCACTCCGGTTAGAACGAGTGCTTTCATAGTCTATCTGTTTCCGTGAGCTTTCGATTCTCGTCATTCTCGTCGTTCCTCTCTTTTTCTCGAGTGCTCTCGATTCTTTGCTTCTTCTCTTGAGTTCTTGTTTCACCTCTTCCGTCTCGGTCCTAAGATCTCAGGACGAGATCTCTTGTTAGTGGAGGAGTGTTGTAACGCCCCGGATTCGATGCGCCAGGTGTCTGCCAGTTATTTGCCGTCGTTGCCATGTCATGTGCTGCGTGTTGCACTTTGCCATGTCATCATCTGCATTTCATATCATGTCATCATGCGCATTTCATTTTGCATACGTGTTCGTCTCATGCATCCGAGCATTTTCCCCGTTGTCCGTTTTGCAATCCGGCACTCCTGTGTCTCCCGGTGCCCCCTTTTACCTCTTTTCATGTGCGGGTGTTAAACGGTCTCGGAATGGACCGAGGTTTGCCAAGCGGCCTTGGTATAGCACCGGTAGACCGCCTGTCAAGTTTCGGATCATTTGGAGGTCGTTTGATACTCCAACGGTTAACCGGGTAACCGTAAAAGCCTCCTTCTCCTTGCAGCCCAACACCCCTTCCAAAGTGGCCTAAAACCCATCATAACATCCTCCATGCTCTCAGTCGTTCGATCACGATCGCGTGGCCGAAAACCGCACCTCGTTTGGACTCTCCTAGCTCCCTCTACCTATATAAACACCTTCCCCTCCGAAATTCCGGATCAATTCGCCCCGAAACCCTAGCCCCGCTCCTCTCCCCGCCGCCGGACACGTCCGCCCGCCGCCGCCCGACGAATCGCTTGGCCACGCGGCCGCCTCCGTCCTCCGCCGCCCGCTGCCGCGAAACCCATCCGTGGCCAGCGCGGGCCGATCCGCCGCCCGCTCCGCCCGCGTCCCGCCCGCGCATCGCGGCGCCCGATCGCCGCCCGTCGGCGCGCCAGCGCCTCCGTCGGCCCGCCGCGCCTCCGGCCGGCGCTTCGCCGCCGCCAGCGCCTCGCGCACCCGCCACCTCGCCGTCCGCGCCTCCCCTCCGCGTCACCGGCGTCACCTCGCCAGTGTCGTCCCGCCCGCCGCCTTCACCCCATGGCTCCTCCTCGCCGTGGCCCGCCTGCGCCGGTGCGAGCGGCGGATCCCCACCTGGATCAGATCCACGGTCGCGATCAAGCGGCGCGCCCGTCCGGATCCCGCCGTCCCGTTGACTTCTCTCGGAGGTTGTTTTTTTCACTAAGTCCCTGAGTTTTTCATCATATGTACCCATATTCATCATGTCGTATCTCTGCATCTGTAGCTTCGTTTCGTGCGTTTAATATGTCAAATTGTTCGCCTCGACGAGTACATCATTTCTTCTCATTGCATCATTTTCATTTGAGCTCATCTTGATGCCCGAAATGCTGTTAGAAGAGGGCTATGTGATGTTAGTTCCAGATTCTTATCAGAACATGCACTTTTGTCATTTTTGCCAAGGTTGTTATAGTTGATCCGTGTATGCTATGATGTTGTTCTTGCCATGTATAGATTCTATGCCATGTCTTCTTACTATGAGTTGCCTTGCCATGCCATGTATTGCTCTGTGGTGAGTGGTTCATACTCACCAACATGCCTACTTATTGTTGTTCCTGCCATGTGTGAATCTGTAATATAACTTGCCATGTTTACATGGGTGCCATCATATTTTCTGATCCTTTTTGGCTCATGGTCAGTAAGGGACATTTGTTATATGCAATTAGTAGATTCATGCCATGCCTTTTTTTCCATGATAAGTTCATGTAGCATGTTGTTTGATAGCTCTAAACATTGCAACCTGATGTTATTTCTGCTAGAGTCTAAACTGTTATTATTTGCAATCTTGCCATGTCCTTTTGAGCATGTTCTAGTGATTTATGGAGTTAGCTCAGTGTTCATGTTTCGTCATGCTTTACCTGTACTTCATGCCCATGCCTTTTGTTTTCATATTGATGTCCTGTAGCATATCGTTTTGATGCTTGCAATATGCCTAGTTGCTGTTTTGGACAAATTGTTGTCATGACTTGTATAGGGTGTAGGTGTTGCACCGTTGCTCCGTTTTGAGTGTGCTCTATATGAAACTTGCTTGATTTTGCATGTAGCTTCATATTATCATGTTGCATCCTTGTTTTGAGGTGTTTGCTTGATTTTGCATGCATTTTGCATCAATGCCATGTTTAACTTGTTTTGCTCATATCTTCTAGGCCGTAGCTCCGAATCTAATGAACTTTATATGTAACTTGACTAGAATTTCGTGTAGATCATCGTGGTGCATCTTAACTTGCTATTTAACAACTTGAACATAAGGTTTATTCAGATCTGGACCAATTTCGAAATTTGCATATGAGGACTTACCGGAATTGTTATATGTTGTTCCCGGCCTCATTTAAACTTGCCTTGATGTGTTGCCCTTGTTTGCATCATATCTTGTCATGAGTAGCCTCATCTAGATTTGTCATGCATCATGCTTGTTGTGCATCATGTCTTGTCTATGTTTGGTGTGTTTACTATGTTGTGTGCTTCTTCTCGATAGTTCCCGTTTCGTTGCGATCGTGAGGATTCGTTCGTCTACGCTTGGTTTGGCTTCATCCGTTCGTCTTCTTCATGGACTCGTTCTTATTCCTTGCGGGATTTCAGGCAAGATGACCGCTACCCTGGATCTCACTACTATCATTGCTATGCTAGTTGCTTCGTTCTATCGCTATGCTGCGCTACCTATTACCTGTTTATCAAGCCATTCCAAATTGCCATGTCAGCCTCTAACCTTTTGCACCCTTCCTAGCAACCCGTTGTTTGGCTACGTTACCGCTTTGCTCAGCCCCTCTTATAGCGTTGTTAGTTGCAGGTGAGGATGAAGTTTGTTCCTTGTTGGAACATGGAGATGTTGTTCCTTATTGGAACATGTTTACTTGTTGGGATATCACAATATATCTTATTTAATTAATGCATCTATATACTTGGTAACGGGTGGAAGGCTCGGCCTTATGCCTGGTGTTTTGTTCCACTCTTGCCGCCCTAGTTTCCGTCATATCGGTATTATGTTCCCGGATTTTGCGTCCCTAACGCGGTCGGGTGATTTATGGGACCCCCTTGACAGTTCGCTTTGAATAAGACTCCTCCAGCAAGGCCCAACATTGGTTTTACCATTTGCCTCACCTACCCCTTTTCCCTTGGGTTTAGGAGCCCAAGGGTCATCTTTATTTAGCCCCCGGGCGGTGCTCCTTCAGTGTTGGTCGAAGCAGGCGAACTCGGGGGCCTGCAGGGCAACTCGAGGCTGGTTTTACTCGTAGGCTGACCTATCCGGTGTTCCACGAGAGCGAGAGTGCGTGCGACTCCTATCGGGATTTGTCGGCACATCCGGCGGCTTTGCTGGTCTTGTTTTATTCTTTGTCGAAATGTCTTGTAGCAGGATTCGAGACTGATCGGGTCTTCCGGGAGAAGGAATATCCTTCGTTGATCGCGAGAGCTTATCATGGGCTAAGTTGGGACACCCTGCGAGGTATAAACTTTCGAGAGCCGTGCCCGCGGTTATGTGGCAGATGGGAATTTGTTAATATCCGGTTGTAGTAAACTTGAAGCAAACTCTTCTAAAATACACCAACCGTGTGCGTCACCGTGAGTGTCTCTTTTCGGGGTTGATCGAGAGGAGAACATGGTTTCTGGGTTATGTTTGACGTAAGTAGGAGTTCAGGATCACTTCTTGATCATTACTAGTTGACGACCGTTCCTTTGTTTCTCTTCTCGCTCTCATTTGCGTATGTTAGCCACCATATATGCTTAGCCGCTGCTGCAACCTCACCACTTATCCTTTTCCTTACCAATTAAGCTTTGCTAGTCTTGATACCCATGGTAATGGGATTGCTGAGTCCTCGTGGCTCCTGATTACTACACCACCGATTGCGGTACATGTTATGCGATGATCATGGCCGAGGCGATGTTTGCTTACGTTGGAGTTCTTCTTACGCTTCTTCTTGATCGGGGATAGGTTCGGTCGGCAGCCTGGGCTAGCGATGTGGATATTGTTTGAGTTTTGTTTATGTTTCATCCGTAGTCGGATGTTGATCTTGTATATGATGTTGATGTATTCTTGTGGCATTTGTGCCTTATGTATGTATCCCACTATTATGTAATGTTGATGTAATGATATCCACCTTGCAAAAGCGTTTCAATATGCGGGTCTATCCTTGGTGGGACCTTCGAGTTCCTTTTGGATAGGGTCGCATATTGGGCGTGACAGCGGGCAGCTGCTTCTTCTTCTTGGGGACGGCCTCAGGAGGGTAGACAGCGCCCTCGTCATCTGGTTTCTCGACTGCCGCTTCCTGGTAGGCACGCTCGAGGGAGCACACCACGTCCTTTTTGTCGCAAGCGACTGTGATGATGCTGCAACTTCCTGGCATCTTGAGGACATTGTAGCCATGATGAGTTGCAGCCATGAACTTGGCCAGGACCGGATACCCAAGGATGGCGTTGTACGGGATTCGAATGTGGGTGACGTCAAAGTCGATGAGCTCAGTGCGGTAGTTGCCGCGCTTGCCGAAGGTGACAGGGAGGCGGATCTGCCCTATTGGGGTAGTGGAGCCATTGATCACCCCCGAGAAGGGCTTGGTAGGCTGAAGCTGGTCGTACGACACCTGGAGCCTGTCGAACGTCTCGATGGAGAGAACATTAAGCCCTGCGCCGCCATTAATGAGTGTCTTGCTGACAAGGACGCTGCTGATGGTTGGCGAGCAGAGCATCGGAGGGCGCCGGCAGTGGCTGCGCACTTGAGCTGGTCAGCAGAGTCGAAGGTGATGGCGTACTTGGACCACCTGAGCGGACGCGTTGCCTCGAGCTTGGGGAGGGCCGCGTTCACCCCGCGAGCGAAATGCTTGAAGATGTGATGGGAGGCAGGGGCCTGAGCGCCGCCTAGGATGCAAGCGATGGCGCGAGGCTCTTGGAAGCCCCCCAGCCCCATCATCTTGGTGGTGGTCATCATTCCATCTTGGTGGCGGCAGTAGCAGAGGAAGGCCAGCGTTTCCCTGAGGATGGTCCTCACGAGGTTGATCCCTCCAGGGGCCCTCCCGAGGCTGGCCCTGCCAGCGGTCCTCACGAGGCTGATCGCGCCAGTCCTGGAGGGGGTTGCGGTTGTCCCAGCGTCCTCCGCCTCGGCCTCCTCCGTGGCCATAGCCTTGGTCATTGCGCTCGGAACAACCAACGAGGCGCTCGTCGCGGATGGCCCTGAGCTCTTGGCAGTGATTGGTGTTGTGGCTGTGCACGTTGTGGAAGACGCAGAACGGGCAGCTGCCCTTGGATGACTCCGGGTGGTCGCAACCGCGCTTCATCTCGGGTTCGTCTGCGAGCACAGCTAGACCCTTGCACTTTATGTCCTTGGCCTTAGCCTTCTTGTCTTCTGGGTCAGCCTCCGGGTGCTCCAGAAGGGATAGGTGACCTTCCTCGGCCCTTGCGCACTTGGTTGCCATGTTGAACATTTCTTGAGCCGAGCACATGTCCTTGTGTATGGCGAGCTCTTCCTTCATCTTGACATCCCGGACGCAATCAGTGAAAGCTGAAATGATAGCCTCGTCCAACACCTTGGAATCTTGAGGCGAACGTTCGTGAAACGCTGGATGTATTTGTGCGAGGTCTCTCCTGGCTGCTGCTTGATGCGCCGCAGGTCACCCGTAGCCAGTATGCGGTCGCAACTACCCTGGAAGTTGGCGATGAAGCGCTCTCGCATCTCATCCTAGGAGGAGATCGATCCCATGGGGAGGTTCAGGAGCCACGAGCGCAGCCATCCTTGAGGGCCATGGGAAACTAGTTTGCCATGACCTTCTCATCACTGTTGGCGCCTCAATGCTCAGTTCATAGAGCTGCAGGAACTCGGTAGGTTCGGGGGTGCCGTCATAGCGTGGAGGCAGGTCTGGCTCGAACTTCCCAGGCTAGACGACTCGGCGCAGCTTCGGGGTGAACGCGCAGAAAGCCTGCCCCACTCACCGGAGCCCGCTGTGGAGATGGAGCCTGATCTTGGCGCTTGTACACCATCTCCTCGGGCGGCACACGGTCTTGACGTGGTGGTGCTGGGAGCGCACGCGCCTTTCCTTGCGGCTGATGCACCACCTGGCAGCTTTCCTTGTCGCGCGCCAGTGACTAGTGCGGCGGTTCGCGCCATGGAGCCTCACGCCCCGGCTCGAGGACGACATCTTGCCTAGGAGGTGGAGGAGGCGCACCGTGGGCCACATCACCCGCAAGGGGCGGCGGGGGAAGCAGTGAGCAGGATGGTGCGGGGGCCTCTCTAGTGGCACTGACGAGCTCGGCGATGCGGTCCAGCCTGTCCTTGTAGAGGTCATCGGTCGGGCGACAGCGCAGGACCTCGCGTGCCGTGAGCAATGCAGCCTACGTGTTCGCCGGCCCGCGACGAGCATGAGAAGACGAAGCCGCCGCCGGAGTCAGCGACGGAGTGGCGGTGCGCCCATCACGCCACACAAAAGGCTGCAGCGATGAAGCCTGCTGCTCATGGGCCGCGGGGCCATTGGCGGCGTTAGGCACAGGCGATGGGGAATGACGGGAGCATTGCCGCCTGCAGGCACTGTCTGCGCAACGCGGGCGGCGAGGCGGCCCGGCGCTCGGCACAGACTCAACGAGCATTCGCCATGGGAATGGCGAGACGGTGGCGAATCAGCCAGAGGAAGAGAGGCTCCGACCCACCCCTACTTGGCGCGCCAAATGTCAGATTCAGGGCTCCGCAGACCCAAGATAGAGTCGAACTCTAGGGTGCATCCGAAGAACTCAACCTCCCCAGTCTGCCAACTCGTCGATCTCATGGCCTAGCTCGATGAACTGGAAGGAAATGGGACAAGGAAGTTTACCCAGGTTCGGGCCACCTTGCGGTGTAATACCCTAATCCTACTTTGTGGTGGATTTGCCTCGAGGTGGGCTGAGGATGAACTGATACAAGGGGTGAAAAACCTCAGGAGGTTTGTTCTTGTGTTTGTGTGAGTTGGTGAGGGTGTGGATGATCTCTCTTCTCTCTATGGTGGTGGCTAGGCTATACTTATAGTGGCCTTGGTCCTCTTCCCCCAAAATGAAGGCGGGAAGGGATCCCACAATGGCCAAATTCGAAGGGAGACATCCCGACGAAAGGTGGTCTGCGCCTGCAAAGCCTCTGGTCGTGACGTCATGGTGGGCTCGGCGATGACCTTCGTCCTGCCGTCTTGGCGGTCTTGGTCTTGTAGCATGGAAATTGAAACCTTTGGTTGATTCCTCAGGACTCCGCGGCTGCGCTTGCCTCTTTAGCACCAAAGAGGAAACCTGTTGTACTGCACCCGCTAGCGCCCGCCGGGCCTTGGTCGTCATGGCTTGCGTCATTTGAACCTCATGAGGTGAGGGCTCGCATGGTAATCTCTGCTCCTCAGGAGCCAGCCTAAGGAGGCTGCTCTATTTGGAGGTCTTGGCGTCGTCCGCGTCGCGAGGCTTGGCCCCTCGCGAGGGTTTTGTACTGTTGGTGCTGAAGATGGGCCGTACCAGGCCGCAGATGGAGCCACGCCGTGGGCCACAGGCAGGCAAGTCTGGGTACCCCGGTTCTCAGAACGCAATGATGGAGTACTACTGTAGTGGAGGAGTACTACGGTATGCTTCTGGCCATCTAACACCGAATGAACTGCTGCATGTCCACCGCGTGCGGGTGGGAGAGCGTGTAGCGAAAGCTTCTCCTAGTCTTGCCAGCCACCACGCTCATGGGCGAGGGAGGGACGCAACTTCATTGACTTATTGCTCCTGCCTTTGCGTGTATGACAGGTGGGGCCAACAGTGGGTGGCCCATCTGTCAGGCAGCCAAAGGCAGGTGCAGTTAAGACGAGAGGGTGTTGTAGTAATCAAACTTCTCATTGTTGTACGAGTTGATGCGACACATCAAAGCACAGCACTCGATATATTTCAATAATTTGCGTTTACCGATGCATTAATTACAACGCATGCATGCATGCCGTGACTCTCCTTTTGATACTTGCATGTGTTTATTTAATGCACCTTGGCAAATTTTGACTATAAATTTAACTAACCAAATGTTCATGCATGTCACAAAAAATTAATCATTGAAAACTATGTTCAAATATGAATCAACCGATATAATTTTTGTTAACATGCACTAACATTTTGTCATTTAAATCTTTGGTCAAAATTTAGCACCAATTACAAAGGGGCCCAATAAATATTGTACTCTCACATTTTGTTTTGAGGATACCCCCACATAGAAAATATAAATAATAATGCATGTTGGGGCAGCCCACGTTTCCGATAATTTTAGCCATGGGCTTGTTCACAAATTTTACGAGGGGGTGGTTGTTCATTTAATGGAGGGTCTTGTACCAAACTTGAACCATACAAAGTGCGACCTGGCACACCGTAACACCACTTGGAATAAGCGGGTAGCTATCTCAAAAAACAATCAACAACTCAAAAAAACGGCGACCTGGCACGTACACAATTTTAAGCGATTGTTTTGATGGAGTGAAAAAGGAAAACTACCCCACTACGTATATATAGGCCGGAGCCTCCGCGCTTGCTTGCTAGGGTTGCTCTATTCACACATTCTCATCCTCTCCAGATCTAAACAAGATAGCTGTGGTAACACTGTCTTTCTCCCTTCAAAAAACACTGTCTTTCTGTCCTCACTGCTGGTTACAGATCCGGACGTATCCCCCTCCGCTGGTGAAGGGGATGAGGGGCAACATTTAGGCCATCGTCGACAGCGAGGGAGGAGACCCACTGCCGGCCGCACCGTTATCTCTGGCCGAGCGCCGGCACGGGAGGTCCTCCGATCCCTTCACCGTTGCCCTAATGTGGGCGGATCCGGCCTCCCGCCGCCCACCTATCCACATCCCGATGACCTTCAGGTATATCTTCCTTTGAAACTGCCCTAGCTCTACTCCCCAGCTTGCTACGTCGCTGCATGTGCATCATTTTCTACCTCTCAGCCCCTCTCGATCGGATGGTCCAACGACACATATTTCTTCTTCTTCTATTGTTAGAGGTAAAGCTACTTCATGGAGTCGAATCTTGTACTTGGTTCAAACAAGAAATAAAGTGGGGTGGGGGAATTTAGTATGTACATCGGACTTGGTATAAATAGGAAGGAAAGGGGTGAAAGTAGTACAGATTGGTCATCAACGGTCTCTTAGTCGGAAAGGAAATATAGGGAAAGCGTTATGCAGTGGTATGACTAGGCTAGATTTGCTATCCACACATAGGAGTAGGTGGCTAGAGTGAACAAAAATGGGACCAACCCAGATATGTTTCTTGGATGTTTGTTTCTCGGGGCAACAAACTCTGAATCACCACTTTATGCCCCGGTTTAGGTACATGGTGCCGGACTGCTGGTGCGCCCACTGTCCCATGCCCTTATACAAAATATTTAGCTGTTCTTAATCTAATGCCCCTGGTAGAATCAAGCCATGCCACTGTTATAAGCCATGACAAGTTTGGCCAAATGTTTTTGCCTATAATTGTTTGAGACTCTAACTGTTTCCTCTGTAGCTTTTTGTGCAAACAGGGATATCCATTTCACTCGGTTGCTGTTGTGACCTTTTGGTGCACTGCACAAAACACTTCTTAAAAGAAGCGACTTTTGTGTTGTTTAACTGGAATGTCAAAATGGAACAGTTGGTTCATTTCGGTGGAACTGCACAAAGGGAGATCTGTGTTCCAATCCTCATCATCCATATTGGCACCATAACCTTCCTTTAGGTAAGAATGATATTTAATGCATGTGTTCATCTCTATTTTGTGACTGCCATGAGAAAATAATGCTATTGTTTACTAGTACACTTATACTCCCTCACTAATAAAACAAATTCAGAAATAGAAGGCCAATCATGTACTTGGTTTCACCTGTTGGTGAGGAAAAGAGAAAGCAGAGCATGAAGAGGAAGAAGAAGAAGAATAAAGCAGTGCCAAGGTGATCTTCTTTGAAGCCGAGGCCCGGTCGAGAGCCATTCAAGGGCTCGACAGCGTCTACCTTATTTGAGGCGATCCTCGAGGAGCCCTTCCACTTCGCATATTGTCCATCATGAATTTGATGCTCTTTGTTAGAGTAATATGCTAATGTCTTTCTATCCTTTCTCACTAAGCTAATGAAGGTTTCATCTTGTTCCTACTTGTGCAAATAGGGATCATGTTGTGCCAATCATACATTTTAGTGTAACTACACAAGACAATACAATGAAGCGTATCCCAGCCGATTGCTTTAACTTCTGCTGGAAGTTCTTGATAATCTTTCGATATAATCTCAGCACTGGTAAACAAGAGTGATTTCAACCATACATTTGAAGTGCACAAAAATATATACTATTGAGTGATTCCAGTGAGTGCTTTATCATCTCTTCTCAGTCTACATGAATAAGCTTTTTTGCTCAGGTTGGTACCGGCCTAAGGCCTTCATCCATATTAGTTTGCTATCAGCTCTATTTGTATCGTGCTACTGTCATGAGAAACTCATTTATCTTTGCACATTAAAGTTTAGCAACCTATGATACATGGCAATGCTTTGAGTGTTCAGGTAATTGGCACTGATTAAGTAAACTAATGCCTCTCTTTAAGCAAGACTACTATGTTGCTAACTTTACCCATTAAGATAATGAGGGTGCTTCTATTTGTTAGTGTATGTTTCATCAACTAGTCCCACTATTACAGTAATCTCACTCTCTAAATATATGTGCCAACAGGGATGCTCGATTTTGGTGGAACTGCACAAAAACTTTGGGTGCTTCATTGCCTGGACAGCTTCCTTCCTTCCCTGTCAGTCGCTAATCTGGGCTTGCTCCCTTCCTTTGCTGTCAGTCGCTTCGCTTATGTTGGCTTCCAGTCAAAGGAAATAGTAATTGATATGCTACCTCACATAGGTTGGTACTGGTCTTTATCCTGATTATTATGCTTGCCATATGTATTGGTAATTTGGTATTGTGCTATTGTTTGCCGATTTCATAAAGGAGTAACTTGGAGCCTGAACTCACAGGCAAATTTTTACATTGCGTGATTTCAGTAGAACTGCACAAAAAGATCAGATGGACAAATACTTATGCTGCTGCTATGTACTCCAAAGTTCACTCAGACAAGCATCAATGTTGACAAGAAGAAGTGCCTATATTCATTCGAGTATCAACCGGCGTCAACCAGTTGTCAAACTCCAAGTATTAGGAGAGTGAACGCCAAAAATATTGCTTGGCACATATCCCAGAAAAATGCAGTCTAGTCTTTGGACCCAACTTGTGCCTTTTGGTTATCGGCACATATGGTAGCGAACTGTATGGCGTGGAGTCTAAAGATCCAGACAAGTTGGTTGACGCATATATTCATCTGGCACTTAATCAGTCTGCATGCCATGGATGCTCCATTTCAGTTGAACTGCACAACAAATTTGGGTGGTTCATTTTCTCAACCACCTCCTTTCTTGTCTGCATTCTAAAATTTTGGCGAGCTACAGGACCAAGATGAGCTAGTAAACTAGTTGGATGAAAGTAGTGGCCAAGTTTCTCAAACCTCCCTCGGCATGAGGCCACTATTTGAGGATAAACCTACAAGCAAAGTTCAGATTGTCTGTGCTGCCTCTTATGTACTCGAAAGTCTACTCGTACAAGCATTAATTTTAGCAAGAAGTACCTCCGACTGAAAACCATTTACCAGTCTGTACCCTAGGTAATCAAAGTTCGTCCATGGATGATATTGACTGTGATCTCAATCATTTGGTTGCATAAACATACTGAGCATGTGTATATCTGAATCTTTTTGTGAATTATCTATGAATATTGTTGTGTGATCTATCAATCATTTGGATGCATAGACATGCTGAACTTGTGTATATATGAATCTTTTGAGTTGATGATTGTGAATGTTGGCTATGAATATGAGCGTTACTGTGAACTGAGTGTCACCACGGTTTTGCAATAAAATGTTTATTGAGAAACCGACCTTTTGAAGTCGATCTGAGGAAAAATCCTCTGGTGGTAGACAAAATCTTGATACAATAAGCTAGTAGCATTAGGATATATTACGAGGGTCGAGCTGGGGTGCTCAACCAATTATTACAAGCACGCCAATAATTATACATAATGGCGGATATGACACAATGGAGTGGGGTGGCATTCTCTTGACTCGAGGTAGAGTGGTGGTGGAATAACACGATGGAGTGGATAACATGACTCCTACACTCGGCAGCTCATCGGCGTCGAGGTGAGGCTCGATGAATTTAATTGGGTAGCGAAGCGGAGTAACATAGTGACCAATCCAGGTCGCACGAGACGATTTGGGATTCCTCTAGGCGTCGGACTCGCTATCGAACTCTTCATCCATGAGATCGCCTTTCGAAGATCGGCCAAATCAACAAGCGGTGAGTACTTTGAAAGTACTACGCAAGGCGGTTCGGACATAAGATATAACAAATGCATGCATGAATGCGTCATGAGCAATTAGTATGGTACATCCAAATGAGGAAGTAACACGACATTAATTAGTAAGAAGGTAGTCAGGTGGTAGTAAAAATAAGCGAAAACCGATCGAATTGTGCGAAGCGACGCCTCGAAGGGTGAACAATAAATAAATCATGCCACAGTCGGGCATCTGAGCGACACCACAAAAAGGGCTTATATTGAAAATAAGAGACATGCGTGCCACAGTCGGACGTCGGGGCAACATCACAGAAAGGGCTTATATTGAAAGTAAATGACAACAATGCAGCGATCGGACGTCGGCGACATCGCAGAAAGGGCTTATATCAAAATAAATAATAACAATGCCGCGATCGGACGTCTGGCGACATCGCAGAAAGGGCTTATATCAAGAGTAAATAATAACAATGCATGATCGGACGTCGAGCGACATCGCGAAAGGGCTTATATCAAGAGTAAATAATAACAATGCCGCGATCGGACGTCTGAGCGACATCTCAGTAAGGGCATGAAATTCACTTTTCATATCTGTTAACTTGCAAGAAATAGTGCTCATAGGAAAATATTCAACACATGATAATAAGCGGGTTAGTCCATCCATAGGAATAAACATTTAACGGACTTAACACTCATATGGTCCTCGAGTTTACATCACGAGACCGACACTTGACAAGATAAGATGAAAACAGTACTTGGACATGGATAGGATGATTTCAAGGATTATTGACTCTGCGAGTTTGTACTAAATTACCCACGGTCAGCGGTTCCGTAGTCACGAGGACTAGTTCCGTTTACGGTATTTCGGAGGAAACACATCTAACCAGTACACACCCATCCCACCTCACGATGCTAGGAATCACCCTAGACAGCGTTCAAGAAAAACTTTGAGACGGGGAGATCACAATCTCGAATAGCATGGGATCAAATTTATATACGCGCGCTCTAAGGGGTGCCCCCCTCTCGGTCCCAACCGAAAACACCCATGCCCCCTGACCGGATGATAGGCTTTAATCCAGGGCCATGGAACCCTCATCCCGGCCTCTCGATTTGGTGTGTACCAGAAAGCGCTTTGCAACTTACTAAGCCATATTTCCTTGCGGAAAAACAAGTGGTAGCACAGGAGGGAAACAGATGGAAACTGGACCGATTCATGTTGACACTGGTCAAACAGTCAGGCATAAGACTGGCATGCTACAACACTACCATCTTACCCATTCTTACGCCATCACATGGCCATGCAAACTCGTATCCAATATCTTATGGATTTTCGAAACTCACTTGTCTCCACTTTGCAGGTAATATGACATTCATCGAGGTGCTCATGATCATGCCATGCAACTACTTAATGCAAACATGCCAAAACACTCATCATATCGAAAGTTCAAACATGCTTTCCTGGTTCGGAGTAGTCGGGGCCTAGCTCGGTGAAGTTTGCGGTTCTGTCACCTCCTTCGGTATCTACGGTATACAAAAATACACGCGCAATCATAAATACCGTGAGGTGTACAGAAATATACCAAATATTTTTCAAATAAATCTGATAAAAAACTAGACAAATTTTGAAGAGGGCAGAAAAAGAATCACTCAAAAACCCTTTCCTGTTTAAAAGTTATAAGTGTTTTGGTCCAAGGACCTTTCTGTAATGAAACACAAACTTCCCAGGGGGCTAAGTAGAAAAGTCCAGAAAACGATTCAGACTGGAAAGCGCATTTTGCCAGAATACGCTTTCAGAAAACGGTTCGTTTAAAAAAAATGAGAGACTGACAGGCGGGTCCCACCCGTCAGGTTTGAAAATTTAAAACGGGGAGACGGAGCTCGTCGGTGCCCGAGAGCTGCGGTGGTCGCCGGCGGTGATCCATGGCGAGGCAGGGGGATCGGGTGGTACCTCCGTGCTCAGTGCATCCTTCCGCGTTGGTGGGTGGTGGTGGTGGTCCCTGGCGAGCACCACGTCGACGGGCGCCCTTGCTCGGTGACGGCGCCGGGTGGAGTTGGATCTCGCCGGAGAGTGCTGCGAAGGGCAAATTGAAGTGGGGTTAGACTTGGGTGCTCGAGGATTCTTGACGAGGTTTGGCGCTGGGACGGCCTCACCGGAGTGAATCGAGGTGGAGGCCGAGGCGGAGCGAGGCGGCCGGAGTTGGGGAGGAGACCTCCTCGAGGCCCTCCTAGTGGCTGGCGGAGTGTTGGTGAGGTGCAGAGGTGGTGCGTGTCTCGGCGAGCTCGGGGCCCCTTTATAGGCGATCCGAGGTGATGAACGTGAACGGAGTTCTCCGCGAAGGTCTGGCGGCGGCGCAGGCTTGGTCGGGTGGTTGGTGGTTGAGTGTCATCGTGGAGGTCCACTGGCTCCGTTTAGGCACTAAACGAGCTTGGATTAGAAGCTTTGGGGTGGGTTCGACGGAACGGGGCGGCGCGGGCCCGTCGGCGGCAGAGGGCGTGCCCTGTGCTTGCCGGGCCACGGCGATGGTGCAGCGGGAGAGCATGAGCCACGCGGAGCGCCAGGGAGCGATGGGCGGTGCCGGGTGGCGTGGCGAGCAGGCTCAGGCCCTCGCTGGCCGCCACGGGTGGCGCAGCCACCGCAGAAACTGCCAACGCCGGCGAGGCTCGCCGCCATCGACGCCTGCACCCGTCCAAGGGGGCGTGTGGCGCTCTAGCCAGGAAGGAGGGGCCGTGCGCAATGCGCCAGGGCGCACTGTTGACAAGTGACTGAACTCTGACGAAGAAACGACACTGAACTTTCTGAATCTCTGAATTTCTCTGAAAGTGCAAGGTAACAGTGCAGGCCAAGTGTTCGACGAAATGATTTTGGTATGTGGGGATTTTTCCTTGAGCTGATTTTTGGTGAGGTGGCCTCTCACTGCATCTGGGGGCTGCCTGAATTTTGGTGGAATTTTTGGAGAAGAGGAGATATGAATTTCACCAAATTTGACAAATCTGGTCGAAACTTGCAGAAGCTGAAACTTAAAATTTTTGAAGAGAAGAAGAGTGGATCTTGATGGTTCTAGGTTGTGGGTGCTAGGGACTATCCAGAGGAGTTGGTTTGAGATCAAAGTTCAAAGGCAATTAGGTACTTGCTTTGCAAATCACCTAGGCTCAAAATAATGGACAGAAATGTTTTGGGGAAAGAAATAAATGAAATAAAATGCAAAAATGAGTGTCGGTGTACTAGAGTAGGGGTACCCTAGTATCCCGAACTCGTGCACGGGCAGTTGCAGCACCCCGCGGCAGGGCTTGCCTAGCGACCGCCAAGGTCCTCCATGGTTCCTTTGGAGCCATTCAAGAACAAAGTATTTAAGCCAAGGAGACAAGGCCCCGGCAAGAGGAGCTTGCCGGGAAGGCCACTCAAGGCACGCAGAAGACAAGACCCCGGCAAGAGGAGCTTGCCGGGAAGGCTCGGTGAGCGACAAGCTTCCGGGCGCGACAAGGATTCAGCCGTGGCAAGGCGATTGCCGCGGCAGGCAACCTCTCTTCATCTCCGCTCTAGCTCATCCACCAACGTGTCGCCATGGGACCATTCCAGGCGTGCGTGTCAAGAGGCTGTGCAGCCAGCGGAGAGCAGCGGTAAGCGGCGCTGACAGGAGTGCCATCGTGGCAAACGGTGGCGCCCCTGACGGTCCCTTTCTGCACTATTTAGGCGACATGGACGGGCATTTAATGCTTTTGTCCCTTGCCGTCAGAGTTAGGTAGAATACACTGTACAAAGTAGCTGTACCAACCACAACTCATTTTCCCATTTTGCCCTTGTCTACGTTGCCACCTGTTGGTGACCCCTTTAGCCTATAAAAGGAGGCCCATGCGCAACGTAGAGAGGGTTCGACTCATTCGAAACTACACACGCACGCTAGGTTTTGTAGCTCTCTGTGCTCCCTAGCAAGAACACAATACAATCAGACAAGCAGCAGAGGAGTATTATCTCCGGAGAGCTCGAAGCTGGGTAAACCGCTTTCGTGTGTTTCGCCGATCTGCTTCTTCGTGCAACCTCCGCCCCACCGAACCAAAAGGGACTCGGTCCGCCGGTCCCATAGGTGTTCGTGGGTTACGATCAGCTTCCCCGACATCTTTGGCGCGCCAGGTAGGGGGCGTCGAGACTGTGTGAACCTGATCCGGCGTTCACACGAGCAACATATTCATCATCTTCATCAACATGCCACCGAAGAAGAAGGCTTCGGCGGCAGCGGAGCCGTCCACGTCGATCCCGCCACCACCGGAGCAAACGGATGGCGGGGAAGACACCGGCGGAAGAACGAGCGTCGACGAGAGAGCTCATGACGCTGCCAAGTCCAAGGACAAGGCCGCGCAGACCTCGGCGTCCCAGACACGCACCGCCCATCTCAGAGGCGCGGGACCGGCAGCGCCATGGTATTCATAGTACCATACGCCGCTGGATCAAGGCCAAGCTGGGCGATCCCGAGGCCCTCAAGACCAGTGTGCACGCCAAAGATGTCGGGCGCGAAGCGGGTACGGTCGCTCGACGGATATCGCTCCTTCTAACATAGTTAGAAGTCCAAGCATATCCCGCTCCTCGCGCCGTTCAGCACTGCCACCCACCACTCCAGCGGAAGCCTTGGCGAGAGCTCAATTGCTTCTAGACTACCCTCCAACAGCCGACAAGGTCGACGAATGGAGGGCCACCATCCAGAGTCTCATCGGCTTTGCCAACGGCGACACTCCGCGGCAACCAACTACATCGCTGCCGCGGCAAGATGACAAGCGCGAGCGGTGGCTATTTAAACATGTGGGGTGCAACAACCATGCACTCTCCACCCGAAGGCCAAGATCACCAGCTCGTCGGATCCACCTCGACGGCGACTCCACGCGCCATCGGATCCACGAGCTCGCTGTGATCAGCGCCAAGTTCTTCAAGAACGGCAACAAGAAGACGCCGAACTCGCATCGAGCGCCAAGAGAAGCGCCGACGTCAATCCGACCAGCGCGCTGGGCCCCCGTCGATATGCATACGCCTGGAACCAGCGACTTGCCGTCAGACGCTGTAGGTTGCCCTGCGTTCACCCGTGAGCTGCGGCAAGTCCAAAGGGCCCAGCAAGAAAAATTTCAAGCCGACGTGCTGAGAAGTACGATGGCAGGACGCATCCGTCGGAGTTCCTCAAAGATCTACACCATCGCGGTGCAGGCTGCGGGGACGAGACGACAAGATCCTCGCCAACTACTTCCCCCGGTACTCAAGCCCAATGTCGATCTTGGCTCATGCACTTGCCGGACAGCTCCATATCCTCTTGTTGATCTATGCCATCAGTTTGTCGGCGCCTTCACAGCGCCACAAGCCTCATGGCCAAGAGAGCGACCTTCACCGCCGCCTAGAAGGAAGGAGAGTCCTGCGCAAGTTCACTCAGAGATTCAGCTGTGTGTACTACAACATCCAGATGTCCACCCTGCCGTGGTGATCAGCGCGTTTCATCAAAACGTGCGGAACCGCAGGATGAGGGAAGAGATGGCGATGTGCAAAGTCAAGGACGTCAGTGAGCTGTATGCCCTGGCCGACAAGTGTGCACGTGCTGAAGAAGGGAGGAGACTCCCAGGAGAGAATACAGAAGCAGGATCTGATAGTGAGGAGACCGCCCCGGCGAAGAAGAGCCAGCGACGGAACAACAGAAAGAAGAAGAGCAAAGAGGTACTAGTTGTCGAGCAGTCCGGCAATGGTGGTGCCGCCAAGAAAGCCAAGGTTGGTGGCTTCGGCAAGGAGGTTGCCGCGGCACCGACCGCCAAGTCGTGGCGGCCGCCGACAAGCGTGACAGCTCCAACAAACAAGATTGGAAGATTCACCGCACTAAGGGCCATGACCTCAGAGCTGCAAGAAGGTCGAGCAGCTTGTTGAACAGCGAAGGCTGAGTACGAAAGCGGCGCGACAAGGAGAAGGCCCAGAAGGTGCCGGGGAGTTAGCAAGAAGCGACCCGGCCGGGGAGGACGCCGCGGCAAAGCCAAGCAGCGGCAAGGAGACAGACCTCCCCGCGGCCGCGACAAGGATGAAGACGATGATGACGACGAAGATATGGAAGACGATGAGACTGATGAGCAGGAGTTTCAGAAAGCTACAGAGGTTCTCTGTGTCGACGGCGGTGCTTCTCTGCATACTTCACACCGCCAACTCAAGCAGTGGATGCGGGAAGTTAATGCAGCAGAACCATCCGTAGAGTCACGCAAGCCTCTGAAATGGTCCAGCACGCCTATCATCTTTGATATTGAGGACCACCCTGATCGCATAACTGCGGTCGGGTGCTTGCCGATGTTGGTCTCACCAACTATCCGCAACCTCAAGGTCACCAAGATGCTAGTTGACAGCGGGGCCGGCTTAAACCTGATCTCCTCCGCGGTGCTCTAGAAGCTTCAGATCCCTGACAGCGAGCTCGAAGAGACTGGCACTTTCCAAGGAATCAACCCGGGAAGGAGCAAGTCGAAGGGGAAGATCACGTTGCCGGTAACATTTGGCAGCGAGCTAAAATTCAGAACTGAGAGGGTCACGTTCGACGTTGCTGATTTTCCATTACCTTACAATGGGATACTCGGCCGTCCAGCGCTCGCCAAGTTCATGGCAGCCTCTCATTACGCATACAACTTGCTCAAGATGCCAGGCCCGATAAGTGTCATTTCTGTCCATGGCGACAAGAAGGATGCTCTTATCTGCGCCGACAAGATTTACCGGGAGGCAGCAGCTGCAACAGATAGCAAATCACTTGCCGCTGAAGCTCCCGGGGGCAAGAAGAAGACCACTTTGTCCGGCAAGAGCTCTGATGCCCACTCCGGCAAGCGCACCTCTTCGGAGTGCTGCACTACCGTCGAGGACGCACCATCGAGCTCCACCGCAAGTGCAAGAAGACGATGGCAGCTCCATCAAGACCAAGAAGGTGCCCGCCAAGGAGGACGGCACCGGTGGTACCTTCACCATCGGTGCCACTCGACCTTAAATAGGAAGGCGCGCTCATTGCTTTCCTGCGGGCGAATGTCGATGTGTTTGCATGGCAACCGTCCGACATCCCCGTGTTCCTGTGAAAGTAATTGAGCACCACCTAGCTATCTGTCCTCATCGCGCGCCCGTCAAGCGTAAAGTCGAAGCAGCAAGTGGAGCGCCAAGAATTCATTGCAGAAGAGATCAAGAAACTGGAAGCAGCAAGCCTTGTCAGAGGAGTGCTCCATCCTACGTGGTTGGCCAATCCTGTAGTTGTGTGCAAGGAAAATGGGAAATGGAGACTATGTATCGACTTCACAGATGTTAATAAAGCTTGTCCCAAAGACCCATTTCCCTTGCCGCGCATCGACCAGATTTTTGACTCCACGGCGGGATGTGATTTGCTTTCATTTCTTGATGCATACTCAGGATATCATCGATCTTCATGGCGTAAGAGGATGAGGAGAAAACCGCATTCATCACCCCATGTGGCACATACTGCTTTGTACGGATGCCTTTTGGGCTAAAGAATGCTGGTTCAACGCTTGCAAGAGTAGTCCATGACGCTTTTGAGCCGCAAATGCACGTAAATGTAGAAGCTTACATGGATGACATAGTGGTCAAAAGCAAGGACAAAGCAACTCTGGTTCAAGATTTAGATGAGACCTTTGCAAATATGCGCAAGATCAACCTCAAGCTCAACCCCGAGAAGTGCGTGTTTGGAGTCCCTTCCGCAAGCTTCTCGGTTCTTCGTGTCTCAGCGGGAATTGCCAATCCCGACAAGATCAAGGCCATTGAGCAGATTGAAGCACCAAAGCGCCAAGGATGTATGAAGACTTGCGGTTGCGTGGCTGCTCTCAAAGAGGTTTATCTCTAGGTTCTGCTGAGCGCCTACCGCCATTTTTCAAGATTTTGAAAAGGCAGGTCCAATGAAATGGACTCGGCGGAGGCTGCGCTGCAGACTTAAAGAGGTACTGTCCTCCACTCAATACTTGTCGCACCTAGACCACAAGAGAAGTTGCTGCTATATATAGCGGCAACCAATCAAGTGGTTAGTGCTGAGTTAGTAGCAGAAAGGGAGGCAGACGATGAGCCGGCAACCAAGGCAGATGCATCCAGCGACAAGCAGGGGGCTTCACCGACAAGCTCTGGTCCCGACAAGGATGGATCTACGCAGGATTGCGAGAAGATGCATAAAAGGATGGTGCAGCGCCCAGTTTACTTTGTCGGCCCTTCCGCAGGGGCTAGGTCAAGGTACTGTGTGCAGAAATTGCTTTTCGGCCTCCTCATGGCCTCGAGAAAGCTGCGCCATTACTTCCAAGCACATGAAATTACTGTCGTCACTCGCTTTCCCGTGAAGAGGATATTGCAAAATCCAGAAGCAACAGGCAGGATTGTCGAGTGGGCACTGGAACTGTCAAGCTTTGGCCTCAAGTTTGAAAGCACTTCAACTATCCAAAGCAGGGCATTGGCAGAGTTTATAGCAGAATGGATGCCAACGCAAGATGAAGAAATTCCAGAGATGAGTATCCCCGTCAAGGAAGCAAGTAAAGAGTGGCTGATGTACTTTGATGGTGCCTTCTCGCTGCAAGGCGCCCGGTAATGCGTGCTTGCGTCGCACCCACCGGAGAGCACCTCAAGTACATAGTCCAAATGCACTTTCCCAAGGAGCAAGCAACAAACAATACTGCAGAGTATGAAGGTTTGCTTGCCGGTCTCAGGATAGCAGTGGACCTTGGGATCAAGAAGCTCATTGTCAGGGGTGACTCGCAGCTTGTCGTCCGCCAAGTAAACAAAGATTATCAGAGTCCGTTGATGGAAGCCTACGTTGATGAAGTGAGAAAGCTAGAAGAGCACTTTGACGGCCTACAGATGGAACATGTTCCAAGAGCTCAGAATGATATTGCTGATGGCCTGTCGAAGTGCGCCGCACTCAAGTTACTTGTGGAACCAGGGATTTTTGTGCTCAAGCTGACTCAACCGATCAGTAACACCATCAATCGGATGAACAAGAAGAGGAAGTTGATCTCTGGTGACTATTTTTCGCAGAGCTTCCCGAAGCCGCCGCCACGAAGATCCCCAGGCTCAACTCCAAAAATGTTGAGGAGCAGTCTGCTCCGACAAGCCCTAGGGTTTGTTTCGTTGAAGCAGACGCTCCCGACAAGTTCTGCTCCGGCAAGCTTGCCGGGGAACATCAAGCTCCGGCCGAACCGCAGGTTCTTGCCATAGAAGCGGATGTTCCCGCAGCAGCAGATGTGCCTTTAGTCCTTGTTGTCGAGCCGCAAGCTCCAACATAGGCGCAGTAGATTGTCCATTTCCTTCAGACAGGAGAACTTCCCGAAGAGCAAGAAGAAGCGGAGAGAGTAGCCCGGTAGTCAAGTATGTACCAGTTTGTCGATAACACGCTGTACAGAAGAAGACTCAACGGTGTGAAATTGAAGTGTATTCACCGGGAAGATGGACAAAAGCTGTTGGCAGAGATACACGGAGGCATATGTGGTCACCACATTGGCGCAAGAGCACTTGCCGCAAAGCTTTCCGAAGGTTTCTTCGCCGACAGCCTCCGTGATGCAACTCGCACAAGTAACCAAGTGTGAAGCGTGCAGGCCCATTCCAAGCAGATACACCAGCCAGCTCAAGCTCTCCAGACGATCCCTTTATCCTGGCCATTTTCGTCTGGGGTTCGACATCCTCGGCCCCTTTCCCCGAGCTGTCGGGGGCTTTGAGTACTTGTACGTCGCAATCGACAAGTTCACAAAGTGGCCGGAAGTGGAAGAAGTGAGGAAGGTGACAGCACAATCAGCAGTCAAGTTCTTCAGGTCAATTGTTTGCCGTTTTGGAATTCCTAATAGGATCATCACCGACAACGGCACACAATTCACGAGCCGCACCTTCATGCAATACGTCCAAGATCTTGGCGCCAAGGTCTACTTTGCTTCTGTTGCTCATCCGAGAAGCAACGGTCAAGCATAGAGGGCAAATGCTGAAGTGCTGCGCAGGCTCAAGACCAGAACTTTCGACAGGCTGCACAAGTGCGGAAGAAACTGGATCGAGGAGCTGCCAGTGGTTCTTTGGTCGATCAGGACGATGCCAAATCGAGCCACTGGCCAGACACCTTTCGCTCTAGTCTATGGAGCAGAGGCAGTTCTCCCCACGGAACTCGTATACGGGTCGCCTCGAGTACTCGCTTATGATGAGCTTGAGCAAGAGCAGCTGCGACAAGACGACGACCGCCTCGAGGAGGACCGTCTTGAGGCTGTCAGACGAGCTGCTCGTTACAAAGCAAGCTTTGCGCCGCTACCATAGCCGCAGTTAATGCCGAAGTCTCGAGGAAGGCGACCTTGTTCTTCGCGCTCAGTCCGCCAAGAATTCCAACAAGTTGACGCTTGAAGTGGGAAGGCCCTTATCGGGTGAAACGAGTCACTAGGCCCTGGCGCTGTCCGCTTTGAGACCGAAGATGGCATTCCGTGAGCAACTTCGAATATTGAGCATCTTCGTAAGTTTTACCCATATAGGCGCGGTTGCGGAACCTGTTCCGCAACCACCTTTTGTACAAGTCTTGCCGATGTTGCATGTAATCCTTTGTACAAAGCCGGGCATGCACCGTGCATAAGTAAAGCTCATGTGTTGCGCACAATTTGTCAAATACATGCTTTCATTATCATTTTTGCATGTGTTATCTAACATCTTGCGCAGCATCCACACCCGGTAAGCAATAATGAGCCACAAGGCTCCATAACTTTATTTTCTCTTCTTTCTCTTTCTCAAAGAAAAGAAGGTTCCTCCGCCCACAAGTTAGCCGGGGGGGAAGGAGAAGATAATGGTGTGGGCCACCAAGCTTCGCTCGAGGAAGTTTCGCCTTACCGGGAAGCAAACGACAGAAAAGCTAAGCTGCCAAAGTTTGAGCAATCAGTTTTTAAATTTTTAAGTTATCTTCCTCGAACGATAGTACTTTGTATGGAAAACATGTGCGCGGAGGAACCAAATCGTAGCTGGTCGCGCCCTTACTTTGTTTCGAGTCCGCTCAACAACTTAAGTGAGCTGCAACCAGTTGCGACAAGGTTGCTTGTCGGAGGCCGCACCGCCAAAGAGGTCGCCGACGCTCAGACTCAAAGACTTCATGGCAAAGGTGCCCGCGCCGACAAGTTCCCTAAAAGCGTAAGGCACAAACATACAAAGGAATGAGTCAAGTAAAGGAAATAACATTGCAATCGTTGCCTAAGATAGAGTTATATTACAAAAATAGCTTGTCGTAGATCTAATAAATTGTTCTCCTAAACATGATCAGCAGCGACAAGGGAAAGATAAAATTGGCGACCTAGTCTACGCGGTCGCCATCAACCCGCTTGATCTTGCCCACCTTGTCCACAATGGGTGCGACAAGGGCTTTGAGCGCCTCCACATCGGCATCTGGCGGCAAGGATCTGAGGACGCCGCTGAGGTTGAGGCCTGGATTGCGGAAGGCCACCTTCATCAACACCTTCTCGAGAGCTCCCCTGCAGATCCGGCGCGATTCCTCGGCCAGCTGCTTCGGGATCTCTTCCCGAGTCGCTGGAGAGCCGCCACCACGCCCTTGAGGAACATGCTGAGCTTGGCGCTGGGTTGAGGCGCCTGCGTGAGGAGTACCCGAGATCCACCATCCCCAGCTCCATCAGCTCCTTGTCGATGGCGGCGGCAGATCCACAAGACCCTCCGCCCAAAGGCATCACGTTCTCTCTCAAGGTGTTCTGGGCGGTCGTGGCACTCGTCAAGCAGCTCCTCGTTGGTCTTGATCATCTCCAACAGGCCACCTCCGCTCCTTGGCGCCGTCCCAATGTCCGTGATCGTGGTGGTCAGCTTCAGCTCAAGATCCGCCTTTGAGTCCTTGGCGGCGCCGAGCTCTTTGATCCTTTCAGCGAGACGGCCCTACAACTCACCAAGAGTGTAGGAGTCCTTCAAGGCGCTCGCTTTCAGCGCAGCAAGCTCCTCGCCGCTCTTCGAGGTTGGCCTCCGGCTGTGTCACCTTCGCCTCCAACTCTTTCTTGGCGGCCTCGGCAGCTGCAGCAAGATCTTTTGCTTCCTTGAGAGCTCCACCAATTGATTGCTCGCCGCTGCAAGCTCTTCCTCATAGCTGTCAAGATTGATCTTCCGCTGCGCCAACTCGCCTTCTTGCGCAGATAGCTTCTCGGCAGCAAGCCGTTGTTGCCTCGACCTCAGCCTTCTCAAGGATGAAGGCTGTGCGCTCTTGACAAGTCGCCCCGCTCTTCTCGCTACGCCCGAGAGCTTCTTGGTTGGCGCCCGGAGCTCTTCTGCGCGCTTCTCCATGTCTGCTCCGCCCTTGCGACAAGTGCTTCCCTGACTCCAACATGGCTTAACGGGCGGTAGAGCGACAAGCAGCTTCTTCAAGAGCTGCTGCTCCTCGACTTCGCCCTGCTGCTGCTTGGCGCGTCAACCAGCGACAGCCCAGCGGAGGCGAGCAGCTCTTCGTCAAAGGTCTCCCTTCGACCGGCGCCACGAGCTCGACGCCTGGGGAGCTTGATGAAGACGCCGTCGCCTGCCTTCGATAAGGCGCTGGCTGGGCTCTTCGAAGCCCGACGCTGCACCGGTGGCGGAGGGATCGGCGGTCGGCGTAGCGCCTGGTGCTCCTGCGGCCTTAGGGTCGTCAGTACGATCGCCGGACCCCTCGCCAGCCTTTGCGGCGGCAGCCCTGGCGGCCTCGTCGGCGCTAGCCTCTTCCTCCATGGTGGCGACGTCGTCAGTGTTGCCGCGCGCGTCCTCCTCGCCGGCGACCTCAGTCTCCGTCGGCTCTGCGGCAGATGGATCTGACGATCGGAAAAAGAAAGAACAGTCAAGCAAATGTTCGAAAAGAAGAACAGAAGAAAAAGAACCCAAGGGAAATTTTCAGGCAAGAGGATTACCCGCGATGGGATCTGCAGCCATGGTCTCGACCAACGGAGGATCACTGGTGCCGTCCCTCGCCGGAGAAGCTTCCCTTGTCGGAGAAGCCTCCCTTGCCGGAGAACGCTCCCTTGTCGGGGAATTCTCCCTTGGCGGCATAGTCGAAGCAGAAGGAATTTCGGGAGCGGCTTCCGGGCACTCCTGATGAGGCTGCTCTGCTCCTACACAAATCAACAAGTCAGATATCAGCAAAGAAGGAGCACCCATGCACACCTAACCATAAGAAGTAAACCATATACTTACGTTGGGGGCTGTGCTGGGGGCTGCTTTGAGGAAGGGTTGCCGGGTCCGGCAAGGGGGTCTCGGACGCACCTCCTGTTGCCACGGGGGGATCGTCTTCGATGACAACCACCGGGGTCTTGGCTCTCTTCGACGCTCTCTGGACCAGCGCCCTGAAAAGGAAAGAGTTCAGAATGAAGCAAATCAGATACAAGACAAAGCAACCAAATTGAAGAAATACAAGCACAACATAGAAGCTTACTCTTCTTCTTCTTCCTCGTCGGAGCTGAGCGGAGAGATCAAATCGGCCCGCCTCCGGTGTAAGAGGCGGAGGAGTAGGTTCAATTGACCGCTTGGCGGGGTGGCGGCGGTGGCACGAGAAGATCCCGCCTCGGCTTGTTGCAGCTGTGGGGTGCTACAGGCAACAGTGCTTGCCGCTGTGGAGCAAGGCCGCACGGGCCTGCGGCGGCTGTTGGCCGTCTGCCGCCCGTCACTTCCCGGCCTTGCGGAGACGCCTTGTTGGTGGAGCCGTGGGCTCCGCTCGCGGCAAGCTACTTGAAGGTGTGGAGGAGGCGCCCTCAGCAGACTTGCTCGGCTAAACTTCGGGCTCGGCCTGCTCCTCCTCGACGGCAAGCTCCTCTCGGTCGGCAAGGCTTGCCGCCTCTGCTGCCTCTGCCTCCTCCACGGTGAACCTGACCGCCAATGACAGCAGCTGCTGCCGCCTCCTCCATCTGGTGGCGCGCGCTGCATCTCGGCATCGGTGGTGTCGCGGGTGAGCCACTTCTGCTCGTCGGGGCGGATCGGCACTTCTTCCAAGCTATTGAAGAACTGCCGCACAACGTCGTCCGCAGGCTCTTGCCAGGTTGGAACGATCCCATGCGAATCACACAAAGGCATCATGGCGCCGATGCGGTCGAGCCAAGAGTTGTTGCACAATGGGGCGACTCCCTCGCAACCTAAACCAATCGGGTGATCGCGCGTGCTTGAACAGCTCCAGCAGCATCGCATCCAACTCCAAGGCAGTGAAATTCCAGTTGAGGCCCGGCGCAGCCTCATGATGTCCGCCGATTTTGGAACTCCTGTGCAGGTCTCCTCCTCTCCGCAGGGGGCGGCGCGCGGCGAAGGAAATCGCGCCAACCGCGCTTCAAGTGAGTCCGCAAGCCCGAGGCGCAGGATCCGGTCACAGACAATCTTCAACCTAGCATCCTCCGCGCCAAGTTGCTCCAATCGTTGCAGCGCACTATGGGAGTTTGGCGCTGGGCGTGAAAGGCTGCGGGTTCTCTTCAACGATCCAACACCAATCGGCTCTCCTCCTCCCACTTGCTATGGAGCTCTCCTTCCAGATAGGCTTCTTTCTTGCCGATCCGGAGATCCATGCAATCCCTCCGCAAGTGGCTCTCTCTCTCAACGCGGGCATGAATAAGTGGCGGAAGAGGGCTACGCTTGGGTGGATTCCGACAAAGTTTTCGCAAAGGTGTGCGAAACTGCCATGGTTAGGACAGCGTTGGGGTGAAATCAAGGAGGCGAAGCCCGAGGTATTCATGATGTCGCTGAAGAATTCAGAGAAGGGCGGCAGATCCCGCAATAGAAGAAAGCGCAAAGAAGGGGTACCCGCTCGGACCCAACTCTGATGCGGCGGAGAGTACCTTCCTGCGCGGATGCGCCCGCGTCTCCGTCGACCAGAAGAGGTAGTATCCCTCCCTCAGCTCCTTTGCGTCGAGCTAGGGGGAAGACGGCCCGCTCCTTTCGCAGCGCCGCGAGCCGCTGCGCCTCGGCTGACTTCACGCCCTTCCCCTTGTCGGCTTTCGGAGCCATGGCGGAGGTGGTGGAGGAGACCGACGGCGTTGATGGCGCTGGTGGCGATGGGGGGCGGAGCGCTGCTCTCTTCAGACTACAGAAGGAGGGGGGAGCGGCGGTGGTTTTCGAGATGGGACAGCAAATGGCAAGGTGGGCGACCTGCCCCTGTTTCCCCTGTATATAAGGAGGGAGAGGGGGCGGACGTTCCACTTTTCCAATTAAAGAAACCCCCACGATCTCTCCCACGACGCCACGTTCGGCGCGTGCTGTTCATGGGGGACGTGGTGGGTCTGGAGCCAGTTACGGCGTGATCTAGGAAGCGCGTGCCCGTGCACTGTTTTGGGCCTGGCCCAACAGCGCTCGGCACCGTGTGTGGCCCAGGCCCGGGGGCTCCTGTCGGTGTACTAGAGTAGGGGTACCCTAGTATCCCGAACTCGTGCACGGGCAGTTGCAGCACCCCGCGGCAGGGCTTGCCTAGCGACCGCCAAGGTCCTCCATGGTTCCTTTGGAGCCATTCAAGAACAAAGTATTTAAGCCAAGGAGACAAGGCCCCGGCAAGAGGAGCTTGCCGGGAAGGCCACTCAAGGCACGCAGAAGACAAGACCCCGGCAAGAGGAGCTTGCCGGAAGGCTCGATGAGCGACAAGCTTCCGGCGCGACAAGGATTCAGCAGCGGCAAGGCGCTTGTCAGCGGCAGTAACCTCTCTTCATCTCCGCCCAGCTCATCCACCAACGTGTCGCCATGGGACCATTCCAGCGTGCGTGTCAAGAGGCTGTGCAGCCAGCGGAGAGCAGCGGTAAGCGGCGCGACAGAGTGCCATCGTGGCAAGCGGTGGCGCCCCGACGGTCCCTTTCAAGACTGTTTAGGCGACATGGACGGGCATTTAATGCTTTTGTCCCTTGTCGTCGAGTTAGGTAGAATACACTATACAAAGTAGCTGTACCAACCACAACTCATTTTCCCATTTTGCCCTTGTCTACGTTGCCACCTGTTGGTGACCCCTTTAGCCTATAAAAGGAGGCCCATGCGCAACGTAGAGAGGGTTCGACTCATTCGAAACTACACACGCACGCTAGGTTTTGTAGCTCTCTGTGCTCCCTAGCAAGAACACAATACAATCAGACAAGCAGCAGTAGGAGTATTATCTCTCCGGAGAGCTCCGAAGCTAGGTAAACTGCTCGTGTGTTTCGCCTCGATCTGCTCTTCGTGCAACCTCCGCCCCCCCACCGAACCAAAAGGGACTCGGTCCGCCGGTCCCATAGGTGTTCGTGGGTTACGATCAGCTCCCCCGACAATGAGTTGGACTTGTTGGGACAGAATATTTGGATTGCCCCAAAGTGGAAGGAGGGGTTTTTGAAAGGATTTACCACAAGAGGCATGGTAAAACCATGGGTGGTGTCAATATAAGAGAAGACCCAAAACTCCTAGGGTTTTCTTTTAAAAGAAAATAAATCCCAAAAATAAATTTGAGAAGGGAGAATCAGAGGAAAGGTTTTTAATAACCAAACACCGAGTTGAAAAGATGCCAAAATAAAATCCTTTGCCAAAGGGGAAAATTTTGAGAGAGAGATTTTTGGAAGGGTTTAAATGACCTTCTTCAAAACCAACAAAGTTTTTGTTGAAAAACCAAACAAATTTTTTTTGAGTGTCACACTGAGTTTGATAAGAATGTTTACCTGTTCTATTGTACTTGTGTGTGAACTTGTTAGCATGTCTACAGTGGGATTTGTGACGTGTGGGTGTCAATGGCATACCTTCTCCCCGAGAAGAATTGCACCTGCTTTGTTAGGGTAGCAATGGTGCATCAACTCTTTTTAATATTTTTGCTCTGTCTTCCCCCCTCCCCCGCTCAATCGCTGCCATAATGTTTTCAGCCTGAAAACAAGCATAATATTGCGTTATTTTTGGGGCTTGATGAAAAATTGAGTGCTGGTTTCTGTAGGTTGGCCCGCCCAGCAAATGGGCTGCTGGTCCACCACGGACTGGGAGGCTAAACATACAAGTTGTATGGTGCAGAGGCAAGTAAAAAAATGCCATCGAGAGCCATCCACTAAAGAAAAAAAAATCGCGTCTGATGTGCTTCTTTAGTCGCGCCGCCGGCCCCTCTTCAATCTAGTTCGCTCGGGGATCTAGCTGGTATCATTTTTTCCACAGAGGGCGAACAAGTATCAGCTAGGCCTAGGTACGCGTAGCCCATGACATACGGAGACAGTGGTTTCAACTTATTTTTTAAGTCCATGCCGGCCTATGGGCCTCCTAGCGTAGGTTTTACTTTTTCTTAAAGATCGGCAGCCCAATATAAGAATTATAATGTTGTGTCCAATTTATGTTTTCCCTTCTAACCACATTATATATATTTATATTATTACTATTATCGTATATTTTATAGAGACTTATATATACATTATAAAAACATCACACGTGTTATTAACTTATAAATGTAAATGTTTAACAGAAGTTGGCAAGGAAAATCCTGGTTGTTTTTGACTCACAGGTAAGAAAATCCTGGTGATTGCGTACAAAAGCTTGCGAATATTTTAAGGACCAATGTAATAATAACACGCTCATTTTTATTTTGAGCAATAGCTCATTATAAAAAATGTGTCATGCCGGTTTATTTTTTGTTATTAATTGCTCCTTCTAACCTAACATTATATATAGAATGAGCCCAGCTAATTTGTGTATTTCAAGAAAGTGCAAATGGGCTGGGATTTCTTAGAAAATATTAAATGGGCCGCATTGACGCGGAATTATTTGTTCACCCAGCCCAGCAAATGGACTGTACATTCTAGAAAACATGAATTAAATATATGCCACATTTTTCAGGCTGACAGGTGGGCCAATAGGTCGAAGCCTACGCAGGGCCTGTCAACTTGGTCAACAAATGATTATGACATCCACATCCATTGGATTTATATCCAACGGCCGACATGCACCTTCAATCTCTCGTCTTCTTCCTCCAGCATCGCCGGGACCACCTGGTCCGGCCTCCGGCGGCTAGCGGCTCTGCTTAGCACGTATCGCGGCGAAGCGCTACCCCACCGCCGGCCAGGATATCCCTCCACCCCTCCACACCTACTGTTATTCTCCACCGACTGCAGCCCCACGTCGCACCAGAACCAGTTATAACCCATGTACTCCTCTCAATCTGCGACTCCATTGCCGCGTCTTCCCATCTCCGGGTCGTTCCCGTCCGGGGCCTCGCCGTCGTCTACCGCCTCGCTGCGCTAAGCGCGGCGTGCTCAACAAACGAGAGTCATCGGAAGAGGACTGTACGTGGAGAGTCTGACGGCTGGGACCCACGAGGTCCATGGTCGCACGCAAGAAAAGTTCCTCCTTATTAAGCTAAAAAAATGTTTCCTCCCCCTGACAGCTGGGACCCACCGGATGTATCTTCGCAAGGAAGGAAGTGCCTCCTTGTTATGTGAAAAAACTATTCCTCCCGTTGACAGCTGGGATCCGTCAGATTTGGTGGCTGACTTCTGGGCCTACTAAGCGGACGTGTACGCAGGGCTTTGTCAACTTAATCAACAAATGATTCTAGCAGCTGGATCGTTGGATGTTAATCCAATAGGCGTGCTCCTTCTTCAACCTTTGTTCTTGCTCCAGTCTCTCGTGGGCGGCAGTGCTGCCGCGCACCCGAACCAGTCAAGTTTCCCACTCCAATCCATCTGCGACTCCACTGCCGCGTCTTCCCCATCTTTGGGTCGTTCCAGTCTGGGGCCTCGCCGTCGTCCACCGGCCTTGTTGCGCTCAGCACGGTGTGTTCAAGATGGTCAACAAATGAGAGTCATCGGAAGATGACTGTACGTGAGAGGCTGACAGTGGGGACGCACCACGCCCATGGACGCATGCATGCAACTGCATCCTTTTTACCCTGAAAAATAATGTTTCCCCCCTGACTGTTGGGACCCACCAGCTACATCTTCGCACGCAAGGAAGTGCGTCCATATTACAGGCAAAAAAATGACCCCGCCTGACTACTGGGACCCACCAGCTACATCTTCGCACGCAAGGAAGTGCCTGACAGTCGGGACCCACCTGGTCGAAGCGTACGTAGCGTTGTCATTCTGGTCGTGAATGTGTACGTACATACTGGTCGATGTAGAGGCATGCATGTGTCGTAGTAGATGCGCTCACGTGTCATAGTAGAGGCGCACACGTAGCATGTACATGTATGTACAATGGCCAGGGTGCAAGAAAGTAAATATGGCCACGTACGTACATATGGGCGGGGTTTCAATCGCCTACTCGCACATACCTATGGCCATGGCTCGTGTACATGGCTGGGTCGGATGAGAAACCGCATCGTCGTCGTGTTCATGGGAGGCAACGGAATGCGTCGTGTTCATCGGGAGGCAACGGAACACGTGTTGTTCATCGGGAGCCAACCGGCTTGGACGGAACAACCCGTGGAAACGAGACCTGGCGTACGGCAGAACGGAGGAAACGGCCTTGTGTTCGACCAGCCACGGTCGAAACGGGATCCTGTTCATCGGGAGGGGTCTGGCGTACCGCAAAATGGAGGAAACTGACCTCCTACGGTCGAAACGGGGTCCTGTTGATGGAGAGGGGTGTGGCGTACCGCAAAACGGAGGAAACAGACTTGTGTTGGAGTGCTACGGTTGAAACGGGGGTCCTGTTCATCGGGAGGGGTGTGGTGCACCGCAAAACGGGACTCCACGGGATACTGTTCATCTCCACCGTCGGCTGCCTCCATGGGCTACTGTTCATCCATCGTCGACCTCCTCCATCCTCCACCTTCGACTGTTCATCCAGTCTCCACCGCGCGCTCCTCCACCGACTACTATTCATCCAGCCCTCTCCACGGGGTCCTGTTCAACCACCCCTCCATGGGAAACTATTCATCCAGCCATCCACCGGCTACTGTTCAACTAGCCCTCCATGGGGTCGTCCTGTTCATCCTGCCCTCCACGTGGTCCTGTTCATCCACCCCCCAACCGGCTCGATCGATCGATCGACTGTTCACCCAGCGGCAACGGCCTCTACTACCATGGGGTCCTATTCATCCACCCCCACCTGGAACTGTTCATCCAACCACCCAACAATGCTCACTATTCATCCAGAGGCAGAAGGTTCGATCGATTTCATTTAGCAGCAGTAGCGAAGCGAAGGAATCGCTCGATCGGGTTCAGTTAACAGCCTTCAATCATTCACTCGGGTTCAGTAACGTGTAGCCTGCAGTGCAATCACTCGGGTTCAGTTATAGCCCAACGCCTCGCTCGGGTTCAGTTAGAGCGCAACGCCTCGCACAAACGCGTGTACGTACGAGAGAAACGCGCATCGCTTGGCCCCCGACCACCCACCATAACCGGGAACTCCCCGATATTCTCCTTGCCCTCGCTTCTACCACGGTTTTTTCCATCATGGAGGGCCCAAAGAATGTCATGCAGTTGCGTCTCCGGCCCGCCCAGGATGAAAAGCCCATTTTTTGTCATGATTTTTTGTCATAGAAGTAGGAGCCCACCACATCTATGATGATACCAGGTTTTTCACAATTATCATCATAGAAGTGTCATAAGCATGACAGAAAAAAAATCCGTTCGGCCCAAAATGTCACGGATGTGTCTCTTTTGTAGTGATACATGGTCATACCCTTGGATATCGTCATGATTGTTTGCTTTTCTATCAATTGCCCAACAATAATTTTTTTACCCACCGTATGCTATTTTCAAGAGAGAAGCCTCTAGTGAAAACTATGGCCCCCGGGTCTACTTCTTATCATATATTAAAATAAAAAATATCTTGCTGCAATTTTTCTTTATTTATTTTACTTTGTGTTTTAATCATCTATCTATCACTATGATATTTGATCCTTGCAATTAACCGCTGAGAGATTGACAACCCCTTGTTCGCGTTGGGTGCAAACATTTGTTATTTTGTGTGTAGGTACTGCTAACGAGCTGTTGCAAGGTTCTCCTACTGGATTGATAACCATGGTTCTTAACTGAGGTGAATACATATATCTACTATAATGCATCATCCTCTCCTCTTCATGGAAATCCCAACGCAGCTCACAAGTAGCAGGAAGAATTTCTGGCGCCATTGCTGGGGAGACATCATCAACATCTATCAAGTACCATCGCATAAACTTTCATCTCCTTCCATTTACATTATTTTCCATTTTCCTTTTGTTTTCATCTCCCCCACTTCTAAAACGTTTTCAAAAAAATACAAAAATATTTTCTGTTTGCCTTCTTGTTTGCTTGTTATCTTGCTTGCCATGTCGCTATGACTAGTATCACTATTCCTCCTTTGTCTCCGGACTTTGAAGATCTTTACTTCAAACAAAAGAAAGGAGAAAATTTGAAAGATGTTTGGTATAGAATCATGAAATCTTATCATGTTTGCACTATAAAAGGGGATATGAAAATTTTACTTTGAAATTTTTATGTAGGGCTGACCATGCCTAATAGAGAACTTCTAGATTTTGCTACAAAAGGGAATTTTATTGATTGCGATTCCATCATTGCTTATGAAATAGTAGAAGGAATAGCGGGAACCCCTCCTCCACAAAAGGGATTTAATTAAATTCAAGAGGGAATTCAAATCTTGGAGAGGTTAAGTGATATGCAGAAAAAATTGGTTGAGTTACAAAAATGTAATGAACCTCTTAAAAAATATTAGTGGGAATCTCAAGTGCATGAATACCTTGATTACTCTTTGAAATAAGCGTCTAGATGCTTCAGATATACAAATTGCTTCATTTTCAGAAAATAATGGGAAGCGTAAAGAACCTCCAAGGTTCGAGAAAAGCCCCATCAATATTGCAGAAACTAAAGATGACAACACTTGAAACTATGCGTTACGCCTAGCTAGGCGCGCAAACCGATAGCTCTAGTTGGGAGGCAACCCAATAGTTATTTTAATTTTATTGTTTATTTTTTTTTGTTTCTTTTGTGTGCACACAATTATCCTACATTTATGGTTGTGTTTTTGTGTTTAAATAGTGTTTGTGCAAAGTAAAACCTTTGGGGTGATTTGGTTGATAGTTGCTTTGATTGTGTGCAAAAACAAAAACTTTTGTGTCCAGTAGCAGAATTGTTAAAATTCGCTGGAGCGTGATAAAATTCTAATTTTTTTACACATGATTGATATACAAATTGCCCACGATTTAATATTTTTTCAGAATTTTTGGAGTAACATAAGTATGGTCATTGTTCGAATTATTATAGATTGTTCTGTTTTCCGACAAATTTTGTTTTTGTTGCATTGTTTGCTTGTTTTGATGAATCTATGGATTGTATCGGGGGGTATAAGCCATGGTGAAGTTAGAATACAGTAAGTATAATGTAATAATAAAATATGAATGGGTTTACAATAGTACTTAAAGTAGCGATTTGCTTTGTTATACTAACGGATCTCACGAAGGTTTTGTTGAGTTTTGTGTGCTGAAGTTTTCATGTTTTGCGTGAGATCAAGATGTATGAAGGAATAAGGAATGGCAAGAGCCTAAGCATGGGGATGCTCGAGGAACCCCAAGGTAATATCCAAGGACTCCTAAGCATCTAAGCTTGGGGATGCCTCGGAAGGCATGCCCTCTTGCTTCTACCAACTATCGGTAATTTTACTTGGAGCTATATTTTTATTCATCACATGATATGAGTTTTTCTTGGAGTGTCATGTATTACATGAGCCTTTGCTTTGTTTTCTTTTTAGTTTGTCACAATCATTGTTACACCCCAAAAAAAATTAATCTAATTTTATTAAGTAAAATTTGGCCAGAAATAAAATTTTGAAGTATACTAGGTCATTTATTAATTCCAGAGCCTTTTCTATTTCTGTTTTACAAAATTCTCCCCTCCATAGAAGATTATTTTTTTAAATGTTGTGGTCTTTGGTTGTTTTGTAGATCATTTCATTTATATCATAGACAACAGTAGGAAATATTTTCATAATGAAATTTTCCACGGAGTAATACTTTTAATAACATTTTCAATCTCTGAAATGCTTCTGTTGCACTACAGTTATTTTAAATAATTGTTTTAAAACCCCACAAAAATTATGAGAGGCAGGTGATGCCTATAAATAACTTTTGAGCAAAAACCTAACTATGTCTTTTGAAAATTTTGAGTGAAACATCCTCTTTTCATTTCTGCCCCATTATTGAGTTATAACTGCATCCCCAATTTTCCTAGATCCATTAATTCTGAAACTTTGGCACCTTGTAGTACTTCCAACCAAAACCTTAACTCGAGGAGATCAGCTCCATTTGCATCTTTCAAGTCCACCAATCATGCCACTGAGTTTCTGTTCAGAACTGAATTCTGATAAAACTTGCACTAGCAAGTTTTTTATCTTGCCAAACTAGCTCCACCTCCATCTCTATCATCTAAAGAGACCACATCCTGCCAAGTGTCAAATCCATCAAAGTCTTTTAGCTTGCCCTAGCATTCTGTCAAACACCTTCCGGGCATGGCAAAAACTTTGCAACTTTCTAACTTGCACAGGAAACTTTGCCATTTGGCCAAAGTAACATGTCCATCATCCTTGCCACACTAGGGATCATCATCTGTCAAAATTCAACCCGGTGGGGCAATCGAGGCCACCCTGGCATTTTGTCAAACGCATTGCGTGCATGCACTGGGCGCGGCTAGAGTGTGCGTATTACACGTGTCGGCACCGAGCTTCTGCCGTCGCTCTGCTGCCTCCCCCTCTCATCCTGATCCTCCTATGGATCAGCTCGGCCGCCCAGGACCTCGCTGACACCCTCGCTTGGCCTCTAGCGCTGGCCACCGCCATCCACGACAACCAGGACCGCCGCCTGACGAGTCCCGCACGGCCACATCTCTGTCCCACACGTGTGGCGCGCCCCGAGCAGTCCAGCTCCTCCCAGCAGTAACTGCGGGCAGCCACCGCCCTCGCCTACCTCCACCGGTCACGCCTACCGCCATAATGGCCGCCGCCGTCGTGTCTATCTTCGGGAAGCCGCGAAGCCGACCTCACCGGGCTATAAAAAGTTACCCCGAGCATGATCCCAACACCATCAGCCCCTCTCCTCCCTCTCTGAGCTCTCTCGAACAGAAGAACGACCGGAAGCGGTCGTCTTCCTCACCTCCGACCGAGGCGGCCGCCGCCGCTGTTCGGTTGATTCTGACACAACTAGAGCCACTCCCTCTACAAGTTCTTCTCCAGTACCTTTCTAGGGATCCCACGAATCCAACCCACTCTCTCGATTCTGCTCAGGAGCCGCCATAGGCGAAAGCTCAATCCCACCTGACACCACCGTCCGCCGAAGAGCTCGCCGCCAGTGACTCCGTCCACTCCGGTGACCAAGGAGGGTACCCACGGGTTCGCCTCGATCTCCTGAGCTCGTGGGTGGCCTCGGTTTTCCGAACGGTGCCACTGTTCACCAACGCCGATCGCCGGAGCTCCGCCTTTGTTCGGCCGGAGAAGGAGGCGCGTGCGAGGACCGGTCAAACCTGACCAATGGGCCAGGGGGCCCACTGTCTGTGACCCAGCGCCACGCCAGCTCAACTTAAGTGGAGGCGTATTTCTTAAAATACGTCTCATCCTCTGGTGAGCGCAACAGCGGGAGGGGTAATAACGGAAGTACATTTTCCTTATTCTGAAAGCGTATTCTCGATCGAACTGTTTCCTTTTTCTGTTTTAATTTAAAATCCAGATTTGACCCTAACTTTGACTGGCTCTAGTTTTTAAACCACAACTCCAAATGACTTGATTCTTTTTCTGTTATTTCTCAAATTTCATCTAGTTTATTTTAGTATTTATTCCAAAAATTTCCAAACAACTTTTTAGCACTATTTTGGATTTATGTGGTAATTATAATATTTTGAAAATAGGAGATGGAGGGGAGATATAATTTTCAAAGTTTTGGAGTGCACCTAATCTTTCTGCATGCTCAAGGCAAGCATCTTGAACACGTGATATGGTGAATTCATATTTGTTTGTTTGCGAGCATAATTGAATTATGAATATGTTTTGAATTCATATAGAATGCGCATATTGCTAGTCATACACGCATGACCCCCTTTATGGTATTTTATCTTCATTTAAACATGAGGTATAGGTGAGTATGGTTATTTTCACATGCCATATATGCTTGTGATAGTCCAAGCTAATCTGCAGGAGAGAATCAGTCATGAGGAAAGTGACTATGAGATTGAAATCTCGTTATGATGAGAATGAACAGTAAGGGCATGTCGGGACATGCCAGGTGGTGACCCTGTCGGGTACCACTAAGGAAATATGCTGTGCTAACCACTGCAGGAAAAACTTAAACCTCCTGAGTTGACCGTAGATCGAGTCTTGTTCCGGTAACCCCCATACTGGTTTCGTGCTACCACTTGTCCCTGCCACAGGCAGGGTACGGTTCAGTAAGTTGTTAACCTCCTATCCCTGCACACACCGTACAGAGAGGCCACGATGAGGGTTTCCAGGTACCGGCTACAATGCCAGTCATCGGGTCAGGGGCATGGGTGTATCCGGCTGGGCCGAGAGGGGGGCACCCCTTGTAATCCGTGCGTGTTAATAGTGATCCCATGCTACTCGAGATGATGGTCTCCCCGCCTTAGAGTTTCTCTTGAACGATGCTTTGGGTGATTCCTGGCATCCGGAAAGTTAATCTGGTGTGTGCTGGTCAGGTATGTTTTCAATCCAAAGGTCGTAACGGGAATTAGTGAGCATCTCGGTGCTGGCTAAAGAAATCCTTTACTTGTGGGTAAATAGTACACCGTCTGCAGAGTTATATCTATTCAACTAGCCATGTCCATGGTTAAGGACTACAGTCTGGGTTGGTCAAGTGTTGGTCTTAGTGTCAGTCTCCGGAGGAAATAAGTAAAGTGATCATGGTTCCTTCTGCAGGATAATTATTGTCACTACTGGTGCTACTATGGATATTATTGTTGATATGGATATTGTTGTGGACTAACCTCTTCCTCTTATGTTTAACCTTGAGTATCTCTTGGGATGGCTAGACTACCCGGGATACTCAAGTTTATTTTCGTTTCTGAGTATCACTTGGGATGGCTAGTCCACCTGAATACTCATGTTATTTTCTTATAAGCCCTTTATGAGGCATCGCTCATACACCCGACTATGGCATTTATTTTCAAGACCTCTCGTAGCGTCGCTTGAGTTCTCGGGCGGTCTTGTCTCGCCCGATTCTCTTTTAGACACCCGTTTGGCATTTCTCTTGGAATTTCTCGGGCGGTCCAATGCCCGATGTTCCGTTTCATTTCTTTGATTTACTAATAACATGACTTATTTTTTGTATGGATATTTGCCATGCCATGCTTTAATACTCAGTCAGCACATCCATGCAATTTAATTCGTCATGAGCATATGCATCTGGTATATCTTTTGTTCCTGATGTTTGCGAGTACATTCAAACGTACTCACTGGCTTGTCCCTGGCTATTGTCTTGGCCAGATCATGACTCGGAGAGGAGCATTACGAAGACACCCCCGCAACCTAGGATTCGGAGATAGAAGCCACGCGAGATAGGAGTTATCCAGGTCAGCTGTTCCCGTGGGAATGGAGTTGCATCAATGTTCGAGATCCACGAGTCGCTTCCATCATATGCCACTAGAAATCATTATTGTACTCAATGGACCTATAAGGCCTTGTACTCTAATCCTTGTAATTGCTTGGAATTATATATCAAGGAAATATCCACCAGCAACAATCCTGGGGCTGGTGGAGACATAAGGGTCGTTTGCTGGGAATTTATGTCCCGGAAATCCGTCCCCTACAACCTTGGTATCAGAGCTAGGCTGACCATCGGCTAATCCTATCTTAGCCTGGTCACTATCCCTAGGTTTCCACACCGTCCATATCCTTTCTTATCCACCATCAAGCTCATCCTATCCGATAGCCTGCTGATGACCCACAAGTATAGGGGATCTATCATAGTCCTTTCGATAATTAAGAGTGTCGAACCCAACGAGGAGCAGAAGGAAATGATAAGCAGTTTTCAGCTAGGTATTCTCTACAAGCATTGAAATTATAGGTAACAGATAGTTTTGTGATAAGATAATTTGTAACGGGTAACAAGTAATGAAAGTAAATAAGGTGCAGCAAGGTGGCCCAATCCTTTTTGTAGCGAAGGACAAGACTGGACAAACTCTTACATAGAGAAAAGCGCTCCCGAGGACACATGGGAATTATCGTCAAGCTAGTTTTCATCACGTTCATATGATTCGCGTTCGGTACTTTGATAATTTGATATGTGGGTGGACCGGTGCTTGGGTGTTGTCCTTACTTGAACAAGCATCCCACTTATGATTAACTCCTATTGCAAGCATCCGCAACTACAAAAGAAGTATTAAGGTAAACCTAACCATAGCATGAAACATATGGATCCCAATCGGCCCCTTACGAAACAACGCATAAACTAGGGTTTAAGCTTCTGTCACTCTAGCAACCCATTATCTACTTATTACTTACCAATGCCTTCCTCTAGGCCCAAATAATGGTGAAGTGTCATGTAGTCGACGTTCACATAACACCACTAGAGGAGAGACAACATACATCTCATCAAAATATCGAACGAATACCAAATTCACATGACTACTAATAGCAAGACTTCTCCCATGTCCTCAGGAACAAACGTAACTACTCACAAAGCATATTCATGTTCATAATCAGAGGAGTATTAATATGCATAATGGATCTTAACATATGATCTTCCACCAAATAAACCAACTAGCATCAACTACAAGGAGTAATCAACACTACTAGCAACCTACAGGTACCAATCCTAGACTTAGAGACAAGAATTGGATACAAGAGATGAACTAGGGTTTGAGAGGAGATAGTGCTGGTGAAGATGTTGATGGAGATTGGACCCCTCCCGATGAAAGGGGCGTTGGTGATGACGATGGCGATGATTTCCCCCTCCCGGAGGGAAGTTTCCCCGGCAGAACAGCTCCGCCAAAGCCCTAGATTGGTTCCGCCAAGGTTCCGCCTCGTGGCGGCAGAGTCTCGTCCCGGAAGCTTGCTTATGATTTTTTTTGGACGAAAGACTTCATATAGCAGAAGATGGGCACCGGAGGCTAGCCAGGGGGCCCACGAGGCAAGGGGCGCGCCCAGGGGGTAGGGCGCCCCCACCCTCGTGGCCAGGGTGTGGGCCCCCTTTGGTATTTTCTTCGCTCAGTATTTTTTATTATTTCCAAAAATAACTTCCGTGGAGTTTCAGGACTTTTGGAGTTGTGCAGAATAGGTCTCTAATATTTGCTCCTTTTCCAGCTCAGAATTCCAACTGCCGGCGTTCTCCCTCTTCATGTAAACCTTGTAAAATAAGAGATAGGCATAAGTATTGTGACATAATGTGTAATAACATCCCATAATGCAATAATTATCGATATAAAAACATGATGCAAAATGGACGTATCAACTCCCCCAAGCTTAGACCTCGCTTGTCCCCAAGCGGAAGCCGATAACGATAAATATGTCCACATGTTTAGAGATAGAGGTGTCGATAAAATAAAATACGGACATGAGGGAATCATGATCATTCTTATAACAACAACATATATGGATATTGTCATATGATTTCTTATGCTCAAGTAATAATCTATTCACAATGGAAAGTATGAATCAAAAAGCTCATTGGGAACTAACAGACTATAATCTCAGTCATTGAAGCAATTGCAATTTATCATAACATCAAAAAGAGTCAATATAAGAGCTTTTTAGCAAGTCCACATACTCAACTATCATTTAGACTTTCACAATTGCTAACACTCACGCAATACTTGTGGTTACGGAGTTTTAGTCGGACACAGAGAAAGATAGGGCTTATAGTTTCGCCTCCCAACCTTTTACCTCAAGGGTAATGTCAACAATAATAGTTCATGCTAACTTACATCCAATTGGATATATATATATATATATATATATATATATATATATATATATATATATATATATATATATATATATATATATATATATATATATATATATATCAGGATCTTTCCAACACACTGTGCTTGCCAAAGGATAAAATGTAAAAAGGAAAGGTGAAGATCACCATGACTCTTGCATAAGGTAGAAGATAAAAGTAAAAGATAGGCCCGTCGCAGAGGGAAGCAGAGGTTGTCATGCGCCTTCAGGGTTGGATGCACAAAATCTTAATGCGAAAGGACACCACTTTATATTGCCACTTGTGATATGGACCTTTATTATGCAGTCCATCGCTTTTATTTCTTCCACATCACAAGATCGTCTAAAGCTTATTTCCTCCACACTAATCAATCATACATATTTAGAGAGCAACTTTTATTGCTTGCACCGATGACAACTTACTTGAAGGATCTTACTAAATCCATAGGTATATATGGTGGACTCTCATGGCGAACTGGGTTTGAGGGTATTTGGAAGCAAAAGTAGTATCTCTACTTGGTGCAAATAATTGGCTAGCATGAGAGATAAAGGCAAACTCAACATGTTGGATGATCCATGACAATATACATTATCTCAGATGTAAGAAAACATAACCCATTATGTTGTCTTCCTTGTCCAACATCAACTCTTTAGCATGTCATACTTTAATGAGTGCTCACAATCATAAAAGTTGTCCAAGATAGTATATTTATATGTGAAACCTCTCTTCCTTTATTACTTCCTATTAATTGCAACGATGACCAAAACTATGTTTGTCAACTCTCAACAAATTTTAATCATAATACTCTTTATATGTGAAGTCATTACTCTCCATAAGATCAATATGATATCTTTATTTCTTTTTATTCTTTCTTTTTCTTTTATTCACTCAAAATCATAGTAAGATAATCAAGCCCTTGACTCAACACTAATCTTTATTATATAACTCACGGACTCGATTACATAGAGGGATCATAAAGCAAAACTCAAAACTAGATCATACCAAAAACTTTATTCTACTAGATCAAGATATTACTAAAAGGATCGAACTAAGAAAAACGGTAAAGATAGGAGTGTGATGGTGATACGATACCGGGGCACCTCCCGCAAGCTTGGCAGTTGCCAAGGGGAGTGCCCATACCCATGTGATTATGTCTCCTTCTTCGGAGGTGGCGATGATGGAGTTGTTGATGATATAAATTGTGCTTTCAGGTTCTTCATGTTGTAGTTGAGAAGAGCAATTTCCTCCTTTAAATCATCGATCTCCGACTCCAGCTTCAAGATCTTGTCACATAGATCTCCTTTGCTTTTCTGCCGAAAACGAGAAGGAATAGATCGATTGTTAGATAGTTTAGCCCTCTTAGGGAGACTAGACTTCTTGAACTTCACGTGCATATCCCCAGGTTGAGGTAGAGGAACATCCTCCTCCTCCGAACTTGAATCATTGATCCTCATCAAATGAGCATCCTCCTCCTCATCTGTAGTTCGACCACAAGGAGATAAATCCCCATTGGTCTTTGGGTCAGCAATGAGGTGTGAGACATAGCTCTCTCCGTCGGAATCCTGAGATGACATCTTGCTCCGAATCTGCTACAGAAACATCTCAAAACAAAAACAGAGGATATTTGCGTGATACGGTGGTCAAAACCTTCGGGAGATTATATAATGAATTTTTACCGACCGAAAGAAGTATCGTGCAAGAAAACGGAGTCCGGAGAGCACACGAGGTGCCCATGAGGCAGGGGGGCGCGCCCAGGGGGGTAGGGTGCTCCCTCCACCCTCATGGAGGCCTCGTGTCCTTCCCGGACTGCTTCTTATTTTCCTATTTTTCTAAATATTCTAGAACGGAAAAAAAATTGCCATTAGAACTGTTTTGGAGTCGGTTTACTTACCGTACCACATACCTATTCCTTTTCATAGTCTGAAACGTTCTGGAAAGTGTCCCTTATGTATTCCTCTGGGGTTACAGTTTCAATATTATTAGTTTCAACATTTATGGGATTACCTGAGATATAATGTTTGATTCTTTGACCGTTTACCACCTTCGGGTCTGTGCCTTCGAAATTGTTGATTTTTATGGCACCGGAACGATAGACCTCCTCAATGACGTAAGGGCCTTCCCATTTGGAGATAAGTTTTCCTGCAAAAAATCTTAAACGAGAGTTGAATAGCAACACATAATCACGTACATTAAACTCACGTTTTTGTATCCTTTTGTCATGCCATCTTTTAATTTTTTCCTTTAAACAACTTGGCATTCTCATAGGCTTGGGTTCTCCATTCATCAAGTGAGCTAATGTCAAATAACCTCTTCTCACCGGCAAGTTTGAAATCATAATTGAGCTCTTTAATAGCCCAATATGCCTTATGTTCTAGTTCGAGAGGTAAGTGACATGCTTTTCCATAAACCATTTTATACGGAGACATACCCATAGGATTTTTATATGCAGTTCTATAGGGCCATAATGCATCATCAAGTTTCTTGGACCAATTCTTTCTAGATCTATTAATAGTCTTTTGCAAAATTAATTTGAGCTCTCTATTACTCAATACTACTTGACCACTAGAATGTGGGTGATAAGGGGATGCAATTCTATGATTAACATCATACTTGGCAAGAATTTTACGGAAAGCACCATCAATAAAATGTGAACCACCATCAGTCATTAAAGATCTAGGGACTCCAAACCTTGGAAAAATAACTTCTTTAAGCATCTTAATAGAGGTGTTATGATCAGCACTACTAGTTGGAATAGCTTCTACCCACTTAGTAACGTAATCAACAACAACTAGAATATGGGTATACCCATTAGAGGCAGGAAACAGTCCCATATAATCAAAGCCCCAAATATCAAATGGTTCAATAACAAGTGAATAATTCGTAGGCATTTCCTGACGTCTACTAATATTAATAATTCTTTGACATTCATCACAAGATAAGACAAACTTACGGGCATCCTTGAAGAGAGTAGGCCAATAAAAACCGGACTGCAATACCTTGTGTGCAGTTCTATCTCCAGCATGGTGCCCTCCATAAACCTCGGAGTGACACTTGCGTAGGATCTGTTCCTGTTCATGCTCAGGTACACAACGCCTAATAACACCATCTACTCCTTTATAAAGATGTGGGTCATCCCAAAAGTAATGTCTCAAATCATAGAAAAACTTTTTCTTTTGCTGGTATGTGAAACTAGGTGGTATAAATTTAGCAACAATGTAATTAGCATAATAAGCATACCATGGAGCAGTACGAGAAGCATTTATGACATTTAATTGTTCATCAGGAAAGCTATCATCAATAGGTAGTGGGTCATCAAGAACATTTTCTAACCTAGACAAGTTATCTGCAACAGGGTTCTCAGCTCCCTTTCTGTCGATAGTATGCAAATCAAATTCTTGTAGCAAGAGAACCCATCTAATAAGTCTAGGTTTAGCATCTTTCTTTTCCATAAGATATTTAATAGCAGCATGATAAGTGTGAATAGTTACTTCAGAATCAACAATATAAGGTCTGAACTTATCACATGCAAATACAACTGCTAAGAATTCTTTTTCAGTAGTAGCATAATTTCTCTGAGGACTGTCTAGAGTTTTACTAGAATATTGAATAACATTTAATTTCTTATCAACTCTTTGTCCTAGAACAGCACCTACGGCATAATCACTAGCATCGCACATAATTTCAAAGGGTAAATTCCAATCAGGTGGCTGAACAATAGGTGCAGAGATTAATGCTTTTTTAAGTATTTCAAATGCTTCTACACAATCATCATCAAAAACGAAAGGTATATCTTTTTGTAAGAGATTAGTCAGAGGCTGAGAAATTTTTGAGAAGTCCTTAATGAACCTCCTATAAAAACCGGCATGACCAAGGAAACTTCTTATACCTTTGATGTCCTTGGGACATGGCATCTTTTCAATAGCATCAACTTTAGCTTTATCAACTTCAATGCCTCTTTCAGAAATTTATGCCCCAAGACAATACCTTCATTAACCATAAAGTGGCACTTCTCCCAATTCAAGACAAGATTAGTTTCTTCACATCTCTGCAAAACTCGATCAAGGTTGCTCAAGAAATCATCAAAAGAGGATCCATAAACGGAGAAATCGTCCATGAAAACCTCACAAATCTTCTAACAAAAGTCAGAGAATATAGCCATCATGCATCTTTGAAAGGTAGCCGGTGCATTACATAAACCAAAAGGCATACGTCTATAAGCAAAAGTACCGAAAGGGCAAGTAAAAGTAGTCTTTGCTTGATCATCAGCTGACAGGTATTTGAGAGAAACCAGCTTAACCATCTACAAAGAAAAAATGTGTATGTTTGGATAATCTTTCTAGCATTTGATCAATAAAAGGTAAGGGGTAATGATCTTTTTTAGTAGCCTTATTTAATTTGCAGAAATCAATTACCATCCTATAACCTGTAATAATTCTTTGCGGAATCAATTCATCTTTATCATTAGGAACGACAGTAATACCTCCTTTCTTATGGACACAATGGACAGGACTTACCCACCGACTATCAACAACGGGATAAATTATACCTTCCTCAAGGAGCTTCAGTATTTCCTTTCTTACCACTTCTTTCATCTTAGGATTCAGCCGTCGTTGGTGATCAATAACTGGCTTGGAATCTTTCTCCAAATTTATTTTGTGTTGACATAGAGTGGGACTAATTCCCTTAAGATCATCAAGAGTATATCCAATAGCAGCACGATGCTTCTTTAGAGTTTTCAATAATTTCTCTTCTTCATGATCTGATAGGTTAGCACTAATAATAACAGGATATATCTTCTTTTCATCAAGATAAGCATATTTAAGAGTATCAGGCAAGGTTTAAGTTCAAACACGGGATCACCCTTGGGTGGAGGAGGATCACCTAAGATTTCAACAGGCAAATTGTGTTTCAGAATAGGTCCTTGTTTAAAGAATACTTCATCTATTTCCCTTCTTTCATTCATAAACATATCATTTTCATGGTCTAGCAAATATTGTTCTAAAGGATCACTAGGAGGTATGGCAATAGAAGCAAGACCAATAATTTCATCTTTACTAGGAAATTCCTCATCAAGAGGTTGTCTACCAAATTTAGAGAAATTAAACTCATGAGACATATCATCCTAACCAATAGTAACAACATCCTTCTTGCAATCTATCTTAGCATTAACAGTATTCAAGAAGGGTCTACCAAATATAATGGGACAAAAGCTATCTTGTGGGGAACCAAAAACGAGAAAATCAGCAGGATATTTAGATTTCCCACACAAGACTTCAACATCTCTAACAATCCCAATTGGTGAAATTGTATCTCTATTGGCAAGTTTAATGGTGACACCAATATCTTCTAACTCAGCGGGTGCAATATCATGCATAATTTCTTTGTATAAGGTAATAGGTATTGCACTAGCACTAGCACCCAAATCACACAAGCCATGATAACAATGATCTCCTATTTTAACAGAAATAACAGGCATGCCTACCACATGTCTATGTTTATCTTTAGCACCAGGTTTAGCAATTCTAGCAGTCTCATCACAGAAGTAAATAACATGCCCATCGATATTATCAACCAAGATATCTTTAACCATAGCAATATTAGGTTCAACCTTAACTTGCTCAGGGGGTTTGTGTGTCCTAATATTACTTTTGTTGACTACAGTTGAAGATTTAGCATGATCCTTAATTCTAACAGGGAAAGGTGGTTTCTCAACATAAGCAGTAGGAAGAATAGGATCATTTTAAGTGATAGTATTTTCTTCAACTTTAATAGGTGCAACTACTTTTACTTCAATGGGGGGATTATATTTAAACCACTTATCCTTAGGGAGATCAACATGAGCAGCAAAAGATTCACAAAAAGAAGCTACTATCTCAGAGTCAAGTCCATATTTAGTGCTAAATTTATGGAAAACATCGGTATCCATAAAAGATTTAACACAATCAAACTTAGGTGTTATACCTGACTCCTTACCTTCGTCGAGATCCCAATCTTCAGAGTTGCGTTTAATTCTTTCCAATAAATCCCATTTTAATTCAATAGTCTTCATCATAAAGGAACCAGTACAAGAAGTATCGAGCCTGGAGCGATTGTTGTCAGAAAGCCGAGCATAATTTTTTTAAATAATCATCTCTCTTGAGAGCTCATGATTGGGGCATGAATATAAAATTGACTTAAGCCTCCCCCAAGCTTGCGCGATGCTTTCTCCTTCACGAGGCCAAAAATTATATATATAATTACGATCACGATGAACAAGATGCATAGAATAAAATTTCTGATGAAATTCCAATTTCAATCGCTTGTAGTCCCATGATCCCATATCATCACATAGCCTATACCATGTCAATGCATCTCCCTTAAAAGATAAAGGGAAGACCTTCTTCTTGATAACATCATTGGGCATACCTGCAAGCTTAAATAATCCAAAAACTTCATCCACATAGATTAGGTGTAAATCGGGATACAATGTTCCATCTCCTGCAAAAGGATTAGCTAGCAGTTTCTCTATCATACCCGAAGGAATTTCAGAGTAAACATTTTCATTTTCAGTAGGTTCAGTAGGTTGAGGAGCAACTCTTTGCTCTACTGGTCGAGGTGAAGATACCCCGAACAAGCCCCTCAAAGGATTACTTTCCATAGTAACAAGTGACAATAAATTTCAGCACACTATATAAAATTTTCCTTACCAAATTCCACCTACCAAAGGCGCTTCACTCCCTAGAAACGGCGCCAGAAAAGAGTCTTGACGACCCACAAGTATAGAGTATCTATCATAGTCCTTTCGATAAGTAAGAGTGTCGAACCCAACGAGGAGCAGAAGGAAATGATAAGCGGTTTTCAGCAAGGTATTCTCTGCAAGCACTGAAATTATAGGTAACAGATAGTTTTGTGATAACATAATTTGTAACGGGTAACAAGTAATGAAAGTAAATAAGGTGCAGCAAGGTGGCCCAATACTTTTGTAGCAAAGGACAAGCCTGGAAAAACTCTTATATAGATAAAAGCGCTCCCGAGAACACATGGGAATTATCGTCAAGCTAGTTTTCATCACGTTCATATGATTCATGTTCGGTACTTTGATAATTTGATATGTGGGTGGACCGGTGCTTGGGTGATGTACTTACTTGAACAAGCATCCCACTTATGATTAACTCCTATTGCAAGCGTCCACAACTACAAAAGAGGTATTAAGGTAAACCTAACCATAGCATGAAACATATGGATCCAAATCAGCCCCTTACAAAGCAACGCATAAACTAGGGTTTAAGCTTGTGTCACTCTAGCAACCCATTATCTACTTATTACTTCCCAATGCCTTCCTCTAGGCCCAAATAATGGTGAAGTGTCATGTAGTCGACGTTCACATAACACCACTAGAGGAGAGACAACATATATCTCATGAAAATATCGAACGAATACCAAATTCACATGACTACTAATAGCAAGACTTCTCCCATGTCCTCAGGAACAAACGTAACTACTCACAAAGCATATTCATGTTCATAATCAGAGGAGTATTAATATGCATAATGGATCTGAACATATGATCTTCCACCAAATAAACAAACTAGCATCAACTACAAGGAGTAATCAACACTACTAGCAACCTACATGTACCAATCCCAGACTTAGAGACAAGAATTGGATACAAGAGATGAACTAGGGTTTGAGAGGAGATGGTGCTGGTGAAGATGTTGATGGAGATTGGCCCCCTCCCAATGAGAGGAGTGTTGGTGATGACGATGGTGATGATTTCCCCCTCCCGGAAGGAAGTTTCCCTGGCAGAACAGCTCCGCTAGAGCCCTAGATTGGTTCCGCCAAGGTTCCGCCTCGTGGCGGCCGAGTCTCGTCCCGGAAGCTTGCTTATGATTTTTTTCGGATGAAAGACTTCATATAGCAGAAGATGGGCACCGGAGGCCAGCCAGGGGGCCCACGAGGCAGGGGGCGCGCCCAGGGGGTTAGGGCGCGCCCCCACCCTCGTGGCCAGGGTGTGGGCCCACTCTGGTATTTTCTTCACTAAGTATTTTTTATTATTTCCAAAAATAACTTCCGTGGAGTCTCAGTACTTTTGGAATTGTGCAGAATAGGTATCTAATATTTGCTCCTTTTCCAGCATAGATTTCCAGCTGCTGGCATTCTCCCTCTTCATGTAAACCTTGTGAAATAAGAGAGAATAGGCATAAGTATTGTGACATAATGTGTAATAACAACCCATAATGCAATAATTATCGATATAAAAGCATGATGCAAAATGGATGTATCACCTGCACAGTGGCGAGCCGACATCTTTTTGACAGTCGGTGCCCAGCCAATCGTCCTAGGCCATAGGCCGTGCGCCCGTCGCTGACACCTGAGTTGTCCCATCCGCAAGTGTGCGATGGAAGTCTCCGCTGGCTTATAAAGGAAGCCTTGCCCGAACTCAGCACATCACAACTCTCACTCGCACCCTGATTTCCAAACCACCAAGATGCCTGGTCCCATCGTCTGCAACAAGACCACCGCATCCAAGCTTGGAGATTTCGTAGCGATCCTCGCCAATCTCACTCGTCGTGCTTTCAGCATAGACGAACCCCCAGAATATGTTGTGTACAGGAACACACAAGTGATGCCATCCATCACTTCTGGGCCATAGTGCACATCTACGGGAGGGGCACCACATCAGAGCGTCCCTACCAGTTCACCGGAAGGACGACCTCCGACGAGCCCCAAGCCATCCAACTTGCAGCCCGAGAGGGGATAGTTCATCTCTGGCATTTTTCGCCGAGGGTTAACACTCACTCTTTCTTCTACTACCCTAGTCGTGAAGGCTATGGCAGCCCGACCCAAGTCGCCAACGGTGACCATGAGTCGGATCCTGCTCTAGTGCATCTGGTGCACTACTTGAGAGCGCAAGAGGCACTATTCGATCAGGTCACTAATGACCTGATTGCGACTCGCAAGACGCTTGCTCTCCTGACACCGGTGAGAAGTGAAGCTGCAACTGACAGTGACACCCTAATAATGCTGCTTGGGAGGCCAGTTGAGCCCCCAAGGTCTGCTCGTGTCATCTATTCAGGCAATGCTTTCGCCTCCCCAGGAGAACTCCGTCATCTCTTGGAGATCTACTCCAATGGAATTCTGACCACGAGACCCCACGAGGGGCATCATCGCTATCCCAAAACTGTAGCTCCCCATCCTACCCCGAACAACTCCGACACTAAAGCTCATGGAGAGGCCTCGACATCTGCAAGACACGCCTGGCTGGATGTCAATGAGGTGGACTGAGTCCACCAGTAGTGTTGTTAAATCTTAGTAGTACTGTTGTCTTGTATTTTCAATGTAGCAGTCACATGGCGTAGTGAGCTTGTAAGTTACCCGTGTGCCATTGTTTTAATGGTACTATGTGTGATATAGCATAAATGGTTGGCATGTGGCGACAGAGTAAATGGTAGACGTGACTGCCGACATGCATAGTAATACGTCACACTCCTTTTGAGAAGTGGTGTCCGAGAATTTGACTTGGACAACCCTATGTCGGAGCCGATGCACAAGTCGTACCAGCACTGCATCGTGTTTCCTGACCCAGGCACCTTATAAGGGGCCGTATCCATGCACCACACCAGCCACCACCACACTTGAGCACCACTCTTCTCCATACATCCTTCCACGTCTCACCCCGGAGCCTACCTACGAACTCCAGATGCAAGCCCTGGTAGTTTGTTAAGGTTTTGTGGGATCTGACCCGCAATACACTTGGTTCCAGCCACCCACCCCAGTATGAGTTGTTCAAAATGAGGACCACCCCTGATTCCTCAAAATACTGGGCAGTTGTGCACATCCCATCGAAGGATTTAAATCAAGGCCCTCCATATGTTGTCTTCGTCGAGAGATCCATGCCCACCTCAGGCATGCGTATTGAGGATGTTGCTTATGAAGCAGTTACCCGTCTTCGATTCAGGGTACCCGCTGCTAGTGAAAGGAAACACTACTATTTCCCAAGCCGCGCAACTTCTGGAGCAGAAGCCACATTCCATTGTGAACGTATAGAAAGAGATCCAGCTCTGGCCAACCTCATTCAATATGTGATGGCCCAGGAGCATCTAACCCAGCAACTAATGGATTACCTCCATTATCTTGCTGTCATGAATCCTCATATCGCCATTGGTGGACCACCATGGCCAACTCTGGAAGGGCGTGTTCTTCGTTTACTTCCTTCACTTCCCCCGGAAGAAGAAGAAGAATGTGCTCCAGCACCGGGAACCCTTCCACAAGACCCTATAGATCTCACCTTTGGATCGTAGACGGTCATTGTTGTTGTACCTAGCACTAGTTTACGTGTTGCAACCATTGTATTGTAATTTAGGGCGTATGTCGTAAGTGCATTGCCATGACTGCATTCTGCATATGATCATTGTTGTGATTTGCATTCAGTTCTTCTTCCCTTAACAAATCTCGAGGACGAGATTATTCTTAAGGGGGCGTAGAGTTTGTAACACCCCAAAAAAAATTAATCAAATTTTATTAAGTAAAATTTGGCCAGAAATAAAATTTTGAATTACACTAGGTCATTTATTAATTCCAGAGCCTTTTCTATTTTCTGTTTTACAAAGTTCTCCCCTCCATAGAAGATTATTTTGTAAAATGTTGTGGTCTTTGGTTGTTTTGTAGATCAGCTCATTTATATCATAGACAACAGTAGGAAACATTTTCATAATTAAATTTTCCACAGAGTAATACTTTTAATAACATTTTCAATCTCTGAAATGCTTCTGTTGCACTACAGTTATATTAAATAATTGTTTTAAAACCCCACAAAAATTATGAGAGGTGAGGTGATGCCTATAAATAACTTTTGAGCAAAAACCTAACTATGTCTTTTGAAAATTTTGAGTGAAACATCCTATTTTCATTTCTGCCCCATTATTGAGTTATAACTGCAACCCCAATTTTCCTAGATCCATTAATTCTGAAACTTTGGCACCTTGTAATCCTTCCAACCAAAACCTTAACTCTAGGAGATCAGCTCCATTTGCATCTTTCAAGTCCACCAATCATGCCACTGAAGTTTCTGTCCAGAACTGAATTCTGATAAAACTTGCACTAGCAAGTTTCTGATCTTGCCAAACTAGCTCCACCTCCATCTCTATCATCTAAAGAGACCCCATCCTGCCAAGTGTCAAATCCATCAAAGTATTTTAGCTTGCCCTAGCATTCTGTCAAACACCTTAGGGCATGGCGAAACTTTGCAACTTTCTAACTTGCACAGGAAACTCTGCCATTTGGCCAAAGTAACATGTCCATCATCCTTGCCACACTAGGGATCATCATCCTGTCAAAATTCAACCCACGTGGGGCACTGTAGGCCACCCTGGCATTTTGTCAAACGCATTGCGTGCGTGCATTGGGCGCGGCCAGAGTATGCGTATTACACGCGTCGGCACCGAGCTTCTGCCGCCACTCTGCTGCCACCCCCTCTCATCTTGATCCTCCTATGGATCAGCTCGGCCGCCCAGGACCTCGCCGACACCCTCGCTTGGCCTCTAGCGCCGGCCACCGCCATCCACGATGACCAGGACCACCGCCTGACGAGTCCCGCACGGCCACGTCTCTGTCCAACCCGTGTGGCGCGCCCCGAGCAGTCCAACTCCTCCTAGGAGTAACTGCGGGCGGCCACCGCCCTCGCCTACCTCCACCGGCCATGCCTACAGCCGTAATGGCCGCCGCCGTCATGTCTATCTTCGGGAAGCCGCGAAGCCGACCTCACCGGGCTATAAAAGGTTACCCCGAGCATGATCCCAACACCATCAGCCCCTCTCCTCCCTCTCTGAGCTCTCTCGAACAAAAGAACGACCAAAAGTAGTCGTCTTCCTCACCTCCGACCGAGGCGGCCGCCGCCGCTGTTTGATTGATTCCGACACCACTAGAGCCACTCCCACTCCAAGTTCTTCTCCAATAGCTTTCTAGGGATCCCACGAATCCAACCCACCTATCGACTCTGCTCAGGAGCCGCCGTAGGCGAAAGCTCAATCCCACCCGACATCACCGTCCGCCGAAGAGCTCGCCACCGGTGACTCTGTCCACTCCGGCGACCAAGGAGGGTACCCCCGGGTTCGCCTCGATCTCCTGAGCTCGTGGGTGGCCTCGGTTTTCTGAACGGTGCCACCGTTCACCGGCGTCGTGTAACATCCCAAATTTTCAATTTGAAAGTTATACATAGGTCATTCATGCATATTATATTTTATTGCATTTTCGCTTCACAATCCTCGAAATTCTTAGCAAATCAAGGACCCACGGAGAGAGCTGGGGACTTCATGTTTTTCATATTTGAATTTTATCAAATATTGAAATAAGGATCACTTTGGTTTTAATTATTTTTCTCTTCAAAAATATTTCATATTAAAATATATGAGAGGAGATAATATGACTGTTCCAAAATAAATGAAATATTGGAGGAAAAATATAAAAATCAAACAAATAATATTTATTTGGATTTTATTGCAATTTTATTCGAATTAGAAAAAAAATATGCGTTTAGCAAATTTGCATTAGAGGCACAAATAAATGTTCACTTTGTCCGGCATATTGTTAGAGGACCGCAAAAATTTATTTCAAGATTTTTGGAGTCAGTTTAGTATTTCTTTTATTAGTTTTTCCGCGTCAGGTTTTTTTTAAAAAGAGCACCGACCTAACGGTCTGTGTTCGACATGGACACCTCGCAAGGCCGGCCTTATAAGCCTGCACTTCCGCCAAACCACCACCCGCCCCCACAAACCTAGCCAGCGCCGCCAGCCATGTGCCGCCCGCGCGCAAGGCGCACACCGACACCGCCACCCCGCGCCGCCGTCCCGCGATCCCGCCGTTGCTGCAGAACTCGCCAGAGGTACCTGACGCCGCCGACGCCGTTCATCGGTTTTTCTCAGAAAAACCGTTTGGTTTTTTTAAACCCTAGATCTAGTTTTTTAAATAGATCGGTTCGTTCGGTTTTCCGTCGGTTTATTTTTTTGCGGACGTTCGTCCGTACGTTCGTTTTAACGAATGTTGTTCGTCGGTTAGTCGCAGATAGCAAACCTTTGTTCGTTAGCCTGTTCGTTAGTTTCTCTTTTTCCAGGATTTTTCCGCGATTATTTTCGATCGCAATTTCTACCGTAATCTTCAATCTAGTATATCTTTTCGCTCGTTTGTCCAAATCAGGTGAAACAAGCGCCTAGATCTTCGTCTCGAAACCCTCTTTCTGTTTAACCAACTTGAACAAGATTTTGGTACAATAAATTTGAATTTAGTCCAGATTAGTAATCGGACCCTGTCTTTCGTGGTTTGAGTTTCGTTGCTCCGTTTGATTTGATTCTTTTTGCAAACCGGAGTTCTTCAATTGAACTTTCTGGTTAGAACTTCTTATTTGAGTTTTACCCGTGCATCTTTGCTTGATTTCTTATGTATGCTATTGTTTGTTTGTGATAGAATTCCCGGAGTGCGAAGCGTGCTACTACAAGTCTCTAGGATTTGCAGATCGTCAGCAAGGCAAGTAACACATTGATCATACTCTTTCATACCAAGTTTTTATGCATTAATTCCAAACCTCAAACACTGCATGATTAGGATGTGATTAACTTGTGGGTTCGGGAAGTAGTTGATGAGGTAGAACATATTACCTGTTTCATTATCAAACCCTTGGGAGTTACTTCTACGTTATGCTTATATTGCTATGCTATGCTCGTAGACGTGGATTGGGTTTGAGTGTATCCATGACAAATGTGAGTTTGTTAATTAATGGTTCAATCTAAGGTGGCAACTTCAATACACATCTGGGTGGATTTTTGGTTTTGGGCACCTGGGGTTATACCAGTGTTGTCCTAGGAGATCCGAAGGTTATACCGTGTGATCCTCCTATGGTCCGCCACCCAGGCTCAAGGGGATCATAAGATTATCCATGCTAGAAACTTCTGTGTGCAGCCGCAAGCTATTATGGGCTCTAGCATAGTTGAGTATGTTGCATGACCTCTTCCAGTGGTAGGGTAGCAGATGTAGGGGATGTAGGTTGGTACTATCTACCCGGGGTTAGAGTTAATGCTTCTGAAAGACTGTGTCTCTATCATCCGTTTCTCAAACACCATGTAGTGCAAGAAATCCAACAGAGGAGATCGAGTCTTGTGGGGAAAAGTGCGCAAACCTCTGCAGAGTGTATAAACTAATCATGGTTAGCCGTGTCCACGGTTATGGACAACTTGAGTATCTGGTACTTGAATTATTGATTTGATCTCATCACTCTAAATTAATTTGTTGGGTTGATAATTACTTTTAAATTGGGATTGAGATGGGGGTACCATTCTCAATGTTTCAACTACCATGATAGTTAAATAAAATGTATTCCTTTGTTGTAGGGAAAATTGGCTTTTCACAAAACATTATAACCATAGAGCCTCCACCAGCCATATATGCATGTAGTGATAGCATTTGTCTGTTCATTTCTCTACTGTGTTATATTGCCAGCATATTCCATGTGTTGACCCGTTCTTCGGGCTGCAATGTACAGTGTTGTAGACTTTTCAGACGAGGAGTAAGGTGCGCTTTGTCGTTTGTCATGCACTCAGCTATGCCGTTGGAGTTGATGGACTCACTTTATCTTCCAAGCCTTCCGTTGTTATCTTATTTAGATGGCATTAAGCCATACTTATTGTAATAAGTTCTCTTTTGATACATTCGATGTAATAAGTGTGTGAGTGCTACTCTGTTATAAATCCTTCGAGTACTCTATGTGTCAGCATTACCGATCCAGGGATGATACTGAACACAGAGACTTGACCGTCTGAGGTCAGGTCGCTACAAGATGGTATCAAAGCACACGCTGAATGTAGGACACGACCACTAAGATGAGCCATAGGTCACTCTTCTCTACTCATTTCTGGCTCCTCTCCATTTTCTACTCTTTAGGATGACTGACTCAAGGAACAAGTTTGCACAACCGGATGAAGACACACCCTTTGGACGACACTTGAAGGAAGTCACTAGATACCTGAACATCGGAATACCAAGCTTCACCGGGACCTACACCGCTACTTTACCGGAAGAAGAGCGCTGGATGATTCGAGTTCAAGTTCCAAGAAGGACATTCACGCCAGTCACTGAGCCCATAGAGTTTTCTTTTGATGCCCCAACCTGGAGTCTAGGAAAGAGCATGGCAGCCCACATCGCCATGGGACGCATTGGCAAAGTTTACCACAAGGATCTCAAGGATACTATCTACCAGATATGTGGGCACCGAGATGAGCAATGGGAGATAGTCAGCACCAGGGGGGACAGGTCCATTGCAACATTCATCCAGGAGCTAAACCAGCACATATGACACCAGGAGAACCAGATGTGCGCAAGCATGATAGATTTGAAGAAGGCGATGACTAGGATCACAGAGCTAGAAGAGGAACTCAAGTCTACACGCGATGGATATGAGGAGGAAATGACGATACTCATGGAGAAGAATGGCGACCTAACAAGGAAGCTAGGAGTTTTCATGGGAGACCTCGCGCCAGGAGGAGAAGACGACGAACCCAAGGAAGTTCATTCTGAAGACTGCATCATCATCGATGACACTGTCGGCATTCTGTGAACGGGGGTCCCCAGACTTGCCTGCCTGCGGCCTGCGGCGTGGCTCAAGTGGGGGCCCAGCGTGGCCCAGCTTCATCAGCTCAAGCTCAAGACCCTCGCGAGGGGCCAAGCCTCATGGGCGGACGACGAAACCTTCCTCGGAGAGCGGACTCGTCAGTGTGCTCACGAGAAGGCGTAGAGATCAAGGCAGGGTACCTCACAAGGGTGCCCCGTGATGCAAGCCATGACGATCGAGACCAGGCGAGCGCCGGCCTGCGCAGTGTCCTTGTTTCCCCTTTGGTGCAAAGGAGGCAAGCACAGGCCAAGGCATCAAGCAAAGGTTACCGCTTCGATGCAACAAGACCAGGACCAGCAGAGCCGCAGGAAGGAGGTCATCGTGGAGCCCAGGACGGCGTCACCGTCAGAGCCTTTGGCAGCCTGTAGGATCTTGAGAAGAGGTGTCTAGAGGGGGGGTGATTAGACACTAAGTACCAAAGTTGCAGTTTTTAACTTCTTAGGTTTAAGTGGAGTTTGGGCACAATTTTAACACTCACAATACATAACAAGCAAGCATGCAAAGAGTATATGAGTAGCGGAAAGTAAAGCATGCAACTTGCAAGAATGTAAAGGGAAGGGTTTGGAGAATTCAAATGCAATTGGAGACACGGATGTTTTTGTCGTGGTTCCGGTAGGTGGTGCTATCGTACATCCACGTTGATGGAGACTTCAACCCACGAAGGGTAACGGTTGCGCGAGTCCATGGAGGGCTCCACCCACGAAGGGTCCACAAAGAAGCAACCTTGTCTATCCCACCATGGCCGTCGCCCACGAAGGACTTGCCTCACTAGCTGTAGATCTTCATGAAGTAGGCGATCTCCTTGCCCTTACAAACTCCTTGGTTCAACTCCACAATCTTGTCGGAGGCTCCCAAGTGACACCTAGCCAATCTAGGAGACACCACTCTCCAAGAGGTAACAAATGGTGTGTTGATGATGAACTCCTTGCTCTTATGCTTCAAATGATAGTCTCCCCAACACTCAACTCTCTCTCTCTCTCATAGGATTTGGATTTGGTGGAAAGAAGATTTGAGTGGAAAGAAACTTGGGGAAGGCTAGAGATCAAGATTCTTGTGGTTGAAAGCAAGAGGCTCATTAAGCAACACCTCATCCCTCCTTGATAGTATTGGCTTTTCCTATAGACTCAATGTGATCTTGGATCACTAAAATGTAAAATGAAGAGTCTTGAGCTTGAAGCTTGAGCCAATCCTTTGTCCTTAGCATCTTGAAGGAGTTCCCACATCCTTTAGTCCATGCCACTCCATTATTGAACTTATCTGAAACATACTAGATAAAAGTGTTAGTCCAACAAGAGATATGTTGACATTAATTACCAAAACCACCTAGGGAGAACTTGTGCTTTCTATCTCCCCCTTTTTGGTAATTGATGACAACATACATCAAAGCTTTAGATAAAGATATAAAGAATAGCAAGTAAAGCTTCGGAAAGACATGTAACAAGCATAGGCTCCCCCTACATGTATGCAATCATGTGAATATGGAATATAGAAGCATGTGAGAGCAAACCATGATAGAGTAGGCAATGTGTTACATGTATCTTGGCCATATGCATCAGAGCAAAGAATATTAAATAAAATACCTTCATGCTCATGAGTCCTTCTTGCAAACAGTATGTACATCAGCAAGAATTCCTCATACACATGATTGTGATGCATATACTTACCTTGTAGTCTTGAGTTGGCTTAGGATGGAATGAACCTGCGCAAACAAGGTTAGATAACACATGTACATCTACTAGCCAGAGAAAACAGAAGAAACCACAAGAATACCAAGACTAGGATGACATGTAGAGAGTGAGTACTGAGTACCACATTGGATTGACATGTCCCCAAGAGTAAAGATATGCAATGAATTTAAATGATTTATTTCCCTTAGATGTCTTGCTCCCCCTGAATCTAGCATGGGATATTGGGAGAAGATAGGGAACATAAAATCAGGGCAGAAAGATATAAAGAACAGAGCAAATGCAACTAAGCACACATATGAACATGTCTTTCCCCCAAAAAGACGTGTGGCATCTCTCCTCTTGAACATCAAGCATGTGGGATCCTTAAGAAATACTTTCTACTTGAGTATTCTCTCCCCCTGGAGATCTCTTTCTCCCCCTTAATACTCTCTCCCTTTTGGAAGTGATAAGCTTTGATATGATCTCTCTCTCCCCATTTGACATCAATTTCCAAGAAGGGTCTTCTGGAATTTGTTGTGAATGGGTTTGTTCCTTGAGTCACAACTCAAAGCACTGGATAAAATTGTGATGCTTGTAGAGGACAAGATTCATTGAGTGGAGCTGGATCAGAAGAAACACAAAATAAGTGGCAAACTGTTTTTCCTGTTGTGAAATCGATGGCTCCGAGTGGTATGCTTCGGTTGTACCAAAAGGATTCGGTTGGACCGAAAACAACAAATCGGTGAAACCGAGTTCATCACAGAGAAAATACTTGTCACCTCAGCTCACTAGACTAGTAAGATCTCACAAAGATTTGCAAGGAATTTACTGAATGATATGCAATGAATTGGATGCAGGAAATGCAGAGCAAACAGAAAAGAAAAGAAAGAAATCTAGATGAAGTTGTTTTGAAAGGGGAAACAAATATGCATGAGACAAATGCAAAAACACAGAAAAGAACACGAGAGAACTTCATCTAGAGATGGTCGGCGACAAAGTCACCTATGTTAGAGTATATTGACTTAGGAGTCAAGTGAGATCACTTGATCATAGGTCATACTCATCGTTTAAGCTCAAAATGGGGTTACCATTTTTCGTTTAAGCATCTTGATGTATTCACATCTTGTCGAGTTGCTTTAGCTCATGACTCGGAGTAAAGCTCCTCTAAGATGGAATAACATACCTTGGTTGGTGGTGTTGATCCTGTAGTTGAACTTGTGTGGGTTGCTCAAGGTTGATGTAGCTCATCAAGAGTTGGGAGCACCACTTGGAATTTGAGTCCATCTACCTACATGGGTTAGTTCTTGCAAGGAGTAGCACTTGTGTATCCAAAAATGTCAATCATGAAGCTCAACATAGAGTTTGTTAAAGGATATGTTTGAATGATTCCGTGCTTGCTTGTCTTCAACCACCATAGTGTAGAGACTTGGTGATGTAGAGATTGCTCAAGATATGAGTAGACTACAATCTCATGGAAATTGTTTCAACCAAGTACCTACATGGGTTAGATAACATGCAAGATGCAAATATATCAAAGACATAAGATATTCTTCATAAGAGAATTATCAAGGATTAGTAATAAGCTCATGTCTTGCATGTATCCAATGGAGTTTCTACTCCAAGTTTGAAGCATCAATGATGTTCAATTATCCTCTCAACCTGCAAAACACTTTCTCATCCAGAGGTTTAGTAAATATATCCGCTAATTGCTTTTCGGTGCGAACATGCTTAAGTTTAATGTCACCCTTAGCAACATGATCTCGAATGAAATGATGATGAACTTCAATATGCTTAGTTCCAGAATGTTGTATGGGATTATGACCAATTTTGATAGCACTTTCATTGTCACAAAGCAATGGAACATGTTTCACATATATCCCATAATCTTTAAGAGTATGGGTCATCCAAAGTAATTGAGCACAACATGAACCATGGCAATGTACTCCGCTTGGCTGTAGATAAGGATACGAGTTTTGTTTCTTGGAGGACCAAGACACAAGAGATCTACCAAGAAATTGACAAGTACCCGAAGTGGACTTTCTATCAACCTTGTCTCCGGCATAGTCCGAGTCGGAGTAGCCAACAAGATCGAAAGAGGCCCTCTTAGGATACCAAATGCCAAAATTTGGAGTATGAATTAAGTATCTCACTATCCTTTTTACGGCCTTAAGATGACATTCTTTAGGAGCAGCTTGATATCTTGCACACATGCACACACTTAGCATAATATCGGGACTTGAAGCACATAGGTATAACAATGAACCAATCATAGAGCGATAAACCTTTTGGTCAACTGGTTTACCATCTTTGGTCAAATCAAGATGTCCACTAGTAGGCATGGGTGTAGACATACCTTTGCACTCTTGCATATTGAACTTCTTGAATAAGTCCTTAGTGTACTTTGTTTGAGAAACAAAAGTACCTTCCTTAGTTTGCTTGATTTTCAACCCAAGAAAGAATTTGAGTTCACTCATCATTGACATCTCAAACTTCTCTGACATTAGCTTTCCAAACTTTTCACTAAAATGAGGGTTAGTTGAACCAAATATAATATCATCAACATAAATTTGGCATACAAATAATTCTCCATTAACCATTTTAGTAAAAAGTGTGGAATCAATTTTCCCAATTTCAAATCCCTTTTCAAGAAGAAACTTGGTCAAGCATTTATACCAAGCTCTAGGAGCTTGTTTAAGACCATAAAGGGCTTTGTGAAGTTTGTAAACATGATTTGGTTTCTTAGGATTGACAAAGCCGAGAGGTTGTTTAACATAAACTTCCTCCTCTATTTCACCATTTAGAAAAGCATTTTTAATGTCCATTTGGTACAAGGTGATATCATGGTGATTAGCATAGGCAAGTAAGATGCAAATGGACTCAAGTCTAGCAACGGGAGCATAAGTCTCTCCATAGTCCATACCTTCGACTTGTGTGTAGCCTTGAGCGACGAGACATGCTTTGTTGCAAACTACTTGTCCATCTTGATCTTGCTTGTTGCGAAACACCCATTTGGTACCGATGATGTTGTGGTTGTTGTCGGGCTTCTCAACCAATGTCCAAACTTGGTTTCTCTCAAAGTTGTGTAGCTCTTCATGCATAGCATTTATCCAATCCGGATCTTCCAATGCTTCTTCGACCTTCATAGGTTCAATGCTAGAGATGAAAGAATAGTTTTCACAAAAGTTAGCTAAACGAGTTTTAGAGCGAGTCATTCTCCCGGTTTGAATATCGTTGTAGATTTGCTCGACGGGATGGTCTTTAGCAATTCTTGCTCGAACTCGTGAAAGCTTTTGCTTGGGTCTCGGTTGAACATCTTCTTCATCGTGTTCTTCTTCTTCTTCTTGATCTTCTTCATTGTTGGCGTTGTCGTTCTCTTGTCGTGGTGGAGAAGGAGGTTGTTGACGTTCGTGATGTTCTTCCTCGTTTTCTTCATCTTGACGTGTTCCACTTGTGGATGCTTCCGTATCAACTCTTGGTTCACCTTGTCGTGAAGTAGAAGCTTCCACTTGGACTGACGAGGTACTCTCCTTCACCTCCGTTGGACGGACATTGCCAATGGACAAGTCTTGGATTGCTTCAGAAGGGTCTTTGTCTCCTACATCAATTGGCAATTGCTCTACTTGCGAGCCGTTAGATTCATCAAACTTCACATCTACCGTTTCTTCAACCTTTCGGGTGAAATTATTGTAGACACGGTAAGTGTGAGAGTTTGAGCCATAACCTAGTAGGAAACATTCATGAGACTTAGGAGCAAATTTTGAACGACGATGTTTATCAAGAATGTAGCTGTCGGTGTCAAAACCGGCGGATCTCGGGTAGGGGGTCCCGAACTGTGCGTCTAGGCGGATGGTAACAGGAGACAAGGGACACGATGTTTTTACCCAGTTTCGGGCCCTCTCGATGGAGGTAATACCCTACTCCTGCTTGATTAATATTGATGATATGGGTAGTACAAGAGTAGATCTACCACGAGATCAGAGAGGCTAAACCCTAGAAGCTAGCCTATGGTATGATTGTTGTTCGTCCTACGGACTAAAACCCTTCGGTTTATATAGACACCGAATAGGGTTAGGGTTACACAGAGTCGGTTACAATGGTAGAAAATCTACATATCCGTATCGCCAAGCTTGCCTTCCACGCCAAGGAAAGTCCTATCTGGACATGGGACGAAGTCTTCAATCATGTATCTTCATAGTCCAAGAGTCCGGCCAAAGATGATAGTTCCCCTATCCCCTAGTCCAGGACTCCCTCAGTAGCCCCTGAACCAGGCTTCAATGACGACGACTCCGGCGCGCATATTGTCTTCGGCATTGCAAGGCGGGTTCCTCCTCCGAATACTTAGAAGGTTTTGAACACAAGGATAGTGTCCGGCTCTGCAAAACAAGTTCCACATACCACCGTAGAGAGAATAATTTTTGCACAGATCTGCTGACGTATTCCGCAGCGTGACATCACACCACGGCCAAGCCTTTATCGAATCATTTTTTTACTGGCCCACCTCAGTGCGTTTAGCGAGGCGGTTTCCTTGGCACGTCTTATCAAAGCGTAGATCGTGCCCTCTTATTCCGGGATTCTCATCAATACGGACGTGGGTAACCCAACCGTGCCCGTTGGCACGCCTCCTCTATCGAAGGCGAGTCCCAATCGACCACGGGGAGGGCTCTTGGTATTCAACCTCTTTATAATGAGACCAAGGCCCTCTTTTTGTTCCCACCCTCCATCGAATTAGCCTCGCTCGAAGTTCTAACACCCAAAGCTTCAGATTTAGGCGCTTCGGACCTTCGACGATGTCCGCTCCGACCAGCTCGGCCGATGGATGTCTTCTTCGTCCACGAAGAAGATGTGCTAAAAGCTGCGAGACGCCCGGTATCTAACCGGCGAGATCTCAGATAGGCTGCCTGCTCTCCAGGCAGGTCATTCCCACTCCCGAGACCGGCGAGGCGTGGTGTTCGTGTCTCACTTCCTTCGGGTTTAGGCTTCCGACGGATCCCTTTGTGCGGGGGCTCATGTTTTACTATGGGCTGGATTTCCATGACTTGAATCCGAGTCCATCCTCCATATCTCGTCAATCATTGTCGTATGTGAAGCCTTCCTCCATATTACCCCTCACTTTGGATTGTGGCTCAAGACCTTCAAGGTGGAGCCAAGATGATCGAGGGCAACAAGCAGAGTGCGGAGGGGCGGTCATAAGCAAGTGTCTGATGCTCCGTGGCGAGGGCTCTTTTCAAGAGGAGCTTGGTTTGTGGCAACGGGAGTGGTTTTATATCACCGCCCTGTGGGCACCAAATGGGTGGCGCCACCCGCCTTCCGCCAGTCCACCACATGGCTGGCATCATGGGTCAACCGGGGCTCGACTGGGGCCGCCCAAGGATTTTCCTCATTGCGGGGCCGTATTCGAGACCTCCAAGAAAGAGATATCAATCTGGTCGTGGCGGCGCAGTTTATGTTGATTCGGCGCTTTCTGCCCTGCAAACGTCGCCCCCTCCATTTGTGGGAGTTTAATCCAGAGGGACCACGAGCTCTCCAACATTTTATGGACGCGACGCCCAAGGAGATGTACAAACTGTTCTTCGGATCACAAGAGAAGTGTCCGGACTTGACCGAGGACGTAGGTCTAAGCTGCAATCACCCAGATACTCAAGTAAGTAACCTCAGAACGGACAGGCTGTTCATTCATTTATCATATATATGCCCTTTAAGGGAGCCGTTTCTTGAACAGGAGTGGATAGCCAAGGCAAAGTTGATAAGGTGTCCGGCTCCCCTCCCAGAGACCACGCCGGATCCCATGCTGACCAAGATGTTGAAGGCCGCACCTTTTAAATAAGGCGAAGGGGGGAGCAGGGAAGCAACTGCCTCCGCGAAGGAGGCTTTCAAGGAAGAGGGGATCAGGGATCCTCCCCTCCAAGGGGAGAAGAGGACCGCTTCCGAAGAACCGGAAGCCAAGGCCTCAAAACAGGGAAAGAAGTCTTCGTCAGAAAGTCCGGCGTCGGGAAGTACCCCAGCCGCACTATTTCCCCAAGGGGATCAGCCCTCCAGTGAGCTGTAAGTAAAAAGAAGGGGTACTGTGAATAAAGAACATCCCTGTATTTATTTCTGAAGATAACCGAAATTGTACCTTGTAGTTCGGATCTCAGCCCTTCTCGCAGAGCTCGCCTTTGGGGATCTTCGTCCGAGATGATAGAGAGCTAAACGCCCACCTATCGCGCCTTCGCAGGAGGCGGCGACCTGAAGTGTCGCCACGGAGAGTTTCCCAAGTCCGCGGGCCGGACGGTCCGGCGCCAACCGGGCGTGCGGTCGGAGGAGTCAAGGACCTGCTCGGGTGAGCGATATCTCAGAAGATCACCGTGCGCTGATGGCTACGGTAATTGAAAGAATTGCGTCCGCTGAGAGCGGATTGCATGAAGCCGCCAAAATTTATCGACGGGTTTGAGGTACGAAAAAAATGATGTACCTTCAAGCGATGCTTATGCATATAGAATGCGCTCAGATAGATAGTAGCCCTCGAGACTCGGTATCTTTGTCAAAACGGACAGCGCGTCGAGGATCATAATCTCGATACTAACATGTCATCGCTCCTATGTAGGTGGCGGGCGTCCGGTGGCTAGTCAGATGATGAATTTGCCGAACTAAAGCGGCAACTTGACGAGGCGGATGCGACATCGCGCTGGTCAATAAACGGTTTGACAAGTCACAAGGTATGCGACTTCTCCGCGGCACACTGGTAAGGGAGCTTGACGCCCATGCCTTACTACTTGTATGCTTTGATGCGACGGTGCCGCTGCTGTGGAGAGGCTGCAGGCGAACTTGCCCGAGCTAAAGAGCAAGCCCGAAGAGTAATGCGCCGCTTTAAAGGCGGTCAAGAGCTGAAAGCGAACGGGCTGCACATCGCCGAAGCAAAGAGGAAATGGCCGATTTGGCCTGAAACTGAATAATACTACCGACCGCTGCGAGGTTCTTGAAAAGAACGCAAAGCGGAACAAGAGGACTGAAAAAGGCCACCGCCGAATCCAAGGATGCCTGCTCCGCTATGAGAGCTGCCAAGGAGGAGCTGAGTCGGCCGGGATATTGCGGTGGAAAACCGTCACTGCTGGGAGGAAATATACGGATCCGAAGTATGCTCGGTTGGACAAGCTGTGGAGTTCGGAGGATGCTTATCTCGACTTAGCAGCGAAGCGCCTGCGACGCGATTGAGCACTTCGAGGCCGAAGGGGCACGAAGGAAGAGCTATTTTGGTCGCAATTCCATAGTTCGAGCGTCCTCTTCCGTTGACCGATCGGTTGGCGAATGGGCCGAGCTGAATCGATTATCCGGACTTGCCATGAAGCATGTCATGACTCATTTGTGGCAAAGCGGACCCAGCCAAGAGTTATTTTGGCTTAGTGCAGCAGTTCCTTGGTGCGGTACAGCAGTCGACGCAATGAAGCGGTCGGCGTGTATTGAGGGGGCGCGGATGGCTCTTGCCCGTGTCAAGGCATCTTGGGCTGAGATGAAGGCCACCGATATTGCGCCCCAGATTCGGACGGCAGCCGAGTACCGTCGAAAGCGCTATTTTGAGGAAGTTCTTCCGGCGCTCGTTTAATAGAGACGCGATGCTTTCAAGGATGTTATGTTTGAATGACATGTATAATTTTATGAAACAACGTTTCCATTTAATGTAAGAGCTTATTATACTTGTGCCTTCAAGTAGCAAACTACCTCATGTGCGGCCGTTGATGTATATATGTATATAACCTGAAAGATGGCAGTCTTCGGCTTCAGCCCCCACGCACATAGTGCGGGGGTGTTTGCAAAGAAGTTGCGCTTTCACACTTAATCCAACGTCTTGGTCCTATAAAGGAGGTGGTAGCGTAGCAAACTAGGCAACCGGACTATAATGCTTTGTCACTTTCACTTAGCCATAGGAGTTCGATGGTGGGGCTACTATATAGCCCCTGGGGGCACCGCACTCTCCCAAATTCGGGCTGCGTATGTGCCTGACCGGAAAACGGTCCTTCGTTAATGCGGAGGAATTCTAAACATTTCGGTGAGTCATCGAGTGGTTGACCAGTCTCTCGCTATATCATGACAGTCATTTTCGCTTTCATCGAGGTGCTCGCCCGGCCGAACCGGGGCACAATCGCAGTAGTTCTCCTGGTGCCGCGTTAGCCGATAGTACGGAACGTAAGGCAGCAAAACACAGGAGCCGGGCAAACCCAACATTTGACCAAAGACATGATTCGGAGCTGATGCATATAAGGCCTAACTCGAGACGCCGAACACTCCCTAAGGTATTCGGTCTTTTATAAAGCGGGCTGAACAATGCCCTTGGTAACAAGCCCCTGGTGTCCAGGTACGTGCAAACTTCTGACGCGGCCGATGCCAAAACGCTAGCCTCCTCCTCGGTTATAATAAGAAACCGGGGGATGAGTAACAACAAGAGACAGTGAAAAGGTTTACGTAGGTCTTAATCTGAAAAGAATCCTTGCAACGGGTCCTGTTGCACGCGTCTGCGCCGTGTGTCTCCGTAGTCTTTGTATCTCGACGGTATAGCACGGCGCTCATCTGTAAAAGAGAGGAACTTAGTTTGAAAAAGATCGCGCTAAAATGTAATTGGAAATAAAATAGAGTATAATTCAAAAATGAGTAAAATTGAGCTTTATTGTCTCTTGTTGTACATGCGCGGAGCCCCTTGTAAGGGGTGTACGCAGCTAGTAAGCATCATGTTTATTTATGCCGGACTCGCGTAACCGTGTCCGGGGTCTGAACGACCTGCTTTAGACGCTTTTGGCCAGCAAGGCCGTATTAGTGTGAGGCTGTTAAGGCAGTCTCACATTCTTTCCTTGAGGGACACGCGCAGCTTCCCTTTAATGAAATGATGCCTTGTGGACCGGGCATTTTAAGTTTAAGAGATGCATAATGCGGTATTGCGTTAAAGCAGCGAAGCTTGGCGCCCCAAAGAGTGCTTGATGGCTACTTTTAAATGGGGCGATGTGGAAGACCAACTTTTCCGACGGAAGTTGTCGGGTGAGCCAACATAACTTCCAATAGTAGGGAGCCCGCATAATGGGCATATGTGCTCGCATTATTCCTTGGAAGGAAGTGTTGCTATGGCTAATCCTGTTTGGGTTTATCCCCATGTTATGGATTGTGTCACGACATAGCAGGTTTAAATCACTGCCGCTGTCCATTAGGACTTGCGTAAATTGAAGACCGTCGATTATAGGTTCTAGTATCAAGGCAGTCCATCCTGCGTCCGGATACTTCCGGAGTAGTCTGATGGTCGAAGGTAATTGGTTTTGACAACCAGTGTTGGGACTCATTGGGTAGATTGTGCGGTAGCGTAATTCAATGGGTGCCGCTCTGTTTTCCCTTTGTTACTTGAAGTAAGTTTACTGTTTTGACCTCTTGTGGGAAATTCTTTTGTTTTCGGGGCTCTGCTTGTGGTGCTCGTCATCATCCTCACTTGGTGTGTCGAGCCCCTTGTGTTCGGCATTGAGTCTGCGGACTGCTTGAAGACCAAAAATCTCGTGGGTATGGTTTGCGTGCTTCCCGGAGTCTTGTAGATTTGGCATATCTTGCCCAAGATTTTGTTTAAGTTGGATAGCTCATCGCTATTGTCCTTAAGGGGCAGTTTTTTATTGTTCTGCCGTGAGCTTTTGAATCGGGCGTTGACTGCCGCGCTCTTTGGACCGTTCCCCTTAATCCGGCGCTAGTCCTTGCTGCGTCGTGGTTTCCCATTCCCATCCCTGACTTCGGATGTACTTGGGTCGCTGGTACTCCATCTTGCTAGCCAGCTATCCTCTCCCGTGCAAAAGCGGGTCATGAGGCTTGTTAGTGCGGCCATTGTTCTTGGCTTTTCCTGGCCAAGGTGTCTGGCGAGCCATTCGTCTCGGACGTTGTGTTTAAAAGCTGCTAAGGCTTGGCGTCCGGACAATCGACTATTTGGTTCTTTTGGTGAGGAACCTGTTCTGAATTTTCGAGCTGACTCTCGGGCTGTTGGGTTATGTGACTTAGATCATCGCATCCGGAGGACGGACATAGGTTCCTCGAAATTGGCCGAAAAGCATCCTCAAGCTCTTCCCAACTACCAATGGTGTTTTCGGGAGGCTTTTAAGCCAATGCCGGGCTAGCCCTTTGAGCTTGAGGGTAGGTATTTTATGGCGTGGAGATCATCTCCTCGGCCATGTGTATGTGGAGGATATAATCCTCAATCCAGACTCGAGTGTCATCGTTCCGTCAGATACCTCTATGTTTACGGGCTTGAATCCACTGAAATTCATGATCCAAAGCACCTCATCGGTGAAACATAGAGGTGCACGACGCCCTGTATTTGGGTGTGCCGTGATGTTCGGATATTTGACGGTTGTATTGCTCGCTGAACTTGTGTCCTTGGCCCGTAGATAGATCTAAGCGGGCCATCCTTTTTGGTGTGAATCCTTATGCGGATCGCGTGCGGCTTGTGTGCGGTGCCGCTTGTCATTTACGCTTGCCATGTGGTCGCTTCATCCGACCCGGTGGCCTCTTTGTTTTTTGATCGTGGGGCTCTACGGCCTCCTCATCAATTCGGGCAGTAGTTTGCGCTTTGGGTAGCTCTTTGCTTGGCGGTATGTCGCCATATTTGTCTGCAGTGTTGAGTAATTTACTCCATCTCATTGAGTCGTCTTCCGCTGTTTCGAGCCTCTGTTTCTGCTTTTTCAAGCTACGCGCAGAGCGAGGAGCTCTTTGTGGAGGTTCTTGATCTAATGACGTGTCCGGCGTGAGATCGTCCGGACCGTTGTCCTTGCCGGGACAGGTTGTTTGTCCAAGTTGGCCTGTTCGGATGGTTGCTCAATGGCATGTTCGCTGTCGGCCGCTCACCTGCTCTATGGCTGGGTCTGTGGGCGCTATCTTTGTCGAGTGGGGTTTTGAGCGCGCCTTACGCCGCTTTGACCGCTTCCCGAGGGAATTTTCTTCGCAGCGCCTAAATCGCTCCTCGTTATCGCTTCCCTTAGGTGTGTCCACCATATATATATCGTTAGTTGAGGTGGCTATCCGGTGCCCTCGTGGGCGCTGGTTCTTGGTAAATCTCCGCATCGTCGCCCATATCGTTGATGTCCTCGAGTCAAAGTCGAGCATGTCTGTTAAGTCATCGGCGGTGGCTACAAAGTGGGTGATGGGTGAGCGTTGAATTTCTTCGTCGTCCGATCCCAACCTTCCCGACCGTAGTTCGCCAGGGCTCCCCGACAAAGAGAGAGACTTTAATGAGTTCAGGATATCGCCAAAGGGCAAGGCCGAAGATGTCCGCGGGCGGTGAACTCCATAACCGGCGCCACCGGATTCGGATTCGGCAGGGCGCTGGAGGTTCGGAGTCCGGAAAGGAGTCCGCCACCGGGAGTCATGAGCTTTGCAAAGGCGGGGATGGTGTTCGCTCAATCGCCAGAGAGATTTCAGCCCCGAGGCTGTGTCCAACCAACCGCCCTCGATCGGGCGAAACCGCCCGGATTAAGGGTCGGAGCGGGCATCGTGCGGCCTCCAAGGCCTCGCTTGGCGGCAGAGCTAGATCGTACCATCGAGACAAAGGCGGCACGCTCGGCTGTGGCTCGAATCCGTCAAGATCAAGTCTCCGCGACATCGGCCGATAGTTCAAGCTTCCAAATCTGACCTGATGGCGGGCGTAGCTTTTGATCTGCTCCGGATGGCCTAGCGAATTGGCCCGCAGTGCAAAGCCGCCAACACGAAGATCTGTCCGGGAGAAAAGTCTCACCGGATGGACTGCGTCGTTGTTGATGATTGAAGGAGCCATCGGGCCTATAGGTGACGACAGGAGGAACTCTCAATGAAAGCACCAATGTCGGTGTCAAACCGTGGATCTCGGTAGGGGTCCCGAACTGTGCGTCTAGGCGGATGGTAACAGGAGACAAGGGACACGATGTTTTTACCCAGGTTGGGCCCTCTCGATGGAGGTAATACCCTACCCCGCTTGATTAATATTGATGATATGGGTAGTACAAGAGTGGATCTACCACGAGATCGAGAGGCTAAACCCTAGAAGCTAGCCTATGGTATGATTGTTGTTCGCCCCACGGACTAAAACCCTTCGGTTTATATAGACACCGAATAGGGTTAGGGTTACAGAGTCGATTACAATGGTAGGAAATCTACATATCCAGACGCCAAGCTTGCCTTCCATGCCAAGGAAAGTCCTATCCGGACACGGACTAAGTCTTCAATCTTGTATCTTCATAGTCCAGAGTCCGCCAAAGATGATAGTTCGCTATCCGGACACCCCTAGTCCAGACTCCTCAAGAGCACTTTGAGCCAAATACTCGAAAGTATCAAAATTGGGGTTTGTTACGGTGAGGAGCTCGATGCCGCCTTGCCGAGTAGCTTGTGAGGATACAAGCGATTTGTTGCATGACAAGCTGTCTCAACCGCTTCGCCCTAAAAAGTGCTTGGCGTCTTGTACTCATCAAGCATCGTTCTCGCCATTTCGATGAGCGTCCGGTTCTTCCTCTCAACAACTCCATTTTGTTGAGGTGTACGTAGCCGAGAACTCGTGTGAAATCCCTCTTTGTCTAGAAAGGTGTCCACATTTATGTTCTTGAACTCCATTCCGTTGTCGCCATTTAACCTCCTTGATCTTCACTTCAAACTGATTTTGGGCCTTCCTAGCGAAGTTTTTGAAGATCTTTTGGACCTGCGATTTATCATCGAGAAAGAATACCCACGTAAATCTTGAAAAATCATCAACTATAACTAGACCAAAAGAATTTCCACCGAGACTTTTGTAAGCGTTGGGACCAAAGAGATCCATATGAAGAAGCTCGAGTGGCCTCCTTGTGATCATGATGTTCTTCACGGGATGCCTTCCTCCAACCTGTTTACCTGCCTGACAAGCACTGCAAAGTCTATCCTTATCAAATATGACATCGTTAACTCCAAGGATATGATTTCCTTTAATAAGCTTGTCAAGATTTCTCATGCCAACATGACCTAGTCGTCTATGCCATAACCAACCTTTTGAGGATTTAGCAATGAAGCAAGTTTTAGGTTGTGCCTTTTTAGAGAAATCAACAATGTAAAGATCACCTCTACGTATGTCGGTAAAGACCATTTTATGATTGTCTCGACGAAACACTTGGCAATCTACTTCAGTAAATAGGACATTGAAACCGAAATCAGCAAGTCTAGATACTGAAAGTAAGTTGTAGCCAAGAGATTCAATGAGCATGACATTATAAATGGATCTATCATGTGAGATGGCCACCTTACCGAGGCCAACCACCTTACCCTTTGAGTTGTCACCAAAAGTGACATAATTTCGAGCACTATCATTTTCAGCAAGCTCACGAAACATGTCTTTATCTCCGGTCATGTGATCGGTACATCCACTGTCAAGAACCCATTCCTTTCCTCCTGACACATATTGTAACGCCCCGGATTCGATGCGCCAGGTGTCTGCCAGTTATTCGCCGTCTTTGCCATGTCATTTGACTGCGTGTTGCATTTTGCCATGTCATCATCTGCATTTCATATCATGTCATCATGTGCATTTCATTTTGCATACGTGTTCGTCTCATGCATCCGAGCATTTTCCCCGTTGTCCGTTTTGCAATCCGGCACTCCTATGTCTCCCGCGCCCCTTTTGCCTTTTTTCGTGCGGATGTTAAACGTTCTCGGAATGGACCAAGGTTTGCCAAGCGTCCTTGGTATAGCACCGGTAGACCGCCTGTCAAGTTTCGTGTCATTCGGAGGTCGTTTGGTACTCCAACGGTTAACCGGGTAGCCGTAAAGCCTCTTTTGTGTGCAGCCCAACACCCCTTTCAAAGTGGCTCAAAACCCAGCAAACTCCCCTCCATGATCTCGGTCGTTCGATCACGATCGTGTGGGCGAAAACCGTGCTCCATTTGGACTCTCCTAGCTCCCTCTACCTATAAATATGTGCCTCCCCCCGAAATTTGGGTCCAAACCCTAGCCAACCTTCCTCTCATACGGACATGTCCGTCCGGACCGATTTAAAACGCCGCCGCCCTGGGGCCTAAGGCCGCCCGCCCGAGCCGCGACTGGGCCACAAGGCCGCCTGCTCCCAGCGCTGCCGCGCCGGATCTCTGCAGCTGTGGCTGCCACCTCCGCCGCCCGGCGTTCGCCGGAAGCTCCGCGCCTCCTGCGTCGCCCCCCGCCGCTGATACCGCTGCCGGAGCGCCGCTTCGCCAAGCGCGCTCCTCCACCGCGCTTGCCGCCTGGGCGCCGCCCTCGCGGCTGCCGGCGACCTCGCCGTCGCCACCCCTTGGGCGCCGCCTGATCGGGCGGATCCCGAAGCGCCGCCTGGGTCAAGCGCCCCCGAGGTCGCGGCCTCCTCTCCGGTGACCTCCTCCCCACCGCCGGATCCGCCCTCTCCGGCCCCCCTCCGGCCATCTTCTTCTCCTTCTCCGGCAAGGATCCGGCGATCCTCGATTTCCGCGCAAGGTTGACTTTCCCCCTCCGTTTTTCTCTAAGTCCCCGAGTATTTCAGTATTTTTATGCATTTTCATCGCATCATAACTCTCTGCATATTGCTCCGTTTCGTGCGTGTAATATGTCAAATTGTTCGCCTCGACGAGTACATCATTTCATCTCATTGCATCATTTTCATTTGAGCTCATCTTGATGCCCTAAATGCTGTTAGAAGAGGGCTATGTGATGTTAGTTTCAGATTCTTATCAGAACATGCACTTTTGTCATTTTTGCCATGATTGATGTGTGCACCCTATGAACTTGAGTCCAACATGTGTTTTGTAATATGCCATGCCATATTTACAGGGGTGTATGCCATGTATTTTTGTGATCTCTGTGGTGACTAGCACAAGCATGCAAACTAGGCTTCATGATGTTGCTGATTTCAGCCCTGCTTTTCTTGATATTTGTATGCCATGTTAACTTGATGCTACAGAGAGATCCATGCTTATTTTGAGATACTTCAGTAAGGATGTTTTGAACATATGGTTATTCTCTATCCATCCATTCCCTTGTTTGCAATTATGGAGTGTCATAGCTTGAGTCAATCGAGCTCTACTTTTGCTATAAAATGTTTCCTGGCAGGTTGTTTACGTGTTATTCAATTTTCCCAAGGTTGTTGTAGTTGATCCGTGTATGCTATGATGTTGTTCTTGCCATGTATAGCTTCTATGCCATGTATTTTTCATGTGATTTGCCTTGCCATGCCATGTATTGCTCTGTGGCGAGTGGTTCAAGCTCACCAACATGCCTACTTATTGTTGTTCCTGCCATGTTTAAATCTGTAATATAACTTGCCATGTTTACATGGGTGCCATCATATTTTCTGTGCCCTTTTGGCTCATGGTCAGTAAGGGACTTTTGTTCCATGAAATTAGTAGATTCATTCCATTCCTTTGTTTGCCATGATAATTTCCTGTAACATGTTATTTGATAGCTCTAAACATTGCAACCTGATGTTATTTCTGCTAAAGTCTGAAACTGTTATTATTTGCAATCTTGCCATGTGTGTTTGAGCATGTTCTAGTGATTTATGGAGATAGCTCAGTGTTCATGTTTTGTCATGCTTTACCTGTACTTCATGCCCGTGCTTTTTGTTTTCATATTGAGGTGCTGTAGCATATTGTTTTGATGCTTGCAATATGCCTAGTTGCTGTTATGGACAGATTGTTGCTATAACTTGTATAGAGTGTATGTGTTGAACCGTTGCTCCGTTTTGAGTGTGCTCTATATGAAACTTGCTTGATTTTGCATGTAGTTTCATATTATCATGTTGCATCCATGTTTTGATGTGTTTGCTTGATGTTTGGACGCATTTTGCATCAATGCCATGTTTAACTTGTTTTGCTCATATCTTCTAGGCCGTAGCTCCGAATTTAATGAACTTTATATGTAACTTGACTAGAATTTCGTGTAGATCATCGTGGTGCATCTTAACTTGATGTATAACAACTTGAACATAATGTTTATTCAGATCTGGACCAATTTCGAAATATGCATATGAGGACTTACCGGAATTGTTATATGTTGTTTCCGGCCTCATTTAAACTTGCCTTGATGTGTTGCTCTTGTTTGCATCATCTCTTGCCTTGAGTAGCTCCATGTAGCCTTGTCATGCATCATGCTTGTTGTGCATCATGTCCTGTTCATGTGTGCTGTGTTTACCATGTTGTGTGCTTCTTCTCGATAGTTCCTGCTTGCGTATGCGATCGTGAGGATTCGCTCGCTCACGCTTGGTTCGGCTTCATCCGCTCGCCTTCTTCATGGACTCGTTCTTCTTCCTTGCGGGATTTCAGGCAAGATGACCGCTACCTGGATCTCACTACTATCATTGCTATGCTAGTTGCTTCGTTCTATCGCTATGTTGCGCTACCTATCACTTGTTCCTCAAGCCTCCCAAATTGCCATGTCAGCCTCTAACCTTTTGCACCCTTCCTAGCAAATCGTTGTTTGGCTATGTTACCGCTTTGCTCAGCCCTCTTATAGCGTTGCTAGTTGCAGGTGAAGATGAAGTTTGTTCCTTGTTGAACATGGAGATGTTGTTCCTTGTTGGAACATGTTTACTTGTTGGGATATCACAATATATCTTATTTAATTAATGCATCTATATACTTGGTAAAGGGTGGAAGGCTCGGCCTTATGCCTGGTGTTTTGTTCCACTCTTGCCGCCCTAGTTTCCGTCATATCGGTATTATGTTCCCGGATTTTGCGTCCCTAACGCGGTCGGGTGATTTATGGGACCCCTTGACAGTTTGCTTTGAATAAGACTCCTCCAAAGAAGGCCCAACATTGGTTTTACATTTGCCTCACCTAGCCTTTTTTCCCTTGGGAGTCGCGATCCCGAGGGTCATCTTTATTTACCCCCGGACCAGTGCTTGTCTAAGCGTTGGTCCAAACTAGAGCACCGTATGGGACCATCCCTTGGCAACTTGGGTTACGTCGGTACTGTGACGCTTAGCTTATCCGGTCGTGGCTCGAGACGAGATCTGTGCGGCTACTTTTAGGGTGTCGGCACGCCGGAGGTCTTGCTGGTCTTGTTTTATTGTCTGTCGAATGTCTTGTAGCCGGATTCCGAGATCGATCGGGTCTTCCCGGGAGAAGGAATATCCTTCGTTGATCGCGAGAGCTTATCATGGGCTTGTTGGGACACCCCGCAGGTATAAACTTTCGAGAGCCGTGCCGCGGTTATGTGGCGATGGGAATTTGTTAATATCCGGTTGTAGTAAACTTGAAGCAAACTCTTCTAAAATACACCAACCGTAGCGAATCGTGAGTGTCTCTTTTCGGGGTTGATCGAGAGGAGAACACGGTTTCTGTGTTATGATTGACGTAAGTAGGAGTTCAGGATCACTTCTTGATCATTGCTAGTTGTCGACCGGTCCTTTGTTTTCTTCTCGCTCTCATTTGCGTATGTTAGCCACCATATATGCTTAGCCGCTGCTGCAACTTCACCACTTTACCTCTTCCTTACCCATTAAGCTTTGCTAGTCTTGATACCCATGGTAATGGGATTGCTGAGTCCTTGTGGCTCACAGATTACTACACCACCAGTTGCAGGTACAGGTTCTTGCGATGATCATGACGCGAGAGCGATTCTTGCTTGTTTTGGAGTTCTTCTTCTGCTTCTTCGATCAGGGGATAGGTTCCAGGTCGGCAGCCTGGGCTAGCAGGGTGGATGTCGTTTGAGTTTCTGTTTATGTTTCATCCGTAGTCGGATGTTGATCTCTTGTATTTGATGTTGATGTATTCTTGTGGCATTTGTGCCTTATGTATGTAACCCTATGTATTATGTAATGTTGATGTAATGATATCCACCTTGCAAAAGCGTTCCAATATGCGGGTCTATCCTTGGTGGGACCGTCGAGTTCCTTTTGGATAGGGTCGCATATTGGGCGTGACACATATCCCCGAAGATTTGCCATAAGACCAAAATGTCTCATTGCATCATCAAGATCGAAGTCACTATCATCATCCTCATCATAGTATCCATGTTCAACATTGTCATGTGTTGGATCAAGTCCTAGAGAGGGTAATTCGTTAGAGTGAGTTTGACATTGATCTTGCTTATGAATTCTTATAGCTTCGGAAATAATATCACCAATAATTCCAACATCTCCTTTGGCACGCATAAAGTCAGTAAGTTCAAATAGACGATCACCAAACATAGGATCACTAGTATTCATCTTACTCAAGGCAATAGACTTATAGAGAATCTCATCTAGATTTTTCAAGGAATAATTTGGAAAGCGTTCCTCAAGAAATTTCCATATAGTGTAGGCACACTCAAGAGTAGGCAAGATTCTAATTAAGTTTCTAGGCAAGCCTCTAGTGATGAGATTAACAGTTCTAAGATTCCTAATCATGTCAATTGATTCATCAAGGGTAGGATGCATAGGATCAAGATGAGGTGCACAAGGGCTAGCAATGTACTTGTTCAAATGATATTGATTGAAAATTACAAGCATCTCATTTTTCCACTCATGAAAATACTCTCCATCAAGAATAGGCACTCTATGTCTAAGACTCCCCAAAGTAGACTCATCCATCTTCCTCCACTGGTGATTAAACCAAGGCAATGGAGACCAATGCTCGGATACCACTTGTAGGATCTTGAGAAGAGGTGTCTAGATGGGGGGGTGATTAGACACTAAGTACCAAAGTTGCAGTTTTTAACTTCTTTAGGTTTAAGTGGAGTTTGGGCACAAGTTTAACACTCACAAGACATAACAAACAAGCATGCAAAGAGTATATGAGCAGTGGAAAGTAAAGCATGCAACTTGCAAGAATGTAAAGGGAAGGGTTTGGAGAATTCAAACGCAATTGGAGACACGGATGTTTTTGTCGTGGTTCCGATAGGTGGTGCTATCGTACATCCACGTTGATGGAGACTTCAACCCACGAAGGGTAAAGGTTGTGCGAGTCCACGGAGGGCTCCACCCATGAAGGGTCCATGAAGAAGCAACCTTGTCTATCCCACCATGGCCGTCGCCCACGAAGGACTTGCCTCACTAGCGGTAGATCTTCACGAAGTAGGCGATCTCCTTGCCCTTACAAACTCCGTGGTTCAACTCCACAATCTTGTCGGAGGCTACCAAGTGACACCTAGCCAATCTAGGATACACCACTCTCCAAGAAGTAACAAATGGTGTGTTGATGATGAACTCCTTGCTCTTGTGCTTCAAATGATAGTCTCCCCAACACTCAACTCTCTCTCTCTCTCAGGATTTGGATTTGGTGGAAAGAAGATTTGAGTGGAAAGAAACTTGGGGAAGGCTAGAGATCAAGATTCTTGTGGTTGGAATGGAATATATTGGCCTCAACACATGAGTAGGTAGTTCTCTCTCAGAAATAGGATGCTGGAAGTGTAGGCTTGTTCTGATGGCTCTCTCCACGAATGAAGAGGAGGTGGAGGGGTATATATAGCCTCCACACAAAATCTAACCGTTACACACAATTTACCAAACTCGGTGGGACCGAATCAACAAACTCGGTCGGACCGATTTAGCAAATCTAGTGACCGTTAGGGTTTTCGGTGGGACCGATATGCAACTCGGTAGGACCAATATGATTAGGGTTAGGGCATAACGTAATCTCGGTGAGACCGATTACACAAACTCGGTGAGACCGAATTTGGTAATTAGCTAACCAGAGAGTTGGTCAGGCAAACTCGGTGGGACCGGTTACTCAAACTCGGTGGGACCGATTTTGGTAATAAGTTAACCAGAGAGTTTGCATTGTAATCTCGGTAGTACCGATTGCACAAACTCGATGAAACCGAATTTGGTAATGGACATACACATAGAGATTACAATCCCATCTCGGTGAGACCGAGATCCCTATCGGTGATACCGATTTGCCTAGGGTTTGTGGTAGTGGCTATGACATCTGAACTCGGTGGCGCCGGATAGAAAGAATCGGTGGGGCCGAGTTTGACTTTAGGTTTAGGTCATATGTGTGGAAGTGGGAAAGTAGTTGAGGGTTTTGGAGCATATCACTAAGCACATGAAGCAAGAGGCTCATTAAGCAACACCTCATCCCTCCTTGATAGTATTGGCCTTTCCTATAGACTCAATGTGATCTTGGATCACTAAAATGTAAAATGAAGAGTCTTGAGCTTGAAACTTGAGCCAATCCTTTGTCCTTAGCATCTTGAAGGAGTTCCCACATCCTTTAGTCCATGCCACTACATTGTTGAACTTATCTGAAACATACTAGAATAAAGTGTTAGTCCAACAAGAGATATGTTGACATTAATTACCAAAACCACCTAGGGAGCACTTGTGCTTTCACAGCCGAAGACCAACTTTAGTCAGGATAAGTGTACTAGATGTTCACCTTCAAAATGGCCAATTGTTGGCGCCCTTCCAGATCATTATTTGGGAAGAGGCCCAGGGCCTCCCTCTATAAATAGGACTAGCCACCACAGACAGGGGAGGAGATATTCACAAGAGAGAGAGAGAGAGAGAAGCGACTGGACTCACCCAAGCAGTCCATCGCACCAGCTCAAGAAGATCCCCTCGCGAGGCTGTTCTTCCTTCGTACTTTTCATCATCAGCCCCTAAGGCAATCCACCACACCACACACTAGAGTAGGGTATTACACCACAACGGTGGCCTGAACCAGTATAAACCCTGTGTCTCTTGTGCTGTTCATCGTTTCTAGTTTAGATCCCTCGCTAACCATTCACGCGTGAGCTGGTAGGGGAAAGATCCCCGCGCGCACCCCGGTGTTCGAACCTCAAGGGTCTGTCGGAACCCGAAATCCGACATTTGGCGCGCCAGGTAGGGGTGCGCCGGAATCCTTCCTCCGCCGCCTCACGTTTCGTCGCCTCGTCGCCCGATGTCAAGCGACCCGGCAGCCGACGCCGACCGCTGGGCGGCGTGGCCCACCCACGTCATGCCGCCAGCCCAGAGCGACCTCAACCTTGCACCTCAGGCAGCTCGCACTCCGCAAGGCGCTGCGGGGCGCGGGCGACGTGGCCAGACGCCGCTTGCCCTCACGCCGCAGCAGGTGCGGTCGGCGGCCAGAGCCTCAAGCCACACCACGGCCACGGCGCCGCACACCCGACGGGAGCAGGAGAACTCCAGGACCGCAGATAACTCAATCAGATGGCTCTTCTCCACCTCTCCTCTCCCACCTCTCTCCTCTCCCACCTGCTGTCCACCAACAATGGAGATCTCTAGATTCCTCCGCCATGGAAGGTCTTCTGCATTGGGATTTTGCTCCTGGTTTGTCCCTAGCCGATCAGGTGAGACGTAAGTTTAGTTCTACAGTGCACTTCTCTCCCTCCCGAGATGCCAAGGAGTTCTTTTTGGTTGTTTCCTTCTCTTCGGCTTCGTTCCCCCTCACTAAGGATTCGGTGGGATTGGCTTTGCAATGCTGCATTGGCGGGATTTGCTCTGGTTTCAAAGTTGTGGCTCTTTCCTCACGATCATTTTGTTTTTCGGGCATTTCATTTATGGATTAAAAGATCGTGTTTGGCCAGACTTTGTTTGCCACTTCCATCTGTTCAATGGTCGTTTTGCTAAGCGTTTCTCTGCCTCTCATTGGCATGCTGATCAAGAATTGGTTGAGGTATTGGATAGACAGCCCGTGGCCATCTCTACTTCTCTGGATTTCTTGCGGAAGGGGCAATCTCTTGATCATTCATCAGCCAAAGAGCTCAGCAAATTCAATCTGGTTTCTTTGAAGCAATGGAATTTTTCTAGCTCAAATGATCATGAGGCTTCTTCTTCTTCGTTGGTGAAGAACACAGATAATATTCGCATTCAAGTTGATTTGATCCAACCGCAAACTCAGCTCGGCGACATCAACGCTATTCCCTCGGGCACCATTGATCGTATAGCATTAATGGAACTTTTCTTGTCTGAGGCGGAAATGGAGGCTAGACAATCTCCCAATGACATTATTTTCGGGGCCTTTAAATGCCCTTTAAATACCCCATATCCGCCCTTACCACGCTGTTTTTTGAAATCTGCTCTCAGCTATGCACCGGAACATACTACGTGGCCACCTTCTCTCAGTGCTAAGCACAAAGCAGATTTGGCCCAGGCCTATTATACGCTACCGGATATTATTAATTTGTCTTCTAATTGGGCCTCTCTTTGTTCTCGTTGCCTGCAATGGGGCCACTATAAGATTGCTTGCCAGGCTAGATTGATTTGCATTCAATGTTCCGCACCTGACCACAAGGCAAGTCACTGCCCTGGCATTGGTAAGTCTTCTCTAATTGATGAACATAATTTGGTGACTAGCAATCTGGGCGCGACCGGATCCTCTGCTCCTGCTAATTTCATAGCCGCCCCCACCAGAGATAACAATCGCACCGTCCGTTGCACGGCCTGTGGATTTTATGGACATATGGCACGATCCCGCCACAAACGATTCGCGCCCAAAGATGGAAATGGATTCCCAAATCTGCTCCGCTTCCATTCCTACCCTCACGCTCCGCTCTCCTCCTCGAAGTTCTCAACCGACGCTCCTCGCCCAGTCCCATCACCAGCCTCGCCATCGCCAAACATAGCCGCCTTCGCTGCCCTTGACAATGGCGAACTACCCTCAATCCAGTGCCGTTTCTTCCTCCGTGGTTCGCCGTCGAGCCAGGTCCGGCGGATCATGTGGTGCGCAGTGGGATGATCGTTGGCCCCATTCCTCCGCTCAGTCACGAATTCTTGGCCATCGCGAAGGCCAGTGAATACGTTCCTCTGCATCGTCGGGCTGCTGTTCGCAATGCCATTGTAGGTCAGCTCCATGCCTCTCAGCTCTTTCCTACCGAAGTCAGTGACCATCCTCTTGGTATTGGTATCTTTGGATTTGCGGATTCTTTCTTGCGTGACACTGCTGTCAACACACCCATTGAGCTCGAAGATGAAGATCTACTGATCAACTTTGTGCCGCACAATGAAGCTCTCAATCGCCGCACAACCACTTTCGGCCCAGAGGTTTGGTTGATGTTATTTGGTTTTCCTTATGACTATCAGACAGATTACTACATTACCAAGGCTTTAGGCGGATACGGAGCTCTGGTGTCCTGGTACAATCCTCGGCAAGATCGATGCTACATGCTGATCAAAGCCCGTGTTCTTCGCTTATGCTCGATCCCAAAGAGTTTCGCTGTCCGCAGCTTGGGGAGCGGAGACTGCTGGACTGTCCAAGTTACCATTCTTCAAGCAATGATCTGGAATGGCTTGCTCCTCAAGTTCAGCCTGCTGGTGAAGAACCGCCACGGATGGTAACCCGCATCCGCAATTTGGCCTCGAACTCACCACCGAGCAGGTAGACGTAAAGAAGTTCATAACGGCTGGTGCAGAATGCTGCTCCTGCTGAACCTGACGAGGCTGTTGACAATGGAAACAATGGTGGTGACAATGCTGCTTCGGGGGTGTGGCCACAACCACCTGCACCTCCCTCCCACCCTCCCGCGCGATTTGGTCAATTACCAAGCTTGGCTGGCTGCTCAAGGTCTCACATTCCAAGATGGCATCCTCCCTGAAAATAACCTGACGGACAGCCCAACACAAGCCTGGAATGATTCCTTCTCCACTTCTGATGAGGACAGCGGCTCGGCTACCACTGATATGATCTTTCTCCCGCAGCAAACTCCACAGCCGCATAACCCTTCTATGCCAACTGAATCATTTCCTGTGTCTGTGGTTCTGCATGAGCATGGAATTCAGTTTTGTCTTTCCACACAAGGCTCTGCTCTCCTTTCTCTGCTGATTGAAGACCCAATTCCCAGGCAGCGGCTCAATACATTTATATTTGATGCTCTTCGGCCAATGATTGCAACTATTGGGCCATGGCACAATGCTTTCGGTATGAGGACTATCAATGCTGCAGTCTCGGTATTGGTTTCTTCGGATCACAATGGAATTCACTTCGAGCAGCTGCCTTCTTCGTCAGTGATCATTCAGGAACTGCAGCCTGATGATAGTGGGTCTTCACTTGCACTGCCAGCTCCTTCGGCTGCACAAATTGAGTCCGATGTTTCTGAAGATGAGACTGCTCCAGCTTCAGACCCCCACTCTGCTGTCTCTGAAGCTTCACCTGTAAACCAACTGTTGTCAAGCTCTGATGCACAGCCTAGCCTCTAGGGCCCTGGTTCCTCCTCCTCACAACTGATGGAACCCATACACGATGGTTTGGGCCTGGCAACTGTTAGCATTGAAATACCCTCTGGACCCCTGGTGACCCGTGGCCGCCGTTCCAAAACTGCTATGGCGCCAATCTCCACTGTTGAAGTTCGCCGCAGCACCAGGACCAACAAGTACAACGGTTTCAAGATCAATATGCCCACTGATACCCGCCCAACCACTTCCAAGGTCAAGCCCAGAATCATACCTGAGGTGGACTCCTCCTCCTCCTTCGCGCAGGTGCAGGACTCAGATGATATCCCTCCACCCACTCCCATTGCTACTCTGCAATCTATCGGAGTCAACAGGTGCGTTATCCCAGCTGCAGAATTAACTGAAGAAGCTCTCCTGGCAACACCAACTGCTGCGATGTCTATCGAAGATTCTGAAGCTGCCACTGACGCTGCAGTTGCTGGAGGCAGTGGTACTTCCACTTCCGCCTAATTTACCTGCATTTAATGTCTCTTTTGCGCTCTTGTAATGTCCTTTCATGGAATATTCGCGGTCTGAATTCTGAACCTAAGCAGTTAGCGCTCCATAATGCGATTGTCACTAGTGGTTGTGCGATCGTTTGCTTGCAAGAAACCAAAAAGACGTCGTTCAATCTTGCTTTTATCAAATCATGCTGTCCCAAGCAATTTGATCGTTTTGCCTTTGTGTCTTCTCGTGGTGCCTCGAGTGGAATTGTTACTATCTGGAAGAGCTCAATGTTTACGGGCTCAGTTTTTTTCTCTGATCATTTTGCACTAGTTTTCAACTTCACCAGCACGCAGTCTCGGCAATCTTGGACGCTAGCCAATATTTACGGGCCCTGTGCTGGGGATGAACGGATCACCTACACGAACTGGTTATATGATTTAGATATTCCCGCCTCTCAAGACTGGCTTTTGCTCGGGGATTTTAACTATATTCGGGCGCCTGATAACCGCAATAAACCTGGCGGTAGTACCACTGACATGTTCACATTCAATGACATTATCCGTGCGCAAAACCTTATCGAGCTTCCAGTTAAGGGCCGAGCCTATACATGGAGCAACATGCAACTTGATCCCCTTCTCGAGCAGCTAGATTGGTTTTTTACCTCACTGCATTGGACCAACGTTTACCCCAAAACTCTAGTCAAGCCACTTGGTAAGCCCGTCTCCGACCACATACCCTGCATTGTCTCAATCAAAACGTGCATACCACGAAGTAAAATTTTCAGGTTCGAGTCTTATTGGGTGCTACACCCGGGTTTCTTTGATGTGGTGCGTACCTCATGGAACAAACTGGTGAAATCACCTAACGCGGCCACTGTCCTTTGTGCTAAGTTTAAAAGGCTTCGTCACGCCCTCAGGACTTGGAGTAAAAACATTTCTCGCTTGACGATCGCCATTGATAACTGCAACCAAACCTTGGCTCATCTGGACGAACTGGAAAACAAAAGACCTCTAACGATCCCTGAAAGCAACTTTCATACCATCCTCAAGAACCATAATATCAAAATTTATACTGGAAGAAACGGTGCACAATCCGTTGGATCAAATTTGGTGACGAGAACACGAAGTTCTTTCAGGCGGTGGCCACCGAACGCTACCGTAATAACAATATCTCCACCTTCCTTGACAATGAGGGCAACTTAGTGGAGGATCACACGAGCAAGGAGGCCCTCCTCTTTCAGACATACAAAAATCGCCTGGGCTCTGCATCTATAGCTAAAATGAAATTCGACTTGCCTTCTTTATTGCGCCGTTCCAATGATCTTGATCACCTAACAGCTCCATTCACACATGACGATTGATGCAGTGGTGAAGGAGATGCCCTCTGACCGAGCACCTGGCCCGGACGGATTTAGCGGTGCATTCCTCAAGGCCTGCTGGCATCTGATCAAGCATGATTTTTACTACCTATGCACCCAATTCCACGCGGGTGATCTTGATCTAACAAGCATCAATGATGGCCTTATTACACTGATCCCAAAAGTTCGCTCACCTGAAACAGTTAATGACTACAGACCGATCACTCTGCTGAACTGTTGCCTTAAATTGATCACCAAACTTTTGGCTACTCGTTTGCAAAAGATCATCCTGACTATAGTCCATCGCAACCAGTACGGCTTCCTAAAGGGCAGGACCATCCAAGATTGCCTGGCCTGCGCTTTCCAGTATATCCACCAATGTCATGCATCAAAAAGGAAAATCATTCTGCTGAAACTGGACTTTGCAAAGGCATTTGACACTATTGGCCATGAACCTATGATCAACATCATGCGGCATATGGGTTTTTCTGACAAATGGCTCAACTGGATTAACTGCATCTTCTCATCTGGGCGTTCATCTGTGCTCCTTAATGGCGTCCCCGGCCGCCAATTCCATTGTAAAAGTGGAGTGCACCAAGGTGATCCTCTGTCCCCCCTGCTATTTGTCATAGCGGCTGATCTGCTTCAAGCTGCCATCAATGATGCGTTTAGGCAGGGGAAGATCGATCTGCCTTTTCCCTGCCCAGGACAATCTGATTACCCCATCATTAAATACGCCGACGATACCATCTTGGCTCTCCCAGCCTGCCCACATCAAGCTGAAACTGCTGTTTAATTCTCTCGGATTATGCTTTGTCCGCTATTCAAGATCAACTTCAACAAATCCACCCTGATCCCCATAAACCTGGACGATAATTCCACTGCTGAGCTCACTGCCATATTTGGCTGTTCGGTTGACACCATGCCTTTTACGTACCTTGGACTTCCCATGGGTACCTCAAAACCTACGGTGCAAGACCTCATGCCTCTTGTTTGCAGTGCTGAACGACGCCTCACTGCCACAATCTCTATGATGTCGTATGGGGGGAAGCTTTCATGGCTTAATGCAACCGTGACGTCCCTACTTATTTATGCCATGTGCACTCTAAAGTTACACCCACAAATCGTTGAGATGCTAGATAAGATCCGGCGCCGCTGCCTTTGGAATAAGAAGACCGAGCACGGGGACAAATGTAACTCTCTGGCTGCCTGGAGCCTGGTCTGCCGGCCCAAGAAAAATGGTGGTCTTTGAGTGATTAATCTGAAACTTCAAAACGAAGCTTTGCTCATGAAATTTCTTCACAAGTTCTATAACAAGAAAGATGTCCCTTGGGTGCACCTGCTTTGGGACACGTATTACACAGACAAGGTTCCGCACGCCATGGATGCAGTGGGCTCATTCTGGTGGCGTGACGTGCTCAAACTTACCCCTAAGCACCATGGCGTTTGCAAGCGCCTAGGTGGTGGACGGGACAACTGCTCTCGCTTGGAAAGATCTACGGCTTGATAACACCTTGAGTCCTCGCACTTCGGCCTTTTCCTTTGCCCCTGCACGAAGACGCTGCTGTCAAAGATTTCCTCGAGAGCACGTCGCTGCATGGCCTTTTCCACCTACCGCTCTCTCCCGAGGCCCTTTTGGAAGTCCGGGATATGCAATCCATAACCACGACATGCGCCATCCACAGCCACGGTGATGTGTGGCACTATACCGGGGACAATCTGAGTTCAAAGCTGCGACTACTACAAATTTTGCTTCAGTGGCGCCGAGACACCCCACCTTTGGGCTCCTTTGGCGATCTAAAAACACCATGAAAATCAAAGTTTTCGGCTGGCTGTTGCTTCTGGACCGCCTGAACACTAGGAACATGCTGAAGCACCGTCACTACAACATTGGTGAGGTCTTTGATTGCCTCCTCTGTGGACAACAAATTGAGGAGACGGTGGACCATATGATCTTCACATGCCCCTTTAGTAAAGCTTGCTGGGAGAGAATTGACATTGCATGGCCAGATTTTGACTCTAGGCTTGACATGCTCACACAAATAAATGAATCTGATCGTTGACATCTCTTCATGGAAATTTTTCTCACAGCAGCTTGGAGCTTGTGGAAGGAGCGCAATAATAAACACTTCAGAGGGGTCAACCCAAGCACTGATTCCTGGTTGGCACGCTTCAGAACTGATTTTGGCCTACTCCAATATAGGGTGAAGGAGGCACAAATATCTTTTGTAACTAACTTTTGCAACTCACTAGCCTAAACTACCCCCCTGGTCAAGTGTCAAAAAAACTACCCCCCTGGTCTTTGTATAGCCATTTCTTGTTCTGGGTGATCATCTATAACTGCACTCCCCACCTGGGGGGTGGGAGGATGATGACACACCACCATGTATTCTCCTATGTAACATTCTAATCAGTTACAAAAAAGGGAAGTAATATATACAAACAGTAGGAGCCTCTCCTACTGGATTTCTCAAAAAAAAACTCCAGGGCCGCGCTCACGGTGGCCCGAGAGCTGTTACGGTGCCGGCTTCTAGAGGGCGGCCGCGACGTGCTGTTGGAGCGGGTGGCCGAGCTCCTGGACGCCGCCGCCTCGGGAGCACCTCCTTTCTGCGTCCGGCTGCCACCTCTGGCCCAGAGTGTGCCGTATGGCGGCCCCATGCGTGCTCATGCAACCTCAAGCGGGCTCCAGGGCCTACTCGATGCCAACCTGGCCGGCAGCACCAGGAGGCAAGCCACACGGACCCCATCTCCAGCCGGCGAAGGAGTGCACGCCGTGACCTTGGGCCTCGGCGGACCACCGCGCCACCACTCTCAAGACAGCGCTCCGGGCCAGATTGCGTGGCACATGAGGCACTACAGCGAGACCTACGGGGCAGCGTCCCCAGAAGCTTATGTGCCCCGCATGATGGATCAAGAGTGCGCACAGGAAGAAGACCATGGCTCGTTCCTTGGGCCAAGCTGGGGCGAGGAGACACCACAAGCCGAGCTCTTTCAGGAACCCCAAGAGGGTCTCAACGACCGCACCGGCGGCAACAACTATCTGGTACCGTTAATTCCTTAGGAGGAAGCTCATGCTAACCATGTGCCATAGGAGGTACAGGTCGCCGCAGCAGGTGGCGGCCCCAACGCTGCAGCGTCTTACCCCTCAGGGGCCGAGATTCGGGTTTGTCCCCGCGGCGCTTGACGCAAGACGTTCTCAGGAAGTAGGCCCTCTGCCGGGGAGGTGCCTTAGGGCCTTCCCCCGGCAGAGGATCCGTGGTCGTCGAGGGAACTGCTGGTGACCGCTCTACCCCATTGGCATCGTCCTTGGTCTCCGTCCGCCGTCAGTGGTGGTACAGTGTGTCGCAAGACGGGCCCCTCATCTGGCGATATGAAGCAAGGCCGGTACCTGTGAAGAAGGCCCAGTGCCTGTGAAGCTCGCCGCCCCGTGACACTCTCACGTAATAATGAGTGGGGCTGTACACGCCTGAGTCTCAGAGCGCCGCCTCGTGCCCTAGGGCTCCCTCCCACTCCAGGGCAGCACTTAGCTGCTTATTTGGTGAGAAGACGTCAAGACTAGACTAGGTGCCGACGCGCGCCTTCGCTTTTTTGCCTTTTCCTTTGTTGACAAGTTTCTTCGATTTGAATTTAAGTTGGATTTGAGTTCGAGCCTTGCGTGCGCTTGGGGAAGGGGTGTTTAGTCTCATTCGAGCAATCTCGTGTTCGTTTCGATTTGCGCCCAAAGTTAGCGCTACCTGCCTCCCGTCATGAGCCCTCGCAGCCGGGCCGGGCCAACCGCGTCCACAGCCTGGACGGCCGTCGCCACACCTCTCCGAGGTTCTTATCACAGGATCAAGGTTCACCAGAAGACACATATGGCGCTATGGCTCTACAGCCCCGCCAGGCTCACCGGGTCAAAGGTAAACGAGCCAGCTGACCCACCACCGGGCTGGCAGTTAATCTCACACGCTGCATTAAGGTTACCAGGATATTTACTGCAAACCTTTACATGAGGGGCTTCCCCTCCCAAAATGCTCTCACAGTTTTTAGGGCCAAGCCCGAACTATTTTGTACAGGGTAAACGACGGTGACAAACAATCAGTCGGACGTGTCGCTTGCCGCGCCTTCTGGGTCACCTCCGGAGGCATCGCTAGCGTCGCTGACATCATCGCCATCACCAACACCTCCGCCAGCACCAGGATCATCCACCACGCCGCCTTCATCGGCAGCCACGATCACGCCATCATCATCAGACGTGAAGGCCCTGACAAGGTCGTCCACGTGACCCTCCACCCATTGCGCCAGGTCGCCCCGGACGGCTATGGGCACCGGTGCGATGACGGCATCGAATTCGAAGTGGGGATCCCTGTCCCGCAGATAACTGAAGACACGGGAGAAAGCACGCCCGAGCAAGGCTCGACTCCTCTCCTCGACGAGCCAACGAGACCTCTCGGCACGGTTCTCCAGGAGCGTCACCACATCAGCGAAATCACCGAGGGTTGCCGGGCGAGTTGGTCTCGGCGGCTCCTCAATGGCGGCCTCGCAAATATTGCCCTGTGGGCGCGTAGCACGCTCCTCGAAAGCGTCCGGGCATGGGGTGTGCTCGTGCTCCAGAACCCGCTGCCGACGAATCCTGTCCTTGTTCTGCCGTGTAGTGGCCTCGACGCCATCAATCCTCTGTCGAAGAAGAAGCAGCTCGGCGCGGGAGGAGGTCATCTCCGCCTGCGCTGCACGAAGGGCGACTGCGGAGGAGTCCGCACCCTGCGTCACTTCGTCCAGCTTGGCCTTGAGGGCCGCGGTCCTGCCCTCAGCTTCGGCCCTGACCAACTCCAACCTCAACTCATCATTGGCGCCGAGGCCTCGAGCGAGCTGCCACGCTGTAGTCGACATCTTCTTGGGCTCGGGCCTGCATGGGCGACATCATCCTCCGCCCGAGCCACCAGCGCTCCCTCGCCTCCAACCGCCAAGGTCGAGGTTGCGCCGGCGGCCTCCAGCGTCGGCGCTTCCCAGCTCGGAGCTCCGCTCTACCGTCGACGGAAGCCCTCTTCACGACGCAGTGCAGCTCGGCGCAACTCCACCTGCTGCTCCAGAGTTGCTCCGTGCTTGAGCTCCCACGACGCTCCTCCACGCCCCTCGCGCCCGATCTGCTTCCGTGGCCTCCTCGACGGCTCGGGAACAAGCCTCTCACGAGGCCGCCAGCGACGCCTCAGCCTTCGCATTGTCAAGGCCACGCTGGTGACGCGCGAGGGCAACAGCTATCTTTAGCTTGCGCCTCTCCTCAGTAAGGCGCAAACCTTCGACCATAAGACGCGCATCTTCGCCGGCGAGCTCCGCCCGAGCCGGTTCACCGCGTCCGTCGCCCCATGGAGAAATTCCTGACGAAGGGTGCAGTGTTCGCGAGCGCGCCTGAGCATGTCTTCCGCGTCACCCTCTGCTGCTGGTATATGCGGAGGGCCCAGAGGTGGCGCGCCTCCTCTCGCAGGGCAGGGGGCTGGCGCCCCAACAATCGCCGGATGGGCCTCCCTAGGAGCAGGGCCTGGCGCCGGTCCGTCCCCAGAAGAAGAGCTCAAGATCGACTTCAACCAATCACCATCCACGACCAAGGAAGGAGCGCGGAGCAAGCTGGTTGTGCCCCAGGAGAACTCGTGGAGGGAAGACAGCAGGCGCTGAAAGTGCGTTATATCGACTAGAGGGGGGGGGTGAATAGGCGATTTTTATGAATTCTTCACTGAGGAATTTGCCGGTGAGGAAATTCCTTAGCGAAGAACTACTTGCAGCGGAATAAGTACTCAGAAGTAAGCACAACAGAATACACGCAAGGTCATCATGATGAAATGAAGACTAGCACAGAGTACAGAAAGCGTAATCACAGGATAACACAAGATGAAGACAAACAGACTGAAGAAATTGAACTGAGGAAATTGAGAAAGTCTTCAGTCAAAGTCTTCAAACACAGATATGAACAAACACTCAACACAAGAATGAGGAAATGAAAGGGTTGAGGAAATAGAACCAGATTAGGTTGGTGAAGACAATGATTTGTTAGACCAGTTCCAACTGCTGTCTCGGTTAGCGTCTGTTGGAGCGGCTGAGTATTTAAACTCGAGGACACACATTCCGGACACCCCATCGCTGAGCACGCAGCTCAGACACCAAGTCCTCACCGATTCTCCTTGAACTAAGGTCACACAGCACTCGCCCAATCACTCGTGGTAAGTCTTCAGCGACTTCCAAACCTTCACAGACTTGGTCACTCGGTGATCCACAATTCCTCTTGATGGTCTAGACCATGACGCCTAACCGTCTGGAAGAAGCACAGTCTTCAAAGGTAACAAGCGCCGGATCCACGCAGGATCAATCTCTTCAATGATGCTCAATCACTTTGGGTTTGTAGGGGTTTGGTTTTGTGTTTTCCTCACTGATGATTTTCGCCAAAGTCCTCGGAGGATGGGTTGCTCTCAAATGACAAGTGTCAAGTTCTCTCGGAGCAGCCAACTAGCTAGTGGTTGTAGGGGCGGCTATTTATAGCCTAGGGGCAGCCCGACATGATAAGACATAAATGCCCTTCAATGATATGACCGTTAGGTGGATAAGATATTTTGGGACAGTGGCGCGCAAGAAGACAAAGAACGATCGGAAATTTGAATCTCAAATTCCTCGGGGCTATCATGTTCCTCATGTGTAGGCAATCCAGACTGGCGAATTCCTAACTCCTCGGTCGAACAAATTCTCGTGACTGTAAGAACTTCGTCTCTATCATCAAGAAATTGACTGAACTGTATGAGATTTCCAAAGGCTTCACTCAAGGGATTGGTAGGTGTAGGATTTTGAGTTGAGCATCACATGGAAATTTTTCCTTAGTATTTCTCGACCCCCTTTAACAAAGACGGTGTTTCCTATGACTCAAGAAAGAGAAAATAAAACTACGAAAACAAAAGTCTTCACGCTTCATGTTCCTCAAATGAATACCAAGTCTTCAAGGTCACACCAATTTCTTCACTTTCAAAGTCTTCGTAAAGTCTTCGTAATATCAAAGTCTTCATCGAAGAACTTCATTTTAGGGTCGACTTTCTCTGTAAATATCAAACTCCTCATAGACTTATAGACTTGTGTACACTCACAAACGATTAGTTCCTTAACCTATAAGTCTTCAATCCACCAAAATCACTAAGGGCACTAGATGCACTTACAATCTCCCCTTTTGGTGATTGATAATATAGGTTAAGTTTTCAACGGGATAAACATATGAAGTGTAAATCGATAATGAGGAATTTGATTGCAAGATATAGAAGAACTCCCCCAAGATGTGCATAGTGAGGAATTTGCTTTTGAGGCAATGCACATTTGAAGAGTTGAATCATGGAGATCTCCCTCTATATCTTGTAATTCATACACGCATTTGAAATATAATATGAAGAATTTGAAATGCATGATGAAATATGGTGCTTGATGTAATTCAGCATGCGTGCGATAACATTAATGAGGAACAAGCATGCAAAATAACGCATCAAGAGTATAAGAGCTCAAGAAGCTCAAGAGAATCAGAGCATAGTGCAAGAGCATAATGCATCAAAAGTATCAAAGCACCATCGGGTTTAAGATTACAACTCGATTTAATAAAAGTTTCAGAAGAACGAGAGTTGTAACTTAACAAAAATAAATTGTTGTATATGGGCAATAAAATAGACCCGCTTGAAGACTAACTCAAATTTCTCCCCTTTGTCATCGAATGACCAAAAGGATCAAACCGAGGACTAACGCTCTCAAGAATTTCAAGTTGAAGAAGGAGCGCCGGCGTTGTTGGGGTCGGTTGTTGTAGTAGGGCCTGCAGCGGTGTCGCCCAAGTCTTCATTTTCATCGATTGTCGTGCGATGAAGAATAGGAGCTGGCCACCAAGGAAGGAACTTTGACCTTCTTGTATTTCTTCGGAGGAGGTGCAGACCAGTCAAATTCTTCCTTGAGTCCCATTGTCGTCAGTTCTTCCGCACTGTAGACATGTGAAAGAACAGCCCAGGTGCGTTTGAAGGTTTCATGAAGGTAGTAGTGGTTTTTTGTCACTGCATTGTGTGTTGAGGTCATGTTGTGAAGAATTGAACCAAACTGACGCTTGACCCATTTATGATTGCGATCAACCTTCTGGTCAAGACTGAGGAGTAACTCACGATCATTCATCACCCTGGGTGCAGTAGCTTGAGGACTTTGCTTGACTGAGGTATTTATGCGAGTCATGTGTGGCGAGTCATCATTGGTGGAGTAGGATGCTGCTTATGAAACTGTCCATCCAATGAAGGAATGCCTTCATCGATCACAGCATAGCCTTGCCCTTGTCATCACTGAGGTAAATGTCCGCTTGAGGACTTCCATCGGGGCAAGTAGCTGCAGTGGTTCGTAGTATCAGCCTTGTAATTGAGTGAAGACCTTGTCCCGATGAATCTCATTATCCAAGGCGATAAGGCTTCAGCTCAAATGGTGACATAGCAATGTTTGCCGAGTCCTCATGAAGAAATCATGGAAGTTGATCGGAACGCCATGGATGATGTTGAAAAGCATATTCTTCATGATGCCAACGACTTCTTCATCATTCGAGTCGTGGCCTTTGATAGGACTCATTGTCTTCGCTGTAATCCGATAGACAGTCCGAGGCACATACAATAATTCCTTGACGAGGAATTTGGTTCTTGGGGCCTGCCTTGGCTTCAAAGGCTTCATCAAGACTTGCATATAGTGATTTGAAAGTTCGGTTCGTTGTAGATACAACGAGCACCATCAAGTGGAGGACGAGTGGTAGAGCACGAAGCAATTCAGATTTGTCGGTGCCTTGTAGTGAGTATTTTCAGACATCCAGCCTAATACCCATGAGTTCACGTCTTCAGCGTCTCCGGTGATGTGCAGCGTTGCATAGAATTGAGAATGAGTTCTTCATTCCACCACGAGATATCAAGCAGAAATTGAAGTCCTGCGTCGTGAAGAACACCGAGGACTGGCTCAAAGCCCTGGCAGAGACTCCATGTCCACATGAGGAATATGAGCATGATTGAAGACTTTGTCTTTGTTGAAGAGCACCGAGGAATAGAAATTGGCTTGGTGGCAGTCCGTAACCGCCTCTTCCTTATGCGAGCGTAATCATATGGATTATAGTTAGTGAAGAATACGTGCTCGGCAAAGAAATCTTCATCCTTGAACTTTGCTTGCTTGAGAACGGATTATTTTGCTTGGGCAGAGGGTGTCGGTGAGTTCCATCACCACCTCGTGAATCATGAGCTCAGGTTCTTCAGATGAGGAATTTCTTGTTCCTCAACAAAGTGTACCGAGGATCAGCAAGAAGAGTTCATCAGCACTAGTGGCTGGAATTTCTTCATGCATGAGCAAGTGGGTTGAGTTTCTTGAGTCCATTTGAACTGTTGGTGCAGGGACTGAGGAATCTGTTGGAGCGGGGTGAAGAGGAGTATTGGGATGCCGACTTTCCCAAAAGTCATCATTCATCACAGGTGTGGTGCACCCAATATCCACATCTTCATCTTCACTTCTCAACACCAGCCTCTTCACCGTGAACCGAGGCATAGGTGAGGAAATGACTAGGGTTGAAGGGATCGCGCCCACTTCAATTTCTTCATCAATCTGCTCGACGAAGCAGCAGAATGATGTTCTTCATCGATCCGATTGGGATCTCATAGTCTTCCAAAAGGAACAAGGTCCTTTGATGGCATGGAGGAAATCGAACATTATCAATTGGATTTTCAAATGAGCTGGTCATTGGCTTCATTTTCTTCGCAGCCGAAGAATTTGACACAGCTGATGCCTTCCTTTTCTTCACTTCAGCTTGTTCTGCAGCCTTGGTTTTCTTCACATCGAGGCGATGGAAGAATTGGAGTTGGTGTTTGGCGCAGGAGGAGCCGAGGAATCTGGTTGAATTTCTCAGCGCAATCGATGCAGCTGTTCTCGACTTCTTCGATTTCTTCAGCGCACCACTAGTGGATGCCCGGCAATTTCTTCAGCGGGCTGGAATGGGATCATCAGCCTCGAACTAGCATTTTCATCAGCCACTGAACTTCATCAGCGGTCTTGGCATGTTCTTCAGATTGGAGCCGAGGCTTCACCGAGGAATTTCATGTTGCGCTAGCAGCAACATTGGTGAATTTCTTCGCCGATTGACGAATCTGACCTTGGCTCCTTGCCAATCAGCATAATAAGAATCAAGTTTTGCCGAGGTCTTGAATTTCGTCTCGACCTTGAGAAGTTCCTCGTGTCATTTTGACAACGCTTTTCTTCGTGAACTTCTCCTTTCGTATTGAGCCTTCTTGATCTCTCTTGCCTTTTCAAACTTCCATTTCTCTTCAGCGATGAAATGGGTCAACATATGACTTTGTCCAGGGTCGATGAAAATCAGGCATAGGGGTGTTTGGATCCTTGTGCGAGATCAATATAATCGAGGATTTTCCTCGGATCCAACAGCAGTGGCATAGATGTGCCTTTGGCTCTAGCGGCCCTTTCTTGGCGATCTCTGATGATTTCCGCAAGTTCATCATCGGAAGCTTCATCATCAGAAGGCACATGGAATGCAACCTGTTTCTTCTTTGGACTTGGCCGAGGACCTCGTCCAGCTGTTGCTTTGGTCTTCAGCAGAGTCGGGCCAGATGATGAAATTGGTGATGCTGAGGAACTTGCTGAAATTCCAGAGGCAATCGAGAAACCAGCAGTCCTTTGACATGTAGCCAGATGCACAGGAACTGAGGACTTTGAAGGAGTTGTTGAGGAATTTGGTGGAGCTGTAGCAGTGTGAGGATTTTGCCTTGAGGGCGCTGCTGAGGAACTTGGCCGTGAGGGTGCTGATGGTGAAGCACTTGGCTTATGAGCAGGCTTCTTTGGCATGGATTTCCTCGGTTTGACCGAGGCCTCGAGCGTGAGCGATGGCAGAATACTCATTGAATTTCTTCACCGCCTCCTTGGCTTGTCTTGCCAATTTAGCTTGGCGCTAGCCCATTCTTCAGAAAGTCCTCACCACGCTTGATGCTGGTGGGTCACTACTTGGCCAGTGCCAATGGAGCTCTTGGGCATGGAGGATTGAGAGCTAATTTCTTCATGTACTTTGGAGTCACATATCTGTATTCCTCCATTCCCTTGCCCATCTCCGCTCAATCTTACGAATGCGCACCTTGCGCTGATTTTTTTTTCTTTGCCAAATTTTGCTTCATTAGGTGTGCAATAGTCAGCATAAATTTCCTTAGGGATCTCAAAAGCAGTCATAACCTCGTGTTTCTTTCCTCCTTTCTCGTGGCTTCTTACCGCTCCGCCATATTCTTGCTTGAGGAAATTGAACAATTGAGTTCTCTAAAGAAGTATGCAGTTTTTCTTCAAGGAACGCTGCAAATGAGTTAAGTTGATGAGAACCTAGTGATTCAAAGAAAGACATGAGTACCTGTGAATGAGTACAAAAGCGAGGAATTTGGAGAGGTCATATGCGCTCGAGAAGGTTTTTCGAAAAGAACAAGTTTTGAGGAATTTGACCGGATGTGCCTTGAAGGATTTCACTAAGCGTTCTTGTCTTAGGTTCCAGAGTTGTACAGATCAAAGATACACACAATTAGGGAATCTTGAAGAAAATAATTGCTTAGAAAAACAGTTCAAGATCATATGATGTGTGAGGTGTTCATATGTGTGAAGATTTGAAGAATAAACACCTTTGAATATTTTCAGGAAAGCTTGAGAATCAAAGAGAGTAATAAAAGTAACTTTTAATTACCCGAAATGAAGAACATGACGAACTGAGAAGAACGGATGGGAAGTTCGTCAGGTTAGATCTTCCTTGCCCTAACTCGGCGGAGGAAGACAACTACGATGGCGGCGAAGTGAGGATTTCCGTAGTCGGCGCGAGTACGTCGGCGAAGAGGTCGAGGCAGCGAAGCTCTTCCTCACCGGCGACGATGGAGTAGCGGCGGCGCTTAGGGTTTGAGGTGCTCGGCGGGAAAGAGAGGTCGAGCGGAGTAAAAGAAGTGAGGATGGAGAGAGGGTATTTATAGAGGCAAAGTGAAAACTGTTCGCCTCAAGATTTAGGACTAACGTGTTCTCGACCATTCTCCTTCTCACGACATGTGTCACCCACGCATGTGTAGTGGAGATCGTGTACGATCGTGGGTGAGTAAAATAATGCATCGTGGGATGCGGACGGTTTGAGCGGCAAAACCGAAAATTTGGATAAGATCAGTTTTAAAGTTCCGCTCGCAATTTCTTGGTGACAAGGACACAAAGGAAGATTTTGAACGAAGTTTCAAATAGAACGCACATGAAGAATTTGTGAATAGATTGGGTTGAGTATAGCATAGAGGGGAAGGGTCCGATCACAATCACTTAGCGTAAAAAGCGACTTGAAGAAATAGCCATAAGTGAATCTCAGAGAGGACATAAACCCATATATATATGTATTGCCAATGAAGAAAAACGACGGAAACAGTGAAGATTTTGCAAAGTTGAAGAATTTGAAAAACTAAAGAATTTCAAAAACTGAGGAAAAACTCAAAATTGAAGATTTTAAACTTTGGTGGTGGCGTGACTCACCGTATAAGAATGATGATTTCAGACACCGCGTACAATTGTCATAGGGTTCTTAGAATCAAATTCTTCATTAATTTCTTCACACTTAGAGTGTTATTCTTCATTGATTGAAGAAAAACGTTTCTTCATGTGTTGCACATCTAAGTCATCAATTTTGCATAAGTGTTAGGATGTGTGTCTTTTTCAAAGAACATTCGAAGATTCTAAGATATTTAGCTCACACCGCAACTTGCTAAATCTCTTCTCATCCAAGGGCTTAGTGAAGATATCGCTAGCTGTTCTTCGCCTTCATGTGCTCGATGGAGATGTCGCCTTCAACACATGATCACGAAGAAAATGATGACGAATTTGAATGTGCTTTGTCTTCGAGTGCTGGACTGGGTTGTGAGCAATCTTGATGGCACTCTCATTGTCACAATAGAGAGGCACATTCTTCACGTTGATGCCGTAGTCCTTGAGAGTCTGCTTCATCCACAGCAATTGAGCACAACACGAGCCAGCAGCAATGTATTCAGCTTCCGCAGAGAGCGGTGATACGCAGTTCGCTTTCTTCGACGACCAATGGACCAAAGATCGTCCGAGGAAATGACAAGTACCAGATGTTGACTTGCGGTCCACGCGATCACGAGCATAGTCGAGTCGTAATATCCAATGAGATCAAAAGTAGAGCCCTTGGGGTACCATAATCCTAGTGTTGGTGTGTGAGCTAGATATCAAGAATATGCTTCACAGCCTTATGGTGTGATTCCTTCGTGTAGCTTGAAATCGGGCACACATGCAAACACTAAGCATTATATCTGGCCTAGATGCACATAAGTACAATAAAGAACCAATCATGGAGCGGTATACCTTGTGATCAAGTCAATACCATTTTCATCAGTGCATAGATGGCCATTTGTGGGCATAGGAATTTTGACGCCTTTGCAATCTTGGATGCCGAATTTCTTCAGGACATCTTTGAGGTATTTCTCCGAGATATGAATATGACATTGTGTTGTTGAATTTGAAGACCTAAGAAGAATTTCAACTCTCCCATCATAGACATTTGATATTCTTCACTCATCATATAGGCAAATTCATCACTATAACGTTGGTCAGTACAGCCAAAGATAATATCATCAACATATATTTGGCACACAAACAGTTCACCATCATAAGATTTAGTAAAGAGAGTAGGGTCGAGTGAACTGGGTGTGAAGCCATTCTTCATGAAGAATTCCTTCAATGTATCATACCACGCCCGAGGGGCTTGCTTGAGGCCATAGAGGGCCTTATTAAGTCTGAAGACTTTGTCAGGATTCTTTGGATCTTCAAAACCTGGGGGTTTAGCAACATATACTTCTTCCTCAAGCTTACCATTGAGGAATGCACTTTTCACATCCATTTGATATAAGATAATATCATGATGATTAGCATAAGCAAGTAATATGCGAATAGCCTCAAGTCTAGCAAGAGGTGCAAAAGTTTCATCGAAATCAATTCCTTCAACCTGTGTGTAGCCTTGAGCTACTAGTCGTGCCTTATTCCTTACCACAAGACCATTTTCATCTTGCTTGTTGCGGTAGATCCACTTTGTGCCAATGATATTATGCTTGCGAGGATCTGGACGTTTGACCAGTTCCGAGACATTGTTGAGCTCGAATCGATGTGATTCTTCTTGCATAGCCTGAATCCACTCCGCCTCGAAATGCTTCATCTACCTTAGTGGGCTCTATGATAGAGACAAAAGCATAGTGCCCACAAAAGTTAGATAAATGTGAAGCTTTTGAGCGTGAGAGGACACCGCGCTTCAATGTCATTGATGATCTTCTCCACTTGCACTTCTTTTGCAACGCGAGGATGAGCTGGTTGTCGCCGAGGAATTTGATCATTTTCCTCAAAGACCATTGTCTTCAAAGATTATCTTCAGTGCATCACTCGATGTTCTTCGCGCATGTGAATGAATTCTAGCAGTTTCTTCAAGAGGAATGACATCCTCGGTTGCCTTGAACTTGATAGAATCCTCGGTGCTGGTTCATCTAACACGAAGGTAGGTGCTCTCTTTGCAGCCATTAATTTCATCAAACCGCACATCTACAAAGGTCAACAATCTTGTGAAGAGCGATGTTGAAGACTCAGAGGTGTGCGAGTCCTTTCCGTAACCAAACATAAACCTTCATGTGCGGTGCAAATTTAGAATTGTGATGAGGATCTCTAATCCAGCATTTAGCATCAAGACTTTGAAATAACTTACATTGGGTTTCTTGTCGCTGAGGAGTTCATAGGCACTCTTCTTGAAGAATTTGTGAAGATATACTGTTGATGATGTGGCACGCAGATCAATTGCATCAATCCAAAACGACTAGGCGTTTTGTATTCATCAAGCATAGTGCGAGCCATCTCAACAAGAGTTTTGTTCTTGCGCTCCACGACGCTATTTTGCTGAGGAGTATAAGGAGCAGATAACTCATGAGTAATACCAAGTTCATCAAGATAGGCATCAAGACCGGAATTCTTGAACTCAGTTCCATTGTCACTCCTGATGTGTTTGATCTTCACACCAAAGTTAGTTGAAGCCCTCGAGGAAAATCGTTTGAAGACTTCCTGCACTTAATTTTTGTAAGTAACAATGTGTACCCATGTGCACCGAGGGTAATCATCAACAATAACAAAGCCATATAGAGATGCATCATTAACGACAGCTGAGTAATGATTGGGACCAAAGAGGTCCATGTGAAGCAATTCGAAGGGACGAGTAGTGGTCATGATAGTCTTTGCTGGATGCTTGGCCTTGGTCATTTTTCCAGCTTCATAGGCTCCGCACAAGTGATCCTTGAGGAATTTGACATTTTCAATGCCAATGACATGCTTCTTCTTTGCAAGCGTATGCAAATTCCTCATGCCTGCGTGACCAAGTCGCCGATGCCATAGCTAGCCTTCTGAAGCTTTTACAAGTAGACACATGGCTGGTTGTGGTCCTCAGAGAGAAATCAACAATATACAAGTCTCCTCTCCTAAAGCCTTCAAGACTTTGGAATTGTCACTTCCATAATCACAACACAACGATATTTGCCAAAGATAACAACCATATCAAGATCACAAAGCATTGAGATCGACATGAGGTTGTATCCTAAGGACTCAACAAGCATGACTTTGTCCATGTGTATGTCCTTAGAGATCGCAACCTTACCAAGACCAAATACGACTTTTGCCTTTGTCAAGAAAGATGATATGCTTCAGATGTGACGGTGATAAGGAGCATCCATCAATAGATTCTTGTCACCAATCATGTGATTTGTACATCCACTATCGAGAACCCACTCGGTGGCTTTGGGTTGATCATCCCGCAGATGAATTAGTACAACTTACGATCTCATATACTTCATCGGTGAAGAATATGATATCAAATTCATCGATGAATTTCATCGGTCAAGATAACAGATAAGCAAGATGAGGACGTGTGAAATGAAAGTTCATTTCATCATGATTAGCATGCGCCCTTTCGTGCATTTTGTCGTCCCCAAAGAAATTCTTCAGACGTTAAGGCACGCCCGAGACCTGACCTGCAGAAGAGATTAGTTCTTTTTATTCACCACCCACATCTGAAGGGGTGGCAAAGAGTTCATCACTCTACGAGCACCATACAAGAATGGTGGCATAGAAGCCAAACCATTTCGTTTCACATAAGAGGGGTTAGGGTAAGCATATGAATAAGCAGAGAAATTCTTCGAGGACTTATGAACATATTGGTTTGAAGAATAATGCACATATTCATAGCCCTTAGCTCTACCCTGCGAAACAGAGTTGTTAGCATGATGATAATCATATGAGGACTTTGATCCTTTTGAGGAATTTGATCCACGTGAGGAATTTGGTCCATATGAGGAATTGGATCCATATGAAGAATTTGATCTTGGGTTCCTATTCTTCACAGGTGGTGTCATGAGGACATTCACCTGAAGACTTTCAAGGCATTTCTTGGGAACCCAGATTTTCTTCATAGGGGAACCGCTCTGCAGATTAGTGCCAACATATCTAGCAAATACTTCACCATTCTGATTTTTGAACAGTTTATAGTTGAGTCAAATGACTCATCAGAAGAATGAGGAGATTCGCATGTAAAGCCAGATAAGTTAGATGGATCAACTGGAGGTCCCTTTGCAGCAACCCATGAGGTTTTGGGATACTGCTCAGGCTTCCAATATGTTCCATCAACATTGAGTTTCCTCTCAAAGGCAATTCCCTCTTTCCTAGGGTTCCTTTTGAGGATCTGCTTTTTAAGCACATCACAAAGAGTCTGATGCCCTTTGAGGCTTTTGTACATGCCTGTCGTGTACAGTTCCTTCAGCCCTGCATCGTTAGTGATACTAGCAATGTCCTCAGATGAGGAATTAGTGATAGAAGAGGCAAGTGAAGAATTTGTAACAGTTGAAGCTTTTGAACATTCAGGTGAAGAATTAGCAGATTCACGTTCAATGCACTTTAAGCATGGAGGAACAAATTCTTCCTGAGAAGCGCTAATTTGTTGAGCAAGTAATGAATCGCGCTCCTTCTGAAGATCTTCATAACTCACTCTTAGCTTCTCAAGGTCTTGCTTTCTTTGAAGAAATTCATAAGAAAGTTTCTCATGATCAGATAAGAGAGTGTTATGATGACCTTGAAGGTTGTCAAACCTAGACTGAAGTCTCTGAAGATTTTCAGTCAGGGCTTTAGTGCGATCCATTTCTTCACCTAACATATCATCACTCTTATTTAGCATGTTTTGAACCTTTTCTAAAGCCCTTTGTTGTTTGGTGGCAATGCAAACAAGTTTGGTATAGCTAGGTTCAATATCATCATCAGATCCATCATCATCAGATTCACAGTCACTAAATTCAGATGAGGAACATTCGGTTACCTCGACACCCTTTGCCATGAGACATGATGCTGAAGATGATGATTCTAGTTCGAAAGTCATCGATTTGAGAGATTCCTTGAAGTCCTCAAGCCAGGGATCATGACGGGTTCGATGACCTTCATAGACATCGGAGATTCGGTCCCAGATAAGCTTCGCATTGCAAAGATGCATAATGCGCTTGAATTCGTCTCTAGATAGGCAGGAACAGATGATATCTTTTGCCATGATGTCAAGTCGAGTGTACTTGCGAATATCATCTACATTCACCATCTTGCACAGATCAGTAAGACCAATTTCAGTGACGGTCCACAACTCGCTGTCCATTGCCATGAGGCGCTTCCTCATCATGGCCTTCCACTTGGGATAATCGTGACCGTCAAAGATAGGGCATGTCACTTTCTTCATACCTGCGGTCGACATAACTAAAACTCCAGGTGGTTAAACCAAAATCACACAGAACAAGGGAGTACCTTGCTCTAATACCAATTGAAAGTGCGTTATATCGACTAGAGGGGGGGTGAATAGGCGATTTTTATGAATTCTTCACTGAGGAATTTGCCGGTGAGGAAATTCCTTAGCGAAGAACTACTTGCAGCAGAATAAGTACTCAGAAGTAAGCACAACAGAATACACACAAGGTCATCATGATGAAATGAAGACTAGCACAGAGTACAGAAAGCGTAATCACGGGATAACACAAGATGAAGACAAACAGACTGAAGAAATTGAACTGAGGAAATTGAGAAAGTCTTCAGTCAAAGTCTTCAAACACAGATATGAACAAACACTCAACACAAGAATGAGGAAATGAAAGGGTTGAGGAAATAGAACCAGTTAGGTTGGTGAAGACAATGATTTGGTAGACCAGTTCCAACTGCTGTCTCGCTTGTACGTCTGGTTGAGCGGCTGAGTATTTAAACTCGAGGACACACAGCCGGACACCCAAATCGCCGAGCACGCAGCTCAGACACCAAGTCCTCACCATATTCTCCTTGAACTAAGGTCACACAGACCTCATCCAATCACTGTGGTAAGTCTTCAGCGACTTCCAAACCTTCACAGACTTGGTCACTCGGCGATCCACAATTCCTCTTGATGCTCTAGACCATGACGCCTAACCGTCTGGAAGAAGCACAGTCTTCAAAGGTAATAAGCGCCGGATCCACGCAGGATCAATCTCTTGATGATGCTCAATCACTTTGGGTTTGTAGGGTTTGGTTTTGGGTTTTCCTCACTAAATGATTTTCGCTCAAAGTCCTCGGAGGATGGGTTGCTCTCAAATGACAAGTGTCAAGTTCTCTCGGAGCAGCCAACCAGCTAGTGGTTGTAGGGCGGCTATTTATAGCCTAGGGAGCAGCCCGACATGAGAAGAAATAAATGCCCTTCAATGATATGACCGTTAGGTGGATAAGATATTTTGGGACAGCCAAGCAAGAAGACAAGAATGGTCGGAAATTTGAATCTCAAATTCCTCGTGGCTATCATGTTCCTCACTGTGTAGGCAATCCGACCGGTGAATTCCTAACTCCTCGGTCGAACAAATTCTCAACACCGTAAGAACTTCGTCTCTCACATCAAGAAATTGACTGAAATGTATGAGATTTCCAAAGGCTTCACTTGAAGGGATTGGTAGGTGTAGGATTTTGAGTTGAGCATCACATGGAAATTTTTCCTTAGTATTTCCTCGACCCCTTTAACAAAGACGGTGTTTCCTATGACTCAAGAAAGAGAAAATGAAACTACAAAACAAAAGTATTCACGCTTCATGTTCCTCAAATGAATACCAAGTCTTCAAGGTCACACCAATTTCTTCACTTTCAAAGTCTTGTAAAGTCTTCGAATATCAAAGTCTTCATCGAAGAACTTCATTTTTAGGGTCGACTTTCTCTCAGAATATCAAACTCCTCATAGACTTATAGACCTGTGTACACTCACAAACGCATTAGTTCCTTAACCTATAAGTCTTCAATCCAACAAAATCACTAAGGGGCACTAGATGCACTTACACGCGCACAGGCTCGGGACGCTCAGCTGAACGGGCCACCTCTCCGACCAGCTGAGTGGTAAGGCGCCGCTTGAACTCGACGCACCAAGGACCAGCAACAAGGACGGAGCTTGGGGAGATGGCTCCTTGGCCGTCTCCGCGAATTCGGTAGGAAGGGCCCTGAAAGGTTACAGTCAGCTGCAAGAACCAAGAAGTAGAGGAGCAGAGGGCGAAGAGGACTTACTCATCTGTGGCGAAGTACCTCCTGCACTTCAGCAAGCGGCAAGGGTGATTGTCACCGCCCGAGGCTTCCTTCCTCTTGCGGAGGGCCACGAAGTCCACGCGGAACCGGCCCAAGCGCTCGACGCAGGGGTCGGTTTGTGGCATGGAGGAGGCGGTAAGGTGATCAGCGCCAATGGGACCAGTCTGGGGGACGCCACCAGGCGCCGCCTCATGAGGGACGACCGGGGCCTCGGGAGCCCGAACCCCGGGAGCCCCAACCTCAGGAGCCGGAGGCCACGACTCCTCACATGTCACCATTTCGGAACGAGCTCCGGAAGATCCCACCCTTAGGGCTCCGTGCGACGTCACCACCTCAACGTCGTCCCCTTCAACTCCTAATGGTTCTCGTCTCCCTGCTTCATCACCTGAGACAGAGCCACTTTGGGCGACCGGAAGGGCGACCACGGCAACTGGGTTCTCACGAGGCCCCTCGAGGCCAGCCGGCGCAGCCCTCACTCATCAAAGCTGGGCATCTGCTTCACGTAAATCGCCCTGCCCAAACAAAGATACAAGAGGGCACCATCTCGTCAAGGCTGCCTCGGGAAGGATCACCAACCAAGACCCCGAGCACCGCCTTCAAGACCTCAGCGCCAGTCCCCTCCCAAGCCGCATGCGGTCTTTGTGCCCCGCAAAGTCCCACATCCGATGAGAGTGGCGCTGGAGGGGAGCAATGCGACACTGGAGGAACTCCTTCACCACCTTGGGAGCCGCCACGTTGAGCGCCTCAGGGCTCGAAGCGGCGCCAGACGAATGCAAGCCGGGGTCCATGGCGCCAGGACTCCCAGCCAAAGTTGGGAACAACTGCAAGGTAGGATGCGAGAGCAGGGGGCTGGGCACCCCAACGTCCACATACAACCACCGCTCTCTGAACTTGGCCTCAGGAGGATGGAGTCCGAAATCGATCCCTGAAGCAGCCGTCTCTAGCACCGCAAGGAAGCTCACACACCCCGAGCATTGAGTAGGATCACCAAAGAAGAGAAGAAGTGATGCAGCAGAGCAATGTATGAGGGATGCCCACCATTTCCTCACAAACAAAGGCGAAGATAGCCAGGAGGGTAATGGACTCAGGCCCAAGATGCATCATGTGGATCTGATAGTGGGAGAGCACCGCATTGAAGAAAGCGGAAAAGGGGGAACCAGACCCGCCCATAGGGCATCAGCGAAGAACCGGACCTCCGTGACAATCCTGTCGAAGGAGGCATGGGACGCAGGCCATGTCGTGGTCCTGTCGCACTCGTTGAAGATGGTGGCAAGAGCAGAGCGGACCTTGCCCAAGGCCTCGGGGTTGAGTACGATAGATCGATCAACGGCGGGGGCCACCGCCGGAGGCAAGCGGGACGTAGGCGCGGGCTTCTTCGCCTTTTCCTTCTTCGTTCGCGCCATGGCGACAGGAAGGGTGAGAGTCCGAGTTGGATCGAGGGTGGAAGTTGGAGCCAGAGGAAGAAGGAAGGGTCGGGAGTGCGCGGACGGCGAAAGAGGAATGGCTGTGTGGAACCCCGTGTCCGCTTAGCCAGGCGTGTAATGAGGCATCATGGGGAAGCGGAGACGCCCACGACCAATCAATCGCCACGCGGCGCCCAAGGCCGCAGGCTGTTGGGGCATGCGGCGCTTCGCACTTGCCCCTTCGCTTCTCTGCTAAGCCAAGTCCAGGCACGCCTTGGGCCCGGGGGCTACTGTCGGCGTTCTGGGAACGGGGGTCCCCAGACTTGCCTGCCTGCGGCCTGCGGCGTGGCTCAAGTGGGGGCCCAGCGTGGCCCAGCTTCATTAGCTCAGGCTCAAGACCCTCGCGAGGGGCCAAGCCTCGCGGGGCAGACGACAGGAACCTTCCTCAGGAGCAGCCTCGTCAAGCAGGCTCACGAGGAGGCGGAGAGATCAAGGCAGGGTACCTCACGAGGGTGCCCCGTGATGCAAGCCATGACGATCAAGACCAAAGGGCGCCGCCTCGCAAAGGTCCTCGTTTCCCCTTTGGTGCAAAGGTGGCAAGCACAAGACAAGGCATTAGGAAAAGGTTACCACTTCGGTGCAACAAGACCAAGACTAGCAGAGCGGTAGGAAGGAGGTCATCGTGGAGCCCAGGACTGCGTCACCGTCAGAGCCTTTGGCAGCCGAAGACCAACTTTAGTCAGGATAAGTGTACTAGATGTTCCCCTTCAAAATGGCCAATTGTTGGCGCCCTTCCCGCTCATTATTTGGGAAGAGGCCCAGGGCCTCCCTCTATAAATAGGACTAGCCACCACAGAGAGGGGAGGAGATATTCACAAGAGAGAGAGAGAGAAGCGACTGGACTCACCCAAGCAGTCCATCGCACCAACTCAAGAACAGCCCCTCGCGAGGTTGTTCTCCCTTTGTACTGTTCATCATCAGCCCCTGAGGCAATCCAGCAAACCACACACTGGAGTAGGGTATTACACCACAACGGTGGACCGAACCAGTATAAACCCGGTGTCTCTTGTGTTGTTCATCGCTTCTAGTTTAGATCCCTCGCTAACCATTCACGCGTGAGCTGGTAGGGGAAAGATCTCTGCACGCACCCCAGTGTTTGAACCTCAAGGGTCTGCCGGAACCCGAAATCCGACAGACACCGACTCCGACCCTGATGGTAGTGATGATGATTATGAAGACGAAGGTCGAGCAGATATCATGGAGTCTTCCATTGATCAATATTTCTAGAATGACCACCATACGATTAGTAGTATTCCCCATGTATATAGTAGTAGTCCGAGCACTTTTGTAACGATAGTTCTAGACCGATTGTATGCCCTTGCTTTAATTGATTTGGTGTGATATGATTGTGTTTGTCGATGTGCATATGGGTAGTGCTTTCACTAGACCTCATTTCTATTCTAATCTCTCCTCTAAACCCATCGATGCCTCCCAGACGTGATACCAGATCTGTCTTCCCACCGGAGATCACCCAGTTGATCCACAACAGAGTGCCTTGATGCCGATATTAGTCCAGAACCAAGGCAACAACAACCACAACAACAACAACAACAACAACCCGCCACCACCACCTCCAGTTGATAACTTAGCCCGTTTTTTGAGGTTGCAGCCGCCGGTGTTTTCTAGTAGCACCAAGCCAATAGTTGCTGATGACTGGCTACGCAAGGTTGGAAGGGAGTTGACCACCGCAGGTTGCACAGATGCTAAGAAGGTGCGTTTTGCCGCACACCAATTGGATGGAGCAACAACTTCATGGTGGGATAATTACACAACCACTTTCCCTATAGCCAATATCACTTGGGATCAGTTTTAGCAAGCATTTCGCACAGCCCATGTCTCAACTGGAGCTATGAGCATGAAGAAGCGCGAGTTTCGCAACTTGCGCCAGGGAAATCATACTGTTGCTCTGTACGTAGATGAGTTTAGTAAGCTATCTTGTTATGCCCCTGATGATGTGGCCACAGATGCCGCGAAGCAGGAGAAGTTTATGGAAGGGTTGAATGATGAGATGAGCATGCAGTTGATGGTCGGAACATTTAACAACTACCAGGAGCTGGTAGACAATGCTCTCATGATGGAAGGGAAGCAGCAAAAGATTGAGAGCCACAAGAGGAAGTATGGACAAGGAAAGTACAATTCTGGAGGTCAGCAGAAGCCTCGTTTCACCCCGAACTCAGGAAAATTTGCCCATAACTATGGAGGCCACACTCACAATGGATGGAGTTCGCATAACCACAGTGGCCCCAAGAATGGAAACGTGAATGGAGCAGCAGCAATTAGAAGCGCCTAACCCAGCCATAACCGCCAAGAAGGATCAAAGTCACATTACATGTTTCAAGTGCAGGAAGACTAGGCACTATGCCAATGATTGACCGGAATTGAAGAACGGAAATGGCAATGGAAGCTCTGGGAAGAAGCCCAACCTTTTCAACAGGGGACAAGTGAACCACGTGAACGTGGAGGAGGTTGTAGAGCAGCCTGATGCAGTTATCGGTAAGTTTTTGGTTAAGTCATTTATCGCCCTTGTTTTATTTGATACTGGTGCATCGCATTCATACATTTCAAGGGGGTTTATGGACAAGTTTAAGTTACCCACCTTAGCCCTTAGGACACCCTTGCTAGTGAGCTCACCTGGTGCAGAGTATATGGCCAGTCGATGGTGCGATCGGATACCCTTAACCATTGGTAGCCATGTTTTCCCCTCAGACCTGATAATATTGGGGTCACAAGGATTGGATGTGATACTGGGAATGGATTGGTTATCAAAGTATGGAGGAAACATTGACTGTGCTAGCAGATCAATTCTACTCACCACCCCAGAGGGAAAAAGGATCAAGTATGTATCTAGGCATGCGCCTAGGAGGACTCAAGTAAATTCTCTCACGGGAGTTGTTCAGGAGGAAGTGCCGGTAGTGAAGGATTACCAAGATGTATTTCCAGAGGAGTTACCAGCATGCCGCCAGATCGATACATCGGAGTTTTTGATAGAGCTGTTGGCAAGGCACCGGACAGATATCAAGAGACCGTACCGGATGCCCGCGAATGACCTGGAAGAGATCAAGAAGCAGATTAAGGAGTTGTTGGAGAAAGGTTACATCCGACGAAGTTCATCACCATGGGGAGCCCCAGTGCTCTTGGTTGAGAAGAAGGATGGATCATTGAGGATGGTTGTTGATTATCGTGTGTTGAATGAAGTAACGATCAAGAACAAGTACCCACTGCCGATGATCAATGATTTGTTTGACCAGCTGCAAGGAGCTAAAGTATTTTCCTCACTCGATGATTTTCGCTCAAAGTCCTCGGAGGATGGGTTGCTCTCAAATGACAAGTGTCAAGTTCTCTCGGAGCAGCCAACCAGCTAGTGGTTGTAGGGGGCGGCTATTTATAGCCTAGGGAGCAGCCCGACATGAGAAGACATAAATGCCCTTCAATGATATGACCGTTAAGTGGATAAGATATTTTGGGACAGCTGGCGCGCATCACAGCAATGGTCGGAAATTTGAATCTCAAATTCCTCAGGGCTATCATGTTCCTCACTGTGTAGGCAATCCGCACTGGCGAATTCCTAACTCCTCAGTCAGAACAAATTCCTCAGCGACCATAAGAACTTCGTCTCTGTCACTGAAGAAATTGACTGAAATGTATGAGATTTCCAAAGGCTTCACTTGAAGGGATTGGTAGGTGTAGGATTTTGAGTTGAGCATCACATGGAAATTTTTCCTTAGTATTTCCTCGACCCCTTTAACAAAGACGGTGTTTCCTATGACTCAAGAAAGAGAAAATGAAACTACAAAACAAAAGTATTCACGCTTCATGTTCCTCAAATGAATACCAAGTCTTCAAGGTCACACCAATTTCTTCACTTTCAAAGTCTTCGTAAAGTCTTCGAATATCAAAGTCTTCAACAAGAACTTCATTTTAGGGTCGACTTTCTCTCAGAATATCAAACTCCTCATAGACTTATAGACCTGTGTACACTCACAAACACATTAGTTCCTTAACCTATAAGTCTTCAATCCAACAAAATCACTAAGGGGCACTAGATGCACTTACAAAGACAGGCTGGACGCCAGCTGAACGGGCCACCTCTCCGACCAGCTGAGTGGTAAGGCGCCGCTTGAACTCGACGCACCAAGGACCAGCAACAAGGACGGAGCTTGGGGAGATGGCTCCTTGGCCGTCTCCGCGAATTCGGTAGGAAGGGCCCTGAAAGGTTACAGTCAGCTGCAAGAACCAAGAAGTAGAGGAGCAGAGGGCGAAGAGGACTTACTCATCTGTGGCGAAGTACCTCCTGCACTTCAGCAAGCGGCAAGGGTGATTGTCACCGCCCGAGGCTTCCTTCCTCTTGCGGAGGGCCACGAAGTCCACGCAGAACCGGCCCAAGCGCTCGACGCAGGGGTCGGTTTGTGGCATGGAGGAGGCGGTAAGGTGATCAGCGCCAATGGGACCAGTCTGGGGGACGCCACCAGGCGCCGCCTCATGAGGGACGACTGGGCCTCGGGAGCCCAACCCCGGGAGCCCCAACTCAGAGCCGGAGGCCACGACTCACATGTCACCATTTCGAACGAGCTCGGAAGATCCCACCCTTAGGGCTCCGCGCGACGTCACCACCTCAACGTCGTCCCCTTCAACTCCTAATGGTTCTCGTCTCCCTGCTTCATCACCTGAGACAGAGCCACTTTGGGCGACCGGAAGGGCGACCACGGCAACTGGGTTCTCACGAGGCCCCCTGAGGCCAGCCGGGCGCAGCCCTCACTCATCAAAGCTGGGCATCTGCTTCACGAAATCGGCCCTGCCCAAACAAAGATACAAGAGGGCACCATCTCGTCGAAGGCTGCCTGGGGAAGGATCACCAACCAAGACCCTGAGCACCGTCTTCAGCACCTCAGGCGCCAGGTCCCCCTCCTGAAGCCGCATGCGGTCTTTGTGCCCCGCAAAGTCCCACATCCGATGAGAGTGGCGCTGGAGGGGAGCAATGCGACACTCGAGGAACTCCTTCACCACCTTGGGAGCCGTCACGTTGAGCGCCCTCAGGCTCTGGAAGCGGCGCCAGACGAATGCAAGCCGGGGGTCCGCGAGCGCCTCGTGACCCCAGCCAAAGTTGGGAACAACTGGCAAGGTAGGATGCGAGAGCAGGGGGCTGGGCACCCCAACGTCCACATACAACCACCGCTCTCTGAACTTGGCCTCAGGAGGATGGAGTCCGAAATCGATCCCTGAAGCAGCCGTCTCTAGCACCGCAAGGAAGCTCACACACCCCGAGCATTGAGTAGGATCACTCAGGCGCAAAGAGAAGAAGTGACGCAGCAGAGCAACAGAAGGAGGGATGCCCACCATTTCCTCACAAACAAAGGCGAAGATAGCCAGGAGGGTAATGGACTCAGGCCCAAGATGCATCATGTGGATCTGATAGTGGGAGAGCACCGCATTGAAGAAAAGCGGAAAAGGGGGGAACCAGACCCGCCCACAGGGCATCAGCGAAGAACCGGACCTCCGTGACAATCCTGTCGAAGGAGGCATGGGACGCAGGCCATGTCGTGGTCCTGTCGCACTCATTGAAGATGGTGGCAAGAGCAGAGCGGACCTTGCCCAAGGCCTCGGGGTTGAGTACGATAGATCGATCAACGGCGGGGGCCACCGCCGGAGGCAAGCGGGACGTAGGCGCGGGCTTCTTCGCCTTTAACTTCTTCGTTCGCGCCATGGCGACAGGAAGGGTGAGAGTCCGAGTTGGATCGAGGGTGGAAGTTGGAGCCAGAGGAAGAAGGAAGGGCCGGGAGTGCGCGGACGGCGAAAGAGGAATGGCTGTGTGGAACCCCGGGTCCGCTTAGCCATGCGTGTAATGAGGCATCATGGGGAAGCGGAGACGCCCACGACCAATCAATCGCCACGCGGCGCCCAAGGCCGCAGGCTGTTGGGGCATGCGGCGCTTCGCACTTGCCCCTTCGCTTCTCTGCTAAGCCAAGTCCAGCACGCCTTTGGGCCGGGGGGCTACTGTCGGCGTTCGGGAACGGGGTCCCCAGACTTGCTGCTCATGCGGCTGCGGCGTGGCTCAAGTGGGGGCCCAGCGTGGCCCAGCTTCATTAGCTCAGCTCAAGACCCTCGCGAGGGGCAGCCTCACAAGGCATTTACGTGAACCTTCCTCAGAGCAGCCTCGTCAAGCAGGCTCACGAGGAGGCGGAGAGATCAAGGCAGGGTACCTCACGAGGGTGCCCCGTGATGCAAGCCATGACGATCAAGACCAAAGGGCGCCGGCCTCGCAGAAGGTCCTCGCTTCCCCTTTGGTGCAAAGGAGGCAAGCACAAGCCAAGGCATTAGGAAAAGGTTACCACTTCGTGCAACAAGACCAAGACTAGCAGAGCGGTAGGAAGGAGGTCATCGTGGAGCCCAGGATGCGCCACCGCCGAGCCTTTGGCAGCCAAGACCAACTTTAGTCAGATAAGTGTACTAGATGTTCCCTTCAAAATGGCCAATTGTTGGCGCCTTCCCGCCATTATTTGGGAAGAGGCCCAGGCCTCCTCTATAAATAGGACTAGCCACCACAGAGAGGGGAGGAGATATTCACAAGAGAGAGAGAGAGAAGCGACTGGACTCACCCAAGCAGTCCATCGCACCAACTCAAGAACAACCCCTCGCGAGGTTGTTCTCCTTTGTATTGTTCATCATCAGCCCCGAGGCAATCCAGCAAACCACACTTTGGAGTAGGGTATTACACCACAACGGTGGACCGAACCAAGATAAACCCGTGTCTCTTGTGTTGTTCATCGCTTCTAGTTTAGATCCTCGCTAACCATTCACGCGTGAGCTGGTAGGGGAAAGATCTCACGCACGCACCCAGTGTTTGAACCTCAAGGGTCCGCGGAACCCAAATCTGCATACACCGACTCCGACCTCGATGGTAGTGATGATGATTATGAAGACGAAGTGGAGCAGATATCATGGAGTCTTCCATTGATCAATATTTCTAGAATGACCACCATACGATTAGTAGTATTCCCCCATGTATATAGTAGTAGTCCGAGCACTTTTGTAACGATAGTTCTAGACCGATTGTATGCCCTTGCTTTAATTGATTTGGTGTGATATGATTGTGTTTGTCGCATGTGCATATGGGTAGTGCTTTCTCACTAGACCTCATTTCTATTCTAATCTCTCCCCTCTAAACCCATCAGATGCCTCCGAGACGTGATACCAGATCTGTCTTCCCACCGGAGATCACCCAGTTGATCCACAACAGAGTGCCTTGATGCCGATATTAGTCCAGAACCAAGGCAACAACAACCACAACAACAACAACAACAACAACCCGCCACCACCACCTCCAGTTGATAACTTAGCCCGTTTTTTGAGGTTGCAGCCGCCGGTGTTTTCTAGTAGCACCAAGCCAATAGTTGCTGATGACTGGCTACGCAAGGTTGGAAGGGAGTTGACCACCGCAGGTTGCACAGATGCTAAGAAGGTGCGTTTTGCCGCACACCAATTGGATGGAGCAACAACTTCATGGTGGGATAATTACACAACCACTTTCCTATAGCCAATATCACTTGGGATCAGTTTTAGCAAGCATTTCGACAGCCCATGTCTCAACCGGAGCTATGAGCATGAAGAAGCGCGAGTTTCGCAACTTGCGCCAGGAAATCATCTGCTGTTCGCACGTAGATGAGTTTAGTAAGCTATCTTGTTATGCCCCCGATGATGTGGCCCACGATGCCGCCAAGGTGAGAAGTTTATGGAAGGGTTGAATGATGAGATGAGCATGCAGTTGATGGTCGGAACATTTAACAACTACCAGAGCTGGTAGACAATGCTCTCATGATGGAAGGGAAGCAGCAAAAGATTGAGAGCCACAAGAGGAAGTATGGACAAGGAAAGTACAATTCGAGGTCGCCAGGCCTCTGTTTCACCCCGAACTCAGGAAAATTTGCCCATAACTATGGAGGCCACACTCACAATGGATGGAGTTCGATAACCACAAAGGGCCCCAAGAATGGAAACGTGAATGGAGCAGCAACAATTAGAAGCGCCTAACCCAGCCATAACCGCCAAGAAGGATCAAAGTCACATTACATGTTTCAAGTGCAGGAAGACTAGGCACTATGCCAATGATTGACCGGAATTGAAGAACGGAAATGGCAATGGAAGCTCGGGAAGAAGCCCAACCTTTTCAACAGGGGATAAGTGAACCACGTGAACGTGGAGGAGGTTGTAGAGCAGCCTGATGCGCTTATCGGTAAGTTTTTGGTTAAGTCATTTATCGCCCTTGTTTTATTTGATACCGTGCATCGATTCATACATTTCAAGGGGTTTATGGACAAGTTTAAGTTACCCACCTTAGCCCTTAGGACACCCTTGCTAGTGAGCTCACCGGTGCGAGTATATGGCCACCGATGGTGCGATCGGATACCCTTAACCATTGGTAGCCATGTTTTCCCTCGCACTGATAATATTGGGGTCACAAGGATTGGATGTGATATCGAATGGATTGGTTATCAAAGTATGGAGGAAACATTGACTGTGCTAGCAGATCAATTCTACTCACCACCCCAGAGGGAAAAAGGATCAAGTATGTATCTAGGCATGCGCCTAGGAGGACTCAAGTAAATTCTCTCACGGAGTTGTTCAGAGGAAGTGCCGTAGTGAAGGATTACCAAGATGTATTTCCAGAGGAGTTACCAGCATGCCGCCAGATCGATACATCGAAGTTTTTGATAGAGCTGTTGGCATGCACCGGACAGATATCGAAGAGACCGTACCGGATGCCCGCGAATGACCTGGAAGAGATCAAGAAGCAGATTAAGGAGTTGTTGGAGAAAGGTTACATCCGACGAAGTTCATCACCATGGGGAGCCCCAGTGCTCTTGGTTGAGAAGAAGGATGGATCATTGAGGATGGTTGTTGATTATCGTGTGTTGAATGAAGTAACGATCAAGAACAAGTACCCACCGCCGATGATCAATGATTTGTTTGACCAGCTGCAAGGAGCTAAAGTATTTTCCTCACGATCGATGATATTTCGTCAAAGATTCGAGGAAAGGTTATCTCAAATGACAAGTGTCAAGTTTTCGAGCAGCCAACCAGCTAGTGGTTATATGCTATTTATAGCCTAGGAGCAGCCCGACATGAGAAGACATAAATGCCCTTCAATGATATTGGATAAGATATTTTGGGGTGAATCAAGAATGGTCGGAAATTTGAATCTCAAATTCCTGGATATCATGTTTCATCGTAGGCAATCAGATTGGCGAATTCCTAACTCTCGTAACAAATTCCTCAAGACCATAAGAACTTCGTCTCACAAAGAAATTGATGAAATGTATGAGATTTCCAAAGGCTTCACTTGAAGGGATTGGTAGGTGTAGGATTTTGAGTTGAGCATCACATGGAAATTTTTCCTTAGTATTTCCTCGACCCCTTTTTCTTGGACGGTGTTATATGACTCAAGAAAGAGAAAATGAAACTACAAAAACAAAAGTATTCACGCTTCATGTTCCTCAAATGAATACCAAGTCTTCAAGGTCACACCAATTTCTTCACTTTCAAAGTCTCCGTAAAGTCTTGAGAATATCAAAGTCTTATCAAGAACTTCATTTTAGGGTCGACTTTCTCCAATATCAAACTCCTCATAGACTTATAGACCTGTGTACACTCACAAACACATTAGTTCCTTAACCTATAAGTCTTCAATCCAACAAAATCACTAAGGGGCACTAGATGCACTTACAGGCGCACAGGCTCGGGACGCTCAGCTGAACGGGCCACCTCTCCGACCAGCTGAGTGGTAAGGCGCCGCCTGAACTCGACGCACTTGGACCAGCAACAAGGCGGAGCTTGGGAGATGGCTCCTTGGCCGCCTCACGAATTCGGTAGGAAGGGCCATGAAAGGTTATGCAACAGCTGCAAGAACCAAGAAGTAGAGGAGCAGAGGGCCAAGAGGACTTACTCATCTGTGGGCGGCACCTCCTGCACTTTGAAAGCATTGTGATTGTCACACGGAGGCTTCCTTCCTCTTTGGAGGGCCACGAACACCACGCAGAGCTGCCCAAGCGCCGACGCAGGGGTCGGTTTGAGGCATGGAGGATTATGTAAGGTGATCAGCGCCAATGGGACCATCCTGGGGCGCCACCAGCGCCGCCATGAGGGACGACGGGGCCTCGGGAGCCCAAACCCCGGAGCCCCAACCTCAGGAGCCGGAGGCCACGACTCCTCACATGTCACCATTTCGGAACGAGCTCCGGAAGATCCCACCCTTAGGGCTCCGCGACGTCACCACCTCAACGTCGTCCCCTTCAACTCCTAATGGTTCTCGTCTCCCTGCTTCATCACCTGAGACAGAGCCACTTTGGGCGACCGGAAGGGCGACCACGGCAACTGGGTTCTCACGAGGCCCCCTGAGGCCAGCCGGGCGCAGCCCTCACTCATCAAAGCTGGGCATCTGCTTCACGAAATCGGCCCTGCCCAAACAAAGATACAAGAGGGCACCATCTCGTCGAAGGCTGCCTGGGGAAGGATCACCAACCAAGACCCTGAGCACCGTCTTCAGCACCTCAGGCGCCAGGTCCCCCTCCTGAAGCCGCATGCGGTCTTTGTGCCCCGCAAAGTCCCACATCCGATGAGAGTGGCGCTGGAGGGGAGCAATGCGACACTGGAGGAACTCCTTCACCACCTTGGGCGCCGTCACGTTGAGCGCCCTCAGGTTTTGGAAGCGGCGCCAGACGAATGCAAGCCGGGGGTCCGCGAGCGCCTCGTGACCCCAGCCAAAGTTGGGAACAACTGGTAAGGTAGGATGCGAGAGCAGGGGGCTGGGCACCCCAACGTCCACATACAACCACCGCTCTCTGAACTTGGCCTCAGGAGGATGGAGTCCGAAATCGATCCCTGAAGCAGCCGTCTCTAGCACCGCAAGGAAGCTCACACACCCCGAGCATTGAGTAGGATCACCAAAGCAAAGAGAAGAAGTGACGCAGCAGAGCAACGAAGGAGGGATGCCCACCATTTCTCACAAACAAAGGCGAAGATAGCAGGAGGGTAATGGACTCGGGCCCAAGATGCATCATGTGGATCTGATAGTGGGAGAGCACCGCATTGAAGAAAAGCGGAAAAGGGGGAACAGACTACCACGTGGCATCGTGAAGAACCGGACCTCCGTGACAATCCTGTCAAGGAGGCATGGGACGCAGGCCATGTCGTGGTCTGTCGCACTCATTGAAGATGGTGGCAAGAGCAGAGCGGACCTTGCCCAAGGCCTCGGGGTTGAGTACGATAGATCGATCAACGGCGGGGCCACCGCCGAGGCAAGCGGACGAGGCGCGGGCTTCTTCGCTTTTAACTTCTTCGTTCGCGCCATGGCGGATGTGAAGGGTGAGAGTCCGAGTTGGATCGAGGTGGAAGTTGGAGCCGAGGAAGAAGGAAGGGCCGGAGTGCGCGGACGGCGAAGAGGAATGGCTGTGTGGAACCCCGGTCCGCTTAGCCATGCGTGTAATGAGGCATCATGGGGAAGCGGAGACGCCCACGACCAATCAATCGCCACGCGGCGCCCAAGGCCGCAGGCTGTTGGGGCATGCGGCGCTTCGCACTTGCCCCTTCGCTTCTCTGCTAAGCCAAGTCCAGCACGCCTTGGGCCCGGGGCTCTTGTCGGCGTTCTGGGAACGGGGGTTCCCAGACTTGCCTGCCTGCGGCCTGCGGCGTGGCTCAAGTGGGGGCCCAGCGTGGCCCAGCTTCATTAGCTCAGGCTCAAGACCTGCGCGAGGGGCCAAGCCTCGCGGGGCAGACGACAGGAACCTTCCTCAGGAGCAGCCTCGTCAAGCAGGCTCACGAGGAGGCGGAGAGATCAAGGCAGGGTACCTCACGAGGGTGCCCCGTGATGCAAGCCATGACGATCAAGACCAGGCGGGCGCCGGCCTGCGCAGTGTCCTCGTTTCCCCTTTGGTGCAAAGGAGGCAAGCACAGGCCAAGGCATTAGGAAAAGGTTACCACTTCGGTGCAACAAGACCAAGACTAGCAGAGCGGCAGGAAGGAGGTCATCGTGGAGCCCAGGACTGCGTCACCGTCAGAGCCTTTGGCAGCCGAAGACCAACTTTAGTCAGGATAAGTGTACTAGATGTTCCCCTTCAAAATGGCCAATTGTTGGCGCCCTTCCCGCTCATTATTTGGGAAGAGGCCCAGGCCTCCTCTATAAATAGGACTAGCCACCACAGAGAGGGAGGAGATATTCACAAGAGAGAGAGAGAGAAGCGACTGGACTCACCCAAGCAGTCCATCGCACCAACTCAAGAACAACCCCTCGCGAGGTTGTTCTCCCTTTGTATTGTTCATCATCAGCCCCTGAGGCAATCCAGCAAACCACACACTGGAGTAGGGTATTACACCACAACGGTGGACCGAACCAGTATAAACCCGGTGTCTCTTGTGTTGTTCATCGCTTCTAGTTTAGATCCCTCGCTAACCATTCACGCGTGAGCTGGTAGGGGAAAGATCTCTGCACGCACCCCAGTGTTTGAACCTCAAGGGTCTGCCGGAACCCGAAATCCGACAGACACCGACTCCGACCCTGATGGTAGTGATGATGATTATGAAGACGAAGCTGGAGCAGATATCATGGAGTCTTCCATTGATCAATATTTCTAGAATGACCACCATACGATTAGTAGTATTCCCCCATGTATATAGTAGTAGTCCGAGCACTTTTGTAACGATAGTTCTAGACCGATTGTATGCCCTTGCTTTAATTGATTTGGTGTGATATGATTGTGTTTGTCGCATGTGCATATGGGTAGTGCTTTCTCACTAGACCTCATTTCTATTCTAATCTCTCCCCTCTAAACCCATCAGATGCCTCCGAGACGTGATACCAGATCTGTCTTCCCACCGGAGATCACCCAGTTGATCCACAACAGAGTGCCTTGATGCCGATATTAGTCCAGAACCAAGGCAACAACAACCACAACAACAACAACAACAACAACCCGCCACCACCACCTCCAGTTGATAACTTAGCCCGTTTTTTGAGGTTGCAGCCGCGGTGTTTTCTAGTAGCACCAAGCCAATAGTTGTTGATGGTAGCTACGCAAGGTTGGAAGGAGTTGACCACCGCAGGTTGCACAGATGCTAAGAAGGTGCGTTTTGCCGCACACCAATTGGATGGAGCAACAACTTCATGGTGGGATAATTACACAACCACTTTCCCTATAGCCAATATCACTTGGGATCAGTTTCAGCAAGCATTTCGCACAGCCCATGTCTCAACTGGAGCTATGAGCATGAAGAAGCGCGAGTTTCGCAACTTGCGCCAGGGAAATCATACTGTTGCTCTGTACGTAGATGAGTTTAGTAAGCTATCTTGTTATGCCCCCGATGATGTGGCCACGGATGCCGCCAAGGGAGAAGTTTATGGAAGGGTTGAATGATGAGATGAGCATGCAGTTGATGGTCGGAACATTTAACAACTACCAGGAGCTGGTAGACAATGCTCTCATGATGGAAGGGAAGCAGCAAAAGATTGAGAGCCACAAGAGGAAGTATGGACAAGGAAAGTACAATTCTGGAGGTCAGCAGAAGCCTCGTTTCACCCCGAACTCAGGAAAATTTGCCCATAACTATGGAGGCCACACTCACAATGGATGGAGTTCGCATAACCACAGTGGCCCCAAGAATGGAAACGTGAATGGAGCAGGCAACAATTAGAAGCGCTCTAACCCAGCCATAACCGCCAAGAAGGATCAAAGTCACATTACATGTTTCAAGTGCAGGAAGACTAGGCACTATGCCAATGATTGACCGGAATTGAAGAACGGAAATGGCAATGGAAGCTCTGGGAAGAAGCCCAACCTTTTCAACAGGGGACAAGTGAACCACGTGAACGTGGAGGAGGTTGTAGAGCAGCCTGATGCAGTTATCGGTAAGTTTTTGGTTAAGTCATTTATCGCCCTTGTTTTATTTGATACTGGTGCATCGCATTCATACATTTCAAGGGGGTTTATGGACAAGTTTAAGTTACCCACCTTAGCCCTTAGGACACCCTTGCTAGTGAGCTCACAGTGCGAGTATATGGCAGTCGATGGTGCGATCGGATACCCTTAACCATTGGTAGCCATGTTTTCCCCTCAGACCTGATAATATTGGGGTCACAAGGATTGGATGTGATACTGGGAATGGATTGGTTATCAAAGTATGGAGGAAACATTGACTGTGCTAGCAGATCAATTCTACTCACCACCCCAGAGGGAAAAAGGATCAAGTATGTATCTAGGCATGCGCCTAGGAGGACTCAAGTAAATTCTCTCACGGGAGTTGTTCAGGAGGAAGTGCCGGTAGTGAAGGATTACCAAGATGTATTTCCAGAGGAGTTACCAGGCATGCCGCCAGATCGATACATCGAGTTTTTGATAGAGCTGTTGGCAGGCACCGGACAGATATCGAAGAGACCGTACCGGATGCCCGCGAATGACCTGGAAGAGATCAAGAAGCAGATTAAGGAGTTGTTGGAGAAAGGTTACATCCGACGAAGTTCATCACCATGGGGAGCCCCAGTGCTCTTGGTTGAGAAGAAGGATGGATCATTGAGGATGGTTGTTGATTATCGTGTGTTGAATGAAGTAACGATCAAGAACAAGTACCCACTGCCGATGATCAATGATTTGTTTGACCAGCTGCAAGGAGCTAAAGTGTTTTCGAAGATCGATTTGCGATCAGGATATCACTAGCTGAAGATTCGATAAAAGGATATACCAAAAACAACTTTCACCACAAGGTACGGGTTATATGAGTATACGGTTATGTCATTTGGACTGACTAACGCCCCTGCCTATTTGATGAGTATGGTGAACAAGGTGTTCGTGGAGTTCTTGGATAAGTTTGTCGTGGTGTTCATTGGTGATATCTCGGTATACTCGAAGAATGAAGAGGAACACAAGGAACATTTGCGTTTAGTTCTCGAGAAGCTCAGGGAACATCAGTTATTGCCAAGTTCAGCAAATGTGAGTTTTGGTTGAAGGAAGTTGGATTTCTTGGACATGTTATATCAGGAGAAGGTATAGCAGTGGATCCTACCAAGGTTCAGTCAGTCACCGAGTGGTTGGCACCCACCTCAGTTGGAGAGATCCGCAGTTTTCTTGGACTCGTGGGATACTATCGGAGATTTATTGAGAATTTCTCCAAGATTGCGAAGCCTATGACGGCATTGTTGAAGAAGGACACCAAGTTCCATTGGACCGAAGAATGTGAAGCAAGTTTCCAAGAGTTGAAGAAGCATTTGACTACAGCGCCAGTGCTGATTCTGCCGGATATATGCAAGGATTTCCAAGTGTATTGCGACGCCTCTCACTTAGGACTTGGAGGAGTACTTATGCAGGACGGAAGAGTTGTTTCATATGCCTCACGACAGCTTCGACCGCATGAGTTGAATTATGCAACACATGATTTGGAGTTAGCAGCCGTAGTGCATGCGCTCAAGACCTGGAGACATTTTCTTATTTGAAATCATTGTGATGTGTACACGGATCATAAGAGTTTGAAGTACATTTTCACACAGAAGGAGCTGGACCTCAGGCAGAGGAGATGGTTGGAGCTCATAAAGGATTATGATATGAAGTTGCACTATCATCCAGGAAAGGCCAATGTCGTAGCAGACACTTTGAGCCGGAAGAGTTATGTCAATACCCTCGGAAGCGGAGGATTGCCAAAGGAGTTAGCATAAGATCTCAGGGAGCTAAGTTTGGAGATAGTTCCTAGAGGCTTTGTCGCAGCACTAGAGGTTTGGTCAACATTATCGGAAAAGATCCGAGAAGCTCAGAAGGGAGACAAAGAAATTGCTGAAATAAAGGAGAAGATGAGTGAAGGAAAAGCCAAGGGTTTTCGTGAGGATGAGCACGACACCTTGTGGTTTGAGGACCGTGTATATGTGCCCAATAATGCGGAGATCAGGAAGTTAATACTTCAGGAGGCTCATGACTCACCATACTCGATACACCCCGGAAACACCAAGATGTATTTGGATTTGAAGGAGCGTTTCTGGTGGACTGGTATGAAGAAAGATATTGCTGAGTATGTAGCCATATGTGATGTATGTCAGAGAGTGAAGGCAGAACATCAGAAGCCAGCAGGATTACTGCAGCCTATGCCGATACCGAATGGAAGTGGGACAAGCTTGGCACGGATTTTATCACCGGATTACCCAGGACCCGATCGGGATATGATTCTATCTGGCTAGTAGTGGATCGTTTGACCAAAGTATCCCACTTTATCCCAGTGAAAACCACATATACCAGTGCAAAGTTGGCGAAGATATATATGACCAGGATCGTAGGTCTGCATGGAATTCCGAGGACCATCATATCAGATAGAGGAACACAGTTTACTTCAAAGTTTTGGCATCAGCTGCACCAGACTTTTGGAACCAGGCTAGAGTTCAGTACAGCCTTTCATCCGTGGACGGATGGACAGACCGAGAGAGTCAATCTGATTCTAGAGGACATATTGAGAGCTTGTGCATTAGATTATGGATCTAGTTGGGATGACAACTTGCCCTACGTGGAGTTCTCATACAACAACAGCTACCAGGCCAGTTTGAAGATGGCACCGTTCGAATCCATGTATGGAAGAAGATGTCGAACACCATTGATGTGGGATGAAGTTGGAGATCGCCAGTTGTTTGGACCGGATTTGATTAAGGAGTCTGGAGAGAATGTTAAGCTAATTCGAGATAAACTGAAGGTAGCTCAGTCCCGACAGAAGAGTTATGCAGATTCAAAACGCAAGGAGGTAGTCTATGAAATCGGAGATAGATCATATATGTGAGTATCACCTCTGCGAGGAGTTAGACGTTTTGGAGTTGAGGGAAAGTTAGCCCCGAGATTTGTAGGACAGTACCGAGCTTTGGAACGCATGGGAGAGGTTGCCTACAAGTTGGAGTTACCCGAAGGGTTGTCAGGAGTTCATGATGTGTTTCACGTTTCCTAGTTAAAGAAGTGCCATGCAGAGATGGACGATATTCCTCTGAAAGATACAGTGCCCCTGGAAGCAATTCAGTTGGATAGTGATTTGACATATGAGGAGAAACTTGTCAAAATTCTTGAGTTTGCCAGCCGAGTTACTCGCAGCAAGGTTATCAAGTTTTGCAAATTTCAGTGGAGCCACCATACCGAGGATGAAGCCACGTGGGAACGAGAGGATGATCTACGCAAGGACCACCCACACCTATTTTCTAGCCAACCCGAATCTCGAGGACGAGATTCATCTTAAGGGGGGTAGGTTTGTAACATCCCAAATTTTCAATTTGGAATGTTATACATAGGTCATTCATGCATATCATATTTTATTGCATTTTCGTATTGCAATCCTCGAAATTCTAAGCAACTCAAGGACCCACGGAGAGAGTTGGGGATTTCACGTTTTTCCTATTTGAATTTTATCAAATATTGAAATAAGGATCACTTTGGTTTTAATTATTTTTCTCTCCGAAAATATTCATATTAAAATATATGAGAGGAGATAATATGACTTCTCCAAAATAAATGAAATATTGGAGGAAAAATATTAAAATCAAATAAATAAATTTTATTTGGATTTTATTGCAATTTTATTCGAATTAGGAAAAAATATGCGTTTTTCAAAATTGCATTAGAGGCCCAAAAAAATGTTCACTTTGTCCGGAATATTAATAGAGGACCGTAAAAATTTATTTCAGGATTCTTGGAGTCTATTTAGTATTTCTTTTAATTGTTTTTCCGCGTCAGTTATTTTTAAAAAGAGCACCAACCTAATGGGCCATGTTCGACCCGGACACCTCGCCCGGCCGGCCTTATAAGCCCGCGCCCGACCCCGCCAACCCAGCCACCCCGCCCTGCAAACCCTAGCCCGTGCTTGACCCACGATCACGATCGCCGCCGCCAAGACTCACTGGCAAGCCGCCGCCCGTCTGCCGTCCCACGCCGCCGTCCGCCGCCAGCATCGCCGCCCTGCGATCCCACCGCCGCTGCCGACCTCGCCGGAGGTAGCCGACGCCGCCGCCCCCGTTCATCGGTTTTTCTCAGAAAAACCGTTCGGTTTTTTAAAATCCTAGATCTAGTTTTTTTTAAATAGATCGGTTTGTTTGGTTTTCCGTCGGTTTATTTTTTGCGGACGTTCGTCCGTACGTTCGTTTTAACAAACATTGTTCGTCGGTTAGTCGCAGACAGCGAACGTTTGTTCGTTAGCCTATTCATCAGTTTTTCTTTTTCCAGGGTTTTTCCGCGATTATTTTCGATTGTGATTTCTGCCCTAATCTTCGATCTAGTATATCTTTTCGGTCGTTTATCCAAATCAGGTGAAACAAGCGCCTAGATCTTCGTCTCGAAACCCTCTTTCTGTTTAGCCAACTTGAACAAGATTTTGGTACTGTAAAATTTGACTTTAGTCCATATTAGTAATCGGATCATGTTTCTTTCGTAGTTTGAGTTTCATTGCTCCGTTTGATTTGATTCTTTTTGCAAACCGTTTTTCTTCAATTGAACTTTGTGGTTAGAACTTCTTATTTGAGTTTTACCCGTGCATCTTTGCTTGATTGCTTATGTATGCTATTGTTTGTTTGCGATAGAATTCCCGAAGTGTGAAGCGTGCTACTACGAGTCTCTAGGATTTGCAGATTGTCAGGAAGGCAAGTAACACATTGATCATACTCTTTCATACCCAGTTTTTATGCATTAGTTCCAAACCTCAAACACTCCATGATTAGGATGTGATTAACTTGTGGGTTTGGGAAGTAGTTGATGAGGTAGAACCTATTACCTGTTTCATTATCAAACCCTTGGGAGTTACTTCTACGTTATGCTTATATTGCTATGCTATGCTCGTAGACGTGGATTGGGTTTGAGTGTATCCTTGACAAATGTGAGTTTGTTAATTAATGGTTCAATTTAAGGTGGCAACTTTAATACACATCTGGGTGGATTGTTGGTTTTGGGCACCTGAGGTTATACCAAGTGTTGTCCTAGGAGATCCGGGGTTATCTGTGTGATCCTCCTATGGTCGCCACCAGAGCTCAAGGGGATCATAAGATTATTCATGCTAGAAACTTCTGTGTACAGCCACAAGCTATTATTGGCTCTAGCATAGTTGAGTATGTTGCATGACCTCTTCCAGTGGTAGGCTAGCAGATGTAGGGGATGTAGGTTGGTACTATCTACCCGGGGTTAGAGTTAATGCTTACAAAGATCGTGTCTCGACCATCCGTTTCTCAAACACCATGTAGTGCGAGAAATCCAACGGAGGAGATCGAGTCTTGTGGGGAAAACTGTGCAAACCTATGTAGAGTGTATAAACTAATCATGGTTAGCCGTGTCCCCGGTTATGGACAACTTGAGTATATGGTACTTGAATTATTAATTTGATCTCATCACTCTAAATTAATTTGTTGGGTTGATAATTACTTTTTAATTGGGATTGAGATGGGGGTACCATTCTCAATGTTTCAACTACCATGATAGTTAAATAAAATATATTCCTTTGTTGTAGGGAAAAATTGGCTTTTCGCAAAACATTATAACCATAGAGCCTCCACCAGCCATATATGCATGTAGTGATAGCATTTGTCTGTTCATTGCTCTACTGTGTTATATTGCCAGCATATTCCATGTGCTGACCCGTTCTTCGGGCTGCAACGTATCATGTTGCAGACTTTTCAGACGAGGAGTAAGGTGCGCTAGGTCATTTGTCATGCACTCAGCTATGCCGTTGGAGTTGATGAACTCACTTTATCTTCCAAGCCTTCCGTTGTTATCTTATTTAGATGGCCTTAAGCCATATTTATTGTAATAAGTTCTCTTTTGAGACATTCGATGTAATAAGTGTGTGATTGCTACTCTGTTATAAATCCTTTGAGTAATGCGTGTGTCAGCATTACCGATCCAGTGATGACACTGAACACAGAGACTTGACCGTCTGAGGTCGGGTCGCTACACGCCGATCGCCGGAGCTCCGCCTCTGTTCGGCCGGAGAAGGAGGCGCACGCGAGGACCGGTCAAACCTGACCAGTGGGCCAGGGGGGGCCCACTATTAGTGACCCAGCGCCATGCCAGCTCGACTTAAGTGAAGGCGTATTTCTTAAAATACGTCTCATCCTCTGGAAAGCGCAACAGCGGGACGCGTAATCACGAAAGTACGTTTTCCTTATTCTGAAAGCGTATTCTTGATCGAACTGTTTCCTTTTTCTGTTTTAATTTAAAATCCAGATTTGACCCTAACTTTGACTACTCTAGTTTTTAAACCGCAACTCCAAATGACTTGATTCTTTTTCTGGTATTTCTCAAATTTCATCTAATTTATTTTAGTATTTATTCCAAAATTTTCCAAACAACTTTTTAGAACTATTTTGGATTTATGTGGTAATTGTAATATTTTGAAAATAGGAGATGGAGGGGAGATATAATTTTCAAAGTTTTGGAGTGCACCTAATCTTTCTGCATGCTCAAGGCAAGCATCTTGAACACATCATATGGTGAATTCATAGTTGTTTGTTTGCGAGCATAATTGAATTATGAATATGTTTTGAATTCATATAGAATGCGCATATTGCTAGTCATACATGCATGACCCCCTTTATGGTATTTTATCTTCATTTAAACATGAGGTATAGGTGAGTATGGTTATTTTCACATGCCATATATGCCTGTGATGGTCTAGGATTATCTGCAGGAAAGAATCAGTCACGAGGAAAGTGACTATGAGATTGAAATCTCGTTATGATAAGAATGAACAGTAAGGGCATGTCGGGACATGCCAGGTGGTGACCCTGTCGGGTACCACTAAGGAAATATGTTGTGCAAACCACTGCAGGAAAAACTTAAACCTCCTGAGTTGATCGTAGATCGAGTGTTGTTCTAGTAACCCCCATACTGGTTTCGTGCTACCACTTGTCCCTGCCATAGGCAGGGTACGGTTCAGTAAGTTGTTAACCCCTTTCCCTGCACACACCGTACAGAGAGGCCACGATGAGGGTTTCTAGGTACCGGCTACAATGCCAGTCATCGGGTTAGGGGGCATGGGTGTATCTGGCTGGGCCGAGAGGGGGGCACCCCTTGTCATCTGTGCGTGTTAATAGTGATCCCATGCTACTCGAGATGATGGTCTTCCCGCCTTAGAGTTTCTCTTGAATGATGCTTTGGGTGATTCCTGGCATCCGGAAAGTTAATCTGGTGTGTGCTGGTCAGGTGTGTTTTCAATCCAAAGGTCGTAACGGGAATTAGTGAGCATCTCGGTGCTGGCTAAAGAAATCCTTTACTTGTGGGTAAAGAGTACACCCTCTGCAGAGTTATATCTATTCGAATAGCCATGTCCATGGTTAAGGACTGCAGTCTGGGTTGGTCAAGTGTCGGTCTTAGTGTCAGTCCCCAGAGGAAATAAGTAAAGTGATCATGGTTCCTTCTGCAGGATAATTATTGTCGCTACTGGTGCTACTATGGATATTATTGTTGATATTGATATTGTTGTGGACTAACCTCTTCCTCTTATGTTTAACCTTGAGTATCTCTTGGGATGGCTAGACTACCGGGGATACTCGAGTTTATTTTCGTTTCTGAGTATCATTTGGGATGGCTAGTCCACCTGAATACTCATGTTATTTTCTTATTAGCCCTTTATGAGGCATCGCTCAAACACCTAGCTGTGGCATTTATTTTCAAGACCTCTCGTGGCGTCGCTTGAGTTCTCGGGCGGTCTTGTCTCACCCGATTCTCTTTTAGACACTCGTTTGGCATTTCTCTTAGAATTTCTCGGGCGGTCCAATGCCCAACGTTCCGTTTCATTTCTTTGATTTACTAATAATATGACTTATTTTCTGTATGGATATTTGTCATGCCATGCTTTAGTACTCAGTCAGCACATGCATGCAATTTAATTCGTCATGAGCATATGCATCCAGAATATCTTTTGTTCTTGATGTTTGCGAGACATTCAAACATACTCACTGGCTTGTCCCTGGCTATTGTCTTGGCCAGATCATGACTCAGAGAGGAGCATTACGGAGACACCCCCGCAACCTAGGATTCAGAGATAGCAGCCACGTGAGATAGGAGTTATCCAGGTCAGCTGTTCCCGTGGGAATGGAGTTGCATCAACGTTGGAGATCCACGAGTCGCTTCCATCATCTGCCACTAGAAATCATTATTGTACTCAATGGAGCTATAAGGTCTTGTAATCTAATCCTTGTAATTGCTTGGAATTCTATATCAAGGAAATATCCACCAGCAACAGTAATCCTGGGGCTGGTGGTGACATAAGGGTTTTTTACTGGGAATTTATGTCCCGGAAATCCGGCCCCGACAATTATCTTTGCTAGACACACCTTTTTGAGAGGGACACACATTATTCGTGATTTGTTAGAATACTCGATGTGCTTCACTTATATCTTTTCAGCTAGGCAGTTCCTCTAGTGCTTCACTTATATCCTTTAGAGCATGGCAGTGGTTATATTTTAAAGAAATAGTTGCACTCTCATGCTTCACTTATATATATTTTCAGAGTTGATAATAGTAATGGCAATTAGTGTGGGTTATGAATTTGGTCCTCATATGATAGATATTCAAGAGGGTATAATAAAAACTTTCATGTAGATAATTGAATATGATAAGTTTGATTCCTTGCAATAGTTTTTCAATATAAAGGTGGTAATATGTGGGTTGTGGTAGTAAGTAATTGTGGTTTAGTAAGAATATTGGTGCTAATGTTTGTGATTCCCGTACCATGCACGTATGGTCTCCCGTTATGCTAAGAAGTTGGAACATGATTTATTATTGATTGCCTTCCTTATGAGTGGCGATCTGGGACGAGCAAATGGTCTTTTACTACAAATCTATCACCCTAGGGGCAAGCGTAGTAGTATTTTGCTTCGAGGGCTAATAAACTTTTGCAATAAGTATGTGAGTTCTTTATGACTAATGTGATTCCATGGATTATACGCACTCTCACCTTTCCGCAATCTGCTAGCCTCTTCATTACCGCGCATTTCCCTTTCTCACCTTGAGATGTGGTGCAAAATTGGTCGATGCATCCAAACTTAGTGGTATGATACGCTCTATCACACATAAGCCTCCTTATATTTCCCTCAAAACAGCCACCATACCTACCTATTATGGCATTTCCTTAGCCATTCCGAGATATATTGTCATGCAACTTCCACCATTCCGTTTTATTATGACACACATCATCATTGTCATATTGCTTTGCATGATCATATAGCTGACGTAGTATTTGTGGCTCATCCACTGTTCATCATTTTTTATACATGTTAAGCTAGATCATTGCACATCCCGGTACACCATCGGAGGCATTCATATAGAGTCATATTTTGTTCTAGTATCGATTTGTAATTTTCTTTCGAGTTGTAAGTAAATAGAAGTGTGATGATCATTATATTCATTATTAGAGCATTGTCCCGAGTGAGGAAATAAAAAATAGAGGCCAAAAAGAGTCCACAAAAAAGGGAGGCCAAAAAGAGTCCACAAAAAAAGGGAGGCCAAAAAGAGCCCCAAAAAAGACAAAAAAATAAGAGAAAAGGAGAGAAGGGGCAATGTTACTATCCTTTCCACACTTGTGCTTCAAAGTAGCACCATGTTTTTCATATAGAGAGTCTCCTATGCTTTGTTTTCATATAACTAGTGGGAATTTTTTTCATTATAAGAACTTGGCTTGTATATTCCAATGATGGGCTTCCTCAAATGCCCAAGGTCTTCATGAGGAAGCAAGTTGGATGCACACCCACTTAATCCTATTTTTGAGCTTTCATACACTTATAGCTCTTAGTGCACCCGTTTCTTGGCAATCCCTACTCCTTGCATTGACATCAATTGATGGGCATCTCCATAGCCCATTGATTAGCCTTCTCAATGTGAGACTTTCTTCTTTTTTGTCTTCTCCACACAACCTCCAACATCATACTCTATTCCACCCATAGTGCTATATCCATGGCTTGAGCTCATGTATTGCATGAGAGTTGAAAAAGCCGAAGCGTGTTAAAAAGTATGAACCAATTGCTCGGCTTGTCATCGGGGTTGTGCATGATACAATAATGGATGTTTTATATGCAATTATATGCAATTGTATATCATTTTTTGGGACTAACCTATTAACCTAGTGCACAGTGCCAGTTGCTGTTTTTTGCTTGTTTTTGGCTTTTCAGGAAAACAATATCAAACAGAGTCCAAACGGAGAAAGAACTTTCGATTAATTTTTTCTAGACCAGAAGATTCCCTAGAAGGTTCGGGAGAAGACCTGACGAGACACGAGGGAGCGATAAGCTTGGGAGGCACACCCCCAGGCTTGTGACCCCCTCATGGCACTTCTTGACCTAATTCTGCCTCTATAAATTCTAAAATATTCCCCTGACATCAGAGAGCCACCCGAAATACTTTTTCTGCCGCCGCAAGTTTCTTTTCCCACCAGATCCCATCTAGAGGTCTTCTCCGGTACTCTGCCAGAGGTGGATTCGATCACGGAGGGGCTCTACATCAACTTTGCCGCCCTTCCGATGATGTGTGAGTAGTTCACAACAGACCTATGGGTCCATAGCTAGTAGCTAGATGGTTTCTTTTCTTTCTTTGATCTTCAATACACTGTTCTCCTCGATGTTCTTGGAGATCTATTCGATGTAATGACTTTTTGCGGTGTGTTTGTTGGGATCCGATGAATTGTGAATTTATGATCAAATTATCGATGAATATTATTTGAGTTTTCTCTGAACTCTTTTATGCAAGATTGTTAAGACTCTATATTTCTCTCTAATCTATTGATTCGGCCAACTAGATTGATATTTCCTTCAATAGGAGAGGTGCTTTGTGATGGGTTCAATCTTGTGGTGTTCAATCCCAGTGACAGAAGGGGACATAACATGTATTTGCATCATTGCCATTAAGGGTAAAAAGATGGGGTTTACTCATGTGTGAGTTTACTTTGTCTACATAATGTCATCTTGCTTAAGGGGTTACTCTATTCTTAATGAACTTAATACTCTAGATGCATGCTGGATAGCGGTCGATGTGTGAAGTAATAGTAGTAGATGCAGAATCGTTTCGGTCTACTTGTCTCCGACGTGATGCCTATATACATGACCGTTGCTTTGGATACCGTCATGATTATTTGCTTTTCTATCAATTGCCTAATAGTAATTTATTTACCCACCGTATGCTATTTTCAAGAGAGAAGCCTCTAGTGAAAATTATGGCCCTTGGGTCTACTTTTTACCATATATTAAAATAAAAATATCTTGCTGCAATTTTTCTTTATTTATTTTATTTTGTGTTTTAGTTATCTATCTATCACTACGAGATTTGATCCTTGCAATTAGCCGCCGAGGGATTGACAACCCCTTGTTCATGTTGGGCGTAAATATTTGTTGTTTTGAGTGTAGGTGCTGCTAACGAGGTATTACGTGGTTCTCCTACTAGATTGATAACCTTAGTTCTTAACTGAGGAAAATACTTATCTCTACTGTACCGCATCATCCTCTCCTATTCAAGGAAATCCCAATGCAGCTCACAACTAGTAGTATGTCAAGAACAATTGAAGTGTAATGCGAAGACAAACAACAACTGGGTATAACAACGCAATTTAGGAAGATAGTGTGAAGACAAATATGTAGGCAGAGGGAATGTCTTCACCCAATGTCTTCGAACAGAATGAGCAAGCAATGACTTCAGGAAACTAAACAATAAGTACAGGAATGAAGTGATAGAACTAGTTGCTCGAAGAAGACATGTGATTTGTTTGACCAGTTCCATCTACTGTGACAGTTGTATGTCTGGTTGGGGAGGCTGAGATTGAACTCTGAAGACCTAGTCTTCACCTTATTCCCCTTGAGCTAAGATCCACAAATCTCGCCCAATCACTTGGGCAAGCCTTCAAGGTAGACTTCCAAACCTTCACAGACTTCGTTCACCGGCAATCCACAATGTCTCTTGGATGCTCAGAACACGATGCCTAACTGGCTGGAAGATCACAACCTTCAAGTGTACCAAGTCTTCGGTTCACGCGGAACAAAAAGGCTTCAATGATGCTCAATCAATTTTGGGCTCACGTTGTTTTGGGTTTGTCCTCGCAAGGATTCTCACTCAAAGGCTTCGGAGGTGGGTCGCTCTCAAACGACAAAAGTCATGCACTAACTCGGAGCAGCCACCAATTTATGATGGAGGGGGTGAGCTATTTATAGCTAGGAGGCAACCTAACATGATATGTCTGAAATGACCCTAGGTCAGTGGACAACTGACATGTGTCCAGCGGTCAGATTTCAAACACACTTGAGAGCTTGACTTGGGTTCCAAGTAAAGCTGACTCAACCAACTATGGAAGAGATTATCTCTCATTGTCTTCACTCGAAGATATAGGATTTTAGGTTGAGCATCATGTCAGTTTCTGACTTTGTTTACCTAGAACCCACTTAATAGTGCGGTGGTTCCTATGACTCGAGAAAGAAGAAAATGAAACTACCAAAAGACTACGTCTTCATGCTCCATTATCTTCAAGCCAAAGTCTTCGTGCACCATTATCTTCAACATGAATGTCTTGCAAACCACCATTATCTTCAATGTCTTCATGCATTTTTAGGGGACATCTTCGATGGGTAAACCAAATCAATAGGAACTTCTACCTGTCTTTCCCTATAAATCTCACAAACACATTAGTCCCTCAACCAAGTTTGTCGTCAATACTCCAAAACCAACAAAGGGTGGCACTAGATGCACTTACAGAGTGAAGTTGAAAATGTTGAAGCGAGAAAAAGTATGATACAATTGCTTGGTTTGGCACAGGGGTGTTTTAAAGTGCTAGTTATCGACTAGAGGGGGTTGAATAGGCGATTTTTATGAAAGTCTCCAAAACACAAGATCTTTGAAGACAAACTATTAGAATGAAACTATAAGATGTGCAGCGGAAAATAAACTAAACTAGACAAGCCATAGTCAATTAAGAAATGTAGTGAAAGCACGAAGACTAATAACAGCTAGGTAGTATGGATCGGAATGGAAGACAGTATGAAGCCAAACAGGTAATAGTCTTCGCACAGTGAAGTCAAACAAATCAGGCAGTCATGGAATGACTTCACCAAGATAAACTGAAAAGGAAAGGAAGTAGGGGATAGAACCAGTAGCTTGGTGAAGACAAGGGTTTGGTAGACCAGTTCCAGTTGGTGTAACAACTATACGTTTGGTTAGGGAGGCTGAGATTGAACTCAGAAGACTGTGTCTTCACCTTATTCCCCTTGAGCTAAGGAAACACAGTCCTCGCCCAATCACTCTGGTAAGTCTTCAACGTAGACTTCCAAACCTTCACAGAATCCATTCAATGGTGATCCACAATGACTCTAAGATCCTCAGAACGTGACGCCTAACCGGCTGGAGGATGCACAATCCTCAAGTGTAACGAGTCTTTAGGTCACGCGGACAGAAAGACTTCAGTGATGCCTAACACTCTTTGGCTCTGGGTTTTTTGGGCTTTGTCCTCACAAGGATCTCTCTCTCTCTCTCTCAAAGGCTTCAGAGGTGGGTTGCTCTGAAATGACAAAAGCCATGCACTAACTCTGAGCAGCCACCAATTTACGGTGTAGGGGGTGGGCTATTTATAGCCAGGAGGCAACCCGACATGATATGTCTGAAATGACCCTGAATCACTAAGGAACCGACACATGCCCAACGGTAGGATTTCAAACACACGCGACAGCTTGGCTTGGGCTACAAGCAAAGCTGACTCATCCGACATAGGATAAGATTTGCTCTCATTGTCTTCGCTCGAATACATAGGATTTTGGTTGAGCATCACTTCAGTCATCTGACTTTGTGCACTTGGACCCCACTTGACAATACAGTTGTTCCTATGACTCAATAAAGAAGAAAAGGAAACTACGAAAGAAACTATGTCTTCGCACTTCATAGTCTTCAAGTGAATGTCTTCACCAGTCATTATCTTCAACGTGAATGCCCTTACGAACTACCATTGTCTTCAATGTCTTCATACATTTTTAGGGGTCATCTCTAGTAGGTAAAACGAATCAATGAGGTACTACTACCTGTGTTATCCTGCAATTCACACAAACACATTAGTCCCTCAACCATGTTTGTCATCAATACTCCAAAACCAAATAGGGGTGGCGCTAGATGCACTTACCATCTCCCCCTTTTTGGTGATTGATGACAAACTGCTTGAAGTTTTCAACGGGGATAAAAGTATGTGAAAGTTAAAGTACATGGGCATTGTCTTCATAGGTTAAATAAGTCTCCCCCTGAAGATGTGCATATAAATGATTTGCTTTTGAATGCAAATGCACATGGCAGGTTTTGATTTGTGGAGATCCCCTTCAACACATGAAGACAATTCACCGTGCATACATCAGAGTAATGAAGGTAATGGCATGCACAATGAGAAATGGGCGTCTGCAGAATGACTTCATGCGGAATTTATCATCGCATCATAAGGTACCAGCAATAACAGGAGATGACCATCAAGTTTAAGTGTTACAACTCAAAAACCAACAGTTTCAAGAACGAGAGTTGTAAGAACTTAGCAAATATAAGCACCCGACCCATATTGACCCGCTTGAACACTATCAACTCATGAGCTTCTCCCCCTTTTGTTAGGAAGGACCAAAAAGGTTTGAACACATAGAGTGTGGATACGTCTCCAACGTATCTACAATTATTTATTGTTCCATGCTATATTATATTCTGTTTTGGATGTTTAATGGGCTTTATTATACACTTTTATATTATTTTTGGTACTAACCTATTAACCGGAGGACCAGCCCAAATTGTTGTTTTTTGCCTATTTCAGTGTTTCGCAGAAAAAGAATATCAAACGGAGTCCAAACGGAATGAAACCTTCGAGAACGTGATTTTCAAAACAAACGTGATCCAGAGGACTTGGAGTCTACATAAAGCAATCCACGAGGAGAGCACGAGGCAGGGGGCGCGCCTACCCCCCAGGCATGCCCTCCACCCTGGTGGGGCCCACGTTGCTCGACCGACGTACTTCTTCCTCCTATAGATACCTACGTATCCCCAAACCATCAGACGAGGAGCCAAAACCCTATTTCCACCACGGCAACCTTCTGTACCCATGAGATCCCATCTTGGGGCCTTTTTTGGCGCTCCGCCGGAGGGGGCATTGATCACGGAGGGATTCTACATCAACACCATAGCCTCTCCGATGATGCGTGAGTAGTTTACCTCAGACCTTCGGGTCCATAGTTATTAGCTAGATGGCTTCTTCTCTCTCTTTGGATCTCAATACAAAGTTCTCCTCGATTCTCTTGGAGATCTATTCGATGTAATCTTCTTTTGCGGTGTGTTTGTCGAGATCTGATGAATTGTGGGTTTATGATCAAGATTATCTATGAACAATATTTGAATCTCCTCTGAATTCTTTTATGTATGATTGGTTATCTTTGCAAGTCTCTTCGAATTATCAGTTTGGTTTGGCCTTACTAGATTGATCTTTCTTGCAATGGGAGAAGTGTTTAGCTTTGGATTCAATCTTGCGGTGTCCTTTCCCAGTGACAGCAGGGGCAGCAAGGCACGTATTGTATTGTTGCCATCGAGGATAAAAAGATGGGGTTTATATCATATTGCATGAGTTTATCCCTCTACATCATGTCATCTTACTTAAAATATTACTCTGTTCTTATGAACTTAATACTCTAGATGCATGCTGGATAGCGGTCGATGTGTGGAGTAATAGTAGTAGATGCAGAATCATTTCGATCTACTTGTCGCGGACGTGATGCCTATATACATGATCATACCTAGATATTCTCATAACTATGCTCAATTCTATCAATTGCTCAACAGTAATTTGTTTACCCACCATAATACTTATGCTCTTGAGAGAAGTCACTAGTGAAACCTATGGCCCCCGGGTCTATTTTCCATCATATTAATCTTCCAACACTTAGCTATTTTTATTGCCGTTTATTTTACTTTGCATCTTTATCATAAAAATACCAAAAATATTATCTTATCATATCCATCAGATCTCACTCTCGTAAGTGACTGTGAAGGGATTGACAACCCCTTTATCGCGTTGGTTGCGAGGTTCTTATTTGTTTGTGTAGGTGTGTGGGACTTGAGCGTGATCTCCTACTGGATTGATACTTTGGTTCTCAAAAACTGAGGGAAATACTTACGCTACTTTACTGCATCACCCTTTCCTCTTCTAGGGAAAACCAACGTGGTGCTCAAGAGGTAGCAAGAAGGATTTCTGGTGCCGTTGCCGGGGAGATTCGCGCCAAGTCAAGTCAAGTCAAGACATACCAAGTACCCATCACAAACTCTTATCCCTCGCATTACATTATTTGCCATTTGCCTCTCGTTTTCCTCTCCCCCACTTCACCCTTGCCGTTTTATTTGCCCTCTCTTTTCCGTTCGCCTCTTTTTCGCTTGCTTATTGTTTGCTCGTGTGTTGGATTGCTTGCTTGTCATGATGGCTCAAGATAATACTAAATCGTGTGACTTTACCAATACCAACAACAATGATTTTCTTAGCACTCCGATTGCTCCTCTTACCGATGCTGAATCTTGTGAAATTAATGCTGCTTTGTTGAATCTTGTCATGAAAGATCAATTTGCCGGCCTTCCTAATGAAGATGCCGCTACCCATCTGAATAGCTTCGTTGATTTGTGTGATATGAAAAAGAAGAAAGATGTGGACAATGATATTGTTAAATTGAAGCTATTTCCTTTTTCGCTTAGAGATCGTGCTAAAGTTTGGTTTTCGTCTTTGCCTAAAAATAGTATTGATTCATGGAATAAGTGCAAAGATGCTTTTATCTCTAAGTATTTTCCTCCCGCTAAGATCATCTTTCTTAGAAACGATATCATGATTTTTAAACAACTTGATCATGAACATGTTGCACAAGCTTGGGAGAGGATGAAATTAATGATACGTAATTTCCCTACACATGGTTTGAATCTTTGGATGATTATACAAAAAAATTATGCCGGATTGAATTTTGCTTCTAGAAATCTTTTAGATTCGGCCGCGGGAGGCACTTTTATGGAAATCACCTTAGGAGAAGCTACTAAACTCCTAGATAATATTATGGTTAATTATTCTCAATGGCACACCGAAAGATCTACTAATAAAAAAGTGCATGCGATAAAAGAAATTAATGTTTTGAGTGGAAGGATGGATGAACTTATGAAATTATTTGCTACTAAACGTGTTTCTTATGATCCTAATGATATGCCTTTGTCTACTTTGATTGAGAATAATAATGAATCTATGGATATAAATTTTGTTCGTAGGAATAATTTTGGTAACAACGCATATAGAGGAAACTTTAATCCTAGGCCGTTCCCTAGTAATTCCTCTAATAATTATGGTAATTCTTACAACAATTATTATGGAATTTTTAATAAGATGCCCTCTGAATTTGAGACTAGTGTTAAGGAGTTTATGAATTCGCAAAAGAATTTCAATGCTTTGCTTGAAGAAAAATTGCTTAAGGTTGATGAATTGGCTAGGAACGTTGATAGAATTTCTCTTGATGTTGATTCTTTGAAACTTAGATCTATTCCACCTAAGCATGATATCAATGAGTCTCTCAAATCCATGAGAATTTCCATTGATGAGTGCAAAGAAAGAACCGCTAGGATGCGTGCTAAGAAAGATTTCTTTGTGAAAGCGTGTTCTTCTAGTTTCTATGAAAATAAAGATGAAGATATAAAAGTTATTGATGTGTATCCTATTAAATCTTTGTTTTGCAATATGAATCTTGATAATTATGGGACTGGAGATGAGTCACCTTTACCTAGAAGGCGTCCTAAAAATTCAGAGTTTTTAGACCTTGATGCAAAAATTGGTAAAAGTGGGATCGAAGAGATCAAAACTTTGGATATTAATGAACCCACTATTCTGGATTTCAAGGAATTTAATTATGATAATTTCTCTTTGATAGATTGTATTTCCTTGTTGCAATCCGTGCTAAATTCTCCTCATGCTTATAGCCAAAATAAAGCTTTTACTAAACATATCGTTGATGCTTTAATGCAATCTTATGAAGAAAAACTTGACTTGGAAGTTTCTATCCCTAGAAAACTTTATGATGAGTGGCAACCCACTATTAAAATTAAAATTAAATATCATGAATGCTATGCTTTGTGTGATTTGGGTGCTAGTGTTTCCACGATTCCAAAAACTTTATGTGATTTGTTAGGTTTCCGTGAATTTGATGATTGTTCTTTAAAATTGAACCTTGCGGATTCCACTATTAAGAAACCTATGGTAAGAATTAATGATGTTCTTATTGTTGCAAATAGGAATTATGTGCCCATAGATTTTATTGTTCTTGATATAGATTGCAATCCTTCATGTCCTATTATTCTTGGTAGACCTTTCCTTAGAACGATTGGTGCAATTATTGATATGAAGGAAGGGAATATTAGATTCCAATTTCGTTAAGGAAAGGCATGGAACACTTCCCTATAAATAAGATAAAATTATCTTATGAATCTATTATGAGAGCTACTTATGGATTGCCTACCAAAGATGGCAATACCTAGATCTATCCTTGCTTTTATGCCTAGCTAGGGGCGTTAAACGATAGCGCTTGTTAGGAGGCAACCCAATTTTGTTTTAGTTTTTTGCTTTTTGCTTCTGTTTAGGAATAAATATCTGATCTAGCCTCTGGTTATATTTGTTTTTATGTTTTAATTAGTGTTTGTGCCAAGTTAAACCTATAGGATCTTCTTGGATGATAGTTATTTGATCTTGCTGAAAGTTCCAGAAACTTTATGTTCACGAAAACAATTGTTAAAAATCACCAGAAGGTGATAAAATACTGATTCCAATTGCAGTAGATCAATAAAAAAAATTATAGGTCATCCCATTTTGGTATATTTGTTTGAGTTCCAGAAGTTTGCGTTAGTTACAGATTACTACAGACTATTATGTTTTTGACAGATTCTGTTTTTCGTGTGTTGTTTGCTTATTTTGACGAATCTATGGCTAGTAAAAGAGTTTATAAACCATAGAGAAGTTGAAATACAGTAGGTTTAACACCAATATAAATAAATAATGATTTCAATACAGTACCTTGAAGTGGTGTTTTGTTTTCTTTCGCTAACGGAGCTCACGAGATTTTCTGTTAAGTTTTGTGTTGTGAAGTTTTCAAGTTTTGGGTAAAGATTTGATGGATTATGGAACAAGGAGTGGCAAGATCCTAAGCTTGGGGATGCCCATGGAACCCCAATATAATCTAAGGACACCAAAAAGCCAAAGCTTGGCGATGCCCCGGAAGGCATCCCCTCTTTCGTCTTCGTCCATCGGTAACTTTACTTGGAGCTATATTTTTATTCACCACATGATATGTGTTTTTCTTGGAGCGTCTTGTATGATTTGAGTCTTTGTTTTTAGTTCACCACAATCATCCTTGCTGTACACACCTTTTGAGATAGCACACATGATTCGGAATTTATTAGAATACTCTATGTGCTTCACATATATCTTTTGAGCTATATAGTTTTTGCTCTAGTGCTTCACATATATCTTTTAGAGCACAGTGGTGGATTTGTTTTATAGAAACTATTGTTCTCTCATGCTTCACCTATATTATTTTGAGAGTCCTACAAAACAGCATGGCAATTTTCTTTAATTATGATAGGCATCCAAGATTAGTAAAAAACAATTCTTATGAGTGTGTTGAATACTACGAGAAGTTTGATGCTTGATAATTGTTTTGAGATATGAAGATGGTGATATTAGAGTCATGCAAGTTGAGTAGTTGTGAATTTGAGGAATACTTGTGCTAAAGTTTGTGATTCTCGTAGCATGCACGTATGGTGAACCGTTATGTGATGAAGTCGGAGCATGATTTATTTATTGATTGTCTTCCTTATGAGTGGCGGTCGGGGACGAGCGATGGTCTCTTCCTACCAATCTATCCCCCTAGGAGCATGCGCGTAATACTTTGCTTTGATAACTTGTAGATTTTTGCAACAAGTATATGAGTTCTTTATGAATAATGTTGAGTCCATGGATTATACACACTTTTCTTCCTTCCACCATTGCTAGCCTCTCTAATACCGCACACTTTTCGCCGGTATCATACACCCACCATAAACCTTCCTCAAAACAGCCACCATACCTACCTATCATGGCATTTCCATAGCCATTCTGAGATATTATTGCCATGCAACTTACCACCGTTCCGTTTACTATGGCATGCTCCATCATTGTCATATTGCTTTGTATGCTCATGTAGTTGACATCATATTTGTGGCAAAGCCACCGTTCATAATTCTTTCATACATGTCACTCTTGATTCATTGCATATCTCGGTACACCGCCGGAGGCATTCACATAGAGTCGTATTTTCTTCTAAGTTTTGAGTTGTAATTCTTTAGTTGTAAAGAAAACAAAAGTGTGATGATCATCATTATTAGAGCATTGTCTCAAGTGAGGAAAGGATGATGGAGACTATGATTCCCCCACAAGTCGGGATGAGACTACAGACGAAAAATTAAAAAAAAGGAAAAAAAAGAGGCCATAAAAAAAAGAAAAAAGGCCCAAAGAAAAAAATGAGAGAAAAAGAGAGAAGGGACAATGCTACTATCCTTTTTCCACACTTGTGCTTCAAAGTAGCACCATGATCTTCATGATAGAGAGTCTCCTATGATATCACTTTCATATACTAGTGGGAATGTTTCATTATAGTACTTGGCTTGTATATTCCAATGGTGGGCTTCCACAAAATTCCCTAGGTCTTCGTGATCAAGCGAGTTGGATGCACACCCACTTAGTTTCTTTTGTTGAGCTTTCATATACTTATAGCTCTAGTGCATCCGTTGCATGGCAATCGCTACTCACTCACATTGATATCTATTAATGGACATCTCCATAGCCCGTTGATACGCCTAGTTGATGTGAGACTATCTTCTCCTTTTTTGTCTTCTCCACAACCACCATTCTATTCCACATATAGTGCTATGTCCATGGCTCACGCTCATGTATTGCGTGAAGATTGAAAAAGTTTGAGAACACCAAAAGTATGAAACAATTGCTTGCCTTGTCATCAGGGTTGTGCATGATTAAATACTTTGTGTGATGAAGATAGAGCATAGCCAGACTATATGATTTTCTAGGGATAACTTTCTTTGGCCATGTTATTTTGAGAAGACATAATTGCTTAGTTAGCATACTTGAAGTATTATTATTTTTATGTCAATATTAAACATTTATTTTGAATCTTTCGGAACTGAATATTGTAAGTGCATCTAGTGCCCCTTAGTGATTTTGGTGTATTGAAGACTTATAGGTTAAGTAACTAATGCGTTTGTGAGTATACACAGGTCTATAAGTCTATGAGGAGTTTGATATTTCTGGTGAAAGTCGACCCCTAAAATGAAGTTCTTCAATGAAGACTTTGATATTCGAAGACTTTACGAAGACTTTGAAAGTGAAGAAATTGGTGTGACCTTGAAGACTTGGTATTCGTTTGAGGAACATGAAGCGTGAATACTTTTGTTTTCGTAGTTTCATTTTCTCTTTCTTGAGTCATAGGAAACACCGTCTTTGTTAAAGGGGTCGAGGAAATACTAAGGAAAAATTTCCATGTGATGCTCAACTCAAAATCCTACACCTACCAATCCCTTGAGTGAAGCTTTTGGAAATCTCATACAGTTCAGTCAATTTCTTGATGTGAGAGCGAAGTTCTTCAGTGTTGAGAATTTATTCGACCGAGGAGTTAGGAATTCGCTTGATCTTGGATTGCCTACGATGAGGAACATGATAGCCCGAGAATTTGATGTTCAAATTTCCGACCGTTCTTGTCTTCTTGGCCACTGTCCCAAATATCTTATCCACCTAACGGTCATATCATTGAAGGGCATTTATGTCTTATCATGTCGGGCTGCTCCCTAGGCTATAAATAGCCGCCCCCTACAACCACTTGCTGGTTGGCTGCTCCGAGAGAACTTGACACTTGTCATTTGAGAGCAACCCATCCTCCGAAGAATTTGGCGAAAATCATCAAGTGAGGAAAACCCAAAACCAAACCCTACAAACCCAAAGTGATTGAGCATCATGAAGAAATTGATCCTGCGTGGATCCGGCGCTTTTACCTTTGAAGATTGTGCTTCTTCCAGACGGTTAGGCGTCATGGTCTAGAACATCCAAGAGGAATTGTGGATCGCCGAGTGACCAAGTATGTGAAGGTTTGGAAGTCGCATGAAGACTTACCACGAGTGATTGGGCGAGGTCTGCGTGACCTTAGTTCAAGGAGAATCTGATGAGGACTTGGTGTCCTGAGCTGCGTGCTCGATGTTGGGTGTCCGGGACTGTGTGTCCTCGAGTTTAAATACTCAGCCGCTCCAACCAGACGTACAACTGAGACATCAGTTGGAACTGGTCTACCAAATCATTGTCTTCACCAACCTAACTGGTTCTATTTCCTCAACCCTTTCATTTCCTCATTCTTTGTGTTGAGTGTTTGTTCATATCTGTGCTTGAAGACTTTGGTGAAGACTTTCTCAATTTCCTCGGTTCAATTTCTTGATCTGTTTGTCTTCATCTTGTGTTATCCTGTGATTACGCTTTACGTACTCTGTGATTGTCTTCATTTCATCATGATGACAATGCTTGTAATCTGTTATGCTTACTTCGAGTACTTATTCGCTGCAAGTATTTCTTAGCTAAGGAATTTCCTCACCGCAAATTCCTCGGTGAAGAATTCATAAAATCGCCTATTCACCCCCCCTCTAGTCGATATAGCACTTTCAATTGGTATCGAGCAAGGTACTCCCTTGTTACGTGTGATTTAGTTTAACCACGGAGTTTTAGTTATGTCGACCGCAGGTATGATCAAGGTCTCAGAGGGTGTCCTACCTTCGATGGGATGGACTACCCCTCTTTGGAAGAACAAAATGCAAATGCATCTTGAAGCAATTGACAACGATCTACGGTATGTTGTGACAAAAGGTGTTTCCTCGGTCACACCTTCTACGAATGATCTTGATGTGAAGAGATTCAAGCAACTCGATTCTCAAGCGAAGAATATCATATGTGGCCATCTAAGCAAAGGTCAATATGGAAGAGTGAGTGCTTTGGAATCTGCCAAACTCATCAGGACAGGCTATCCAAAGTAAATGAAGGCGTCTCAACTCAGCGTGACTCTCGAGTCGATGTTCTTGAATCTCTTCAACGCTTCAAAAGACTCGACAACGAAAATGTTCAACAAACCTTGATCGCCTCACCGACATCTCAAATGAGCTTCAAGCACTGGGTGCCCCGACATCACCGACCATGAGGTGGTGAAGAAATTGCTAAGATCGCTTGATTCCTCATTTGATACTCGCGCGATGATACAAGAACGATCGACTACAAGTCTCTTGATCCTGCTGATATCCTCGAAGGCTAAATACTCACGAGTTCCACTTCTTTGAAAAGAGAGATCTCTATGGTTACGGCTATGGAAAAACACGTGCCACGAAGGCCAAGGCTGTGTCCGAATCGGCAGTGAAGACTCGGTAGTAGCCTAGGAGATCTGAAGAATTTGGCCAGGAGCTAGCCTGCTCGTGAAGAAATTCCAGAAATTCTCAAGGCGTGGTCGCTTTGGAAAATCCTCGAAGCGGTGATTCCTCATCTAGTGACTATAAGAAGACTTTGTCACAAATGCAAGAAACCTGGTCACTATATCCAGGATTTTCCTCAGTGGGAAAAGGAATTGAAGAAGAAGAAACACAAGGATTACAGTTCTGATGATGCGAAGAAGAAGAAGAAATCATCGAAATCTTCATCATCAAAATCCTCAAAACCTTCTTCTCACAAGAAGAGCAGCTCCAAAAAGGCTCGGGCATTCATTGGCAAGGAAATGGACTCTGAAGCTGAATCTGAGGAAAATGAGGAAGAGGAGGAGTCTGAAGAATCCGAATCTGGTGTGGCTAGTCGGCTCTTGCATCGCCTTCGTTAGCAAGTCCATCTTCAACACTGAAGAAACTGACTCCGCCGACAAGCCTGATGAGGAAAATGATGACTACGCTCCCACCTATTGCTTCATGGAAAAAGGTGCCAAGGTACTCAATTTCACCTCCTCTGAATCTAGTGAAAATGAATCTGATGAAGATCTCAAGCCCAGCTACTCTAAACTTGCTAAAATTGCTATAAAACAACAAAGGGCTTTTGAAAAGGTTCAAAACATGCTAGATAAGAGTGATGATATGTTAGGTGAAGAAATGGATCGCACTCAAGCTCGATGAAAATCTTGAAACTTGATCAAGGCATGACAACCTTCAAGGTCATCATAACACTCTCTTATCGATCATGAGAAACTTTCTTATGAATTTCTTCAAAGAAAGCAAGATCTTGAGAAGCTAAGAGCGAGTTATGAAGATCTTCAGAAGGAGCGCGATTCATTATTTGCTCAACAAATCAGCGCTTCTCAAGAAGAATTTGTTCCTCCATGCTTAAAGTGCATTGAGCGTGAATCGCTAATTCTTCACTGAATGTTCAAATGCTTCAACTGTTACAAATTCTTCACCTGCCTCTGCTATCACTAATTCCTTATCTGAGGACATTGCTAGTATCACTGACGATGCAGGGCTGAAGGAATTGTACATGACAGGCATGTACAAAAGCCTCAAAGGGCATCAGACTCTTTGTGATGTGCTTAAAAAGCAGATCCTCAACAGGAACCCTAGGAAAGATGGTATTGCCTTTGAGAGGAAACTCAATGCTGATGGAGCGTCTTTGGAAGCCCTGAGCGGTATCACAAAACCTCATGGGTTGCTGCAAAGGGACCTCAGTTGATCCATCTACCTTATCTGACTTCACATGCGAATTTCCTCATTCTGGCGATGAGTCATTTGACTCCAACTATAAACGTTCAAAAATCAGAATGGTGAAGTATTTGCTAGATATGTTGGCACTAACTGCAGGAACGGTTCCCCTATGAAGAAAATCTGGGTTCCCAAGAAGTGCCTTGAAAGTCTTCAGGTGAATGTCCTCATGACACCACCATTGAAGAAAAGGAACCCCAGATCAAATTCTTCATATGGACAAAATTCTTCATATGGATCCAAGTCCTCATATGGACCAAATTCCTCACGTGGATCAAATTCCTCAAAAGGATCAAAGTCCTCATATGATTATCATCGTGCTAACAACTCTGTCTCGCAGGGTAGAGCTAAGGGCTATGAATATGTGCATTATTCTTCAAACCAATATGTTCATAAGTCCTCGAAGAATTTCTCGCTTATTCATATGCTTACCTAACCTCTCTAATGTGAAGCGAAATGGATTGGCTTCTATGCCACCATTCTCGTATGGTGCTTCATGAGTGATGAACTCTTTGCCACCCCTTGAGATGTGGGTGGTGAAGAAAAGAACTAATCTCTTCTGCAGGGTCAGGTCTCGGGCGTGCCTCAACGTCTGAAGAATTTCTTTGGGGCATGACAAAATTCTGAAAGGACTTGAGCTAATCATGATGAAATGAATTTTAATTTCACACGTCCTCATACTACTTAGCGATTGATCTTGGTGATGAAATTCATCGATGAACTTGATATCATATTCTTCAGCGATGAAGTATATGAGATCGTAAGTTATACTAATTCATCTGCAGGATGATCAACCCAAAGCCACTAAGTGGGTTCTCGATAGTGGATGTACAAATCACATGGTGGTGACAAGAATCTATTGATGGATGCTTCCTTATCACCGTCACATCTCAAGCATATCATCTTTTCTTGACAAAGGCAAAAGTCGGTATTGGGACTTGGTAAGGTTGCTATCTCTAAGGACATGCACATGGACAAAGTCATGCTTGTTGAGTCTTTAGGATATAACCTCATGTCGGTCTCAATGCTTTGTGATCTTGATATGGTTGTTATCTTTGGCAAATATCGTTGTGTTGTGATTATGGAAGCTGACAATTCCAAAGTCTTGAAGGCTTTAGGAGAGGAGACTTGTATATTGTTGACTTCTCTCTGGGACCACAACCAGCCGTGTGCCTACTTGCAAAAGCTTCAGAAGGCTGGCTATGGCATCGACGACTTGGTCACGCAGGCATGAGGAATTTGCACACGCTTGCGAAGAAGAAGCATGTCATTGGCATTGAGAATGTCAAATTCCTCAAGGATCACCCATGCGGAGCCTGTGAAGCTGGAAAAATGACCAAGGCCAAGCATCCAGCGAAGACTATCATGACCACTACTCGTCCCTTCGAATTGCTTCACATGGACCTCTTTGGTCCCAATCATTATTCAGCTGTCGTTAATGAAGCATCACTATATGGCTTTGTTATTGTTGATGATTACTCTCGTTACACATGGGTACACATTGTTACTTACAAAAATCAAGTGCAGGAAATCTTCAAATGATTTTCCTCGAGGGCTTCAACTAACTTTGGTGTGAAGATCAAGCACATCAGGAGTGACAATGGAACTGAGTTCAAGAATTCCGGTCTTGATGACTATCTTGATGAACTTGGTATTACTCATGAGTTATCTGCTCCTTATACTCCTCGGCAAAATGGCGTCGTGGGCGCAAGAACAGAACTCTTGTTGAGATGGCTCGCACTATGCTTGATGAATACAAAGCGCCTAGTCGTTTACGGATTGAAGCAATTGACCTGCGTGCCACATCATCAACAGTATATCTTCACAAATTCTTCAAGAAGACTGCCTATGAACTCCTCAACGACAAGAGACCCAATGTAAGTTATTTCAAAGTCTTGATTGCTAAATGCTGGATTAGAGATCCTCACCACAACTCTAAATTTGCACGAAAGCACATGAAGGTTTTATGCTTGGTTACGGAAGGACTCACACACCTCTGAGTCTTCAACATCGCTCTTCACAAGATTGTTGACCTTTGTAGATGTGCGATTCGATGAAACTAATGGCTGCAAAGAGAGCACCTACCTTCGTGTTAGATGAACCAGCACCGAGGATTCTATCAGGTTCAAGGCAACCGAGGATGTCATTCCTCTTGAAGAAACTGCTGAAGAATTCATTCTGTCTGTGAAGAACGTCGGTGATGCACTGAAGATAATTTGAAGAAAATGGTCTTTGAGGAAAATGATCAAATTCCTCGGCGACAACCAGCTCATCCTCGCGTTGCAAAAGAAGTGCAAGTGGAGAAGATCATCGATGACATTAAAGCGCCAGGTCCTCTCACACGCTCAAAAGCTTCACATTTATCTAACTTTTGTGGGCACTATGCTTTTGTCTCTATCACAGAGCCCACTAAGGTAGATGAAGCATTTCGAGCGGAGTGGATTCAGGCCATGCAAGAAGAATTACATCGATTCGAGCTCAACAATGTGCAGGAACTGGTCAAGCGTCAGATCCTCGCAAGCATAATATCATTGGCACAAAGTGGATCTATCGCAACAAGCAAGATGAAAATGGTCTTGTGGTGAGGAATAAGGCACGACTAGTAGCTCAAGGCTACACACGAGTTGAAGGAATTGACTTGATGAAACTTTTGCACTGTCGCTAGACTTGAGTCTATTCGCATATTACTCGCCTATGCTAACCATCACAATATCACTTTATATCAAATGGATGTGAAAAGTGCATTCCTCAATGGTAAGCTTGAGGAAGAAGTATATGTTGCTCAACCCCAGGTTTTGAAGATCCAAAGAATCGACAAAGTCTTGAGACTAAATAAGGCCCTCTATGGCCTCAAGCAAGCCCCTCGGCGTGGTATGATACATTGAAGGAATTCTTCGTGAAGAATGGCTTCACACCGGTTCACTCGACCCTACTCTCTTTACTAAATCTTATGATGGTGAACTGTTTGTGTGCCAAATATATGTTGATGATATTATCTTTGGCTGTCTTGACCAACGTTATAGTGATGAATTTGCCTATATGATGAGTGAAGAATATCAAATGTCTATGATGGGAGAGTTGAAATTCTTCTTAGGTCTTCAAATTAAATCAACAACACAATGGCATATTCATATCTCGGAGAAATACCTCAAAGATGTCTGAAGAAATTGGCATGCAAGATTGCAAAGGTGTCAAAATTCCTATGCCCACAAATGGCCATCTATGCAATTGATGAAAATGGTATTGACTTGATCACAAGGTATACCGCTCCATGATTGGTTCTTTATTGTACTTATGTGCATCTAGGCCAGATATAATGCTTAGTGTTTGCATGTGTGCCCGATTTCAAGCTACAGAAGGAATCACACCATAAGGCTGTGAAACATATTCTTGATATCTAGCTCTCACACCAACACTAGGATTATGGTACCCCAAGGGCTCTACTTTTGATCTCATTGGATATTACGACTCGACTATCTTTGGTGATCGTGTGGACCGCAAGTCAACATCTGGTACTTGTCATTTCCTCGGACGATCTTTGGTGCATTGGTCCTCGAAGAAAGCAGGCTGTGTATCACTATCCACTGCGGAAGCTGAATACATTGCTGCTGGCTCGTGTTGTGCTCAATTACTATGGATGAAGCAAACCCTCAAGGACTACGGCATCAACGTGAAGAATGTGCCTCTCATTGTGACAATGAGAGTGCCATCAAGATTGCTCACAACCCAGTTCAGCACTCGAAGACAAAGCACATTCAAATTCGTCATCATTTTCTTCGTGATCATGTGTTGAAGGCGACATCTCCATCGAGCACGTGAAGGCTGAAGAACAGCTAGCTGATATCTTCACTAAGCCCTTGGATGAGAAGAGATTTAGCAAGTTGCGGTGTGAGCTAAATATCTTAGAATCTTGAATGTTCTTTGAAAAGGCACACATCCTAACACTTATGCAAAATTGATGACTTAGATGTGCAACACATGAAGAAAGCGTTTTCTTCAATCAATGAAGAATAACACTCTAAGTGTGAAGAAATTAATGAAGAACTTGATTCTCGAGAACCCTCGACAATTATGCGCGGTGTCTGAAATTATCATTCTTATATGGTGGGTCACGCCACCACCAAAGTTGAAAATCTTCAATTTGAGTTTTTCCTCAGTTTTGAAATTCTTCATTTTTCAAATTCTTCAACTTTGCAAAATCTTCTTTGTTTCCGTCGTCTTTCTTCATTGGCTATATATATATATATGGGTTTATGTCCTCTAAGCATTCACTTATGGCTATTTCTTCAAGTCGTTTTTTACGCTAAGTGAATGTGATCGGACCCTTTCCCTCTATGCTATACTCAACCCAATCTATTCACAAATTCTTCATGTGCGTTCTACTTTGAAACTCGTTCAAAATCTTCTTTGTGTCCTTGACAGTGAAGAAATTACAGCGGAACTTTTAAAAGCGAATCTTATTCAAACCTTCATTTTACCGCTCAAACCGTTCCGCATCCCACGATGCATTACTTTATTCACCCACGATCGACACGATCTCCACTACTGATGCGTGGGTGACACATGTCGTGAGAAGGGAAATGGTCAGGGGCATGTTCGTCCTAAATCTTCGGGCGATCCGTTTTTCACCGTGTCTATAAATACCCCTCTCTCCCTTCCTCACTCTTTTACTCTGCTCGACCTCTCTCTCTCCCGCTCGAGCTCCTCAAACCCTAGCGCCGCCGCTACTCCATCGTCGCCGGTGAGGAAAAGCTTCACTGCCTTGACCTCTTCGCCGACGTACTCGCGCCGACCGTGGAAAATCTTCACTCCGCCGTCGCCGTAGCTGATTTCCTCTGCCAAGTTAGGGCGTGGAAGATCTGAACGGACGAACTTCCCAACTGTTCTTCTCAGTTCGTCGTGTTCTTCACTTCGGGTAAATTAAAAGTTACTTTTATTACTCGCTTTGATTCTCAAATCTTCTTCAAATTCTTCAAAGGTGTTTATTCTTCAAATCCTCACACATATGAACACCTCAAATCTCTTGATTCGTTTCTCTAAGCAATGATTTTCTTCAAGATTCCTCAATTGTGTGGATCCTCGATCTATACAACTCTGGAACCTAAGACAAAGAACGCTTAGTGAAATTCTTCAAAACTCATCTGGTCAAAATCCTCAAAACTTGTTCTTTTTGAAAAAAAACTTACGAGAGCATATGACCTCTCCAAATTCCTCGCACCTATACTCATTCACGGTACAAATGTCGCTGCTGAATCCCTAGGTTCTCATCAACTTAACTCATTTGCAGCATTCCTCGAAGAAAAACTGCATACTTCTTGAGAAAACTCAATTGTTCAATTTCCTCAAGCTGAAGAAAATGGCGACGGTAAGAAGCCGCGAAGGAGGAAAGAAACACGAGGTTATGACAGCGTTTGAAATCCACGAGGAAATATATGCGACTCTGCACACCGGATGAAGAAAGCAAAAATCAGCGCAAGGTGCGATTCGGAAGATTGAGCGGAGATGGGCACGGGAATGGAAGGAATACAGATATGTAACTCCTAAGTACATGAAGAAATTAGCTCTTAACCCTCCATGCCCAAGAGCTCCTTTGGCACTGGCCAAGTAGCTGATCCCACAAGCATCAAGCGAGGTGAGGACTTTCACGATGAATGGGCTAAGCGTCAAGCAAAATTGGCAAAGCAAGCAAAGGAGGCGGTGAAGAAATTCAATGAGGATTACGCGCTGCTCATCGCCATCGAGGTCTCGGTCAAACCGAGGAAATCAATGCAAAAGAAGCCTGCTCATAAGCCAAGTGCTTCATCATCTGCGCCCTCACGGCCAAGTTCCTCGTGAGCACCCTCCAAGCAATTTCCTCACACCTGCTGCTGTTCCACCAAAGTCCTCAACAGCTCCGTCAAAACTTTCGGTTCTGTGCACAGCTACTTGTCAAAGGACCACTGGTTTTCAATTGCCTCGAGGCATCTCGCAAGTTCCTCGGCTGCCCCATTTCTTCATCGGCCCGGCTCATTTGAAGACCAAAGCAACATTTGGGCGAGGTCCTCGGCCTAGTCCAAGGAAGAAACAGGTTGTACTCCATGTGCCATCCGATGATGAGGCATCGATGAAGAACTTGAAGAAATCATCGAGAGACCGTCAAGTAAGGGCCGCTAGAGCCAAAGGTATATCTGTGCCCTTTGCTATTGGATCCGAAGAAAGTCCTCGACTTTATTGATCTCGGCACAATGATCCCAATACCCTCTGCACGATCTTCATCGACACTGGTCAAAATCATGCGTTGACTCACTTCATCGCTGAAGAAAAATGGAAGTTTGAGAAGGCGAGGGAAATCAAAAGGCTCAATACAGGAAGGAGAAGTTCACGAAGAAAAACATTGTCAAGATGACACGAGGAGCTTCTCCAAATTCAAACTGAAATTCAAGACCTCGGCAAAACTTGATACCCACTATGCTGATTGGCAAGGAGTAAAGACCAGATTAAATCAACTGACGAAGAAATTCACAAGTATTGCTGCCCGATGCAACATGAAATTCCTCGGTGAAGCCTCGGCTCAGCCTTCTTTGAAAAAATGCTGATTCGAGGCTGATGATCCCATTCCAGCCATTGAAGAAACTGCGAGGCTGATGAAACAAGTTCCTCATTCCCTGCACAAACAGTCCAAATAGACTCGAAGAAAATCAACCCCCGGTTACGTGCATGAAGAAATTCCAGCCGCTAGTCTTGATGAAAGCTGCTCTTCTTTGCTAATCCTCGGTACGCACTGTTGAGGAACAAGAAATTCCTCGAGTGAAGAACACTGAACTTACGATTCCTGAGGTGGTGATGCAACTCACTGACACCCCTCTGCCCAAGCAAAAGAATCCGTTCTCAACCAAACAAAAGTTCAAGGCTGAAGATTTCTTTGCCGAGCATGTGTTCTTCACTGAATATAATCCTTATGATTACTGCTCGAATTAGGAAGAGGCGTTTACATCTTTGCCACCAAGCCAACTTCTATTCCTCGGTGCTTTTCAACAAGGACAAAATCTTGATCATGCTCATATTCCTCATGTGGATATGGAGTATTTGCCGGAGCTTTGAGCAGTCCTCGGTGTTCTTCACGATGCGGGACGCTAAATTTCTGCTTGATATCGTGGATTGGAGCGAAGAGCTAATTCTTGATTTTATGCAACCTTGCACATCACGGAGATCTTTGAAGATGTGAATTCATGGGTCTTAGATTGGATGGTGAAAACACTCACTACAAGGCACCGACAAGTGAATTGCCGTGCCTTACCACTCGACCCTCCGCTTGATGGTGCACGTCGTATCTCTGAAGAAAAGAACTTTCAAATCACTATATGCAAGTCTTGATGAAGCCTTTGAAGCCAAGGCAGGCCCCAAGAACCAAATTCCTCGTCAAGGAATTATTATATATGCCTCGGACGGTCTATCGGATTACAGCGAAGACTATGAGTCCTATCAAAGGCCACGACTTCGAGCGATGAAGAAGTCGTTGGCATCATGAAGAATATGCTTTTCAACATCATCCATGGCGTTCCGTCAATTTCCATGATTTCTTCATGAGGACTCGGCTAACATTGCCATGTCACCTTTTGAGCTGAAGCCTTATCGCCTTGGATTATGAGATTCATCGGTCAAGGTCTTCACTAAATTACAAAGGCGATACTTTGAACCACTGCAGCTACACGCCTCGATTGAAGTCCTCAAGCGGACGATTACCTCGGTGATGAAAAGGGCAAGGCTACTGCTGTGATAGATGAAGGCATTCGTCCATTGGATGGACAGTTTAGCAAAGCGACATCCTACTCCACCAATGATGACTCGCACACATGACTCAAAGACAAATACCTCGATCAAGCAAAGTCCTCAAGCTCTCGCACCTGGGTGATGGTGATCGTGAGTTACTCCTCGGTCTTCATCGGAAGGTTGATCGTAATCATAAGTGGGTCAAGCGTCGGTTTGGTACTCTTCTTTACAACATGACCTCCACACACAATGCGGTGAAGAAAAACCACTACTACCTTCATGAAACCTTCAAGCGCACTGGGCTGTTCTTTCACATGTCTCTCGATGAAGAAGAAGCGACATCAATGGGACTCAAGGAAGAATTTGGTGGTCTGCACCTCCTCGAAGAAATTCAAGAAGGTCAAAGTTCCTTCCTTAGTGGCCAGCTCCTATTCTTCATCTCGCGACACTGATGAAAATGAAGATTTGGAAGACACTGCTGCTGGTCCTACTTCAACAACCGACCCCAACAATGCTGGCGCTCCATCTTCAACTTGAAATTCTTCAAGGCGTTAGTCCTCGGTTTGATCCTTTTGGTCATTTGATGACAAAGGGGGAGAAATTTGAGTTAGTCTTCAAGCGGGTCTAGTTTTTGTCTATATATAGTATTTTATTAAGTTACAACTCTCGTTCTTCTGAAACCTTTTATTGGATCGAGTTGTAATCTTAAACCCGATGGTGCTTTGATACTTTTGATGCATTATGCTCTTGCTCTATGCTCGACGATTCAGATAGTTATGCTCGATTCTCATGAGCTCTTTGAAAATCTTCATAACAAATCAATTTGGCCTTTGGGCTCTGGTACTCTTGATCGTTACATTGCATAACATCAAGCACCATATTTCATCATGCATTTCAAATTCTTCATACTATATGTTAAATCGTGTATGAATTACAAGATATAGGGGAGATCTCCATGATTCAATTCTTCAAATGTGCATTGCCTCAAAAGCAAATTCCTCACTATGCACATCTTTGGGGAGTTCTTCTATATCTTGCAATCAAATTCCTCATTATCAGTATTTACACTTCATATGTTTATCCCGTTGAAAACTTAACCTATATTGTCATCAATCACCAAAAGGGGAGATTGTAAGTGCATCTAGTGCCCTTAGTGATTTTGGTGTATTGAAGACTTATAGGTTAAGTAACTAATCGTTTGTGAGTATACACAGGTCTATAAGTCTATGAGGAGTTTGATATTTACGGTGAAAGTCGACCCTAAAATGAAGTTCTTCAATGAAGACTTTGATATTACGAAGACTTTACGAAGACTTTGAAAGTGAAGAAATTGGTGTGACCTTGAAGACTTGGTATTCATTTGAGGAACATGAAGCGTGAAGACTTTTGTTTTCGTAGTTTCATTTTCTCTTTCTTGAGTCATAGGAAACACCGTCTTTGTTAAAGGGGTCGAGGAAATACTAAGGAAAAATTTCCATGTGATGCTCAACTCAAAATCCTACACCTACCAATCCCTTGAGTGAAGCTTTTGGAAATCTCATACGATTCAGTCAATTTCTTGATGATGAGGCGAAGTTCTTACAGTGTTGAGAATTTATTCGGCGAGGAGTTAGGAATTCGCAGTCTGGATTGCCTACGATGAGGAACATGATATACGAGGAATTTGATGTTCAAATTTCCGACCGTTCTTTATCTTCTTGGCCACTGTCCCAAATATCTTATCCACCTAACGGTCATATCATTGAAGGGCATTTATGTCTTATCATGTCGGGCTGCTCCCTAGGCTATAAATAGCCGCCCCCTACAACCACTTGCTGGTTGGCTGCTCCGAGAGAACTTGACACTTGTCATTTGAGAGCAACCCATCCTCCGAAGAATTTGAGCGAAAATCATCAAGTGAGGAAAAACCCAAAGCCAAACCCCTACAAACCCAAAGTGATTGAGCATCATGGAAGAAATTGATCCTGCGTGGATCCGACGCTTTTTACCTTTGAAGACTGTGCTTCTTCCAGACGGTTAGGCGTCATGGTCTAGAAACATCCAAGAGGAATTGTGGATCGCCGAGTGACCAAGTATGTGAAGGTTTGGAAGTCGCTGAAGACTTACCACGAGTGATTGGGACGAAGTCTGCGTGACCTTAGTTCAAGGAGAATACGGTGAGGACTTGGTGTCTGAGCTGCGTGCTTTCGATGATTGGGTGTCCGGACTGTGTGTCCTCGAGTTTAAATACTCAGCCGCTCCAACCAGACGTACAACTGAGACAGCAGTTGGAACTGGTCTACCAAATCATTGTCTTCACCAACCTAACTGGTTCTATTTCCTCAACCCTTTCATTTCCTCATTATTGTGTTGAGTGTTTGTTCATATCTGTGTTTGAAGACTTTGGTGAAGACTTTCTCAATTTCCTCAGTTCAATTTCTTGATCTGTTTGTCTTCATCTTGTGTTATCCTGTGATTCGCTTTACGTACTCTGTGATTGTCTTCATTTCATCATGATGACAATGCTTGTAATCTGTTATGCTTACTTCTGAGTACTTATTCCGCTGCAAGTATTTCTTCGCTAAGGAATTTCCTCACCGGCAAATTCCTCAGTGAAGAATTCATAAAAATCGCTTATTCACCCCCCCTCTAGTCGATATAACGCACTTTCAAATATTCATACCACAAATAACAGAATTACATTGAAAATTATGCTAAGTAGCATTCCACATCAAAAAATTTGTTTTTATCATTTACCTACTCGAGGACGAGCAGGAATTAAGCTTGGGGATGCTTGATACGTCTCCAACGTATATATAATTTTTTATTGTTCCATGCTATATTATATTCTGTTTTGGATGTTTAATGGGATTTATTATACACTTTTATATTATTTTTGGGACTAACCTATTAACCTGAGGCCCAGCCCAAATTGCTGTTTTTTGCCTACTTCAGTGTTTCGCAGAAAAAGAATATCAAACGGAGTCCAAATGGAATGAAACCTTTGGGATGTGATTTTCGGAACAAACGTGATCTAGAGGACTTGGAGTCTATGTAAAGCAATCAACGAGGAGAGCACGAGGCAGGGGGCGCGCCTACCCCCCAGGCGCGCCCTCCACCCTTGTGGGGCCCATGTTGCTCCACCGACGTACTTCTTCCTCCTATATATACCTACGTATCCCCAAACCATCAGACGAGAAGCCAAAACCGTATTTCCACCGCCGCAACCTTCTGTACCCTTGAGATCCCATCTTGGGGCCTTTTCCGGCGCTCCGTCGGAGGGGGCATTGATCACAGAGGGCTTCTACATCAACACCATAGCCTCTCCGATGATGTGTGACTAGTTTACCTCAGACCTTCAGGTCCATAGTTATTAGCTAGATGGCTTCTTCTCTCTCTTTGGATCTCAATACAAAGTTCTCCTCGATTCTCTTGGAGATCTATTCGATGTAATCTTCTTTTGCAGTGTGTTTGTCGAGATCCGATGAATTGTGGGTTTATGATCAAGATTATCTATGAACAATATTTGAATCTCCTCTGAATTCTTTTTTGTATGATTGGTTATCTTTGCAAGTCTCTTCGAATTATCAGTTTGGTTTGGCCTACTAGATTGATCTTTCTTGCAATGGGAGAAGTGCTTAGCTTTGGGTTCAATCTTGCGTTGTCCTTTCCCGAGGTGGTTAGGGGCAGCAAAACACGATTGTATTGTTGCCATCAAGGATAAAAAGATGGGGTTTATATCATATTGCATGAGTTTATCCCTCTACATCATGTCATCTTACTTAAAATATTACTCTGTTCTTATGAACATAATACTCTCGCTGCATGCTGGATAGCGGTCGACGTGTGGAGTAATAGTAGTAGATGCAGAATCTTTTCGATCTACTTGTCGCGTACGTGATGCCTATATACATGATCATACCTAGATATTCTCATAACTATGCTCAATTCTATCAATTGCTCGACAGTAATTTTTTTACCCACCGTAATACTTATGCTCTTGAGAGAAGTCACTAGTGAAACCTATGGCCCCTGGGTCTATTTTCCATCATATTAATCTTGCAACACTTAGCTATTTTTATTGCCGTTTATTTTACTTTGCGTCTTTAGCATAAAAATACCAAAAATATTATCTTATCATATCTATCAGATCTCACTCTCGTAAGTGACTGTGAAGGGATTGACAACCCCTTTATCGTGTTGGTTGTGAGGTTCTTATTTGTTTGTGTAGGTGTGTGGGACTTGAGCATGATCTCCTACTAGATTGATACCTTGGTTCTCAAAAACAGAGGTAAATACTTACACTACTTTACTGCATCACCCTTTCCTCTTCAAGGGAAAACCAACGCAGTGCTCAAGAGGTAGCAAGTGTCAACTCGTTCCCAAGTGGTGAAGATGTTGGAGCAGCAGGGTCGACATTGGTGTTGCGCGGTGCAGAAGGGCCTGACGTGGAATCATGATGCAGAGAAGCCGTTGCTGGTGAAGTGGCATCGTCCTCTTCATCTATGACTCGAGCAACCACAATAGGAGCTGAAGATGAATAGTCTGAATCTTCAAGGGAAGGAGTTGGACGCCAGCTTGCAGATTTTGGAGGCCTGGAGTCAAACTTGAAACATTGAGTGAAGCCATATTCGCGAAGATCGTCTTCAGAACAGAGTATTGTGAGGCTCTACCAGGACCACCGACAGGCTTCATGTGCAACAAAGGAATTCTTGGTGGCCAGGTTGCGAATACGATTGAAGTCAATGAGTAGACTTCGCGTATCATGCTTTAGCCATTCATGAAGCCTATCCTGCTTCTGATAAACTGATACAAGAATCTCTCTATCATTTAAGACACGAGCATGCTTCTGAGGCCTTTGTGCTCCCGTGCTGGCAGTTGCATCAGTGTTGGCACGATGCGGCAGACGAAGATGACCAGCAAGAGGACCAGCAGGAGCAGGAGGATTTGGTGCATGAACTCCTTCAATTGGCAGCCAAGGCTTTGGCTTCTGCGTTTGAGGCCTTTGCTCCACATGATAGTCATATTGGGGACCAGAAGCAGTGGGTGGAATCAAGATGGGCCACCGGACAGTAACGAGCTCACCACGGTTGTATGCACGTTCCGTAGGGTGAGGTACAGGGGGAGGAACGGCCACATCCGATGTGGATGGCTGCGCATTGTCTTCCATGGTAGCAATAACTTCAGGCTGCACATTGTCTTCAGCCATGACACCGTCATTGTCTTCAGTAGTGGTGGTGGTGGTGGCAGCCGCATTTGCCTCAACGTCAATGGCTTCATGGACTAGAGGGTCTCGCACAATCACTTCTTCTTCTTCTCGAACAACATGATCACTGGTAGGGGGAACAGCTTCACGGTCTTCTTCTCTTTCTTCATCGGCTGATGCAGCTGGAATGTCTTCAGCCTCTTTGGCTTCAGATTCATGAGCAATCGCTGAAGGAATGGCTTCAGGAAACACTTGACGTGCTACTGAGCTTGTGTTTTGCATATTCTCTTCAGGAATGTTGTACATGGAGACCTGGGGGCCTAGGGCCTCTGTGAAGCCTTCGGAAAGAGGGCAACGCCTTTGGTGAAGGATCAGTCTTCTCCATGTCTTCGTGTGTTGCTTACGGGGTCTCAAGCACCGGAGTGGTGACATGAGCAGGTGGTGTGCGAGGAATCACTTCATGCAATGCAGAGTTGGGGTGTTGCTCTTCCCAGATTTCATCATGAGAAATTGGCATCATGTGACCGCCAATGCTTATGAGTTCACTGCTCGTAGGAGCAGGCGATGATACTAGGTTGGACTGGATCCGAGGAAGGACTTCATCATCTTCAACATTGTCATCATGACAATGTCTTCAACTGTGGTGGAGTCAGCAGCTGGAATATCTCCAGACTCATGAACTCTGTGGAAGTAGGCTCACACACAACAAGACGATGCTCGCGATTGGTGGAAGCAGGCAGTGCAACACAGATGTGCTCCACTATCAATGGTTCTTGAGGAGCAGCACATTCTTTGCGTGAAGACTTTGTCTTCTGCTTCCTCTGGGAGGGAGCAGCATCAGAAGTGTCAAGATGCTTCCTCTTTTTGGCTTCAGCCTTAGCCTGCTTAGTCTTCTTCTGCTGTGAAGCTGCTGAAGGAGTTGGAAATATGCCCTAGAGGCAATAATAAATTGGTTATTATTATATCTCCTTGTTCATGATAATTGTCTGTTGTTCATGCTATAATTGTATTAAGCGGAAACCGTAATACTTGTGTGAATACATAGATCGTAATATGTCCGTAGTAAGCCTCTAGTTGACTAGCTCGTTGATCAATAGATGGTCATGGTTTCTTGACCATGGACATTGGATGTCGTTGATAACGGGCTCACATCATTAGGAGAATGATGTGATGGACATGACCCAATCTTAAGCATAGCACAAGATCGTGTAGTTTTTTTGTTAAAGCTTTTCTAATGTAAAGTATCATTTCCTTAGACCATCAGATTGTGCAACTCCTGGATACCGTAGGAATGCTTTGGGTGTACCAAACATTACAACGTAACTGGGTGGCTATAAAGGTGCACTACAGGCATCTCCGAAAGTGTCTGTTGAGTTGGCACAAATCGAGACTGGGATTTGTCACTCTGTATGACGGAGAGGTATCTCTGGGCCCACTCGGTAATGCATCATCATGATGAGCTCAATGTGACTAAGGAGTTGGTCACGGGATCATGCGTTACGAAACGAGTAAAGATACTTGCCGGTAATGAGATTGAATGAGGTATGGGGATACCGGCGATCGAATCTCAGACAAGTAACATACCGATAGGCAAAGGGAATTGCATACGGGATTGATTGAATCCCCGACATCGTGGTTCATCCGATAAGATCATCGAGGAACATGTGGGAGCCAACATGGGGTTTCCAGATCCCGCTATTGGTTATTGACCAGAGAGATGTCTCGGTCATGTCTACATGTCTCCCGAACCCGTAGGGTCTACACACTTAAGGTTCAATGATGCTAGGGTTATAGGGAAAGTATGTACATGGTTACCGAATGATGTTAGGAGTCCCGGATGAGATCTCGCACGTCACGAGGAGTTCCGGAATGGTCCGGAGGTAAAGAATGATATATAGGAAGTGTGGATTTGGACACCGGAAGTGTTCCGGGCATCATCGGTAATGTACCGGGACCATCGGAAGGGTTTTACGGTCCACCGGGAGGGGCCACCAGCCCCGAATGCTTGCACGAGCGAACAATGGGAAGGGACCAGCCCCTGAGTGGGCTGGTGTGCCTCCCACCAAGGCCCAAGGCGCAGCAAGAGGGGAGAGGGGTGAAACCCTAGGCGCAGATGGGCCTAAGGCCCACCATAGGGCGCGCCCCCCCTCTCTCCTCCTCTTGGCCGCCCCCTCCATTCCATTTAGGGCTTCAGCCCCCCTAGGGTGGGAACCCTAGAGGGGGCACAGCCCCCTCCCCTCCTCCTATATATAGTGGGGGTTTTGGGGCTGCCATACACGAAAGTCTCTCTCTCTCTGTCGGCGCAGCCCTACCTCTCCACCTCCTCGTATTTCGTAGTGCTTGGGGAAGCCCTGATGGAGAACCACACACTGCTCCACCACCACCACGTCGTCGTGCTGCTGCTGGAGTTGTCTACCCCAACCTCTCCCTCCTCCTTGCCGGATCAAGGCGCGGGAGACGGCACCGGGTTGCACGTGTGTTCAACGCGGAGGCACCGTTGTTCGGCGCTTAGATTAGAATCGACCGTGATCTGAATCATTGCGTGTACAACTCCACCAACCGTGTTCTTGTAACGCTTCCGCTTAGAGATCTTCAAGGGTATGAAGACGCACTCCCTCTCTCTTGTTGCTAGTATCTCCTAGATTGATCTTGGTGACACGTAGGATTTTTTTTTGAATTATTGCTACGTTACCCAACAGTGGCATCATGAGCTAGGTCTATGCGTAGATTCTATGCACGAGTAGAACACAAAGTAGTTGTGGGCGATGATTTGTTCAATTTGCTTACCATTACTAGTATTATCTTGATTCGGCGGCATTGTGGGATGAAACTGCCCGGACCGACCTTACATGTACGCTTACGTGAGACTGGTTCCACCGACTGACATGCACTTGATGCATAAGGTGGCTAGCGGGTGTCTGTCTCTCCCACTTTAGTCGGATCATATTCGATGAAAAGGGTCCTTATGAAGGGTAAATATCAATTGGCATATCACCGTTGTGGTTTTTGCGTAGGTAAGAAACGTTCTTGCTAGAAACCCATAGCAGCCACGTAAAACATGCAACAACAATTAGAGGACGTCTAACTTGTTTTTGCAGGGTATGCTATGTGATGTGATATGGCCAAAGGGATGTGATGAATGATATATGTGATGTATGAGATTGATCATGTTCTTGTAATAGGAATCACGACTTGCATGTCGATGAGTATGACAACCGGCAGGAGCCATAGGAGTTGTCTTAATTTATTGTATGACCTGCGTGTCATTGAAAATGCCATGTAATTACTTTACTTTATTGCTAACCATTAGCCATAGTAGTAGAAGTAATAGTTGGCAAGACAACTTCATGAAGACACGATGATGGAGATCATGATAATGGATATCATGGTGTCATGCCGGTGACGAAGGTGATCATGCCGCGCCTCGAAGATGGAGATCAAAGGCGCAAGATGATATTGGCCATATCAGGTCACTTTATGATTTGCATGTGATGTTTGTCATGTTTACATCTTATTTGCTTAGAACGACGGTAGCATAAATAAGATGATCCCTCACTAAAATTTCAAGAAATGTGTTCCCCCTAACTGTGCACCGCTGCGAAGGTTCGTTGTTTCGAAGCACCACGTGATGATCGGGTGTGATAGATTCTAATGTTCGCATACAACGGGTGAAAGCCAAATTTACACATGCGTAACACTAAGGTTGGAGCCTAGCATGTACAGACATGGCCTCGAAACACAAGAGATCGAAAGGTCGAACATGAGTCATATAGTAGATATGATCAACATGGAGATGTTCACCGTTGATGACTAGTCCGTCTCACGTGATGATCGGACACGGCCTAGTCGATTCGGATCATGTATCACTTAGATGACTAGAGGGATGTCTATCTGAGTGGGAGTTCATTAAATAATTTGATTAGATGAACTTAATTATCATGAACTTAGTCTAAAATATCTTTACAATATGTCTTGTAGATCAAATGGCCAACGCTAATGTTGCCCTCAACTTCAACGCGTTCCTAGAGAAAACCAAGCTGAAAGACGATGGTAGCAACTATACGGATTGGGTCTGTAACTTGAGGATTATCCTCATAGCTGCCAAGAAAGCATATGTCCTTGAAGCACCGCTAGGTGAAGCACCCATTTTCCCAGCAACTCAAGACGTTATGAATGCCTGGTAGTCGTGTAGTGATGATTACTCCCTAGTTCAGTGCAGCATGCTTTACATCTTAGAACCGGGGCTCCAAAAGCGTTTTGAGCAGCACGGAGCATATGAGATGTTCCAAGAGCTGAAAATGGTTTTCCAAGCTCATGCCCGGGTCGAGAGATATGAAGTCTCCGACAAGTTCTACAGTTGTAAGATGGAGGAAAACAGTTCTGTCAGCGAGCATATACTCAAAATGTCTGGGTTGCACAACCGCTTGTCTCAGTTGGGAGTTAATCTCCCGGATGACTCGGTCATTGATAGGATCCTCCAGTCACTTCCACCTAGCTACAAGAGCTTTGTGATGAACTACAATATGGAAGGTATGGAGAAGTCCATTCCTGAGTTATATTCAATGCTGAAATCAGCAGAGGTGGAGATCAAAAAGGAACATCAAGTGTTGATGGTGAATAAGACCACTAGTTTCAAGAAGGGCAAGGGTAAGAAGAACTTCAAGAAGGACGACAAGGGAGTTGCCGCGCCTGGTAAATTAGTTGCCGGGAAGAAGCCAAAGAATGGGCCCAAGCCCGAGATTCAGTGCTTTTATTGCAAGGGAAATGGTCACTGGAAGCGGAACCGCTCAAAGTACTTAGCGGATAAGAAGGCAGACAATACCAAAGGTATATATGATATACATGTTATTGATGTGTACCTTACCAGCACTCGTAGTAGCTCCTAGGTATTTGATACCGGTGCGGTTGCTCATATTTTTAACTCAAAACAGGAGCTGCGGAATAAGCGGAGACTGGCGAAGGATGAGGTGACGATTCACATCGGGAATGGTTCCAAGGTCGATGTGATCACCGTCGGCACGCTACCTCTACATTTACCTACGGGATTAGTTTTAAACCTCAATAATTGTTATTTAGGGCCAGCTTTGAGCATGAACATTGTATCTGGATCTCGTTTAATGCGAGATGGCTACTCATTTAAATCTAAGAATAATGGTTGTTCTATTTATATGAGAGATATGTTTTATGGTCATGCCCCGCTGGTCAATGGTTTATTATTATTGAATCTCAAACGTGATGTTACACATATTCATAGTGTGAATGCCAAAACATGTAAGGTTGATAATGATAGTGCCACCTACTTGTGGCACTGTGGCCTTGGTCACATTGGTGTCAAACGCATGAAGGAACTCCATGCAGATGGACTTTTGGAGTCTCTTGATTATGAATCATTTGACATGTGCGAACCATGCCTCATGGGCAAAATGACCAAGACTCCGTTCTCCGGAACAATGGAACGAGCAACCAACTTATTGGAAATCATACATACTGATGTGTGCAGTCCAATAAGCGTTGAGACTCGTGGTGGTTATCGTTATGTTCTCACCCTTAGTGATGACTTAAGTAGATATGGGTATGTCTACTTAATGAAACACAAGTCTGAGACCTTTGAAAAGTTCAAGGAATTTCAGAGTGAGGTTGAGAATCAACATGACAGGAAAATAAAGTTCTTACGATTAGATCATGGAGGGGAATATTTGAGTCACGAATTTGGCACGCACTTAAGGAAATGTGGAATTGTTTCACAACTCACGCCGCCTGGAACACCTTAGCGTAATGATGTGTCCGAACATCATAATCGCACTCTATTGGATATGGTGCGATCTATGATGTCTCTTATCGATCTACCGGTATCATTTTGGGGTTATGCTTTAGAGACTGCCATGTTCACTTTAAATAGGGCTCCGTCGAAATCCGTTGAGACGACACCGTATGAATTATGGTTTGGGAAGAAACCTAAGCTGTCGTTTCTGAAAGTTTGGGGATGTGATGCTTATGTCAAGAAACTTCAACATGAAAAGCTCGAATCCAAGTCGGAAAAATGCGTCTTCATAGGATACCCTAAGGAAACTATCGTGTATACCTTCTACCTCAGATCCGAAGGCAAGATATTTGTTGCCAAGAATGGATCCTTTCTAGAGAAAGAGTTTCTCTCGAAAGAAGTAAGTGGGAAGAAAGTAGAACTTGATGAGGTACTGCCTCTTGAACCGGAAAGTAGCACAGCTCAGGAAGATGTTTCTGTGGTGCTTGCACCGACTAGAGAGGAAGTTAATGATGATGATCACGAAACTTCGGATCAAGTTGCTACTGAACTTCGTAGGTCCACAAGGACATGTTCTGCACCAGAGTGGTACGGCACCCTGTCCTGGAAATCATGTTGTTAGACAATGGTGAACCTTCGAACTATGAAGACGCGATGGCGGGCCCGGCTTCCATCAAATGGCTTGAAGCCATGAAATCCGAGATAGGATCCATGTATGAAAATGAAGTATGGACTTTGACAGACTTGCCCAATGATCGGCAAGCCATAGAGAATAAATGGATCTTTAAGAAGAAGATGACGTGGATGGTAATGTGACCATCTATAAGGCCCGGCTTGTCGCTAAGGGTTATGAAAAAATTCAAGGGGTTGACTACGATGAGACCTTCTCACCCGTAGTGAAGCTGAAGTCCGTCTGAATCATGCTAGCAATTGTCGCATTCTATGATTATGAGTTATGGCAAATGGACGTCAAGACAGCATTCCTTAATGGTTTCCTTAAGGAAGAATTGTATATGATGCAACCAGAACGTTTTGTCGATCCTAAGAATGCTGACAAGGAATGCAAGCTCCAACGCTCAATCTATGGGCTGGTGCAAGCATCTCGGAGTTGGAACATTTGCTTTGATGAGATGATCAAAGCGTTTGGGTTTACACAGACTTATGGAGAAGCCTGCGTTTACAAGAAAGTGAGTGGGAGCTCTGTAGCATTTGCCATATTATATGTGGATGACACACTATTGATGGGAAATGATATAGAATTTTTGGAAAGCATAAAGGCCTACTTGAATAAGTGTTTTTCAATGAAGGACCTTGGAGAAGCTGCTTACATATTAGGCATTAAGATCTATAGAGATAGATCGAGACACCTCATTGGTCTTCCACAAAGCTCATACCTTAACAAGATATTGAAGAAGTTCAATATGGATCAGTCCAAGAAGGGGTTCTAGCCTGTATTGCAAGGTGTGAGATTGAGCACGGCTCAATTCTCGACCTCGGCAGAAGATAGAGAAAAGATGAGTGTCACCCCCTATGCCTCAGCCATAGGGTCTATTATGTATGCCATGCTGTGTACCAGACCTGATGTGGACCTTCCCGTAAGTTTGGTAGGAAGGTACCAAAGTAATCCCGGCATGGAACACTGGACAGCGGTCAAGAATATCCTAAAGTACCTAAAAAGAACTAAGGATATGTTTCTCGTTTATGGAGGTGACGAAGAGCTCGTCGTAAAGAGTTACGTCGATGCTAGCTTCGACACAGATCTGGATGACTCCATGTCACAAACCGGATAAGTGTACATTTTGAATGGTGGGGCAGTCAGCTGATGCAGTTGCAAGCAAAGCGTCGTGGCAGGATCTACATGTGAAGCGGAGTACATAGCAGCCTCGGAGGCAGCACAGGAAGTAGTCTTGATGAAGGAGTTCTTCACCGACCTAGGAGTTATTCCCAATGCGTCGGGCCCAATGACACTCTTCTGTGACAACACTGGAGCTATTGCCCTTGCCAAGGAGCCCAGGTTTCACAAGAAGACCAGGCATATCAAGCGTCGCCTCAACTCCATTCGTGAATATATTCAAGATGGAGACATAGATATTTGTAAAGTGCATACGGATCTGAATTTCGTAGATCCATTGACTAAACCTCTTCCACGAGGAAAACATGATCAACACTAGAACTCTATGGGTGTTCGATTCATCACAATGTAACTAGATTATGTCTCTAGTGCAAGTGGGAGACTTTTGGAAATATGCCCTAGAGGCACTAATAAATTGATTATTATTATATTTCCATGTTCATGATAATTGTCTATTGTTCATGCTATAATTGTATTAACCGGAAACCGTAATACTTGTGTGAATACATAGATCGTAATATGTCCCCAGTAAGCCTCTAGTTGACTAGCTCGTTGATCAATACATGGTCATGGTTTCCCGACCATGGACATTGGATGTCGTTGATAACAGGATCACATCATTAGGAGAATGATGACAAGACCCAATCTTAAGCATAGCACAAGATCGTGTAGTTCGTTTGCTAAAGCTTTTCCAATGTCAAGTATCATTTCCTTAGGCCATGAGATTGTGCAACTCCCGGATATCATAGGAATGCTTTGGGTGTACCAAACGTCACAACGTAACTGGATGGCTATAAAGGTGCACTACAAATATCTCCGAAAGTGTCTATTGAGTTAGCACGAATCGAGACTGGGATTTGTCACTCCGTATGACGGAGAGGTATCTCTGGGCCCACTCGGTGATGCATCATCATGATGAGATCAATGTGAATAAGGAGTTGGTCACGGGATCATGCATTACGGAACGAGTAAAGAGACTTGCTGGTAACGAGATTGAACGAGGTATGGGGATACCGGCGATCGAATCTCGGGCAAGTAACATACCGATAGGCAAAGGGAATTGCATACGGGATGGATTGAATCCCCGACATCGTGGTTCATCTGATAAGATCATCGAGGAACATGTGGGAGCCAACATGGGTATCCAAATCCCGCTGTTGGTTATTGACCGGAGAGATGTCTCGGTCATGTCTACATGTCTCCCGAACCCGTAGGTACACACTTAAGGTTCGATGACGCTAGGGTTATAGGGAAAGCATGTACGTGGTTACCAAATGTTGTTCGGAGTCTTGGATGAGATCTCGGATGTCACGAGGAGTTCCGGAATGGTCCAGAGGTAAAGAATGATATATAGGAAGTGAGGATTTGGACACCGGAAGTGTTCCGGGCATCACCGGTAATGTACCGGGACCACCGGAAGGGTTTCGGGGTCTACAGAGAGGGGTCACCACCCCGAAGGCTTGCATGGGCCAATAGTGGGAAGGGACCAGCCCATGAGTGGGCTGGTGCACCTCCCACCAAGGCCCAAGGCGCAGCAAGAGGGGAGAGGGGGAAACCCTAGGCGTAGATGGGCCTACAACCCACCCTAGGGCGCGCCCCCCTCTCTCTCCCCCTTGGCCGTCCCCTCCATCCCATCTAGGGCTGCCACCCACCCTAGGGTGGGAACCCTAGAGGGGGCGCAGCCCCCTCCCCTCCTCCTATATATAGTGGGGGTTTTGGGGCTGCCATACACGAAAGTCTCTCTCTCTCTCTCTCTCTCTCTCTCTCTCTCTCTCTCTCTCTCTCTCTCTCTCTCTCGGCGCAGCCATACCTCTCCACTCCTCGTCTTTCGTAGTGCTTGGTGAAGCCCTGCTGGAGAACCACGCTGCTCCACCACCACCATGCCGTCGTGCTGCTGCTAGAGTTGTCTTCCCCAACCTCTCCCTCCTCCTTGCTGGATCAATGCGCGGGAGATATCACCGGGCTGCACGTGTGTTGAACACGAAGGCACTGTTGTTCGGCACTTAGATCGGAATCGACCGCGATTTGAATCGCTGCGTGTACGACTCCACCAACCGCATTCTTGTAACGCTTCCGCTTAGCGATCTTCAAGGTTATGAACATGCACTCCCTCTCTCTCGTTGCTGGTATCTCCTAGATTGATCTTGGTGACACGTGGGAAATTTTTGAATTATTGCTACGTTACCCAACAGAAGGGACCTTTGGCTTCGAGCCAGTCATACTGGCAGGGAAGATAATGCTTGGTCTTTCCTGCCTTGGGGCTTCGGGTTCAGCTTCAGGAGGCTTCTTCTTCTTGGCAGCTAGCTTGGGGTCGATTCTTGGACGCCCAAGTGCCTTTCTCTGCACAGCCTCATTGTGAGTCTGAACACATTTCTCAGCATAATATTTCATGCGCTCACGAGAGCCTTTGGCTTCCTCATGTTTCTTCTTAAACTGCGCCTTGAGGTCAATCATCATCTGCTTGAAGTTTTGAACATCAACAACACTGAGCTTTGCCATATGCTTCTTGGACTGGGCCTTCTCATAGTCAATCTTGTTCTTCAGCTCAACAATTTTCTGAGCTATAGCAAGCTCCTTGGCAATGCTGCCTTGAAATGTGACACTGATGTCAATGGGTAGCTGCAGATCGTCGATGGTAAGAGTAGGATCTTTAAACCATTCGTCAATGAAATTGTTGAGGATGTCTGCATCAAAGAGAGGCAAGTCCTTGAAGATTTCAGCCTATTTCAGCTCTTGATAAGCATCTTCAGAGCATCATCAGCAAGATCTTCATCGCTTGACAAATCAATAACATTCTCTTCATTGCACAGAATGCTAGCTGGGGTGAGGTCATGCCCAGATATCTTCTTGGGCTTCTTAGACTTCTTGGAGATGCAGGATTGATCCTCAGACTGCATACTGGATTCAGGAGGTGCAGATTTCAATGGTTCACCCTTGAAGCTTTTGGAGCTGCAGAAGATTTTGAAGCCTTTGACTTCTTCGTTGGCTTCAGAGACTCAGGAACTTCAACATGTTCCTCTTCACCAGCAGCCTCTGTGACAGTGGCCTTTTGGGCAGCAATGTGAGAGAGAAGCCCATCAAAGCTGTTGAAGGGGCCAATGACATTCTGACTGGCTTCACAACTACCATCCGACCTTGGAGCTGCTGGACCAGGATTGAAGTCAATTCCCAGTTCCTTCTTGTTCTGCACAACGGAAGCTCTTGCAAACTGAACATTTTGCTCAAACAAATCATTGTCACGACACCATCGGAGACTAGAAGCATCGGCATTCTCAGGCTGTGGTCCTCGGACCATGCATGGATAGAAGCCATGTGCAATATCTTCAGCCTTTGTTCTGGCGTGTAGCTTCTTGTACACAATATCAGCCCATGGTGGCCTCACTGCATTCTTCTTCGCATACTCATTTGTGACGAAGTTGTACAGAAACCATTGCTCTGCCCAATATATGTGAATCCATTGGACTCGAGTCTTGCGTTCTCCATATGTTTCCTCTGGGCCATACTTGTATTTCTCATAAATATCTGGTGGTAGGTCCATAGCAGTGTTGTCCCAGCGCTTCCTACCACCCTTCTTTGCAGATTTGCCACCAGCCATTGGATTCTGACTGAAAGGCTTCATGACAGTATTTGGCTTCAATCTGCTTGTCAGACAAGAGCTGGCTTCACGTGATTCAGTGTGATGCTGTAAGAATTCTGCAAATGAATGCAGACTATGAGAACCAAGGGATTCTCCCACAGACATATACCTGTGACAGCATTAGAGATGCGAGGGAAGGGGAAGAGGTCATATGCATTCTCAGAAGATTTTGAAGATAAATCAGTTTGAAGACATTGACCTCATAGTGCGAAGACATTCACTTATCGATGTGAGTTGGTTCCAGATTTGTAAAAATCCGCGAATAGGTACAAGTGAGGAATCTAACTAGCTTTAATGCATAAGTGAACATACTTGCAAGTTATGAGATGCAGAAACAGAGGATATCGATTTGGAAGTGTATAAACCACTTTTGGAAGATGTGGACAGATTCAACGGATCAAATCAGCGGTAAAAAGCGAGTTTTATTTACCTCACAATGAATTGCTAGACGAGGCGGAACGAGGCCGAGTAGTCCAATCTCGCGCGCCCTAAATTGGCGGCGGAAGACACCTATGGTGGCGGTGGAGAAATCGAAGTCAGCGGCCGGCGTGAAGACGGTGTAGGAGAGGTTGCGGCAGCGAAGTGCTTTATCCCCGATGTCAACTGAGGCTAGCGGTGGCACTAGGGTTTGAGCGAGATGGCGAGGTGGGAGAAGAGATAATGACCGCGTGGTGGTGGAGTATTTATAAGGAGAAGGGGTGGTGCAGCGCAATTACGTAGGTGCCCCTGGCAGTTCACATCTGGTGGACACGTCGCAGGCATGCAACTTATCGAGGGTTGAGCCATCATCCCACACGCGCCTGGTTTGTCGGCTGGTCATTCCGGCTTCTTCGTTATTCAGGGAAAAGAGATAAGAGCATTAAAAACGTTTTTGAATGTGTGTCTCTGTATCTTCAGCTGACAAGGACAGAGTGAAGACATTCGACACGTGTCAACAGAATGCATATGAAGAGACAGAGATAATTTGAGGGATAAGCACAGAAGGGGTTAGGGCCCGATCACATTCACTTAGTTCAGAAGATAGCAAATTCAAGACATAGCTATAAGTGAATGTTGTAGAGGACTAAACAGACACACGCACACACACACACACACACACACACACACACACACACACACACACACACACACACACACACACATATATATATATATATATATATATCAGAGAAGATCAAGACAACATTGTGAAGATAAACCTTGATGACAAACCAATGTTGAAGACAAACCAAATATGAAGATAATGCAATCATGACACCAAATGAAAATCCTCAAGAAAGTGTGGTGGTGGCGTTACCCGCCGTATAGGAAATATTAGACTCAGACACGGCGCACAATTATCATGGCGCTCCGAAGTAAAATTCCACATTAATGTATTCACACTTAGAGGTTAAGTCTTCATGAATTGAAGATATACGTTACTTTGTGTGTTGCGCACCTAAGTCATCAATATGCATAAGCGTTAGGATGTGTGTCCATTCAAAGTACATTCATGCACTCTAAGATATTTAGCTCACACCGCATCTTGCAAAACCTTTTCTCATTCAAGGGCTTCGTGAAGATATCTGCCAATTGCTCTCAGTGTTGACGTGAATGATATCAATGTCTTCCTTCATGACATGATCTCTGAGAAAGTGATGACGGATCTGAATGTGCTTTTGTCTTCGAGTGCTGAACTAGATTGTTGGCAATCTTGATGGCGCTTTCATTGTCGCAGTAAAGTGGCACATGCTTCATGTTGATGCCATAATCCTTGAGAGTTTGCTTCATCTAGAGAAGCTGAGTGCAGCAGGATCCAACAGCAATGTATTCAGATTCAGCACTGGAGAGTGATACATAGTTCTGCTTCTTTCAAGACCAACAGACAAGAGATCGTCCAAGAAAGTCACATGTGCCTGATGTGGACTTGCGATCAACCTTGTCACCAGCATAATCAGCACCCGAGAATCCAACTAGATCAAATTATGAGCCCTTTGGATACCATAATCCTAGCGTTGGGGTGTGAGCCAAATATCAAAGAATTCACTTCACAGGGAGGTGATGCGATTCCTTTTGTGCCGCTTGGAATCGGGCACACATGCAAACACTAAGCATTATATCTGGCCTAGATGCACATAAGTACAATAAAGAACCAATCATGGAGAGGTATACCATTTGATCGAACTCTTTACCATTCTCATCGGGGCCCAATTGACCTTTGGTTGGCATTGGCGTCATGTACCCTTTCTAGTCTTGCATTCCAAACCTCTTCAGACAATCATTGAGTTATTTCTCTTGAGATATGAAGATGGCATTTCTCTACTGACGGGTTTGAAGACCAAGAATGAATTTCAGCTCTCCCATCATGGACATTTGATATTGCTCTTGCATCATATGCCCAAACTCGTCACTGTATCTCTTGTTTGTACATTCGAAGATAATGTCATCCACATAAATTTGGCATACAAACAGTTCTCCATCGTATGTCTTCGTGAAGAGAGTGGGATCTAGTGAACCAGCTTTGAAGCCTTTGCTCTTCAGGAAGTCTTTGAGTGTGTCATACCAAGCGTGAGGTGCTTGTTTGAGGCCATACAATGACTTATTGAGTTTGTACAACATATCAGGATGCTTTGGATTTTCAAAACCAGGAGGTTGAGCAACATACACTTCTTCTTGAATTTTGCCGTTGAGGAAGGCACTCTTCACATCCATTTGGTACAGAAGAATGTTGGTGTGGTTAGCATAGGCTAGAAGTATACGAATGGCTTCAAGCCTAGCCATAGGAGCAAAGGTTTCATGGAAGTCAATTCCTTCCACTTGTGTGTAATCTTGGGCAACGAGATGGGCCTTGTTTCTGACAAATTGACCATGCTCATCTTGCTTGTTGCGATAGATCCATTTGGTGCCAATAATATTGTGCTTGCGAGGATTTGGACGCTTAACTAGCTCCCAGACATTATTCAGCTCAAACTATGGAAGCTCTTCTTGCATAGCTTGAATCCATTCAGGCTCCATGAAGGCTTCATCAACTTTCTTGGGTTCAAATATAGACAAAAAAGCAAAGTTCCCACAGAAGTTTGCTAGTTGTGTTGCTCTTGAACGTGTGAGTGGACCAGGTGCATTGATGTTATCAATAATCTTCTCAATTTGGACTTCATTTGCAACCCGAGGATGTGCTAGACAAAGACTATGCTCTTGCTGATTGTCATCTTCAGCTTCAGCACTGTCTTTAGACTGAGCATTGTCTTCTTGTTGATTATGTGATGATATGATGAGTTCTTCTTTAGCATGTTATACGGTGGGTATGATTTCTCCAGTACCCATATGCTTGATAGATTCACTTGGAGAGGCTTCATCTAGCACATTTGGCAGGTGCTCTCTTTGCGAGTTGTTAGTCTCACCGAACCGCACATCGACAGTTTCAACCACTTTATAGTGAAAGAGGTTGAAGACTCTGTAGGTGTGCGAGTCCGTTCCGTAACCAAGCATAAAACCTTCTTGTGCTTTCGGTGCAAATTTTGAAGTGTGATGAGGATCCTTGATCCAGCACCTAGCACCAAAGACTTTGAAATAACTGACGTTTGGCTTCTTACCAGTCAGGAGTTCATAGGATGTCTTCTTGAAGAATTTATGAAGATAAACTCTATTGATGATGTGGCAAGCAGTATCAATGGCTTCAGGCCAGAACTTTCTTGGAGTCTTTTATTCATCAAGCATCGTACGTGCCATCTCAATGAGGGCTCTGTTCTTGCGCTCAACGATGTCATTCTGTTGAGGTGTGTATGGAGCAGAGAACTCATGTGTGATGCCCAATGTATCAAGATAAGTGTCGAGGCCTGTATTCTTGAATTCTGTGCCATTGTCACTCCTAATGTGCTTGATATTGATGCCATAATTGGTCATGGCACGATTTGCGAAGCGTCTGAAGACATCCTGCACTTCAGTCATATAGAGAATTATGTGCACGCAAGTGTATCTTGAATAATAATCAACAATAACGAAGCCATAGAGATGTGCAGTGGTAGTAAGGGTAGAGTAGTGAGTAGGGCCAAATAAGTCCATGTGTAGCAGCTTGAAGGGATGTGATGTAGTCATGATTGTCTTCGAGGGATGCTTGGCCCTAGTCATCTTCCTGGCTCCACAAGCATCACATAGATGATCCTTCTTGAACTTGACGCCCTCGATGCCAATGATATGCTTCCTCTTCACGAGAGTGTGCAAGTTCCTCACGCCCGCATGTCCTAGCCTTCGATGCCAAAGCCAACACTCTGAAGCTTTTGCTAGTAGACATACGGCAAGCTATGGTCCTGCGGAGAAATCTACCATATACAGATCACCTCTTCGATAACCCTTGAAGACTAGAGATTTGTCAGTTTCCATCAGCACAAGGCAATGATATTTTCCAAATATCACAATCATGTTAAGATCGCAAAGCATTGAGACGGACATTAAGTTGTAACCAAGGGATTCAACAAGCATCACTTTATTCATGTGTTGATCCTTTGAGACAGCAACTCTACCTAGGCCCAATACGTTGCTTTTACCAGTGTCAGCGAATATGATGTGACTTTTAGTAGATGGACTTAGGGTTTAATCCATGTGAAGACTTCGATCACCAGTCATGTGGTTAGTGCATCCACTATCCATTACCCACTCAGTAGCTTTCGGAGTCGTACCCTACAGTGTAGTTAGTGGGATAGGCTTCACCAAGAGTATTGTGAAGCACAAACATATAGCGAACAAGCATGCTATCAAAGTTAAGATTCTTGCTTGGTAGGATAGGATGCTTGTCAAGAAACCCTGGGACGAAATACATGGTCAGACCATTTTGGCACTTTATCTTGCGTCCCACAAGATGTTTTAGGTCCCCAGGATTGGCTTCAGAACTCTTTGATTTTCGGCTGGAGACCTTTCCCTGCAAGAGAAAGTTAATTCTTCTTAACCACCCACATCTTCAGGGGTAAGTAATGAGTCTAAGTGCAGCATCTAAGAACTTTGGCTTTGGAGCCCTAGCAAATAGTCTTGCAAGAGGTGAATAATACTCATAAGAATATGCAGAAAAGTTCTTTGATTTGTGAACATAGCGGTTAGAAGAAACACACTTATATTCATGAGTCTGATAATGGTTTCCCTGCAAAACATTGGCGTTAAGGTGACCTTGTGAGGTCCTCTGTCTGTATGAAGCCTTTGGTCTGGGGTTTGTCTTCTTCCCAGGTGGTGTCATGATGACATTCACGGGAAGCTTCTCAAGACAACGTTTGGGCACCCAGATCTTCTTCAAAGGTGGCCCATTCCTGTAGTTAGTACCAATGAACCTGGCAAACACTTCACCATTCTGATTCTTAAACAACTTATAATTGGCGTCAGAGGATTCATCAATGATAATGGGGTTAGCACAGGTGAAACCAGATAAGGTGGAGGGGTCCACTGAAGGGCCCGTGCAGCAACCCACGTGGTTTTGGGGTACTGCTCAGGCTTCCAGTAAGAACCGTCCACATTTATTTTCCTCTCGAACCCAACACCCTCTTTCCTAGGGTTTCAGTTTAGAATCTGTTTCTGGACATCACATAGTGTCTGATGCCCATTGAGGCTTTTGTACATGCATGTTTCAAGTAATGTCTTATACCTAGCATTCTCCTCAGCAATAGTTGTGGTATCCTCAATAGAGGGGTTAGTTACCACATTAGTAGTTGAAGATATTGCAACATCAGCAGCAGTAGAAAATTCAGCCACGCAGACAACATTATCACACTCAAGACATTTTGAACATGGTGGTACAAAATCTTCCTGAGTGGAACTGATCTATTGAGCGCGTAGTGAATCATTTTCCTTTTGAAGGTCTTCATGAGACGCTCTCAGATTTTCTAGATCTTGCTTCCTTTGAAGATAATTGTAGGAAAGCTTCTCATGAGTAGCTGAAAGAGTTTCATGACTACTTTCAAGTTCCTCGTACTTAACATGAAGAATTTTAATGTCTTCGATTAAGGACTGAGTTCGATTCATTTCCTCATCCAACAGGTCACCCTTTTGTCTATTGATACGTCTCCAACGTATCTATAATTTTTGATTGCTCCATGCTATATTATCTACTGTTTTGGACAATATTGGGCTTTATTATCCACTTTTATATTATTTTTGGGACTAACCTATTAACCGAGGCCCATCCTAGAATTGCTATTTTTTTTGCCAATTTTAGAGTTTCGCAGAAAAGGAATATCAAACGGAGTCCAAACGGAATGAAACCTTCGGGAACGTGATTTTTAGGAAGATTATGATCTGGGAGACTTGGACCCTACATCAAGAAAGAAAGGAGGAAGCCACGAGGTAGGGGGGCGCGCCCACCCCAACAGGGCGCGCCCTCCACCCTCGTGGGCCCCCTGTTGCTCGACCGATGTACTCCTTCCTCCTATATATACCTACGTACCCCAAAACGGTCAGATGCGAAGCCAAAAACGTAATTCCACCGCCGCAACCTTCTGTACCCACGAGATCCCATCTTGGGGCCTGTTCCGGAGCTCCGTCGGAGGGGGCATCCATCACGGAGGGCTTCTACATCATCACCATAGCCTCTCCGATGAAGTGTGAGTAGTTTACCTCAGACCTTCGGGTCCATAGTTAGTAGCTAGATGGCTTCTTCTCTCTTTTTGGATCTCAATACAATGTTCTCCCCCTCTCTTGTAGAGATCTATTCGATGTAATCTTCTTTTTGCGGTGTGTTTGTTGAGACCGATGAATTGTGGGTTTATGATCAATATTATCTATGAACAATATTTGATTCTTCTCTGAATTCTTTTATGTATAATTAGTTATCTTTGCAAGTCTCTTCGAATTATCAGTTTGGTTTGGCCTACCAGATTGGTTTTTCTTGCAATGGGAGAAGTGCTTAGCTTTGGGTTCAATCTTGTGGTGTCCTTTCCCAGTGATAGTAGGGGCAGCAAGGCACGTATTGTATTGTTGCCATCGAGGATAACAAGATGAGGTATTTATCATATTGCATGAATTTATCCCTCTACATCATGTCATCTTGCTTAAGGCGTTAATCTGTTTTCTTGAACTTAATACTCTAGATGCATGCTGGATAGCGGTCGATGAGTGGAGTAATAGTAGTAGATGCAGGCAGGAGTCGGTCTACTTGTCTCGGACGTGATGCCTATATACATGATCATACCTATATATTCTCATAACTACGCTCAATTATGTCAATTGCTCAACAGTAATTCGTTCACCCACCGTAAAATACTTATGCTCTTGAGAGAAGCCACTAGTGAAACCTATGGCCCCCGGGTCTATCTTCATCATATTAATCTTCCAACACTTAGTTATTTCCTTTGCTTTTCTACTTTGCTTTTATTTTAGTTTGCATATTTATCACAAAAATACCAAAAATATAATCCTATCATATCTATCAGATCTCACTCTCGTAAGTGACCGTGAAGGGATTGACAACCCCTTATCGCGTTGGTTGCGAGGAGTTATTTGTTTTGTGTAGGTACGAGGGACTCGCGTGTAGCCTCCTACTGGATTGATGCCTTGGTTCTCAAAAACTGAGGGAAATACTTACGCTACTGTGCTGCATCATCCTTTCCTCTTCAACGAAATCCAACGCAATGCTCAAGAGGTAGCAAGAAGAATTTCTGGCGCCGTTGCCGGGGAGTCTACGCAAAAGTCAACATACCATGTACCCATCACAATCGTTTATCTCCCGCATTACATTATTTGCCATTTGCCTCTCGTTTTCCTCCCCCCCCCCCACTTCACTCATGTCGTTTTAATTCGCCCTCTCTTTTCCGTTCGCCTTCTTCTTTTTTCCCCTCGCTCTCTCTGTCGTTATGTCTGAATTTGGGGAAATTATTGCCGATATGGACAATAATAATATCATAGAAAATTGCGATGCTCCTGCTGAAGAACCCCCTACCTTGCATACAAAAAGATTTAGAATTGGTAGTGGTAATATTATTGGTGTCGGTGTACTAGAGTAGGGGTACCCTAGTATCCCGAACTCGTGCACGGACAGTTGCAGCGCCCCGCGGCAAGGCTTGCCTGGTGACCGTCAAGGTCCTCTGTGGTTCCTTTGGAGCCATTCAAGAACAAAGTATTTAAGCCAAGGAGACAAGGCCCCGGCAAGAGGAGCTTGCCGGGAAGGCCACTCAAGGCACACAGAAGACAAGACCCCGGCAAGAGGAGCTTGCCGGGAAGGCTCGGTGAGCGACAAGCTTCCGGGCGCGACAAGGATTCAGCAGCGGCAAAGGCGCTTTGCGGCAGGCAACCACTCTTCATGTCCGCTCCAGCTCATCCACCAGCGTGTCGCCATGGGACCATTCGGTAGCTGCGTGTCAAGAGGCTGTCTTGACCAGCGGAGAGCAGCGGTAAGCGGCGCTGACAAGAGTGCCATCGTGGCAAGCGGTGGCGCTCCTGACGGTCCCTGTTGCACTGTTTGGGCGACATGGACGGGCATTTAATGCTTTTGTCCCTTGCCGTCAGAGTTAGGTAGAATACACTGTACAGGTAGCTGTACCAACCACTAGTCCTTTTACGTTTTTGCCCTTGTCTACGTTGCCACCTGTCGGAGACCCCTTTAGCATATAAAAGGAGGCCCATGCGCAACGTAGAGGGGGTTCGACTCATTCGAAACTAGAGACACTCACGCTATGGTTTGTAGCTCTCTGTGCTCCCTAGCAAGAACACAATACAATCAGACAAGCAGCAGTAGGATTATTATCTCTCAGGAGAGCTCCGAAGCTGGGTAAACTGCTCGTGTGTTTCGCCTCGATCTGCTCTTCGTGCGACCTCCGCCCCCCACCGAACCGAAAGGGGCTCGGTCCGCCGGTCCCATAGGTGTTCGTGGGTTGCGATCAGCTTCCCCGACATCTTTGGCACGCCAGGTAGGGGGCGTCGAGGCTGTGTGAACCTGATCCGGCGTTCACACGAGCAACATCTTCATCATCTTCATCAACATGCCACCGAAGAAGAAGGCTTCGGCGGCAGCGGAGCCGTCCACGTCGATCCCGCCACCACCGGAGCAAACGGGTGGCGGGGTAGACGCCGGCGGAAGAACGGGCGTCGACGAGGGAGCTCATGACGCTGCCAGGTCCAAGGACAAGGCCACGCAGACCTCGGCGTCCGTACACGCACCGCGACCATCTCAGGAGTCGCGGGACCGACAGCGTCATGGTATTCACAATACCATACGTTCGTTGGATCAAGACCGAGCTGGAGGATCGCGAGGCCCTCAAGACCAGCGTGCACGCCAGCATGCTGGCACGAGCGGGGTACGGTCGCCTGGACGGGATGCTGCTCCTTCTAACATAGTTAGAAGTCCGAGCATATCCCGCTCCTCGCACTGTTCGCCATTGCCACCCACCACTCCAGCGGAAGCCTTGGCGAGAGCTCAAGCGCTTCTAGACTACCCTCCAACAGCCGACAAAAGGTCGGCGAATGGAGGCCACCATCGAGTCTCATCGGCTTTGCTAACAGCGGCGCTCGCGGCAACCAACTACATCGCTGCAGCGGCAAGGCGACAAGGCACGAGCGGTGGCGACAAAACCTGTGGGGTGCAACCACCATGCACTCTCCACCGAAGGCCAAGATCACCAACTCGTCGGATCCACCTCGGCGGCGACTCCACGCGTCGCCGGATCCACGAGCTCGCCATGATCAGCGCCAAGTTCTTCAAAACGGCAACAAGAAGGCGCTCGAACTCGCGATCGAGCGCCAAGAGAAGCGCGACGTCGATCCGACCAGCCGCTGGGCCCTCTGTCGATATGCATGCGCCCGAAGAACCAGCGACTTGCCATCGTGGTAGGTTGCCTGTGTTCACTCGTGAAGTTGCGGCAAGTCCGGTGGCCCAGCAAGAAGAATTTCAAGCCGACGTGCGGAGAAGTACGATGGCAGGGCGCATCCGTCGGAGTTCCTCGGCATCTACACCATCGCGGTGCAAGCTGCGGGGGCGAGGCGACAAGATCCTCGCCAACTACTTCCGGCGGTACTCAAGCCCAATGTCGATCTGGCTCATGCACTTGCCGGACGGATCCATATCCTCTTGGGCAGATCTATGCCATCAGTTTGTCGGCGCCTTCACAGGCGGCCACAAGCCTTATGGCCAAGAGAGCGACCTTCATTTGCTCGCCCAGAAGGAAGGAGAGTCCCTGCGCAAGTTCATTCAGAGATTCAGCCGTGTGCACTACAACATCCCGGATGTCCACCCCTGCCGCGGTGATCGGTCGTTTCACGAGCGTGCGGAACCGCAGGATGAGGAGGAGATGGCGATGTGCAAAGTCAAGGATGTCGATGAGCTGTATGCCTGGCGATAAGTGTGCACGTCTTTGAGGAAGGAGGAGACTCGGGAGAGAATGCAGAAGCAGGATCTGATAGTGAAGAGACCGCCTCGGCGAAGAAAAGCCGGCGGCAGAACAACAGAAAGAAGAAGAGCAAAGAGGTGCTAGTTGTCGAGCAGTCCGGCAACGGTGGTGCCGCCAAGAAGGCCAAAGTTGGTGGCTCTGGCAAGGAGGTTGCCGCTAGCACCGACTGCCAGCCTGTGGCGGCCGCCGACAAGCAGGACAGCTCCAACAAACAGTACTGCAAGATCCACCGCACCAAGGGCCATGACCTCCAGAGCTGTAAGAAGGTCGAGCAGCTTTTTGAACAGCAGAAGGCTGAGTACGAGCGGCGCGACAAGGAGAAGGCCCAGGAAGGTGCTGGGGGAGTTAGCAAGAAGCGACCCGGCCGGGGAGGACGCCGCGGCAAGGCCAAGCAGCGGCAAGGAGACAGACGTCCCCGCGGTCGCGACAAGGATGAAGACGATGACGACGATGAAGATATGGAAGACGACGAGACAGATGAGCAGGAGTTTCAAAAAGCCACAGAGGTCCTCTGCGTTGACGGCGGTGCTTCTCTGCATACTTCACACCGCCAACTCAAGCAGTGGATGCGGGAAGTTAATGCAGCAGAACCATCCGTAGAGTCGCGCAAGCCTCGAAATGGTCCAAGACGCCTATCATCTTTGATATTGAGGACCACCCGATCGCATAATCTGCGGTCGGGTGCTTGCCGATGTTGGTCTCACCAACTATCCGCAACCTCAAGGTCACCAAGATGCTAGTTGACGGCGGGGCGGCTTAAACCTGATCTCCTCGCGGTGCTCCGAAGCTTCAGATCCACGACGGCGAGCTCGAAGAGACGGCACATTCCAAGGAATCAATCCGGGAAGAAGCAAGCCGAAGGGGAAGATCACGTTGCCGGTAACATTTGGCAGCGAGCTAAACTTCAGAACTGAGAGAGTCACGTTCGACGTTGCTGATTTTCCATTGCCTTACAATGGGATACTTGGCCGTCCAGCACTCGCCAAGTTCATGGCAGCCTCTCATTATGCATACAACTTGCTCAAGATGCCAGGCCAAATAAGTGTCATTTCTGTCCATGGCGACAAGAAGGATGCTCTTATCTGCGCCGACAAGATCTATCGGGAGGCAGCAGCTGCAACAGATAGCAAATCACTTGCCGCTGAAGCTCCCGGGGGGAAGAAGAAGACCAAGTCCGGCAAGAGCTCTGATGCCCACTCCGGCAAGCGCACCTCCTCGGAGTGTTGCGCTACCGTCGAGGACGCACCATCGAGCTCCACCGGCAAGTGCAAGAAGACGATGGCAGCTCCACCAAAGACCAAGAAGGTGCCCACCAAGGAGGACCGCACTGGTGGTACCTTCACCATCAGTGCCACTCTCGACCCTAAATAGGAAGGCACGCTCGTTGCTTTCCTGCGGACGAACGTCGACGTGTTTGCATGGCAACCGTCTGACATCCCAGTGTTCCTGTGAAAGTAATTGAGCACCACTTAGCTGTCTGTCCTCATGCGCCCCGTCAAGCGTAAAGTCGAAGCGAAGCGGCAAAGGGGCGCCAGAGTTCATTGCGAAGAGATCAAGAAATTGGAAGCAGCAGGCCTTGTCGAGGAGGCGCTCCATCCTACGTGGTTGGCCAATCCTCAGTAGTTGTATCATAAAGCAAATGGTAAATGGAGACTTTGTATCGACTTCATAGATGTTAATAAAGCTTGTCCCAAAGACCCATTTCCCTTGCCGCGCATCGACCAGATTGTTGACTCCACGGCTGGATGTGATTTGCTTTCATTTCTTGATGCATACTCAGGATATCATCAGATCTTCATGGCAGAAGAAGATGAGGAGAAAACCGCATTCATCACCCCATGTGGCACATACTATTTTGTACGGATGCCTTTTGGGTTAAAGAATGCTGGTTCATCGTTTGCAAGAGTAGTCCATGATGCTTTTGAGCCACAAATGCACAGAAATGTAGAAGCTTACATGGATGACATAGTGGTCAAAAGCAAGGACAGGGCAACTCTGGTTCAAGATTTAGATGAGACCTTTGCAAATCTGCGCAAGATCAACCTCAAGCTCAACCCCGAGAAGTGCGTGTTTGGAGTCCCTTCCGCAAGCTTCTCGGGTTCTTCGTCTCTCAGCGGGAATTGAAGCCAATCCCGACAAGATCAAGGCCATTGAGCAGATTGAAGCACCAAAGGCGTCAAGGATGTACAAAGACTTGCGGTTCGTGGCTGCTCTCGGCGAGGTTTATCTCTAGGAGTCTGCTGAACAGCCCCGCCATTTTTCAAGATTTTGAAAAGGCAGGTCAATGAAATGGACTCGAAGCGGAGGCTGCGCTGCAGGACTTGAAGAGGTACCTGTCCTCCACTCCAATACTTGTCGCACCTAGGCCACAAGAGAAGTTGCTGCTATATATAGCGGCAACCAATCAAGTGGTTAGTGCTGCGTTAGTAGCGGAAAGGGAGGCGGATGATGAGCCGGCAACCAAGGCAGATGCATCCAGCGACAAGCAGGGGGCTTCACCGGCGAGCTCTGGTCCCGACAACGATGGATCTGCGCAAGCATGCGAGAAGATACAGAAAAGGATGGTGCAGCGCCTAGTTTACTTCGTCAGTTCCCTTCTAGAGGGGGCTAGGTCAAGGTATTCTGGTGTGCAGAAATTGCTTTTCGGCCTCCTCATGGCCTCGAGAAAGCTGCGCCATTACTTCCAAGCACATGAGATAACAGTTGTCACTCGCTTTCCTCAAGAGAATATTGCAAAATCCGAACAAAGCAGGATTGTCGAGTGGGCTTTGGAATTGTCAAGCTTTGGCCTCAAGTTTGAGAGCACTTCAACTATCCAAAGCGAGCATTGGCGAGTTCATAGCAGAATGGACGCCAACGCAGGATGAAGAAATTCCAGAGACGAGCATCCCCGTCAAGGAAGCGAGCAAAGAATGGCTGATGTACTTTGATGGTGCCTTCTCGCTGCAAGGCGCCGGTGCGGGCATACTTCTTGTCGTGCCCACCGGAGAGCACCTCAAGTACATAGTCCAAATGCACTTTCCCAAGGAACAAGCAACAAACAATACTGCAGAGTATGAAGGTTTGCTTGCCGGTCTCAGAATTGCAATAGACCTTGGGATCAAGAAGCTCATTGTCAGGGGTGACTTGCAGCTTTTCGTCCGCCAAGTGAACAAAGATTCTCAGAGTCCGTTGATGGAAGCCTACGTTGATGAAGTGAGAAAGCTAGAAGAGCACTTTGACGGCCTGCAGATGGAACATGTTCCAAGAGCTCAGAATGATATTGCTGATGGCCTGTCAAAGTGCGCCGCACTCAAGTTACCTGTGGAACCAGGGATTTTTGTGCTCAAGCAGACTCAGCCGACTGTAACGCCATCAACTGGACAGAACAAGAAGAGGAAGTTGATTTCGGTGACTATTTTCCGCAGAACTTCCCTAAGCCGCCACCAAAAGGTCCCAGGATCAACACCAAGAGTCTTTGAGGCGTCTGCTCCAACAAGCCCAGGGTTTGTTTCGTTGAAGCGAGGCGCTCCCGACAAGTTTTGCTTCGGCAAGCTTGCCGGGAACATCAAGCTCGGCCGAGCCGCGAGTTCTTGCCGAGAAGCGGATGTTCCCACAGCATATATGTGCCTTTAGTCCTTGTTGTCGAGCCACAAGCTCCAGCATGGGCACAGCAGATTGTCAATTTCCTTGAGACGGAGAACTTCCGAAGAGCAAGAAGAAGCGGAGAGAGTAGCCCGGCGGTCAAGTATGTACCAGTTTGTGGACAGCACGCTGCATGAAGAAGACTCAACGGAGTGAAATTGAAGTGTATTCACGGGAAGATGGATGAAGCTGTTGGCGAGAGATACGGAGGCATATGTGGTCACCACATTGGCGCAAAACACACTTGGAAAAGCTTTCGGCAAGGTTTCTTCCGCCGACAGCCCTCCGGGATGCAAGCGCACAAGTAACCAAGTGTGAAGCGTGCAGTTCCATTCCAAGCAGATACACCAACCAGCTCAAGCTCTCCGGATGATCCCTTTATCCTGGCCATTTTCAGTGCAGGGGCTCGACATCCTCGGCCCCTTTCCCGAGTTGTCGGGGCTTTGAGTACTTATGCGTTGCAATCGACAAGTTCACAAAGTGGCGGAAGTGGAAGCGATGAGGAAGGTGACAGCACGGTCGGCGATCAAGTTCTTTAATGCGTCCAAGATCTTGGCGCCAAGGTGCGCTTCGCTTCATTGCTCATCCGAGAAGCAACGGTCAAGCGGAGAGGGCAAATGCTGAAGTGCTGCGTGGGCTCAAGACCAGGACTTTCGACAGGCTGCACAAGTGCGGAAGAAAGCTGGATTGAGGAGCCGCGGTGGTTCTTTGGTCGATCGGGCGACGCCAAATCGAGCCATCGGCGGACACCTTCGCTCTAGTCTATGGAGCAGAGGCAGTTCTCCCCACGGAACTTCGTATACGGGTCACCTCGAGTACTCGCTTATGACGAGCTTGAGCAAGAGCAGCTGCGACAAGATGACGCGCTGCTCCTTGAGGAGGACCGTCTTCAGGCCGCTATACGAGCTGCTCGTTACCAGCAAGCTTTGCGTCGCTACCATAGCCGCAAAGTTAGTGCCAGAAGCCTCGAGGAAGGTGACCTTGTTCTTCGGCGCGTTCAGTCCGCCAAGAATTCCAACAAGTTGACGCCAAAGTGGGAAGGCCCTTATCGGATGAAACGAGCCACTAGGCCTGGCGCTGTCCGCCTTGAGACCGAAGATGGCATTCCGGTGAGCAACTCCTGGAACATTGAACATCTTCGTAAGTTTTACCCGTAGGGCGCGGTTGCCGGAACCTGTTCCGGCAACCACCTTTTGTACAAGTCTTGCCGATGTTGCATGTAATCCTTTGTACAAAGCCGGGAGCAGACCCCGTGCGTAAGTAAAGCTCATGTGTTGCGCACAAATTGTCAATTTCATGCTTTCATAATTTTATTGCATGCTTTGCCTAACGCTTTGTGCAGCACCTACTCCCGGTAAGCAATAACGAGCCACAAGGCTCCATAACTTTATTTTCTCTTCTTTCTCTTTCTCAAAGAAAGGAAGGTTCCCTCGCACACAAGTTAACCAGGGGGGAAGGAGAAGATAATGCCATGGACCAAGCGTTGCTCGAGGGAGTTTCACCTTATCGGGAAGCAAACGACAGAAAAGCTAAGTTTCCAAAATTTTGAGCAATTAGTTTTTAAATCTTTAAGTTATCTTCCTCGAACGATAGTACTTTGTATGGAAAACCTGTGCGCGGAGAACCAACTCGTAGCTGGTCGCGCCCTTTCTTTGTTTCAAGTCCGCTCAACAACATAAGTGAGCTGCAACTAGTTGCGACAAGGTTGCTTGTCGGAGGCGGCACCGCCAGCAGGCTGCTGACGTTCCGCACTCGGCCTTCATGACAAAGGTGCCAGCGCCGACAAGTTCCCTAAAAGCGAGGGCACAAACATACAAAGGAAAGAATCAAGTAAAGGAAATAACATTGCAATCATTGCCTAAGATAGAGTTATATTACAAAATAGCTTGTCGCAGATCTAATAAATTGTTCTCCTAAACATGATCAGCAGCGACAAGGGAAAGATAAAATTGGCGGCCTAATCTACGCGGTCGCCATCAACCCGTTTGATCTTGCCCACCTTGTCCACAATGGGTGCGACAAGGGCTTTGAGCGCCTCCACATCGGCATCTGGCGGCAAGGATCTGAGGACGCCGTTGAGGTTGAGGCCTGGATTGCGGAAGGCCACCTTCATCAACACCTTCTGGAGAGCTCCCGCGCAGATCTGGCGCGATTCCTCGGCCAGCTGCTTCGGGATCTCTTCCCGGAGTCACTGGAGAGCCGTCACCACTCCCTTGAGGAACAGGCTGAGCTTGGCGCTGGGTTGGAGGCGCTCGTCGGAGGACTACCCGAGATCCACCATCCCCAGCTCCGTCAGCTCCTTGTCGATGGTGGTGGCGATATTCACAAGACCTTCAGTCCAGTGCTCCACATTCTCCCTGAAGGTGCTCTGGGCGGCAGTAGCACTCGCCAGCAGCTCCTCGTTGGCCTTGATCTTCTCCAACAGGCCCACCTGCCGCTCCTTGGCACCGTCCAGCGTCTGCATCAGGGTGGTCAGCTTCAGCTCAAGATCTGCTTTGGAGTCCTTGGCGGCGTTGAGCTCCTTGCTCCTCTCGGCGAGACGGCCCTGCAGCTCGCCAAGAGTGTAGGCGTCCTTCTCACGCTCGTGCTTGAGTGCAGCAAGCTCCTCGCCGCTCTTCGGGAGACTGTCCTCCAGCTGCGTCACCTTTGTCTCCAACTCTTTCTTGGCGGCCTCGGCAGCTGCGGCGGCATCCTTTGCTTCCTTAAGAGCCCCGCCAAGTGACTCCTCGCGCGCGGCAAGCTCCTCCTCGTGGCTGTCAAGGTTGATCTTCCGCTGCGCCAGCTCGCCCTCCTGCGCGGATAGCTTCTCAGCAGCGAGCCTCTGCTGCTCTTCAACCTCTGCCTTCTCGAGGATGAAGGCTGCAGCGCCTCAACAATTTGCTCCGCTCCTCGCCAAGGACGGAGAGCTTCTGATTGATTCCCGGAGCTCCTCCGCGCTTCTCTATGTCTGCTCCCGCCTTCGCGACAAGCGCTTCCCGGGATTCCAGTTTGGCTTGCCGGGCGCGGTAGAGCGACAACAACTTCTTCAGCAGCTGCTCCTCCTCAGACTCGCCGCTGCTGCTGCTTGGCGCGTCCACCAGCGTCAGCCCAGCGGAGGCGAGCAGCTCTCCGTCGAAGGTCTCTCCTTCGACCGGCACCCTGGAGCTCGACGCCCAGGGGAGCTTGATGAAGATGCCATCGCCGGCCTTCAGATAGGCGCCGGACTGGGGCTCTTCGGAGCCTGACGCTGCACCAGTGGCGGAGGGACCAGCGGTCGGCATAGCGCCTGGCGCTCCTGCGGCCTCAGGGTCGTCAGTACAATCGCCAGACCCCTCGCCAGCCTTTGCAGCGGCAGCCTTGGCGGCCTCTTCGCCGGTGGACCCATCGGCGCCAGCCTCTTCCTCCATAGTGGCGACGTCGTCAGTGTTGCCGCGCGCGTCCTCCTCGCCGGTGACCTCAGTCTCCATCGGCTCTGCGGCGGATGGATCTGAGGACCAGAGAAAGAAAGAACAGTCAAGCAATGTTCGAAAAAGAAAAACAGAAGAAAAAGAACCCAAGGGAAATTTTCACGCAAGGGATTACCTGCAATGGGATCTGCAGCCATGGTCTCGACCACCGGAGGATCACTTGTGCTGTCCCTCGCCGGAGAAGTCTCCCTTGCCGGAGAACGCTCCCTTGCCGGGGAATTCTCCCTTGGCGGTAAGTCGAAGCAGATGGAATTTGGGGGCGACTTAGGGCACTCTGATGAGGCTGCTCTGCTCCTACACAAACCAACAATCGAGATATCAACAAAGAAGGAGCACCCATGCACGCCTAACAAGAAGAAATAAACCATATACTTCTGCTGGGGGCTGTCTTTGGGGCTGCTTTGAGGGAAGGTTGCGGGTCCGGCAAGGGGGTCTCGAGCAGCGCCTCCTGTTGCCCACAGGGGATCGTCTTGATGACAACCACCGGGGTCTTGGCTCTCTTCGATGCTCTCACGGGCCAGCGTCACGAAAAGGAAAGAGTTGAGAATGAAGCAAATCAGATACAAGGCGAAGCAACAAAATTGAAGAAATACAAGCACAGACATAGAAGCTTACTCTTCTTCTTCTCCCTCGCCGGAGCTGAGCGTGGAGAGATCAAATTCCGGCTCGCCTCCGGTGCGAAGAGGCGGAGGAGTAGGTTCTCTTGACCGCTTGGCGGGGGTGGCAGCGGTGGCCTAAGAAGATCCGCCTCGGTTTGTTGCAGCGGTGTGGGCGCTCCAGCTGCAATGATGCTTGTGATAGAAGCGCGTCGCGCGTCGCTGCGACTGTTGGCCCGTCTGCCACCCCGTCTCGTCTCCGGCCTTGCGGAGACGCCTTCTTGGTGGAGCCGGGGGCTCCACTTGCGGCAAGCTGCTAGATGGAGGGGAGGAGGCGCCCCCGGCTGGTTCGCCTGACTCGGCTTCGGGTTTGGCAAGCTCTTCCTCACCGGCGAACTCCCTTCGCTCGGCAAGGCTTGCCGCCTCTGCTGCCTCTGCCTCCTCCACGGTGAACCCAAATGCGCCAGCGGCAGCAGCTACTGCCGCCTCCTCCAGCCTGGTGGCGATGCGCTGCATCTCATCGTTGGTGGTGTCGCGGGTGAGCCTCTTCTGCTCGTCAGGGCGGACCGGCACTTCTTCCAAGCTGTCGAAGAACTGCCGCACGACGTCGTCTGAAGGTTCTTGCCAGGTTGGCACAATCCCATGGGAATCGCACAACGGCATCATTGCACGGATGCGGTCGAGCGAAGAGTTGTTGCACAATGGGACGACTCCCCTCGGCAACCTAAACCACTCGGCGTGATCGGGGTCATGCTTGAACAGCTCCAGCAGCATCGCATCCAACTCCAAGACAGTAAAGTTGAAGTTGAGGCCCGGGCGCAGCCTCATGATGTCCGCCGCATTTTGGAACTCCCAAGCAGGCCTTCTCCTCTCCTGCAAGGGGGCGATGCGACGGCGAAGGAAATCTGCGCCAACAGCGCCTACGGTGAGTCCGGCAAGCCTGAGGCGCAAGATCCGGGTCACGGCAATCTTCAACCTAGCATCTTCCGGCGCCAAGTTGCTCCAATCGTTGCCACGCACTATTGGGGTTTGGCGCTGGGCAGTGAAGGGCTGCGGGTTCTCCTCAACGATCCAACACCAATCGGCTCTCCACTCCTCCCACTTGCTACGGAGCTCTCCTTCCAGATAGGCTTCTTTTTTGCCGATCCTGGAGATCCAAGCAATCCCTCCGGCAAGTGGCTCTCCTCTCTCAACTCGGGGCATGAAGAAATGGCGGAAGAGGGCTACATTTGGGTGGACTCCGACAAAGTTTTCGCAAAGGTGTGCGAAAACTGCCATGGTCAGGACAGCATTGGGGGTGAAATCAAGGAGGCGAAGCCCGTAGGTGTTCATAATATCGCAGAAAAATTCAGAGAAGGGTGGGCAGAGCCCGTAGTAGAAGAAAAGCGCGAAGAAGGGGTACCCAGTTGGGGCTAGTTCACAAGCAGCGGCTGGGAGTACCTTCGTGCGCGGATGCACCCGCGTCTCCGTCGACCAGAACAAGTAATAGCTCTCCCTCAGCTCCTTTGCGTCAAGCTGGGGGGAAGACGGCCCTCTCCTTTCTCAGCGCCGCGAGCCGCTGCGCCTCGGCCGACTTCACGCCCTTCCCCTTATCGGCTTTCGGAGCCATGGCGGAGGCGGTGGAGGAGACCGACGGCATTGATGGCGCTGGTGGCGATGAAGCGGGCGTTGCTCTCTTGAGACTAGAGAAGAAGGGGGGCGGTGGTGGTTTTCGAGATGGGACAGCAAATGGCAAGGTGAGCGACCGCCCTGTTTCCCCTGTTTATAAGGAGGAGAGAGGCGGACGCCCGCTTTCAATTAAAGAAAGCCCCACGATCTCTCCCACGATGCCACGTCGACGGATGCTGTTCGTGGGGGCGTTGTAGGGTCCGGAACAAGTTACGGCGTGATCTAGGCAGCGTGCCCGTGCAGATTGTTTTGGGCCTGGCCCAACAGCGCTCGACACGTGTGTGGCCCAGGCCGAGGGCTCTGTCGGTGTACTAGAGTAGGGGTACCCTAGTATCCCGAACTTCGTGCACGGACATTACAGCAGCGCCAGCGGCAAGGCTTGCTGGTGACCGCCAAGGTCCTCTGTGGTTCCTTTGGAGCCATTCAAGAACAAAGTATTTAAGCCAAGGAGACAAGGCCCGGCAAGAGGAGCTTGCCGGAAGGCCCTCAAGGCACACAGAAGACAAGACCCGGCAAGAGGAGCTTGCGGGAAGGCTCGATGGCGACAAGCTTCCGGCGCGACAAGGATTCAGCCAGCTGCAAGGAGCTTGCCATGCGGCAACCACTCTTCATCTCCGCTCCAGCTCATCCACCAGCGTGTCTCCATGGGACCATTCGGTAGCGCGTGTCAAGAGGCTGTCTGCGGCCAGCGGAGAAAGCGTGGTAAGCGGCGGCCGACAAGAGTGCCATCGTGGCAAGCGGTGGCACTCTGACGATCCCTGTTGCCTTGTTTGGGCGACATGGACGGGCATTTAATGCTTTGTCCCTTGCCGTCAGAGTTAGGTAGAATACACTGTACAGGTAGCTGTACCAACCACTAGTCCTTTTATGTTTTTGCCCTTGTGTACGTTGCCACCTGTCGGAGACCCCTTTAGCATATAAAAGGAGGCACATGCGCAACGTAGAGGGGGTTCGACTCATTCGAAACTAGAGACACTCACGCTATGGTTTGTAGCTCTCTGTGCTCCCTAGCAAGAACACAATACAATCAGACAAGCAGCAGTAGGAGTATTATCTCTCCAGAGAGCTCCGAAGCTGGGTAAACTGCTCGTGTGTTTCGCCTCGATCTGCTCTTCGTGCGACCTCTGCCCCCCACCGAACCGAAAGGGGCTCGGTCCGCCGGTCCCATAGGTGTTCGTGGGTTGCGATCAGCTTCCCCGACAATTGGAAAGGAGTTATTCAAGATTTCTTTACTTGTGCCGGTGCTTTGCCTTCTATGGGCGGTTCTATTCTCCATAGAACTAGTAGTCTTGCGGACGCTATTGCCATGCTTATAGTTGAACTTGAAAGGCAATTTATGCACATGCATCCTTGCATACAAAGAATTTTCTTAGAATTCTCTAATATTGAGCATTCTTCTGTTAAGCGTGCCACCACTATATTTTTGGCTCATGAGTTTAGATTTATAATAAAAGAGGCCAAATAAATCTTTGTGCATTATAAGGTAGATGCTAGTCATCCTCCCATTGAAGCTATCCTTTTTAATCACGAAAATATGATGAGTTTACAATCTTTAGATCATATTGCTTATAACGAAAATCTTAGGAAAAAGGTTCCACCCGATGTTCTAGTTGATAAAATTTCCGAGCTTAATGATGATTTTGCTATTCAGAATAATGGATTAGGTTTTCCTCTTGAACAAAGGCTAGTGACTTTTTGCCAAAAGAATGCTCTTAATGATGAATTGGTTGTGCATTACAAAGGGCCTAGGGAGGAACCCATACCTCCCGAGATTGATCTTGGGGACTTTTGTCCCATTAAATTTAGACCCTTTGATTTTTTTTGCTTGCCTCAAAGAAAACTTGCTACTGAACGTAGAGAATATGAGAAAAGTTTTCATGACTTGCCAAACCACTATTATGGCAATACCTAGATCTATCCTTGCTTTTATGCCTAGCTAGAGGCGTTAAACGATACCGCTTGTTGGGAGGCAACCCAATTTTATTTTTTTGCTTTTTGCTTCTGTTTAGGAATAAATATTTGTTCTAGCCTCTGGTTAGATGTGTTTTTATGTTTTACTTAGTGTTTGTGCCAAGTTAAACCTATAGGATCTTCTTGGATGATAGTTATTTGATCTTGCTGTAATTTCCAGAAATTTTGTGTTCACGAAAACAATTGTTAAAAATCACCAGAACGTGATAAAATAGTGATTCCAATTGCTGCTGATCAATAAAAAAATTCCTAGGTCGTCCTATTTGGGCTGATTTTTTGGTGTTCCAGAAGTTTGCGTTAGTTACAGATTACTACAGACTGTTCCATTTTTGACAGATTCTGTTTTTCGTGTGTTGTTTGCTTATTTTGATGAATCTATGGCTAGTAGAATAGTTTATAAACCATAGATAAGTTGGAATACAGTAGTGAAAGTGCGTTATATCGACTAGAGGGGGGTGAATAGGCGATTTTTATGAATTCTTCAATGAGGAATTTGCCGGTGAGGAAATTCCTAAGTGAAGAACTACTTGCAATGAATAAGTACTCGAAGTAAGCATAAGAGAATGCGGACATGGTCATCATGATGAAATGAAGACAATCAAAGAGTACAGAAAGCGTAAACACAGGATAGCACAAGATGAAAACAAACAGACTGAACAAATTGAACTGAGGAAATTGAGAAAGTCTTCAAACACAGATATGAACGAACACTCAACACATTAATGAGGAAATGAAAGGGTTGAGGAAATAGAACCGGTTAGGTTGGTGAAGACAATAATTTGGTAGACCAGTTTCAACTGCTGTCTCAGTTGTACGTCTGGTTGGAGCGGCTGAGTATTTAAACTCGAGGACACACAGTCCCGGACACCCAGTCGCTGAGCACGCAGCTCAGGACACCAAGTCCTCACCGTATTCTCCTAGAACTAAGGTCACACAGACCTCGTCCAATCACTCGTGGTAAGTCTTCAGGCGACTTCCAAACCTTCACATACTTGGTCATTCGGCGATCCACAATTCCTCTTGGATGCTCTAGACCATGACGCCTAACCATCTGGAAGAAGCACAGTCTTCAAAGGTAACAAGCGTCGGATCCACGCAGGATCAATCTCTTCAGTGATGCTCAATCACTTTGCGTTTGTAGGGGTTTGGTTTTTGGTTTTTCCTCACTCGATGATTTTCGCTCAAAGTCCTCAGAGGATGGGTTGCTCTCAAATGACAAGTGTCAAGTTCTCTCGGAGCAGCCAACTAGCTAGTGGTTGTAGGGGGCGGCTATTTATAGCCTAGGGAGCAGCCCGACATGATAAGACATAAATATCCTTCAATGATATGACCGTTAGGTGGATAAGATATTTTGGGACAGCTGGCGCGCAGGACAGCAACGGTCGGAAATTTGACTCACAAGTTCCTCAGGGCTATCATGTTCCTCACTGTGTAGGCAATCTGCACTGGCGAATTCCTAACTCCTCGGTCGAACAAATTCCACGGCGACGGAAGAACTTCGTCTCATCCTTTGAAGAAATTGGTGAGCTGTATGAGATTTCAAAGGCTTCACTCGAAGGGATTGGTAGGTGTAGGATTTTGAGTTGAGCATCACATGGAAATTTTTCCTTAGTATTTCCTCGACCCCTTTTGAAGACAGTGTTTTCTATGACTCAAGAAAGAGAAAGCGAAACTACGAAAACAAAAGTCTTCACGCTTCATGTTCCTCAAATGAATACCAAGTCTTCAAGGTCACACCAATTTCTTCACTGTCAAAGTCTTCAGAAAGTCTTCAGAATATCAAAGTCTTCAGTCGAAGAACTTCATTTTTAGGGGTCGACTTTCTCTGTAAATATCAAACACCTCATAGACTTATAGACCTGTGTACACTCATAAACACATTAGTCCCTTAACCTATAACTCTTCAATACACCAAAATCACTAAGGGGCACTAGATGCACTTACAATCTCCCCCTTTTTGGTGATTGATGACAATATAGGTTAAGTTTTCAACGGGGATAGACATATGAAGTGTAACTACTGATATTGAGGAATTTGATTGCAAAATATAGAAGAACTCCCCCTGAAGATGTGCATAGTGAGGAATTTGCTTTTGAGGCAATGCACATTTGAAGAGTTGAATCATGGAGATCTCCCCCTATATCTTGTAATTCATACACGCATTTGACATATAATATGAAGAATTTGAAATGCATGATGAAATATGGTGCTTGATGAAATTCAGCATGCGTGCAATAACATTAATGAGGAACAAGCATGCAAAATAATGCATCAAGAGTATCAGAGCACAGTGCATCAAAAGTATCAGAGCACCATCGGGTTTAAGATTACAACTCGATCCAATAAAAGTTTCAGAAGAACGAGAGTTGTAACTTCACAAAAATTGCCCATACTCCTTCATCAAGAGTATGAGAGTGCAGTGCATCAAAAGTATCAGAGCACCATCGGGTTTAAGATTACAACTCGATCCAATAAAAGTTTCAAAAGAACAAGAGTTGTAACTTAACAAAAATTGCCCATATAATAGACCCGCTTGAAGACTAACTCACATTTCTCCCCCTTTGTCATCGAATGACCAAAAGGATCAAAACTGAGGACTAATGCCCTGAAGAATTTCAAGTTGATGAAGGAGCGCCAGCGTTGTTGGGGTCGGTTGTCGTAGTAGGGCCTGCCGCAGTGTCGTCCAAGTCTTCATTTTCATCGGTGTCTCGCGATGAAGAATAGGAGCTGGCCACTAAGGAAGGAACTTTGACCTTCTTGTATTTCTTGGAGGAGGTGCAGACCAGTCAAATTCTTCCTTGAGACCCATTGTCTTGAGTTCTTCCGCCTTGTAGACATTAGAAAGAACTGCCAGTGCGTTTGAAGGTTTCATGGAGATAGTAGTGGTTTTCTTCTTTGCATTGTGTGTAGAGGTCATGTTGTGAAGAATTGAACCAAAGCGGCGCTTGACCCATTTATGATTGCGATCAACCTTCCGATGAAGGCGAGGAGTAACTCACGATAAGTCATCACCACAGGTCTTTGTGGCTTGAGGATTTTGCTTGGTGAAGTATTGGCGGCGAGTCATGTGTGGCGAGTCATCATTGGTGGAGTAGGATGCAGCTTTAAATCGACCATCCAATGGATGAATGCCTTCATCTATCACAGTGATAGCCTTGCCCTTTGTCATCGGTGAGGAAAATGTCCGTTTGAGGACTTCAATTGGAGGCAAGTAGCTGCAGTGGTTCGAGTATCGCCTTGTAATTGAGTGAAGACCTTGTCTGATGAACCTCATAATCCATGGTGCATAAGGCTTCACTCAAAAGGTGACATAGCAATGTTTGCCAGAGTCCTCATGACGAAATCATGGAAGTTGACGGGAACGCCATGAATGATATTAAAAAGCATATTCTTCATGATGCCAACGACTTCTTCATCATTTGAGTCGTGGCCTTTGATAGGACTCATTGTCTTCGGTAGAATCCGATAGATAGTCCGAGGCACATATAGTAATTCCTTGACGAGGAATTTGGTTCGAGGTGCCTGTCCGGGCTTCAAAGGCTTCATCAGCACTTGCATATAGTGATTTGAAAGCTCAGGTTTGTTGTAGATACAACGAGCACCATCAAGGGGAGGACTGAGTGGTAGGGCACGAAGCAATTCACTTGCTGGTGCCTTGTAGTGAGTATTTTCAGACATCCAGTCTAACACCCATGAGTTCACATCTTCAGCGTCTCCGGTGATGTGCAGCGTTGCATAGAATTGAAGAATAAGTTCCTCATTCCAATCGCAGATGTTAGTGCAGAAATTTAGAAGTCCTGCATCGTGAAGAACACTGAGGACTGGCTCGAAGCCTGGCAGAGATTCCATCTCCACATGAGGAATATGTGCATGATCGAAGACTTTGTCTTTGTTGAACAGCACTGAGGAATAGAAGTTGGCTTGACTAGCAGTCCAGAAACGCCTCTTCCTTATGCGAGCAGAGTCATATGGATTGTAATCCGTGAAGAAAACGTGCTTGCCAAAGAAGTCTTCAGCCTTGAACTTTTGCTTTGTTGAGAATGGATTCTTTGGCTTTGGCAATGGAGTGTCGATGAGTTGCATCACGACCTCTGGAATCGCAATCTCAGGTTCTTCAGTGAGGAATTTCTGGTTCCTCTCTGAGTGCGATCGAGGATCAGCAGCAGCAGAGTTCATCGGCGCTAGTGGCTGGAATTTCTTCATGTCTGAGATGAAGTGGGATGAGTTTCTTGAGGCCCATTTGAACTGTTGGAGCAGGGACCGAGGAATCTGTTGGACCGGGGTGAAGAGTGGAGAATTTGGATGCTGACTTTCCCAAAAGTCATCGTTCATCACTGGCGTTGTGCTTCCAATATCCGCATCTTCTTCAATTTCCTCAACACCGGCCTCTTCAGCTGTGAACTGAGGCATAGGCGAGGAAATGATTGGGGTTGAAGGGATAGCTTCCACTTTAATTTCTTCATCAATCTGCTCTGACGAAGCAGCAGAATGGTTTTCTTCGTCAGATCCGCTTGGGATCTCATAATCTTCACCAAAAGGAACAAGGTCCTTTGAAGGCATGGAGGAAATTGGAACAGCATCAATGGGATTTTCAAATGAGCTGGTCATTTTCTTCATCTTCTTCAGGGCTGAAGAATTTGAAGCAGCAGATGCTTTCCTTTTCTTCACTGCAGCTCGTTCTGCAGCCTTGGTCTTCTTCACATCTGATGCAGATGGAAGGATTGCAGTTGGTGTAGGCGCAGGAGGAGCTGAGGAATCTGGTTGAATTTCCTCAGGCGCAACTGATGCAGTTGCCCTGACTTCTTTAGTTTCTTCAGGCGCACCACTAATGGATGCCCAGCAATTTCTTCGGTGGTGGAATGGAATCATCAGCCCTGGAACTTGCATTGTCTTCAGAGCTGAACTTCATCGGTGGTCTTGGCATGTTCTTCGATCGGTGAGCAGAGGCTCCACTGAGGAATTTCTTGTTGCGTTGGGGCAGCAACATTTGAGAACTTCTTTGTCAGTTGACAAATCTGACTTTGGCTCCTGCCAATCAGCATAATATGAGTCAAATTTGTCTCGAGGGCTTTGATGTCACTGCATCTTGATAAGTTCTTGATTGTCATCTTGACAACATTTTTCTTCAGCAGTTTCTCTTTTACATCTGCGATTTCTTGATCTCTCTGGCCGTATCAAATTTCCATTTCTCCTCTTGGATGAAATGAGTCGACATGTGACTTTGGCGGTGTCAACTTGAAGTCGAGGCATAGGAGTGTTTGGGTCCTTGTGCGTAGATCAATGTAGTCTAGGATCGCTCTTGGATCCAATAAGCGATGGGCACAGGTGTGCCTTTGGCTCTATGACCCTTTCTTGTCGGTCTTTGATGATTTCCGCAAGTTCATCATCATCAGCCTCATCATCTTGGTGGCTCTTGAAGGCGACCTGTTTCTTCTTGGGACTTGGCCGAGGATCTCGCCCACTGTGGCCTTAGTCTTCAGCAGAGTTGGGCGGATGAAGAATTTGGTGCGGTGAGGAACTGTTGAGACACGAAGCAATGGAGATGCCTGCAGTCCTTTGGCACATGGCCAGATGCACAGGTGCTGAGGACTTTGTCGGAACTGCTGAGGACTTTGTGGGAGCTGGTGAGGACTTGGGAGGAGCAGGAGCAGCATGAGGAATTGGCCGTGAGGGCACATCAGAGGAACTTGGCCGTGAGGGCACTGTTGGCGAAGCACTTGGCTTGTGTTCGGGCTTCTTTGCCATAGATTTTCTTGGCTTGACAGAGGCCTCAGTGGAAGCACCAGTAGCAGAGTCCTCATTAAATTTCCTCACTGCCTCGTTGGCTTGTCTTGCCAATTTGGCTTGGCACTTGGCCCATTCTTCTGGAAAGTTCTCACCACGCTTGATGCTGGTGGGATCAGCTTCTTGGCCAGGTGCCAATGGAGCTCTTGGGCATGGAGGATTGAGAGCGAATTTCTTCATGTACTTTGGAGTAGCATATCTGTACTCCCTCCATTCCCTTACCCATCTCCTTTCAATCCTTTGAATGCGCACCTTGCGCTGATTTTTGTTTTCTTTGCCGAACTCGGCTTCATCAGTGTGCAATAATCAGCATAGATGTCCTCGGGAATCTCAAACGCAGTCATGACCTCAGGCCTCTTTCCTCCTTTACGTGGCTTCTTTCTTTCGCCATATTCTTGGTGAGGAATTTTAACAATCGAATTCTCAAGAAGTATGCAACTTTTCTTCGAGGAACGCTGCAAATGAGTTAAGTTGATGAGAACCTAGTGATTCAGCGGACATGAGTACCGTGAGCAGTATAGTTGCGAGGAATTTGGAGAGGTCATATGCGTTCTCGAAGGTTTTCAAAAAGAACTAGTTTGAGGAATTTGACGGATGAGCCTTGAAGAATTTCACTAAGCGATCTTTGCCTTAGGTTCGAGAGTTGTATAGATCGAGGATCCATACAATTGAGGAATCTTGAAGAAAGATCATTGCTTAGAGAAACGAATCAAGAGCATATTTTGTTTGAGGTGTTCATATATATGAAGATTTGAAGAATAGACACCTTTGAAGATTTTCAGGAAGGTTTGAGAATCAAAGCGAGTAATAAAAGTAAATTTTAATTACCCGAAGTGAAGAACACGACGAACTGAGAAGAACAGATGGGAAGTTCGTCAGGTTAGATCTTCCACGCCCTAACTCGGCGGAGGAAGACAGCTACGGCGGCGGCAGAGTGAAGATTTCCGCGGTCGGCGCGAGTACGACGGCGACGAGGTCGAGGCAGTGAAGCTCTTACTCACCGGCGACGATGGAGTAGCGGTGGCGCTAGGGTTTGAGAAGCTCGAATGAGAGAGAGCGGTCGAGCGGAGCAAAGGAAGTGAGGAAGGGGAGAGGGGGGTATATATAGCCATGGTGAAAAACTGTTCGCCCGAAGATTTGGGACGAACGTGCCCCTGACCCTTCTCATTCGCTTGACATGTGTCACCCACGTACTGAAAAGTGGAGATTGTGTTAGATTGTGGGTGAATAGATGAATCTATCGTGGGATGCGGAACGGTTTGAGCGGCAAAAACGAAAGTTTGGATAAGATCAGTTTTAAAGTTCCGTTCGCAATTTTTTCAGCTGACAAGGATACAGTGAAGATTTTGAACAAGTTTCAAATAGAACGCACATGAAGAGTTTGTGAATGGATTGGGTTGAGTATAGCATAGAGGGGGAAGGGTCCGATCACATTCACTTAGCAGAAAATGCAACTTGAAGAAATAGCCATAAGTGAATGCTTTGTTGAGGACATAAACCGTCATATATATATATATATATATATATATATATATATATATATATATATATATATATATATATATATATATATATATAGCCAATGAAGAAAAACGACGGAAGCAGTGAAGATTTTGCAAAGTTGAAGAATTTGAAAAATCGAAGAATTTCAAAAGCGAGGAAAAGTCAAATTTGAAGATTTTCAACTTTGGTGGTGGCGTGACCCATCGCATAAGAATGATGATTTCAGACACCGCGTACAATTGTCGAGGGTTCTGAGAATCAAATTCTTCATTAATTTCTTCACACTTAGAGTGTTATTCTTCATTTATTGAAGAAAAACGTTTCTTCATGTGTTGCACATCTAAGTCATCAATTTTGCATAAGTGTCAGGATGTGTGTCCTTTTCAAAGAACATTCGAAGATTCTAAGATATTTAGCTCACACCGCAACTTGCTAAATCTCTTCTCATCCAAGGGCTTTGTGAAGATATCTGCTGGTTGTTCTTCAGTCTTCACATGCTCGATGGAGATGTCGCCCTTCAACACATGATCACGAAGAAAATGATGACGAATTTGAATGTTGTCTTCGAGTGCTGAACTGGGTTGTGAGCAATCTTGATGGCACTCTCATTGTCACAGTAGAGAGGCACATTCTTCACGTTGATGCCGTAGTCCTTGAGAGTTTGCTTCATCCACAGCAATTGAGCACAACAAGAGCCAGCAGCAATTTATTCAGCCATAGTAGACAGTGATACGCAGTTCTGTTTCTTCAAGGACCAACAGACCAAAGATCGTCCGAGGAAATGACAAGTACCAGATGTTGACTTGCGGTCCACACGATCACCAGCATAGTCAGAGTCAGAATATCCAATGAGATCAAAAGTAGAGCCCTTGGGGTACCATAATCCTAGTGTTGGTGTGTGAGCTGAGATCGAAGAATATGCTTCTGACCTTATGGTGTGATTCCTTGGTGTAGCTTGAAATCGGGCACACATGCAAACACTAAGCATTATATCTGGCCTAGATGCACATAAGTACAATAAAGAACCAATCATGGAGCTGTATACCTTGTGATCAAAGTCAATACCATTTTCATCAGTGCATAGATGGCCATTTGTGGGCATAGGAATTTTGACGCCTTTGCAATCTTGCATGCGAATTTCTTGAGGACATCTTTGAGGTATTTCTCTGAGATATGAATATGCCATTGTGTTGTTGACGAATTTGAAGACCTAAGAAGAATTTCAACTCTCCCATCATAGACATTTGATATTCTTCACTCATCATATAGGCAAATTCATCACTATAACGTTGGTCGAGACAGACCAAAGATAATATCATCAACATATATTTGGCACACAAACAGTTCACCATCATATGATTTAGTAAAGAGAGTAGGGTCGAGTGAACCGGGTGTGAAGCCATTCTTCACGAAGAATTCCTTCAATGTATCATACCACGCCCGTGGGGCCTGTTTGAGACCATAGAGGGCCTTGTTGAGTCTGAAAACTTTGTTGGGATTCTTTGGATCTTCAAAACCTGGGGGTTGAGCAACATATACTTCTTCCTCAAGCTTACCATTGAGGAATGCACTTTTCACATCCATTTGATATAAAGTGATATTATGATGGTTAGCATAAGCAAGTAGTATGCGAATAGCCTCAAGTCTAGCAACAGGTGCAAAAGTTTCATCGAAATCAATTCCTTCAACCTGTGTGTAGCCTTGAGCTATAAGTCGTGCCTTATTCCTCACCACAAGGCCATTTTCATCTTGCTTGTTGTGGTAGATCCATTTTCTGCCAATGATATTATACTTGCGAGGATCTAGACGTTTGACCAGTTCCCATACTTTATTGAGCTCGAACTGATGTAATTCTTCTTGCATTGCCTGAATCCACTCAGGCTCCAGAAATGCTTCATCTACCTTAGTGGGCTCTGTGATAGAGACAAAAGCATAGTGCCCACAAAAGTTAGATAAATGTGAAGCTTTTGAGTGGGTGAGAGGACCTGGCGCTTCAATGTCATCGATGATCTTGTCAACTTGCACTTCTTTTGCAACGCGAGGATGAGCTGGTTGTCGACGAGGAATTTGATCAGCATTTTCTTTAGTACCATTTTTCTTCAGCATTATCCTCAGGTGCATCAGCTCGACGTTCTTCGCGTACAGGAATGAATTCTTCAGCAGATTCTGTAGTAGGAATGACATCCTCAGTTGCCTCGAACTTGATAGATTCCTCAGGTGCTGGTTCATCTAACACAGAAGGTAGGTGCTCTCTTTGCGAGCCATTAGTTTCATCAAACCGCACATCTATAGTATCAACAATCTTGTGAAGAGCGATGTTGAAGACTCTGTAGGTGTGCGACTCCTTTCCGTAACCATGCATAAAACCTTCATGTGCTTTCGGTGCAAATTTAGAATTGTGATGAGGATCTCTAATCCAGCATTTAGCACCGAAGACTTTGAAATAACTCACATTGGGTTTCTTGTCAGTGAGGAGTTCATAGGCAGTCTTCTTGAAGAATTTGTGAAGATATACTCTGTTGATGATGTGGCACGCGGTATCAATTGCATCAATCCAAAAACGACTAGGCATTTTGTATTCATCAAGCATAGTGCGAGCCATCTCAACAAGAGTTCTGTTCTTGCGCTCCACGACGCCATTTTGCTGAGGAGTATAGGGAGCAGATAACTCATGAGTAATACCAAGTTCATCAAGATAGGCATCAAGACCGGAATTCTTGAACTCGGTTCCATTGTCACTCCTGATGTGTCAGATCTTCACACCAAAGTTGGTTGAAGCCCTCAAGGAAAATCGTTTGAAGACTTCCTGCACTTCATTTTTGTAAGTAACAATGTGTACCCATGTGTAACGAGAGTAATCATCAACAATAACAAAGCCATATAGAGATGCATCATTAGTGACTGCTGAGTAATGATTAGGACCAAAGAGGTCCATGTGAAGCAATTCGAATGGACGAGTAGTGGTCATGATAGTCTTCGCTGGATGCTTGGCCATGGTCATTTTTCCAGCTTCACGGGCTCCACACAAGTGATCCTTGAGGAATTTGACATTTTCAATGCCAATGACATGCTTCTTCTTCGCAAGCGTGTGCAAATTCCTCATGCCTGCGTGACCAAGTCGCCGATGCCATAGCCAGCCTTCTGAAGCTTTTGCAAGTAGACACACGGCTGGTTGTGGTCCTGTAGAGAAATCAACAATATACAAGTATCCTCTCCTAAAGCCTTCGAAGACTTTGGAATTGTCAGCTTCCATGATCACAACACAACGATACTTGCCAAAGACAACAACCATATCAAGATCACAAAGCATTGAGACTGACATGAGGTTGTATCCTAAGGACTCAACAAGCATGACTTTGTCCATGTGTATGTCCTTAGAGATCGCAACCTTACCAAGACCCAATACCTGACTTTTGCCTTTGTCAGCAAAGATGATATGCTTCAGATGTGTCGGTGATAAGGGAGCATCCATCAATAGATTCTTGTCACCAGTCATGTGATTTGTACATCCACTATCGAGGACCCACTCATTGGCTTTGGGTTGATCATCCTGCAGATGAATTAGTGCAACTTACGATCTCATATACTTCATTAATGAAGAATATGATATCAATTTCATCAGATGAATTTCATCAGGCAGTATAACAGATAAGCAGTGTGAGGACGTGTGAAATGAAAGTTCATTTCTTCATGATTTGCCTGCGTCCTTTCAGGCAGTTTTGTCAGGCCCCCAGCAAATTGTTCAGACGTTAAAGCACGGCTGGAGGCCTGACCCTACAGAAGAGGTTAGTTCTTTTTCTTCACCACCCACATCTGAAGGGGTGGCAAAGAGTTCATCACTCTACGAGCACCATATGAGAATGGTGGCATAGATGCCAATCCATTTTGTTTCACATAAGAGGGGTTAGGGTAAGCATATGAATAAGCAGAGAAATTCTTCGATGACTTATGAACATATTGGTTTGAAGAATAATGCACATATTCATAGCCCTTAGCTCTACCCTGCGAAATAGAGTTGTTAGCACGATGATAATCATATGAGGACTTTGATCCTTTTGAGAAATTTGATCCACGTGAGGAATTTGGTCCGTATGAGGACTTGGATCCATATGAAGAATTTGGTCCATATGAAGAGTTTGATCTGGGGTTCCATTTCTTCACAGGTGGTGTCATGAGGACATTCACCTGAAGACTTTCAAGGCACTTCTTGGGAACCCAGATTTTCTTCATAGGGGAACCGTTCCTGCAGTTAGTACCAACATATCTGGCAAATACTTCACCATTCTGATTTTTGAACAGTTTATAGTTGGAGTCAAATGACTCATCAGAAGAATGAGTAGATTCACATGTAAAGCCAGATAAGTTAGATGGATCAACTGGAGGTCCCTTTGCAGCAACCCATGAGGTTTTGGGGTACTGCTCAGGCTTCCAATATGTTCCATCAGCATTGAGTTTCCTCTCAAAGGCAATACCCTCTTTCCTAGTGTTTCTATTGAGGATCTGCTTTTTAAGCACATCACAAAGAGTCTGATGCCCTTTGAGGCTTTTGTACATGCCTGGCATGTACAATTCCTTCAGCCCTGCATCGTCAGTGATACTAGCAATGTCCTCAGATGAGGAATTAGTGATAGCAGAGGCAGGTGAAGAATTTGTAACATTTGAAGCATTTGAACATTCAGGTGAAGAATTAGTAGATTCACGTTCAATGCACTTTAAGCATGGAGGAATAAATTCTTCCTGAGAAGCGCTGATTTGTTGAGCAAGTAATGAATCGCGCTCCTTCTGAAGATCTTCATAACTCACTCTTAGCTTCTCAAGATCTTGCTTTCTTTGAAGAAATTCATAAGAAAGTTTCTCATGATCAGACAAGAGAGTGTTATGATGACCTTGAAGGCTGTCAAACCTAGACTGAAGTCTCTGAAGATTTTCAGTCAGGGCTTTAGTGCGATCCATATCTTCACCCAACATATCATCACTTTTATCTAGCATGTTTTGAACCTTTTCAAAAGCCCTTTGTTGTTTTACAGCAATCTTAGCAAGTTTTGAGTAGCTGGGCTTTAGATCTTCATCAGATTCATTTTCACTAGATTCAGAGGAGGTATATTTGAGTACCTTGGCACCCTTTGCCATGAAGTAATAGGTGGGAGCGTAGTCATCACTATCTTCGTCAACTTTGTTGGTGAGGCCATTTTCTTGAGTTGAAGATGGACTTGTCGACGAAAGCGAGAGCGAGAGCTAGACTCGCCACACCAGACTCAGATTCTTCTGATGCCTCCTCTTCCTCATGTTCCTCAGATTCAGCTTCAGAGTCCATTTCCTTGCCAATGAATGCCCGAGCCTTCTTGGAGCTGCTCTTCTTGTGAGAAGAAGGCTTTGAGGATTTTGATGATGAAGATTTCGATGATTTCTTCTTCTTCTTAGCGTCATCAGAACTATAATCCTTGTATTTCTTCTTCTTTAATTCGTTTTCCCACTGAGGACAATCTTGAATGTAGTGACCAGGTTTCTTGCATTTGTGATTTAAGTCTTCTCTTATAGTCCTTTGGATGAGGAATCACTGCTCCTTGAGGATTTTCCAAAGCGACCACGTCTTGAGAACTTCGGAATTTCTTCACGAGCGAGTGCTAGCTCTCGCTCAATTCTTGAGGATCTCCAAGGCTACTACCGAGTCTTCACAATCAGATTCGGACACAACCTTGGCCTTGTGGCACGTGATTTTCCATAGCTAGAACCATAGAGATCTCTCTTTTAGCAAGTGGAACTCATGAGTATTTAGCCTCTCGAGGATATCAGCTGGATCAAGTGACTTGTAGTCAAGACGCTCTTGTATCATCGGTGCGGAGTATCAAATGAGGAATCAAGCGATCTCAACAATTTCTTCACCACCTCATGGTCGGTGATGTCGGTGGCACCAAGCGCTTGAAGCTCATTTGAGATGTCAGTGAGGCGATCGAAGGTTTGTTGAACATTTTCGTTGTCGAGTCTTTTGAAGCAGTTGAAGAGATTTCGAAGAACATAAACTCGAGAGTCACACTGAGTTGAGATTCCTTCATTTACTTTGGACAGCCTGTCCCAGATGAGCTTAGCAGTTTCCAAAGCACCCACTCTTCCATATTGTCCTTTGCTCAGATGGCCACATATGATATTCTTCGCTTGAGAATCGAGTTGCTTGAATCTCTTCACATCGGCAGCATTCAGAAAAGAGGTGACAGAGGGAACACTATTTTCCACAACATACCAGAGATCGTTGTCAATTGCCTCAAGATGCATTCGCATCTTGTTCTTCTAGTAGGGGTAGTCCGTCCCATCAAAGGTAGGACACCCAACAGAGACCTTGATCATACCTGCGGTCGACATAACTAAAACTCCAGGTGGTTAAACCAAAATCACGCAGAACAAGGGAGTACCTTGCTCTGATACCAACTGAAAGTGCGTTACATCGACTAGAGGGGGGGTGAATAGGCGATTTTTATGAACTCTTCAATGAGGAATTTGCCGGTGAGGAAATTCCTAAGTGAAGAACTACTTGCAATGAATAAGTACTCGAAGTAAGCATAAGAGAATGCGGACATGGTCATCATGATGAAATGAAGACAATCAAAGAGTATAGAAAGTGTAAACACAGGATAGCACAAGATGAAAACAAACAGACTGAAGAAATCGAACTGAGGAAATTGAGAAAGTCTTCAGTCAAAGTCTTCAAACACAGATATGAATGAACACTCAACACAGTAATAAGGAAATGAAAGGGTTGAGGAAATAGAACCGGTTAGGTTGGTGAAGACAATGATTTGGTAGACCAGTTCCAACTGCTGTCTCGATTGGTACGTCTGGTTGGAGCGGTGAGTATTTAAACTTGAGGACACACATCCGGACACCCGATCGGCTGAGCACGCAGCTCAGACACCAAGTCCTCACCGTATTCTCCTTGAACTAAGGTCACACAGACCTCGTCCAATCACTCATGGTAAGTCTTGAGCGACTTCCAAACCTTCAGACTTGGTCACTCGGCGATCCACAATTCCTCTTGGATGCTCTAGACCATGACGCCTAACCGTCTGGAAGAAGCACAGTCTTCAAAGGTAACAAGCGTCGGATCCACGCAGGATCAATCTCTCAATGATGCTCAATCACTTTGGGTTTTAGGGGTTTGGTTTTGGTTTTCCTCACTCGATGATTTTCGCTCAAAGTCCTCGGAGGATGGGTTGCTCTCAAATGACAAGTGTCAAGTTCTCTCGGAGCAGCCAACCAGCTAGTGGTTGTAGGGGTGGCTATTTATAGCCTAGGAGCAGCCCGACATGATAAGACATAAATGCCCTTCAATGATATGACCATTAGGTGGATAAGATATTTTGGGACAGTGGCGCAAGACAAAGAACGGTCGGAAATTTGACTCACAAGTTCCTCGGGGCTATCATGTTCCTCTTTGTGTAGGCAATCCGATGGCGAATTCCTAACTCCTCGGTCGAACAAATTCTCAATGACGGAAGAACTTCGCCTCTCACATCTTTGAAGAAATTGGTGAGCTGTATGAGATTTCAAAGGCTTCACTCGAAGGGATTGGTAGGTGTAGGATTTTGAGTTGAGCATCACATGGAAATTTTTCCTTGGTATTTCCTCGACCCCCTTTAACGAAGACAGTGTTTCCTATGACTCAAGAAAGAGAAAACGAAACTACGAAAACAAAAGTCTTCACGCTTCATGTTCCTCAAATGAATACCAAGTCTTCAAGGTCACACCAATTTCTTCACTGTCAAAGTCTTCAGAAAGTCTTCAGAATATCAAAGTCTTCAGTCGAAGAACTTCATTTTTAGGGGTCGACTTTCTCTATAAATATCAAACTCCTCATAGACTTATAGACCTGTGTACACTCATAAACACATTAGTCCCTTAACCTATAAGTCTTCAATACACCAAAATCACTAAGGGGCACTAGATGCACTTACAAGTAGGTTTAACACCAATATAAATAAAGAATGAGTTCATTACAGTAACTTGAAGTGGTCTTTTGTTTTCTTTCGCTAACGGAGCTCACGAGATTTCTGTTGAGTGTTGTGTTGTGAAGTGTTCATGTTTTGGGTGAAAGATTTTGATGGATTATGAAACAAGGAGTGGAAAGAGCCTAAGCTTGGGGATGCCCATGACACCCCCAAGATAATCTAAGGACACCAAAAAGCCAAAGCTTGGGGATGCCCCAGAAGGCATCCCCTCTTTCGTCTACTTCCATCGGTAACTTTACTTGGAGCTATATTTTTATTCACCACATGATATGTGTTTTGCTTGGAGCGTCTTGTATGATTTGAGTCTTTGATTTTTAGTTTGCCACAATCATCCTTGCTATACACACCTTTTGAGAGAGCCATACATGATTTGGAAATTGTTAGAATACTCTATGTGCTTCACTTATATCTTTTGAGTTATATAGTTTTGCTCTAGTACTTCACTTATATCTTTTAGAGCACGGTGGTGGATTTGTGTTGTAGAAACTATTGATCTCTCATGCTTCACTTAGATTATTTTGGGAGTCTTAAATAGCATGGTAATTTTCTTAAACAATCCTAATATGCTAGGTATTCAAGAATAGTAAAAACTTTCTTATGAGTGTTTTGAATACTAAGAGAAGTTTGATGATCGATGATTGTTTTGAGATATGGAGGTAATAATATCAAAGTCGTGCTAGTTGAGTAGTTGTGAATTTGAGAAATGCTTGTGTTGAAGTTTGCAAGTCCTGTAGCATGCACGTATGGTAAACGTTATGTAACAAATTTGAAACATGAGGTGTTCTTTGATTGTCCTCCTTAAGAGTGGTGGTCGGGGACGAGCGATGGTCTTTTCCTACCAATCTATCCCCCTAGGAGCATGCGCGTAGTGCTTTGTTTTTGATGACTTGTAGATTTTTGCAATAAATATGTGAGTTCTTTATGACTAATGTTGAGTCCATGGATTATACGCACTCTCACCCATCATTGCTAGCCTCTTCGGTACCGTGCATTGCCCTTTCTCACATTGAGAGTCGGTGCAAACTTCGCCGGTGCATCCAAACCCCGTGATATGATACGCTCTTTCACACATAAACCTCCTTATATCTTCCTCAAAACAGCCACCATACCTACCTATTATGGCATTTCCATAGCCATTCCGAGATATATTGCCATGCAACTTTCCACCATTCCGTTTATCATGACACATTCATCATTGTCATATTGCTTAGCATGATCATGTAGTTGACATAGTATTTGTGGCAAAGCCACCATTCATAATTCTTTCATACATGTCACTCTTGGTTCATTTCATATCCCGGTACACCGCCGGAGGAATTCATATAGGGTCATACTTTGTTCTAGTATCGAGTTGTAATCATTGAGTTGTAAATAAATAGAAGTGTGATGATCATCATTTTCTGGAGCATTGTCCCAAGTGAGGAATAAAAAAAGAAAGGCCATAAAAAAGAGAAGGCCCAAAAAAATGAGAGAAAAAGAGAGAAGGGACAATGCTACTATCCTTTGCCACACTTGTTCTTCAAAGTAGCACCATAATCTTCATGATAGAGAGTCTCTTGTTTTGTCACTTTCATATACTAGTGGGAATTTTTCATTATAGAACTTGGCTTGTATATTCCAACAATGGGCCTCCTCAAGTGCCCTAGGTCTTCATGAGCAAGCAAGTTGGATGCACACCCACTTAGTTTCTTTTGTTGAGCTTTCATACATTTATAGCTCTAGTGCATCCGTTGCATGGCAATCCCTACTCACTCACATCGATATCTATTGATGGGCATCTCCATAGCCCATTAATACGCCTAGTTGATGTGAGACCATCTTCCTCTTTTTTGTCTTCTCCACAACCACCATTTTATTCCACCTATAGTGCTATGTCCATGGCTCGCGCTCATGTATTGCGTGAAAGTTTATAGGTTTGAGATTACTAAAGTATGAAACAATTGCTTGGCTTGTCATTGGGGTTGTGCATGATGAGAGCATTCTTGTGTGATGAAAATGGAGCATGAGTAAACTATATGATTTTGTAGGGATGAACTCTCTTTGGCCATGTTATTTTGAGAGGACACAATTGCTTAGTTAGTATGCTTGAAGTATTATTATTTTTATGTCAATATGAAATTTTATCTTGAATCTTTCGGATCTGAATATTCATACCACAGTTAAGAAGAATTACATTGAAATTATGCCAAGTAGCACTCCGCATCAAAAATTATCTTATCATTTACCTACTCAAGGACGAGCAGGAATTAAGCTTGGGGATGCCTGATACGTCTCCAACGTATCTATAATTTTTTATTGCTCCATGCTATATTATCTACTCTTTTGGACAATATTGGGCTTTATTATCCACTTTTATATTATTTTTGGGACTAACCTATTAACCGGAGGCCCAGCCCAGGATTGTTGTTTTTTGCCTATTTCAGAGTTTCACAGAAAATGAATATCAAACGGAGTCCAAACGGAATGAAACCTTCGGGAACGTGATTTTTAGGAAGATTGTGATCCGGCAGACTTGGACCCTACGTCAAGAAAGAAAGGAGGAAGCCACGAGGTAGGGGGCGCGCCCACCCCCCAGGGCGGGCCCTCCACCCTTGTGGGCCCCCTGTTGCTTGACCGACGTACTCCTTCCTCCTATATATACCTACATACCCCGAAACGATTAGATACGGAGCCAAAAACCTAATTCCACCGCCGCAACCTTCTATACCCACGAGATCCCATCTTGGGGCCTGTTCCGGAGCTCCGCCGGAGGGGGCATCCATCACGGAGGGCTTCTACATCATCACCATAGCCTCTCCGATGAAGTGTGAGTAGTTTACCTCAGACCTTCGGGTCCATAGTTAGTAGCGAGATGGCTTCTTCTCTCTTTTTGGATCTCAATACAATGTTCTCCCCCTCTCTCGTGGAGATCTATTCGATGTAATCTTCTTTTTGCGGTGTGTTTGTTGAGACCGATGAATTGTGGGTTTATGATCAAGATTATCTATGAACAATATTTGATTCTTCTCTGAATTATTTTATGAATGATTGATTATCTTTGCAAGTCTCTTCGAAATATCAGTTTGGTTTGGCCTACCATATTGGTTTTTCTTGCAATGGGAGAAGTGCTTAGCTTTGGGTTCAATCTTGCGGTGTCCTTTCCCAGTAACAGTAGCAGCAGCAAGGCACATATTGTATTGTTGCCATCGAGGATAACAAGATGGGGTTTTTTATCATATTGCATGAATTTATCCCTCTACATCATGTTATCTTGCTTAAGGCGTTACTCTGTTTTCTTGAAATTAATACTCTAGATGCATGCTGGATAGCGGTCGATGAGTGGAGTAATAGTAGTAGATGCAGGCAGGAGTCGGTCTACTTGTCTCGGACGTGATGCCTATATACATGATCATACCTAGATATTCTCATAACTATGCTCAATTCTATCAATTGCTCAACAGTAATTCGTTCACCCACCGTAAAATACTTATGCTCTTGAGAGAAGACACTATTGAAACCTATGGCCCCCGGGTCTATCTTCATCATATTAATCTTCCAACACTTAGTTATTTCCTTTGCTTTTTACTTTGCATATTTATCACAAAAATACCAAAAATATTATCCTATCATATCTATCAGATCTCACTCTCGTAAGTGACCGTGAAGGGATTGACAACCCTTATCGCGTTGGTTGCAAGGAGTTATTTGTTTTGTTTAGGTACGAGGGACTCGCGCGTAGCCTCCTACTGGATTGATACCTTGGTTCTCAAAAATTGAGGGAAATACTTACGCTACTGTGCTGCATCATCCTTTCCTCTTCAAGGAAATCCAACGCAGTGCTCAAGAGGTAGCATCTAGCAACTTTTGAATATGTTCCATAGAAGTTTGTTGTTCAGTTGCAATTTTAGCAAGAGTTTTATAGCTAGGTTTGGATTCACACTTAGAGTCATCTTCATTGGAGGATTGAAAGTAAGCATCGCGTGAGTTTACCTTGGCACCTCGTGCCATGAAGCAGTAGGTTGGAGCAGAGTCGTCCTCATCATTGGCTTCAGCGTCGGCGACGTGACCATTGTCTTCGGTGTTGAAGATGGACTTGGCGACGAATGCCAAAGCTAGAGCCAGGCTTGCCACGCCTGAATCAGACGCCTCCTCAAACTCCACCTCCGCCTCCTCAGAAGCAGGCTCCTCCTCTGAATCCATCTCCTTGCCAATGAACGCACGAGCCTTTCCAGATGAGCTCTTCTTGTGAGACGAAGATTTGATTAAGACTTTGAAGAAGACTTTGAAGATTTCTTCTTCTTCTTGTCGTCAGAGTCATATTTCTTTCTCTTCTTCTTCTTCTTCTTCTTCTTATTCTTCTTATTCTTCTTCTTCTTAGTTTCCTTCTCCCATTGAGGACACTCAGATATGTAATGGCCTGGCTTCTTGCATTTGTGGCATGTTCTCTTCTTGTGGTCATGAGAGGAAGCCTCATCATTTCTTGAGCTGGATCTTGAAGACTTTCCGAAGCGATTCTTCTTGGAGACCTTTTGGAACTTCCTCACAAGCATTGCTAGCTCTTTGCCAATGTCTTCAGGATCACTAGGACTGCAGTCAGATTCTTCATATGAGGAAACAACTTCTGCCTTCAAAGCACGGGATCAGACATAGTTGGGGACATAGATATCTCCCTTCTCAGATAGCTGGAACTCATGTGTGTTGAGCCTCTCAAGTATGTCAGGCAGATCAAGATCTTTGAAGTCAGTGCATTTTTGAATCATTAGGGCCAGAGTGTCAAATGAGCTGTCAAGTGATCTCAATAGCTTCTTCACAATTTCATGCTTGGTGATCTCAGTGGCGCCGGGTGCACGAAGCTCATTGGTGATATCAGTGAGGCAATCAAACATGAGCTGTACATTCTCATTGTCATTTATCTTGAAACGGTTGAAGAGATTGCGAAGAACATCAATCCTTGAGTCTCTCTGAGTTGAGACGTCTTCGTTGACCTTGGAAAGCCAGTCCCAGACTAGCTTCACAGTTTCCAGAGGACTCACACGACCATAATGTCCTTTGGTCAGATAACCACAGATGATGTTCTTGGCGGTCGATTCTAGTTGCGCGAACCTCTTGACATCAGTAACGGTGACACCTTCACCAACCTTGGGAACGCTAGTCATGACGACATACCAGAGGTTGATGTCAATGGCTTCAAGATGCATACGCATCTTATTCTTCCAGTAGGGGTAATTAGTGCCATCGAAGACTGGGCATGCAGCGGAGACCTTGATTATCCCGACAGTCGACATAGCCATAACTCCAGGTGGTTAAACCAAATCACACAGAACAAGGGAGCACCTTGCTCTGATACCAATTGTAAGTGCTAGTTATCGACTAGAGGGGGGGGGTGAATAGGCGATTTTTATGGAAGTCTTCAAAACATGAGCTCTTTGAGGATTATAAAACATCTCGGTGGCCATCATCTCCGGTGGCCATCTTCATCATCCCGGCGGCCACCACGATGAGGAGGGAGTAGTCCACCCTCGGGGCTGAGGGTTTGTACCCGTAGCTATATGTTTAATCTCTCTCTCTCTCTCTCTCTCTCTCTCTCGTGATCTTGAGACGATCTTGATGTATCGCGGGCTTTGTTAATATAGTCGGATCATATGGTGTTTTCCCCTCTCTATCTTGTTGTGATGAATTGAATTTTCCCTTTTAGATTTCGTTGTTATCATATTGAATACTTTTATGGATTTGAGAGGACTTGATATATGTCTTGCATATGAATACTCGTGATGACAATGGGGTATCATATTGATTCACTTGATATGTGTTTTGGCAGTCAACTCGCGGATTCCCGCGGTGACATTGGGGTAATCTATGCATAGGGGTTGATGAATGTTGTCGTCTTTTGTTTCTCCGGTAGAAATCTTGGGGCACTCTTTGAGGTTCTTTGTGATGGATTGAGTATTATGAATCTGAATTTTCTTTGGTGTTATTTTAGTACAAACTCTTGATAGATCGATCGGAAAGAATAACTTAGTGTTATTTTAGAACGAACTCTTGATAGATCGATCGGAAAGAATAGCTTTGTGTTATTTTAGTACGAACTCTTGGATAAATCGACCGTAAAGAATAGCTACAAACAATTTCTTCTTATGTTCTGTGCTAGATAAGAACTTTGGAGTGATTCTTTGTCGCACTTTGAGGGATGGTTATATGATCCAATTATATTAGCATTGATGAGAGATTGCACTCACAAAAGTACGAACTCTAGGCCTCATTTTCAAGCATTGCTATACCATTTGTTCTCTGTTTTATCAATTGCTACCTTGCTATTTTTTATTGTTCCTATTACAAAAATCAATATCTACTAGCATTACTACACTATTATCACCACCTCTTCGCCGAACTAGTGCACCTATACAAATTACCATTGTATTTAGTGTGTTGGGGACACAAGAGACTCTTTGTTATTTGGTTGCAGGGTTGTTTGAGAGAGACCATCTTCATCCTACACCTCCCACGGATTGATAAACCATAGGTCATCCACTTGAAGGAAAATTGCTATTGTCATACAACTATGCGCTTGGAGGCCCAACACGAGACTACAAGAACAAGTTGTGTAGTAGACATCAAGCTCTTTTCTGGCGCTGTTGCCGGGGAGGTTAGGTAAGCGGCACTCACACCCCGTCAAGGAAGCTCTTTTCTGGCGTCGTTGCTGGGGAGGTGAGTGAATGAAGGTATATCTTTAGATCTTGCAATTGAATCTTTTAGTTTCTTGTTTTATCACTTGTTTGGTTTATTAAAGAAAACTACCTAAAAAATGCAATTGAGGTTGCATCATATTATTGATCATCTTTATAATATCTTGCTTGAAAATGATGGTTCGGAAAATTGTGCTCAATTGTTAGAAGAAGAAGTCAATAAAATGTTTGGCACAAAATATTTTAATGATGAGCATGATTGCAATGTTGTTAGTATGAATTCTATGAATATCCATGATGCTAATGATGTGCAAAGCTACAAGCTTGGGGATGCTATGTTTGATGAAGATGATATTTTTTGTCCCCCGAGTTTTGATGAGCAAATTTATTATGATGATAGCATGCCTCCTATTTATGATGATTATATTTATGAAAGTGGGTTTGGAAGAGTGGCAACTCTAGGTAATGATCCCACTATTTTGGAGGGTGTTGAATCTTGTTATAATATTTATGAAAGTGGATTTGGAGAGGTCATGACTTTTTTAGTGATGAATCCACTATTTTGGTTTTGCGTGAGATGTCGGTATGAGGATAATAAGGAGTGGCAATACCTTAATCTTGGGGATGCCCAAGGCACCCCAAGGTAATATTCAAGGAAGATCTAAGCAACTAAGCTTGGGGATGCCCCGGAAGGCATCCCCTCTTTCGGCTCCAACATTATCGATAACCTCACTTGGAGCTATGTTTTCATTCGTCACATAATATGTGTTTTGCTTGGAGCATCATTTTATTTCATTAGGATTTGCTTGCTGTTATTTAGAATAATCTTTTGCATCTTTTATTTCAATAAAAGTGGCAATGATAGCCTTTAGTATGCTCATTTTGCAAGCCAACATGTTGCTGTTTGAAAAAAAAAGTTTCTCGATGTTGCAAAAATTACATAGAAAAGTCAGAATGTGATAAAATGTTGAAACTTTTTGCAAAATGAGCTCTGATAAATTTTCTACAGTGTGGAAAACTTTCATAACTTTTGGAGTTAGGGAAGTATTGATACTCTTGCATTCTATACACACTATACTATTTTGGCAGATTGCTGTTATGTTTGCATTGTTTGCATATGTTTTCTTGTTTAATGATTCTATTTGAGGATAGGAGTATTAAATATGTAGAGTCATTTAGTGTGCAATGTTGAATAATAATTTTAGTGATTTTCTATAGTAGAGAATGATAAGGTTTTTGCATTGGTTTATACTAACTTATCTCACGAGTTCTTGTTGAGTTTTGTGTTGATGAAGATTTTCAGATTTAGGAAAACCATGATATGAGAAGAATTAAGGAGACATAAAAGATCAAGCTTGGGGATGCCCAAGGCATCCCAATATAATATTTCAAGAAGTCTCAAGCATCTAAGCTTGGGGATGCGTCGGTAGGCATCTCACCTTTCTTCTTCAACAATTATCGATTAGTATCGGTTGAGCCTAAGTTTTTGCTTCTTCAAATGATGTGTGCTATTCTTAGAATGTCATTTTATTTTGTTTTTGCTTGCTGTTTTAATAAAATACTTAGATGTGAAAGTTTTTTAATAGGAGAGAGTCCGCAAATATCTACCTATTTACTTAACTACTCACACGATCCTTATATCTTTTTGGAGTAGCTTGTCATTTACTCTTGTGCTTCACTTATATCCTATGAGTAAATTGTTGAATAAATTGAATGTCATGAAGTTGAAATCATATCATGCCTAGAGGTAGCTTCACATTGGGTTTATAAAGTGAAATCTTTTGAAGCTTGACAATCACAATATTGGTCATATAAGCAATTCATGAATGATTAGTAGGAGGAAGAGAACTTTCACATGCACATACACTATCTTGGAAATCTTTTGTGATTGTGAGCCCCCATCAAAATATTATATGCCAATTTTTTTGACGTTGGACAAGGAAGACAACGTAATGATTTATGTTTGTTCATATTCACATAGAAGTTATATTGTCATAGATCCTTCAACATGTGGTTCTTGCCCCCCATCTTTGCTAGTCGAAAATTCCGCAACAAGTAAGATACTACTTGTGCATCCAAAAATCCTTGAACCCGAATCTTATTTTCAAGAGTCCACCATACCTACCTAAGGATTGAAGAAGATCCTTCAAGTAAGTTGTCATCGGTGCAATAAGGAATTAAAATTGCTTCTAAAAGTGTTAGATCATTTAGTGTAAGAGAAAATTGAGCGTTGTTCGAACTTGTGATGGCAAAGAATAAAAGTAATAGACTGCACAATAAAGGTTGCTATCATAAGGGGAAATATAATGTGACGTTCTTTTGCACTAAGGGGTTGAGCATACAAACAAATAAGCGCATGACAACCTCTGCTTCCCTCTACAAAGGGCCTATCTTTTACATTTATGTATTTACTCTCATTCATGAGTCAAAGTTTTTCTCCCTATTCCTTTTTATTTTTCTCTTTTGGCTAGCATCATGTGGTGAGGAAAGATCTAGGCACATATATCCAGTTGGATATGGGTAGCATGAGTTATTATTGTTGACATCACCCTTGAGGTGAATGCGTTGGGAGGCAAAACAATAAGCCCCTATCTTTCTATGTGTTCGGCTGAAACGTTTTGCTCATGTGTATGCGGTCAGTGTTAGCAATCATAGAAGACTATATGATGGTTGAGTATATGGAGCTCTTACTTAAACTCTATTGAATAAGTTGAATTACAATTGCTTGGTGACTGCGAACATATGTTGTTGAGTTTCAAGAGAATTCATTGTTTGAACCTTAACATGTGAATTGGTTGCTACTTTAACATGAGAAGTTTCATAAGAAAGAATTGTTGTTATGATGCTAGGAAAAGTGATTGAAATTATCATTGATCAAATTTGTGCACTTTGCTAGCATTCACACATCATAAATTATTCCTTTTATCATTTACCTACTCGAGGACGAGTAGGAATTAAGCTTCAGGATGTTGATACGTCTCCAACGTATCTATAATTTATGGAGTATTCATGCTGTTTTATTATCATTCTTGGATGTTTTACAATCATTTTATAGCAACTTTATATCATTTCGGGGACTAACCTATTGGCCCAGTGCCCAGTGCCAGTTGCTGTTTTTTTGCTTGTTTTTTTACATTGCAGGAAATCAATATCAAACGGAGTCCAAACACCGTGAAACGTTTTGTGGATTTTTTATGGACCAGAAGACTCCCGATGGGCCAGAGAAGCACCTGGGGGTGCCACGAGGGGGGCACAACCCACCAGGGTGCGCCTGGGGGCCCAGGCGCGCCCAGGTAGGTTGTGCCCACCTCGATGGCCTCCCGCACCCCCTCTTTACCCTATAAATTCCCAAATATTCCTAAAACCCTCGGGGTTAACCTAGATCATAAGTTCCACCGCCGCAAGGCTCTGTAGCCACCGAAAAACAATCAAGATCCTGTTCCAGCACCCTAACAAAGGGGGGATCATCTCCGATGGCCATCTTCATCATCCCGGCGGCCACCGCGATGAGGAGGGAGTAGTCCACCCTCGGGGCTGAGGGTTTGTACCAGTAGCTATGTGTTTAATCTCTCTCTCTCTCTCTCTCTCTCTCTCTCTCTCTCTCATGTTCCTGAGATGTCACGATCTTGATGTATCGCAGGATTTGTTAATATAGTCAGATCATATGGTGTTTTCCCCTCTCTATCTTGTTGTGATGAATTGATTTTTCCCTTTGAGATTTCGTTGTTATCGGATTGAATACTTTTATGGATTTGAGAGCACTTGATATATGTCTTGCATATGAATACTCATGGTGACAATGGGGTACCATACTGATTCACTTGATATGTGTTTTGGCACTCAACTCGCGGATTCCTGCGATGAGATTAGGGTAATCTATGCATAGGGATTGATGCACGTTCTTGTCTTTTGTTTCTCCGGTAGAAATCTTGGGGCACTCTTTGAGGTTCTTTTGATGAATTGAGTATTATGAATCTGAATTTGCTTTGGTGTTATTTTAGTACGAACTCTTGATAGATCGATTGAAAAGAATAACTTAGTGTTATTTTAGCACGAACTCTTGATGGATAGATCGGAAAGAGTAACTTGGTGTCATTTTAGCATGAACTCTTGGATAGATCGATCGGAAAAAACAGCTACAAAAAAATTCTTCTTATGTTCTCCGCTAGATAAGAACTTTGGTGTGATTCTTCGTCGCACTTTGAGGGATGGTTATATGATCCAATTATATTAGCATTGTTGAGAGATTGCACTAGCAAAAGTATGGACCCTAGGCCTTATTTTCAAGAACTGCAATACCGTTTGTGCTCCGTTTTATCAATTGCTAAGTTGCTTTTTTTGTTGTTCCTATTACAAAAATCAATATCTACTATCATTACTACACTTTAATCACCATCTCTTCACCGAACTATTGCACCTATACAAATTACCATTGTATTTGGTATGTTGGGGACACAAGAGACTCTTTGTTATTTGGTTGCAAGGTTGTTCGAGAGAGACCATATTCATCCTACACCTCCCACGGATTGATAAACCTTAGGTCATCCACTTGCGGGAAAATTGCTACTGTCCTACAAAATTCTGCACTTGGAGGCCCAACACGAGTCTACAAGAACAAGTTGTGTAGTAGACATCAAGCACGAATACTAACAGCAGCTAGGTAGTATGGATCGGAATGGAAGACAATATGAAGCCAAACAGGTAATAGTCTTCACACAGTGAAGTCAAACAAATCAGGCAGGCAAGCAATGACTTCACGTAGATAAACTGAAAAGTAAAGGAAGTAGGGGATAGAACTAGTAGCTTGGTGAAGACAAGGGTTTGGTAGACCAGTTCCAGTTGCTATGACAACTGTACGTCTGGTTAGGGAGGCTAAGATTGAACTCAGAAGACTGTGTGTTCACCTTATTCCCCATGAGCTAAGGGCACCCAGTCCTCGCCCAATCACTCTGGTAAGTCTTCAAGGTAGACTTCCAAACCTTCACAGACTCCGTTTACTGGCGATCCACAATGACTCTTGGATCCTCATAACGTGACGCCTAACCGGCTGGAGGATGCATAGTCCTCAAGTGTAACAACTCTTCAGGTCACATGGACAGAAAGACATCAGTGATGCCTAACCCTCTTTGGCTCTGGGTGTTTTGGGCTTTGTCCTCACAAGGATCTCTCTCTCTAAGGCTTCAGAGGTGGGTTGCTCTCAAACGATAAAAATCATGCACTAACTCTGAGCAGACACCAATTTATGGTATAGGGGGTGTGCTATTTATAGCCCGGAGGCAACCCGACATGATATGTCCGAAATGACCCTAGGTCACTAAGGAACCGACACGTGTCCAACGGTCAGATTTCAAAGACACGTAGCAGCTTGGCTTGGGCTATGTGATGCCCCTGATTCAATCATACACTAATCATACACGCGAATGTGTACGATCAAGATCAGGGACTCACGGGAAGATATCACAACACAACTCTAGACATAAATTAAAATAATACAAGCTTTATATTACAAGTAGGGGCCTCGAGGGCTCGAATACATAAGCTCAAAAACACAAGAGTCAGCGGAAGCAACAATATCTGAGTACAAACATAAGTTATACAAGTCTGCCTTAAGAAGGCTAGCACAAAAGCAACATTGATCGAAAAAGGCAAGGCCTCCTACTTGGGAGCCTCCTAACTACTCCTGGTCACCGGCAGCCTCCACGTAGTAGTAGGCACCCTCGGTGTAGTAGTAGTCGTCGTCGAAGGTGGCGTCTGGCTCCTGGGCTCCACCATCTAGTTGCAACATCCGAGAATAATGGAAAAGGGGAAAAAGAGGAAGCAAAGCAACCGTGAGTACTCATCCAAAGTACTCGCAAGCAAGGATCTACACTACATATGCATTAGTGTCAATGAAATGGGTAGTATCTGTGGACTGGACTGCAGAATGCCAGAAGAGAAGGGGAAAGCCTAGCCTATCGAAGACTAGCATCTTCGAGCTGCTCCAAGCATCTTGCAGCATTCAGAAGAGTATAGAATAGCAGTTTATATTTACGAAACTTGTTGTAACATTAGCGCCCAGAGATCCTTTCTCGACTCCCTGTGAGAAAGCAATACCGGAGCCACATATCCATAACATGCCTCAGCATTCAGTATCCAGTTCTAGTTGTATCGATCAGGATACAACTCCGAGCGTCCGTTACCGTGGACAAGGCTATTCAAATAGATCAATCTTCCCTGCAGGGGTGCACTAACTTACCCAACATGCTCGATCAACTCCGTCCAGACACACCATCAGGTCATGACTGGCATCGGCCGATCAACATGCCGCAGCCCTACCTAGGATCACCAGATAGGCCAGCACGTCGGTCTACATCCTAAGCGTGCAGGGGTCTTGGGACCATCACCCGTTGCACTCCTGCACGTTGCGAACGCAGCCGGTGAGCAGACCTGCCTACCTCCTTAAAAAGGCAGGTGCTTACGTAGTCCAACCCGGCGCGCGCCGCTCCATCGCTGACATCCGTTGAGCTTTTCGCTGATACATACGACGCAGAGTGCCCGTACTTATTCTCGCGTGGTGGTTAGTGCGAAAAGGCCAGAGGCCTACTCGGATCAAATATCCAAACCGTTAGTGTCTTGGTAGTGTGCGGTAACGAGCAGAGACACGATCATGTGACCCCATCGCCCCATTTCACGGACTTGCGGCAAGGGCTAAGAATGCCCACCTCCAGATCAACCCGACTTCACATCACTCGCGGGTACCCCTCGGGGCTGACCCGATGTCATCATGGCTCTATGGTAAGTCAAAGTAATTGTGTGTCTGAAACAGCAAGGGGGAAACCTGAGGAATCACCCTCGACGGATTCCCACTCGATGTAACTATCAAGGTGGACTTGGAGGAATCACCCTCGTTGGTCCACACTTGAGGGGTTGCACGACAGAGTCATTGTCGAGAGTGGTCAAGACGGAATCACCCTCGATGACCACGACCGAATAGCTACACTACAGGGTTAACATCAGAAGTGCTGATGAGGTATCACCCTCGACACTCGATAGTAACTCTGCAGAGTCGTACAACTAAGGGGGTGATGTGCGGTGTCGGGGCCTGGACGTCGATCATGTTGATCAAGTCATCGAACATAAAGCGGGACAACTGGGGCAAGATGGGGGTCACTGGTGGATCTCTAACCAGCCTATACTAAGCAATTTAGAATAATCAGGTAAGGTAAGAAAGCAGGAAGCAAAAACAGGCTATGCATCAGAATAGGAGCAAACAATAACAGTAAAAAATCTAATGCAAGCATGAGAGAGAATGGAATGGGCGATATCAGAGTGATCAAGGGGCGGGGGGCTTGCCTGGAAGCTTTCCTGCAAAGGAAGAAGGGTCGTCGAAGACGTAGTCGATCACAGGGGCAGTATCGGTCTCGGGGTCCACCGGAGAGAAGAGGGGGAAGAAACAATAAATATAAAGCAAACAAAGCATCATAAAGAATAACATGGTAATACGCGGTGTTAGGGGTTAACTAACGCAGTGCTAGACGTTGCAGACGGAGAGGGAAAACATCCGGAGGGGTTTTTCCGGCGTCTGACATTATCCGGACGGATGAAAAGAGAGGGGACGGTTCCATGTTCAGCATGCTACGGGCATGTGACAAATGAACAGACCATGTATCCAGATTCGTTGGATTTTTCTGAGAAACTTTCATATATAAAACTTTTTCATCCGAGTTACGGATTATTTTCTATGATTTTTCAAAGATTTAAACATTTACTAAAATTATCTAAATTAACAAAAGGGATTATTGCATCAGCATGATGCCACTACGACATCAGCAGTCAACAGATCGGTTGACTGCTAAAAATGACCAGTGGGTCCCATATGTCATACTCAGAGGGACTAAGAGTAGTTTATTTTAATTAAACAGAGTTCAAAAGCAGTAGGGCCCACGTGTGAGTGACAGTTTATGTTAACTAATTAATTTAACTTATAAAAAGTTTTAATTAGATTAACTACATGGTGGGGCCCACCTGTCAGGGACACTTGGCTGCCCAGTCAGCACGTTGACTGGGTCCACCAAGTCAACGGGGCCCGTGGGGCCCGCTGGCCGCGACCCAGGGGTGGCCCCAGGCCAGCCACGTCGGCGGCGTCGCCGGAGTAACTCTAGTGACCATGTTTTGTGGCGGCGCGCATTAGGAGGTGATAGGATTTCGGCTACGGGGGGTTAAAACGAGCGCTGTGATGCGCGTTCGAACGAGGGGAGTCGCACGCATCCAACGCCGGCAGTCCCGCGTGCTGGGATGGCCTAGAGCCACGGCAGCGTTGACCGGAGCGACGCTGGAGTTCCGACGTTGACGGATTCGAGCGTTGATAACCCACAAGTATAGAGGATCAATTGTAGCCTCTTTCGATAAGTAAGAGTGTTGAACCCAACTTGGAGCTAAAGGTAGAACAAATATTCCCTCAAGTTCTATCGACCACCGATACAACTCTACGCACGCTTAACGTTCGCTTTACCTAGAACAAGTATGAAACTAGAAGTACTTTGTAGGTGTTTTTGGATAGGTTTGCAAGAAAGTAAAGAGCATGTAAATAAAAGCTAGGGGATGTTTAGATAAAGACACAACTAAATTAGTTTTAGTAAAGAGCTTGTTGTTACGAGAAAGTTATTTGTCCCTAGGCAATCGATAACTAGACCGGTAATCATTATTGCAATTTTATTTGAGGGAGAGGCATAAGCTAACATACTTTCTCTACTTGGATCATATGCACTTATGATTGGAACTCTAGCAAGCATCCGCAACTACTAAAGATCATTAAGGTAAAACCCAACCATAGCATTAAAGCATCAAGTCCCCTTTATCCCATACGCAAACAACCTACTTACTCAGGTCTATGCGTCTGTCACTCACGCCACCCACCATAAGCAAATCATGAGCATATTGCAAACCCTACAGCGGGAGTCCCTCATGCTTGCGCGACACAGAGAGCACCATAGGATAGCACCAATAATAAAACATACAACTCAAACCAATCTTGATCAAATAGCCCATAGGACAAAACGGATCTACTCAAACATCATAGGATAGCCATACATCATTGGGAAATAATATATAGCGTTGAGCACCATGTTTAAGTAGAGATTACAGCGGGTAAGAGAGAGGTTACACCGCTGCATAGATGGGGGAAGAGTTGGTGATGATGGTGGTGAAGTTGTTGGTGAAGATTGCGGTGATGACGGAAGAGAAGGGGAGAGGGGCCCCTTCGTCTTCTTCTTCCTTGACCTCCTCCCTAGATGGGATAAGGGTTTCTGTCGTCGTTTTGTCACGGCATATGTCCTTAGTGTCAGGACTTAGTCGCGAGGCCAACGCATCTATGTGGTAGCTTGAGAGGGTTTGAGCGGAATCGAGAGACGCAACACAAGACAGGGATTTAGACAGCTTCGGGCCCCGGGAAACATCATCCGGTAAAAACCCTACATGCTGTTTGAGGCTAGTTCTCATTATCATCACGAGGGAGTCGCCGTAAACCGGCTCTCCTCTTTGTGTATAGCCCTAAGATTGTTTCTTCTTGCTTGTAGCTTGTCCCTCTTTGGGGAGCCCTGCCCCTCCTTATATATGTTGAAGGGGCGGGTTACATGTGGAGTCCTATTAGGATTAGGACTAGTCTATCTCTAATACAAACCGGATACAAGTCCTGGTCTTAACTCCTTGTAAGGTAAATATTCCTCATGCCTTTCCTCTTACACCGCCCACAATAGTTGAACCGCCTTCATGAACCGCCAGACGGGCCACCGGTCTTGTCGCTCCTCGACCCATCCGCCGGGTCACCAAAGTGAGTTACAACGTCTGGCGGGTTCTCGGTAAATTGCCGTGTCCGGGCGGGTCACCGATGAATATCGCCAAGTGCCGCGGGACCTCAAATAAACCGCCAAGTCCGCCGGGTTAACTTCCGCCGGTTTACACCATGGGTATATCCCGACATTAGCCCCCAAGTTTAGCTTTGATTTATCCATGGTAAACTTATGCTGCAAAATAAACACCAGAACAAATTTGGCAGGTTGTGCCCGGGTTAAGAATTCTTGTAGACCGGCACCTGATCGTCCTTAAGTCCTTTGTCATTTCCTCCTTCTAGAAAATCTGGGTCAATAACCAGCTTCATACTCAAATTTCTGATATTGGCTTCTTATAGAAAAAATATTGTGAAGAATAATCCACTTGAGTCGGCTTCCAAAGCGTCGGTTTAAGAAATATTGGTCTTGAAATACTCATATGATATTCAACCGGTTTGAAGATGCAGAACTTGCCGGTTTTATCATTGCCAAAGACTGTCGGGTTATAAAAACTTGATAATTTCGAGTCATGATTGTTGCAGACACCGGTTCATGATTGTTGCCAACGCCGGTTCATGATTATTAATGACGCCGGGTTGCAGCCACAGGGTCATAATGATTGGTGACGCCGGGTCAACCTAGTTTGCTCAATCAGAGAATTTTAAAATATTTCTTCGATAATAATATAATACCTGTAGCCCCCAAGTCTTTGAGCAGAACAAAGTGGTGGCTTAAGACTTTGCTTCAATATAAATACTACCACTTTCAAAGAAATCCATGTTGTTCATCCCCGTGACTAGTAAAAACTGAATACTCCATACTATGTAGCCCCCAAGTGCCAGGTTGTCATGCTTGCAGCAACCTTGGACTTGTAATTGTCTTATACTCATAAAAACTTCAACCAGTGTAGCCCCCGGGTCATTATGCAATAATGAGCAGGGACTTTGTAGGTATAATCATGTAGATCTGAGCAATGATGTGTAGCCCCCAAGGGCCGGCTCAGTAAGATAATATTGAGCTGGGACTTAATATATACTTCAATGAAAATAACATCATATGATGTAACCCCATCATGGGACTTGAATCCACGCCCACAAGGTTAAGAGCCTTGTGCTTTACCAACCGAAAGCAATGGACCCTTCAATATAATGAATAAAAAGCTTTGTACCTTCAACTGTTGAGAGGAGCAATTGGTAGCCCCAAGTGTCATGGTGCATGCTTGCGGCGACATGAGACTTGCATATTTGATATAATCTCAACTTAAATAATGTAGCCCCCAAGTGTCGGGTCGTAAGCTGCAGCGACTCGACTATTCCTCCATTGTAGAATAAGTCATACCCATTGATGAAATAATAGCCATTGCGCTGAAGCGACTTTGAAAACCTCAGTCATAATATTGGTTATTGATAACCATAATAAAAATCTAGCCATGTTGGCTATTCAAGATAATATAACCTGGTATGAAAAACCTTATTCGTTCAATATCATAATGAAAAGTCAGCCAAGTTTGGCTATTAGAATAATATAACCCAATGATTTATAAGCGCATGATTCCAATGGCGCAATCCAAATATGTACTGGCGACTTATAGTCCAAAGCCAGGTCGGGTTAACAAACACCGGATAATTTCTCATCATATACTGGCGCCTTATCGTCTTAAAGCCAGGCCGGTTTAATAAACACCGGATAATTTATCATTATGCTTTATTCAACCTATCTCTGCATACAACAAGTTTAAAGTGTCCTGGCGGTTTACCACCGGACGGGTCATAATGCCCAACATATAACCCAGGTTTATAACCAAGGCTGCACTTAAGAATAATCAATGAAATATATCATACCTGTGACATTGAATCACATCATTGGTTTACCAACTTTTTGTAGTAAGGGTGATAACCCCAATCTTGAGTAATGATAACTCCTTTCATCTTGTGTCGGTTTATGATAAAACCGCATCGGGTTGTGATAAACACCGGTTTAACCATATATATCTTTGGCGACTCAGTAGTCAAACCAGACCGGGCGGATAGTCTCCGGATTATGATTTGATCATGTACTGACAACTTGTAATTGAAAGTCAAGCCGGGTTAATGAACGCCGGTTTACTCCATAATAAGATGGTAATATAAAATCAAACCAGGCAGATAGTCTCCGGATTAAGATTTGACCGTGTTCCGTCAATTGACAGTTTGAACCGGTTTAAAAATGTTATCGGTTTAAAAAACGCAACAAAAATCAAATAACAGTTATGAAAAAATATGGAAGCAAAGGCAATGATAAAACCGTTTGCCAAAAGAGGCTTTACTGAGCCGATCGGATGGTGTTACCATGGTCGGACACGACCAAGCTCCCAATAAGGTGTAGCTATGGTTCAGGTCAGCCAGGTCCCCAACTGAAACCGTGGCATTATGCCGATCAAGTGGCGTGGCAATGGTTCGGGTTCGACCAAGCCCCCAAGTGACTCTATGGCCTTAGGCCGATCAAGAGGCGGATTGGTTCAGACTTGACCATGTCCCCAAGTGATCTGGTGGCTTTCGCCTATCAAAAGGTGTTGCATTGGTTCGGACACGACCAAGCCCCCAAGTGATGTTGTGGCACTAGGCCGATCAAGAGGCGTGGCTATGGTTCGGATACGACCAAGCCCCCAAGTGATCAATAATATGATAAGCTAATAAGTCATGATACCCATGTTTGAACCGCGCATCATGGCAGCAGGTCCTCTTTGGCACCCTTTAACTTTTTGCAAGAGATAAATCCTTCTTGAACTGGATGTTAAACCGGATATTGAGAGCTTCAAAGCTTTGTGGGAGACACCTTTCCCTTGAACCGGGTTGTAAACCGGATATTTGAGAGCTTCAGTGAGACTGACTTCCCTTGAGCCGGATTTTCAACCGGAATCCTTTACGATGATCTGGAACGTCTTCATTGAACCGGGATTTACTAACTGTCGTATACTTTCTAAGCCGGAAATTTTTCGACGGCCTTCAAATAACGAGAGCCTCCGGTCCGGGTTATCTTTCCCTCCATCGCTCGGGGTTCTTAAAATTTGCTAAACCGCAAGATTTGCTGAGTCATGTCATCGTAGCCCCCGAGTCTCAAGGTGACTCGAGGAGTTGGCTTGAAACTCTCCATATTTGACCGTGATGTAAACCGGCATAAGTTGTATATCATCGGTGTTGATAGCCCGATGTGAATCCACTGAAGATTGATGTAACTGCGGCGGGTTATAAATGATCCCGTTTGAGCCGTGTTCAGCAACTCGGTCAATGGTTCCTTCCAACTGGTGATTTTAAGTTAACCAAACTGTAGTGGCGGCGACTTGTGCGCCTGCCCATTGAGCCATCTAGTGCGGGCGGCGGTTGATAGTATATGATAATTTGCCTCCATTTTGCTGAAAGAAAACCGGGCTACCCAGGCTGCGACTTGCTTAATAAACAGTTCATGCAGACAGGTGCGGCCCGGTATGCTGATGTAGACCAGGCCGCGAAGGCGGACGGAAAAGATGACCTCAGCATCAGAGGCGGCTCAGACAGATGAACCGGCCGCGGTGTTGTAAACCGGCGCAGACGGGCGAGTTAACCACGTCGTTTTGATGCAGTGAACAATTTGTCCTGCATCAACAATGTTGCAGACCAAGACAAAGATAAACTGCTCTTTGACAAAAAATAATATGTATCAATATAATATATTTTAGATGGATATCACCTGATGTGCCAGGCCGGAAATAATCCGCCATGAAATTGATGATCGCTAGGTGAAGTTGAAGTTGCTCACGGGTGAATTGGCCGCCGCATGGTAAACCGGCGCGGACGGGTGAGTCGGCCGCGACGTTTGTAAGCCAGCACGAACACGTGAACCGGCCGCAAGGGCGGACGGGCGAGTTGTCCGTGGCATTGTAAGGCAGTGCGGTCGGGCGAGTCGGTCAAGGTATTGTAACCCGGCGAGGGGGTCCGTTGAGTAAGGACGACCACCCGTGCCGAATAATGTTGGCACGCCTCCATCTCCGCGGTATAATGCCACTTTGTGACGAATAATTCCCCTGCATATAAAACACAGCAGGGCAAAGTAGTGTTGATCGGATGAATTAATACGTGTTTAATATAAGATAAATAGCACCTAGTATTTTCAGATGCTGATAGCAGTTTGGCCAAGGTGGCAAAGCTCCCGCGACGACAGTGTAGCACAATTCCTGTCAGCCTTGACGACAAGCAACTGCAGAAAAAATTGATCATCTGTTCGGACTTGACGGTGCGGCCACGGCAGTAGCTCGACACGCTGGCGAAGGGCGGCTTGGACCATGATGGTTTGGAGCGGTCCCTGGCGACTCCACAGTGCAGCAAGAGTCGTCCGAGTTCGTGTGTACACCCGGGTTAGCTTCCTGACAAATAGTAGTATTACTAGATTGATCATGACGGGAGTAATCGGCCTATGTTTGATATTTTCCTGGAGTAAATAGTAGCAGCAGCTTCGATTGATGGCCCCTGGAGTCCTCCTTCAAGTCGTGGAGGTTTTATTCCCAATTGATTGTTGTGTCAAGTTTTTCCAATGCCTTCACGTGAGCACTAAACCGGCCATTAGTACTTAGTACAAACTCTGATTTGATGCTTGGACGTAGTGCACAGTTCATCTAATAATTTCCTTTGTTCTTTTCCCGATCTACTAGTACTCAAACAGTACTATCCTTTTTTTGTAGTACTAGTAGAAGTGCTTGGGGATCTCCGGATTTGACTTGGTCTTCAGGCCAGAAAAAATAGCAGCAATGATAACTCCCTGATTTGACGCACACGTTGCTAGCTTTGCCTCTGCTGCCATGATTTACCCTTGGGAGCAACAACCATCCGAGTAACCCGTACTGGGTCAGTACGTCTAGATTTAAACGCAGGAAAAATAGACCTCCAAATTGGATTTACAAACGGACACGGAGCCGTCAAATCTGTCGGACTTGGCGATTGCATCTCGTATCTCGTACCGATTGATTTCTGATACGAGACTTCGACTTGTTGCGGCAGCAAAAAATAACCTGACCTCAGACGGATCATCCGGTCGTGTACGCTGGCGCAACCCTAATTTTCCTTTGATCTTAAATCCTGTATATGTTGCTTTGACTGTGCATCAGACGTCTTCTGCGCCGGTTCTTTTTCATCCAACACATCGCGAACTTCTCCATCCTTAGAAAGATCCCTCCAAGAACTCAACACCACCGTGCACAGGCCCCACGGTGGGTGCCAACTGTCGTCGTTTTGTCACGACAGATGTCCTTAGTGTCAGGACTTAGTTGCGAGGCCAACGCATCTATGTGGTAGCTTGAGAGGGGTTGAGCGGAATCGAGAGAAGCAACACAAGACAGGGATTTAGACAGCTTCGGGCCCCGGGAAACATCATTCGGTAAAAACCCTACATGCTGTTTGAGGCTAGGTCTCATTATCATCACGAGGGAGTCGCCGTAAACCGGCTCTCCTCTTTGTGTCTAGCCCTAAGATTGTTTCTTCTTGCTTGTAGCTTGTCCCTCTTTGGGGAGCCCTGCCCCTCCTTATATATGTTGAAGGGGCGGGTTACATGTGGAGTCCTATTAGGATTAGGACTAGTCTATCTCTAATACAAACTGGATACAAGTCCTGGTCTTAACTCCTTGTAAGGTAAATATTCCTCATGCCTTTCCTCTTAAACCGGCCCACAATAGTTGAACCAGCCTTCATGAACCGCCAGACGGGCCACCGGGTCTTGTCGCTCCTCCGACCCGTCCGCCGGGTCACCAGTGAGTTACAACGTCCTGGCGGGCTGCTGGTAAATTGCCAGGTCTGGGCGGGTCACCAAATGAATATCGCCAAGTGCCAGCGGGACCTCAAATAAACCGCCAAGTCCGGCCGGGTTAACTTCCGGCCGGTTTACACCGCGGGGTATATCCCCGACAGTTTCCCCTCTGGTCCTTGGCCTCCATGGCATGGGAGGGGCAAGAGCCCCTCCGAGATTGGATCTGTCTCTCTGTCTCTCTCTGTTTCTGCGTTCTGCGATTCTGCCCTGGCACCGTTTCTTTTATATCTGGAGATCCGTAACTCCGATTGGATTGAAACCTTCGCCCAGATCTTTTTCCAAAAAATAGCTTTCTTGCGGCCAAAGTAGAGCATCAACCACCTTACGGGTGGCCCACAAGGGTCAGGGGCATGGCTGCCTGGAGTGGGCGTGGGCCCGACCCTCGTGGCCACCTCGGGCACCGTCTCGCGTTGATTTTACTTTCCAAAAGTCACAAATATTCCAAATAAGTCTCCGTCCGTTTTTATCCCGTTTGGACTACGTTTGATATGGGGTTTCTGTGAAACATAAAACATGCAACAAACAGGAACTAGCACTGGGCACTGGATCAATATGTTAGTCCCAAAAATAGTATAAAAAGTTGCCAAAAGTATATGAAAGTTGTAGAATATTGGCATGGAACAATCAAAAATTATAGATACGACGGAGACGTATCAACATCCCCAAGCTTAATTCCTGCTCGTCCTCGAGTAGGTAAATGATAAAAAAATTGGCGTGGAATGCTACCTAGCATAATCTTGATCATGTATCTAATCATGGCATGAATATTAAGATACGAGTGATTCAAAGCAATAGTCTATCATTTGACATAAAAACAATAATACTTCAAGCCTACTAATAAAGCAATCATGTCTTTTCAAAATAGCATGGCCAAATAAAGTTATCCCTACAAAATCATATAGTCTGGCTATGCTCCATCTTCACCACACAAAATATTCACATCATGCACAACCCCGATGACAAGCCAAGCAATTGTTTCATACTTTTGACGTTCTCAAACCTTTTCAACTTTCACGCAATACATGAGCGTGAGCCATGGACATAGCACTATAGGTGGAATAGAATATGATGGTGGAGGTTGTGTGGAGAACAAAAAGAGGAGAAAGTCTCACACCGACGCGGCTAATCAATGGGCTATGGAGATGCCCATCAATTGATGTCAATGTGAGGAGTAGGGATTGCCATGCAACGGATGCACTAGATAAGTATATGAAAGCTCAAACTAAAACTAAGTGGGTGTGCATCCAACTTGCTTGCTCATGAAGACCTAGGGCATTTGAGGAAGCCCATCGTTGGAATATGCAAGCCAAGTTCTATAATGAAAATTCCCACTAGTATATGAAAGTGATAACTCAAGAGACTCTCTATATGAAGAACATGGTGCTACTTTGACGCACAAGTGTGGTAAAAGGATAGTAACATTGCCCTTCTCTCTTTCTCTCTCTCTCTTTTTTCTCTTTTTTTGGGCCTTCTCTTTTTTTTGGCCTTCCTCTTTTTTTTATTTTTTTATTTTTTTCATCCGGAGTCTCATCCCGACTTGTGGGGGAATCATAGTCTCCATCATCCTTTCCTCACTGGGGAAATGCTCTAATAATGATGATCATCACACTTTTATTTACTTACAACTTGATATCTGGAACAAATATATGACTCTATATGAATGCCTCCGGCGGTGTACCGGGATGTGCAACGATCTAGCGTAGCAATGACATCAAAAAACAGACAAGCCATGAAAACATCATCCTAGCTATCTTACGATCATGCAAAGAAATATGACAAAAAATTCTCAAGTCATGTATATGATGATGATGGAAGTTGCATGGCAATATATCTCGGAATGGCTATGGAAATGCCATGATAGGTAGGCACGGTGGCTGTTTTGAGGAAGATATAAGGAGGTTTATGTGTGATAGAGCGTATGGTATCACGGGGTTTGGATGCACCAGCGAAGTTTGCACCAACTCTCGAGGTGAGAAAGGGCAATGCACGGTACCGAAGAGGCTAGAAATGATGGAAGGGTGAGAGTGCGTATAATCCATGGACTCAACATTAGTCATAAAGAACTCACATACTTATTGCAAAAGTCTATTAGTCATCGAAACAAAGTACTACGCACATGCTCCTAGGGGGATAGATTGGTAGTAAAAGACCATCGCTCGTCCCCGACCGCCACTCATAAGGAAGACAATCAATAAATAAATCATGCTCCAACTTCATTACATAACGGTTCACCATACGTGCATGCTACGGGAATCACAAACCTCAACACAAGTATTTCTACAATCCACAACTACCCACTAGCATGAATCTAATATCACCATCTTTATATCGTGAAACTATTGCAAGGAATCAAACATATCATATTCAGTGATCTACAAGTTTTATGTAGGATTTTATGAATAACCATGTGAATGACCAATTCCTGTCAACTCTCTAAATAGATATAAGTGAAGCAAGAGAGTTTAATTCTTTCTACAAAAGATATGCCCACGCTCTAACAAATATAAGTGAGGCAAAAGAGCATTCTACAAATGGCGGTTTTCTATGTGAAGAGAAACAGGCAATCCAAACTTCAAATGATATAAGTGAAGCACATGAAGCATTCTATAAAGCCATACTCAAAAGATATAAGTGAAGTGCAAAGAGAATTCTATAAATCAACCAAGGACTATCTCATACCAGCATGGTGCATAAAAGAAAAAAATTAAAACTAAAGCAAAAGACGCTCCAAGATTTGCACATATCGCATGAACGAAACGAATCCGAAAACATACCGATACTTGTTGAAGAAAGAGGGGATGCCTTCCGAGGCATCCCCAATCTTAGACGCTTGAGTATCCTTGAATATTTACTTGGGGTGCCTCGGGCATCCCCAAGCTTGAGCTCTTGCCTCTCTTCCTTCTTCTCACATCGAAACCTTCTCGATCATCGAACACTTCATCCACACATAACTTCAACAAAAAACTCAGTAAGATCCGTTAGTATAATAAAGCAAATCACTACTCTAAGTACTATTGCAAAACAATTCATATTTTGTTTTTGCATTGTGTCTACATTAATATAACTTTTTCATGGCTTAATCCACTTATATAAATTGATAGTTTCATCAAAACAAGCAAACTATGCATCAAAAACAGAATCTGTCTAAAACAGAACAATCTGTAATAATCTGAACATTCGCCATACTTTTGATACTTGAAAAATTCTACAAAAATTAGTAAAAATAAACAATTTGTATAGCAAGACAGTGCAAAAAGAATCATAACCATTTGACGTTCCAGTAAAAATGTAAAATCGCGCACTACAGCCAAAGTTTCTATCCTACACCGTACAAACCAACAAGTATTGTAAACATCCTAAAGGCAAACCTTGGCACATTATTTTTATAATACAATGGAATTGTACAAGGGGATAATTATTTTTGTTGAAAAGTTTCTGTAATCAAGATTCACAAAGTTTTCGTGAGCATGAACAAAGTTCAAGGCTAGCTCCCACTTCAATAATGCTTGTCTCTATCACTTTCACTTTCCTTTTTGAAAAAGTTTTGGGTTCCCCTCTTTATTTTTGTTGTTTTTAAACTATATAAAAGCACTAAACAGAAATAAATGACTCTCTAAAACTTCCGGGTTGTCTCCCTCGCAGCGCTTTCTTTAAAGCCATTAAGCTAGGCATATAGTGCTCAAGTAGTGAATCCACCCGGATCCCAAGGTATATCAAAGCCAATTTTAATTAGCGATGATTTGGCATTTAGTAGTGAGCACAAAGCAACATATATCAAGCAATGACGAAGTATAACTCTCTTCCTATGCATCGGCATGTCATAAAAGAACAATTCATGCACACATAGTAAAGGCCAATGCATAGTATAAACAGTTTCTTGCAATTTTTTCATATTGGAAACACAGAGAGGTGGAGATATAGTTCCTCTCTCATAATAATTGCAAGTAGGAGCAGCAAGCACATGCATATTATACTCATCAAAATCATCATGTGTAGTAGTAAAAGGCAACCCATCAATATAATCCTTAATAAAGGCAAACTTCTCCGATATAGTGTAGTCGGGAGAATTCAAAAAGATAATAGGACTATCATGTGTGGGTGCAATAGCAACAATTTCATGTTTATCATAAGGAACTATAGCAAGTTCATCTCCATAAGCATATTTCATATTGGCATCTTGGCCACAAGCATAGCAAGCATCATCAAAAAGGGATATTTTAGAAGAAACAACGGGACCATAACAATAATCATAGCAATCATCCTTCGGTAAGCATGAAGAGAAATTAAACAATGTATGAGTTGAAGAGTTACTCTCATTAGAAGGTGGGCACGGGTGATCAATCCGCTCTTCCTCCTTTTGTTCTTCACTCTCCTCCTCATCTTTTTCATCCAATGAGCTCACAGTTTCATCAACTTCTTCTTCCATAGATTCCTGCAAAATATTAGTCTCTTCTTGGACAGTGGAGACTTTCTCAATAAGTGCATTAATATCGGAATTGTATTCATAATTCTCATAGCAATATTTGAGGATAGCTAAATTTTCAGGTCTATAAACAGCATCATCAAAATCTTCAAACTCTTTAAACATAGATTCAATTTCATAAGCACCCATAAAAGCAACAAATTCTTCTATTTGTTCCACATCATAGTAATCATATATACCATTAGCATAAGAAGCTAAGGTTTTATTATCATTAAATTCGCATGAAAAGGGAAGGTGTGGAGACTTCATCCTAGAGCAACAAGTATAATCATATCTCAAGCATAGTTGCCTAGCATACCAATATAACATATAAATTTGATCCCATAATAGTTTCCCTTTTTGTGTCAAGCGATAATCCCTAAAGTATTCACGTTGATCCAACGTTACTCCCATTACCAAATTGAATGGGGTTTTCTCTGGATTATCAAAGTAGTACATAATTTCTGTCACATAATGAGCATCGAGGGTTTTAGGAGGTTCCCCATCTCCATGAGCAGCAAGTACACCTAATTTTTTTGGTATTTCGTGTTCCATATCCATAACTAAAGATAGAGAACAACTAAGAACAACAAATAAAAATTACTTAGTGATAAAGCAAACAAGCACACACGAGAAATTCACCCCACGCTATTGCTCCCCGGCAACGGCACCAGAGAAAGGTCTTGATAACCCACAAGTATAGGGGATCAATTGTAGCCTCTTTCGATAAGTAAGAGTGTCGAACCCAACGAGGAGCTAAAGGTAGAACAAATATTCCCTCAAGTTCTATCGACCACCGATACAACTCTACGCACACTTAACGTTCGCTTTACCTAGAACAAGTATGAAACTAGAAGTACTTTGTAGGTGTTTTTGGATAGGTTTGAAAGAAAGTAAAGAGCACGTAAATAAAAGCTAGGGGCTGTTTAGATAAAGACACAACTAAATTAGTTCTAGTAAAGAGCTTGTTGTTACGAGAAAGTTATTTGTCCCTAGGCAATCGATAACTAGATTGGTAATAATTATTGCAATTTTATTTGAGGGAGAGGCATAAGCTAACATACTTTCTCTACTTGCATCTTATGCACTTATGATTGGAACTCTAGCAAGCATCCGCAACTACTAAAGATCATTAAGGTAAAACCCAACCATAGCATTAAAGCATCATGTCCCCTTTATCCCATTCGCAAACAACCTACTTACTTGGGTCTGTGCTTCTGTCACTCACGCCACCCACCATAAGCAAATCATGAGCATATTGCAAACCCTACAGCGTGAATCCCTCACGCTTGCGCTACACGGAGAGCACCATAGGACAGCACCAATAATAAAACATGCAACTCAAACCAATCTTGATAATCAAATAGCCCATAGGACAAAACGGATCTACTCAAACATCATATGATAGCCATACATCATTGGGAAATAATATATAGCGTTGAGCACCATGTTTAAGTAGAGATTACAGTGGGAAAGAGAGATGTTACACCGCTACATAGAGGGGGGAAGAGTTGGTGATGATGGCGGTGAAGTTGTTGGTGAAGATTGCGATGATGGCCACGGCGGCGTTCGGACGCCACCGGAAGAGAAGGGGAGAGGGGGGCCCCTTCGTCTTCTTCTTCCTTGACCTCATCCCTAGATGGGAGAAGGTTTTCCCCTCTGGTCCTTGGCCTCCATGGCGTGAGAGGGGCGAGAGCCCCTCCGAGATTGGATCTGTCTCTCTGTCTCTCTCTGTTTCAGCGTTCTGCAATTCTGCCCTGGCACCGTTTCTTTTAAATCTAGAGATCCGTAACTCCGATTGGATTGAAACCTTCACCCAGATATTTTTCCAAAAATTAGTTTTCTTGCAGCCAAAGTAGAGCATCAACCACCTTATGGGTGGCCCACGAGGGCCAGGGGCGCGCCTGCCTGGAGTGGGCATGGGCCCCACCCTTGTGGCCACCTCGGACACCGTCTCGCATTGATTTTACTTCCCAAAAATCACAAATATTCCAAAATAATTCTTTGCCCGTTTTTATCCCGTTTGGACTCCGTTTGATATGGGGTTTGTGCGAAACATAAAACATGCAACAAACAGGAACTGGCACTGGGCACTGGATCAATATGTTAGTCCCAAAAATAGTATAAAAAGTTGCCAAAAGTATATGAAAGTTGTAGAATATTGGCATGGATCAATCAAAAATTATAGATACGACGGAGACGTATCAAGCGTCCAGGGCACGTCAATGGTGGTGGAGGGGCGCATTGAGCAGCTAGGAGCTCCAGGAGCTCGGTGGTGGTGTTAGCGCGGCGCGAGGAGCATCAGGGCGACGGCAATGAGCTCAACGGCAGAGCTCGGCTCGGCCATGGCGGGGCCAGTCGCTCCAGGCGCGTATGGGAGCAAAAGAGAGGGGGGAGGAGTGTAGCTCACAGTGAGCTTGCAGATGTGCTTAGTGGGCGTTGGGGAGGCGCGGGGTAGCCGGAATCGACAACGATGGCGGCGGTGCCCGAGGAAGGAGAAGAAGACGGGGCGGCGATGTAGTGGCTCCCGTCCCCAACGTCTTGTTGTAGAGTACATAGTCGACGACGGCAGTGCTCGGGAAGGCATTGGCGAGGTGTGACGTGGATGGTGGCCACATTGACGGCGATCGGTGGTGACGAGCTCGTGCGGCCGAGCTCGGGATCGCGCGAGAGGAGAGGGGAGAGCTGGATCTGGGGGAGGAGAGGCGCAAGTGTGAGTGGGGAGAGAGGATCGAGGCGACGAGGAGGGAGAGGATCCTTATCCCCTCGTCAGCGAGGCGCGAGGCGACGAGCGGGTTCGACGGCGACCACGGGCGCGGGTCGGTCGAACAGGAGAAGGGGAAGACGACAGGGGAGGGGGGAGTGGGCCGGCTGGGGTGGGCCGACGGCCAGCTGGCTGTTTAGCCTATTGGGGGGTCTGTTTCTTTTTGTTTTTGTTTTGCCTTTTCTTTTTCTTTTAAAAATTTGTTGATTTCTCTATGAGTTTTATTTATTTTTAGGCTTTATAAAATATAACACAATCCCTAAATTAGTGTTAATAGTTAGACCACTGCCACAATTAATTTGGCACTAAAATAAATTAGTTTAGAGTTTTTTACAAATTAAAAAGCATTTATTTAATTGTTTTAGCCCCTGTTTTATTCGTTAAAGGGCATTTAAATTCTTCATAAAATATAGTTTTCATGTATGAGAAGTTTGAAATTTTGGACTTTAATTTGAAATTGAAATTGAATAGTGATTTGGATCAAGTGAGGATTAGCAACAGTAATCGTGGTGACGTGGCAGCATTAGTGGAGGGTTACTATAGCTTAAATATCCGGGCGTCACAATTCTCCTCCACTACAAGAAATCTCGTCCCGAGATTTAAGGGTTGGACTAAGGGGGAAAGACTCGGGAAGGACGGAGCTCAACACAAGATAGGTACGTGGGGACTATCTCAGTGAACGTGGCATAGAGGCATCTCTCAAGTTGAAATTCATCGAGAGCAAGGTGAGGTGCAATAAGAAGCTTCAACCGGGTAGACAATCGTTTGTTGCCTGAAACAAGGGGTGAAAGGGGTTCAGAGCAATGGGAATAAGTATTGCGTGTGATACCAGAATAGATCGCCTCTCGGAAGGCAGCTCGGGATTTTCATATGAAGCCAAGAGTGAGAAATAACCTTAGAAACAAGGGTGTACGGGAGAGTCAGGTTTCGATCCTGTGGAACTGTGGGTTGTGGGCCCACTGTGTGGGTTAAAAGCAAGAAGGCGCTAACATCTTGAATGGTCATGATAGCAAGGCTGGTCAGAGGATAGCCTGCCAGTTATATGTTGGCAACAAAGTTTGGTACCAAGGGTGTGGGACGAAGAGAACCATTTTCCTGCTCATTAAGACGAGGTGGGCCATTAGGCAAAGTTCTCGTCCACCGGTGGCTACCTGAATGACATCAACAATAGTAACAAGGTATTACTGACAGAGTTTGTACACCGAGGTGTTTACGTAAGCAGGGAATTATCACTCTTAGTATGTTAGATTACAAGAAAGGTTAAACAAAGCAATGAAAAGGAAAGTGTGATTATTAATTTAATCATAACAATGGAAAGGAAAATGTGTTTACACACAAATATCAGGAGTATAAACTTCCCAAGGACAAGCAGAGGATGATATCCATGACAGTTTAGTAAGTAGATTACCATTTAGATAAAGGTGAGAGGAAATTGATGACTTTACCCATACAACGGTGTTTGGATAAGTGATCAAGAAACAATTAGCATTGCGCCTCCAATGTTCTTAATGATGTTCGGAGTACCACAGCCATGCTTCGGGATAGCATTGACATGGTCATCAGGTAAAGGTCGGACCTTGGGAACACAAAGGATCCATCGGGAATTTCTAGAACATCTATTGCAATTTAGGTTCAGCAGCAATCCATCGACATGTCAAAAAGGACGTATTTCCAAAATTATATGAACAAGTTTGTGTTGGGGAAAGGCAAGAATGTTGTCAATGATAACACCAATCATCGAGGGGCAAGGATGGTATCTCTCATCAGGAATTCGATTGATATCCTGGAAGAGCTCAGAATGTTGATGATGATCATGACACATTTTGTCGATAGGTTCTATGAAGGTTCAATTGATCAACGACTGCGTCAAGAAAAATGACTGATGCAATGAAACATTATTGGAACCACGGATACGACACAAACTCGGAATCAAGCTTGCTGTTCGAGGTGAAATGATGTGACAAGGAAGATCGACGTAAGCTTAGCTCATCGTCGAAAGTTGTGCTACAGTAATAAGGACCAGGTAGCACAGTTAAAAATTGGTACGACAATGATATAGCCGAGCAGGCTAGGAATGACGTGATGGAGTATCATTCCAAGGAAAAAGAATTCAGAAGAGGTAGTGTAATGACGCAATATCCTCGATATAACATGGGGCAATTCTTGAAGGTGGATCAGAATATGGGTTGGACAGGTGAAATGATCTGTAGAAGACAAGTACTTTTAACTTGTCTGGGAAAAGGAATCAAGGAGAAAATATGATCGGAAACATGATTGTAAAGGATCAATTTACAGATACAAGATGAACTTATAACAAGGGGTAATTATTTTTACGAGCAGCTTCCATTATAAGTTCTACATCGGGTCCATGGGCATGAACACAAAGGTTCAAGGTCGACTCCCGCTTCTTCAATGCATAACCTTTCATTCACTCCTAGTTTTCAAAGAATTTGTAATGAGAAAGATTTATCTGGTGAAGCACCAGAAGAATTTGACTCACATCTCTTTCGAGTTCACACAGATTAGGGAAGGCATAGGTTCAACCCGTAGGGGTATCTTAGGAACATACACCATTAACTTCCATAGCATATAACATTAGCTCAATAGCAGAGCATGGTTGACAATAACAGTGGATACAATTTACCAAAGGCAATATGTATCAGGGGAAGAGCGCACGAGAATTTGAATATGATGGACATTGCCGGATAATAATCCAACAAAGGATTCAGCGGTCCTCAATGGATCCGATGTGAGTATGAGTACTCAATCAGAAGAAGGAAAGAATGCAAAGGCATCAGATTATAGAAACATCTTAATAATTCGACGTTCAAGTTGAAGGGAACTAGGTGGACAATCAATTGCAACATGATTGGCCGAGATCCAACTCATGTCCAGAATGAAGTATGAGCAGGAAGGTCAAATTTCAGGGTTCGACTGATGATTTTCGAGCAATCGCAACATAATGTATCAATAGGCTCAGGATGACAATGACAAAGGATGTTAATGAATAATGCCGTACATATGGATTTAACCATAATGCAGGCAGACAAGACTTTCGGGAGCACTAGGCTGCAGAGGATCTTCGGGAGATCGATTTGCATTCGAAGAATTTTGTGAGACATATGATCAACTGGGGATGAATGAATCCCTGATAAGTGTGAGGAATTATTCGTAGGGTTATTCAGGCAGAAAAGAGCTGCAAGGCAGTCGGAAAAAGGATTCTCGAAAGTCGGAGAATACTTTCGGGTATCTTGTAATAACAAGAAGGGATGGAAGTTGAACGGCGAGGGTACGCAGTTATCCATAAGGATTCAACGGTGTTAAGGGATTGCAAAAGAAACAAACACAATTTCTCGGGAGTAGATCGGAGAGTATCTTCAAAGTCTTTTGGTGAAGCAGGCAACCATCCAGAATGAAGGGGCTCTCCGGGGAAAGTAGTTACGAGAACCTAATGTAGTTAGTAAATTCATTTAACCTGAATAGAAGAGAGAACAAAGTGCCAGAGTATAGACGAGGAGTGAAAGATCCTAATACCACCCAATGGCGATGTGGGCCCGTAAGACACACAACCATGTTAGTAAAAGTTTTGTATTGACTAGACTCAACTTCAGCCAAGCAGTTGTAAAGGGGGATACCTACAGGCAGTCGGCTCTGATCATACATGCAAATGTGTATGATAAAGATCAGAGACTCATGGGAAGATACCACAACACGACTCTAGACACAAATTAAAATAATACAAGCTTTATATTACAAGCCAGGGGCCTCGAGGGCTCGAATACTTAAGCTCGAAAACACAAGAGTCAGCAGAAGCAACAATATCTGAGTACAGACATAAGTTAGACAAGTCTGCCTTAAGAAGGCTAGCACAAAAGCAACATCGATCGAAAAAGGCAAGGCCTCCTGCCTGGGAGCCTCCAAACTACTCCTGGTCGCCGGCGACCTCCACGTAGTAGTAGGCACCCTCGGTTTAGTAGTAGTCATCGTCGAAGGTGGCGTCTGGCTACTGGGCTCCACCATCTGGTTGCGACGTCCAAGAAGAATGGAAAAGGGGGAAAATAGGAAGCAAAGCAACCGTGAGTACTCATCCAAAGTACTCGCAAGCAAGGATCTACACTACATATGCATCAGTGTCAATGAAATGGGTAGTATCTGTGGACTAAACGGCAGAATGCCAAAAGAGAAGGGGAAAGCCTAGCCTATTGAAGACTAGCATCTTCAAGCAACTCCAAGCATCTTGTAGCATTCCGAAGAGTATACAATAGCAGTTTATATTTAGCAAACATGTTGTAACATTAGCGCCTAGAGATCCTTTCTCGACTCCCTGCGAGAAAGCAATCCCAGAGCCACATTTCCATAACATGCCTCAGCATTCAGTTCTAGTTGTATCGATCGGGATACAACTCCAAGCGTCCATTATCGTGGACAAGGCTATTAGAATAGATCAATCTTCCCTGCAGGGGTGCACCAACTTACCCAACACGCTCGATCAACTCCGGCCGGACACACCATCAGGTCATGGCTGGCCTCGGCCGACCAACACACCGCAACCCTACCTAGGCTCACCAAAGAGGCCAGCACGCCGGTCTACATCCTAAGAGCGCAGGGGTCTTGGGCACATCGCCCTTTGCACTCCTACACGTTGCGAACCCGGCCGGTGAGCAGACCTGGCTACCTCCTTAAAAGGCAGGTGCTTACGCAGTCCAACCCGGCGCGCGCCACTCCATCGCTGACGTCCGTTGAGCTTTCGGTTGATACATATGACGCAGAGTACCCATACTTATTCCCGCGTGGTGGTTAGTGCGAAAAGGACAGAGGCCTACTCGGATCGAATATCCAAACCGTTAGTGTCCTGGTAGTGTGCAGTAATGAGCAGAGACACGACCATGTGACCCCGTCGCCCCGTCTCACGGACTTGCAGCAAGGGCTAAGAATGCCCGGCCGCGCCGCGGGGAAAACTTGCGGGTGTCCTCCAGATCAACCCGACTTCACATCACTCACGGGTACCCCTTGGGGCCAACCCGATGTCATCATGGCTCTATGGTAAGTCAAAGAAACTGTGTGTCTGAAACAGCAAGGGGGAAACCTGAGGAATCACCCTCGACGAATTCCTACTCGATGTAACCATCAAGGTGTACTTGGAGGAATCACCCTCGTTGGTCCACACTTGAGGGGTTGGACGACAGAATCATTGTCGGGAGTGGTCAAGAAGGAATCACCCTCGATGACCATGACCGAATAGCTACACTACAGGGTTAACATCAGAAGTGCTGATGAGGTATCACCCTCGGCACTCAATAGTAACTCTGCCGAGTCGTACAACTAAGGGGGGTGATGTGCGGTGTCGGGGCCTGGACGTCGATCACGTTGATCAAGTCATCGAACATAAAGCAAGGCAACTGGGACAAGATGGGGGTCAATTATGGATCTCTAACCAGCCTATACTAAGTAGTTTAGAATAAGCATGTAAGGTATGAAAGCAGGAAGCAAAAACAGGCTATGCATCAGAATAGGAGCAAACAATAACATTGGTACAATCTAATGCAAGCATGAGAGAGAATGGAATTGGCGATATCGGAGTGATCAAGGGGGGGGGGGGCGCTTGCCTAGAAGTTTGCTGCAAAGGAAAAAAGGTTGTTGGAGACGTAGTCGATCACAGGGGCAACATCAGTCTCGGGGTCTACCGGAGAGAAGAGGGGGAAGAAACAATAAATATAAAGCAAACAAAGCATCATAAAGCATAACATTGTAATAGGCGGTGTTAGGGTGAACTAACGCAGTGCTATACATTGCAGACGGCGAGGAAAAACATCCGGAGGGGTTTTTCCAGCGTCTGACATTTTCCGAACAGATGAAAAGAGAGGGGACGATTCCATGTTCAGCATGCTATGGCATGTGACAGATGAACGGACTGTGTATTCAGGATTCGTTGGATTTTTCTGAGCAACTTCCATATATAAAACTTTTTCATCTGAGTTACGGATTATTTTCTACGTTTTTCAAAGATTTAAACATTTATTGAAATTATCTAAATTAATAGAAAGGGATTATTGCATCAGCATGATGTCACTGCGATGTCAGCAGTCAACAGATCGGTTGACTGCTCAAAAAGACCAGTGGGTCCCATATGTCATACTCAGAGGGACTAACATTAGTTTATTTTAATTAAATAGAGTTCAAAAGGAGTAAGGCCCACATGTTCGTGACTGTTTATGTTAACTAATTAATTTAACTTATAAAAAGTTTTAATTAGATTAATTACGCGGTGTGTTCCGCCGGTCAGTGACACTGGGCTGCCCAGTCAGCACGTTGACTGGGTCAACCAATTCAATGGGGCCCGTGGGGCCCGCTGGCAGCGACCCAGGGGTGGCCCCAGGCCAGTCACGTCGGCAGCGTCGCCGGAGTAACTCCGGTGACCATGTTTTGTGGCGGCGCGCGTCGAGAGGTGATAGGGTTTCGGCTATGGGGGTTAAAACGAGCGTTGTGATGCGCATTCGAACGAGGGGAGTCACACGCATCCAACACCGGCGGTCTCGCATGCTGGGATGGCCTATAGCCACGGCAGCACTGACTGGAGCGACACCGGAGTTCGGGCGTCGACTGATTCGAGCGTCCATGGCATGGCAAGGGTGGCGGAGGGGCGCGTTGAGCAGCCAGGAGCTCCAGGAGCTCGGTGATGGTGTTAGCGCGGCGCGAGGAGCATCAGGGCGACGACAATGAGCTCAACGGCGGAGCTCGGCTCGGCCATGGCGGGTCCAGCCGCTCCGGTCACGTACGGGAGCAAAAGAGAGGGGGGAGGAGTGTAGCTCACATTGAGCCTGCAGATGTGCTTAGTGGGCGTGGGGGAGGCGCGGGGTTGCCGGAATCGACGACAATGGTGGCGGTGCCCGAGGAAGAAGAATAATACGGGGCGGCGATGTAGTGGATCCCGTCCCCAATGGCTTGCTATAGAGGACGTAGTCAACGACGGTGGTGTTCAGGAACGTTTGGCCGAGGTGTGGCATGGACGGTGGCCACGTTGACGATGATCGGTGGCGACGAGCTCGCGCGGCCAAGCTTGGGATCGAGCGAGAGGAGAGGGGAGAGGTGGACCTAGGGGAGGAGAGGCGCAAGTGAAAGTGGGGAGAGAGGATCGAGGCGACGGGGAGGGAGGGTATCCTTATCCCGTCGTCGGCGAGGCACGAGGCAACGAGCGGGTTTGACGGCGACCACGGGCATGGGTCGGTCGAACATGAGAAGTGGGAAGACGATAGGGGAGGCGGATGGGGCCGGCTGGGGTGGGCCGACGGCCAGCTGGGCCATTTGGCCCAGTGTGTGTGTGTGTGGGGGGGGGGTGTTTCTTTTTGCTTTTGTTTTGCCTTTTCCTTTTCTTTTAAAAAGTTGCTATTTTCTCTATGAGTTTTATTTATTTTTAGGCTTTATCAAATAACAGTAGCCCTAAATTAGTGTTAATAGTTATACCACTGCCACAATTAATTTGGCACTAAAATAAATTAGTTTAGAGTTTTTACAAATTAAAAAGCATTTATTTAATTGTTTTAGCCCGTGTTTTATTCGTTAAAGGGCATTTAAATTCTTTAAAAAATATAGGTTTCAACATGCACAAATAACCAGAGATTATTTGCCACAAATTGAACATTTTAGTTTTCATGTATGAGAAGTTTGAAATTTTGGACTTTAATTTGAAATTCCAATTGAATAGTGATCTGGGTCAAGTGAGGATTAGCAATAGTAATCGTGGTGATGTGGCAACACTAGTGGAGGGTTACTGTAGCTTAAATAGTCGGGCGTCACAGGCTACAAGCAAAGCTGACTCATTCAACACAGGATAAGATTTGCTCTCATTGTCTTCACTCGGAGACATAGGATTTTGGTTGAGCATCACTTCAGTCAACTGACTTTGTTCACTTGGACCCCACTTAACAGTACGGTGGTTCCTATGACTCAATAAAGAAGAAATGAAAACAACGAAAGAAACTATGTCTTCGCACTCCATAGTCTTCAAGTGAATGTCTTCACCAGTCTTTATCTTCAACGTGAATGCCTTCACGAACTACCATTGTCTTCAATGTCTTCATACATTTTTAGGGGTCATCTCTGGTAGGTAAACCGAATCAATGAGGGACTACTACCTGTGTTATCCTGCAATTCTCACAAACACATTAGTGCCCCAACCAGGTTTGTCGTCAATACTCCAAAACCAACTAGGGTGGCACTAGACGCACTTACAATCTCCCCCTTTTGGTGATTGATGACAAACTGGGTTGAAGTTTTCAGCGGGCATAAAAGTATGTGAAAGTTAAAGTACATGGGCATTGTCTTCATAGGTTAAATAAAGCTCCCCCTGAAGTTGTGCATATAAATGATTTTCTTTTGAATGCAAATGCACATGGCAGGTTTTGATTTGTGGAGATACCCTTCAACACATGATGACAATTCACCGTGCATACATAAGAGTAATGAAGATAATGACATGCACAATGAGAAATGGGCGTCTGCAGAATGACTTCATGCGGAATTTATCACCGCATCGTATGGTAGCATTAAAAACAGGAGACGACCATCAAGTTTAAGAGTTACAACTCAAAAACCAACAGTTTCAAGAACGAGAGTTGTAAGAACTTAGCAAAAATAAGCACCCGACCCATATGGACCCACTTGAAGACTATCAACTCATACGCTTCTCCCCCTGTCGGTGTGAAAACCGGTGGATCTCGGGTAGGGGTTCCTGAGCTGTGCGTCTAAGGTTGATGGTAACAGGAGACGGGGGACACAATATTTACCCACGTTCGGGCCCTCTCTATGGAGGTAATACCCTACTTCCTGCTTGATTGATCTTGATGAATATGAGTATTACAAGAGTTGATCTACCTCGAGATCGTAATGTCTAAAACCCTAAAAGTCTAGCCTGTATGACTATGATCATTCTCGCATCTACGGACTAAGCCCTCCGATTTATATAGACACTGGAGGGGACTAGGGTTGTACAAAGTCGGTTACAGAGAAAGGAATCTTCACATCAGGGCGCCAAGCTTGCCTTCCACGCCAATGAGAGTCCCATCCGGACACAGGGGAGAGTCTTCGGTCTTGTATCTTCACAGTCCATCAGTCCGGCCCACGTACCATAGTCCGGACGCCCGAGGACCCCTTAATCCAAGACTCCCTCAGTAGCCCCTGAACCAGGCTTCAATGACTAGGTGTCCGGCGCGCAAATTGTCTTCAACATTGCAAGGCGGGTTCCTTCTCCGAATACTCCAACACAGTCTTCGGACACAACGACCGTGTCCGTCTCTGCAAAACAAGTAATATTTCACGAGTCTAATCCGCTGAAAACATTTTGTAGCGTGACACCACGTGACCACCCAGTCATTATTTCGAACCGTTTTTTGGTGATACGTCTCCAACGTATCTATAATTTTTTATTGTTCCATGCTATATTATATTCTGTTTTGGATGTTTAATGGGCTTTATTATACACTTTTATATTATTTTTGGGACTAACCTATTAACCGGAGGCCCAACCCAAATTGCTATTTTTTTTGCCTATTTCAGTGTCTCACAGAAAAAGAATATCAAACGGAATCCAAACGGAATGAAACCTTCGGGAACGTGATTTTCGGAACAAACGTGATCCAGAGGACTTGGAGTTCACATAAAGAAATCAACGAGGAGAGCACGAGGCAGGGGGCGCGCCTACCCCCCCCCCCCCCCATGCGCGGCCTCCACCCTCGTGGGGCCCATGTTGCTCCACCGACGTACTTCTTCCTCCTATATAAACCTACGTACCCCAAAACCATCAGGGGCATCCACGAAAACCTAATTCCACCGCCGCAACCTTCTGTACCCGTGAGATCCCATCTTGGGGCCTTTTCCGGCGCTCCGCCGGAGGGGCCATTGATCATGGAGGGCTTCTACATCAACACCGTAGCCTCTCCAATGATGTGTGAGTAGTTTACCTCAGACCTTCGGGCCCATAGTTATTAGGTAGATGGCTTCTTCTCTCTCTTTGGATCTCAATACAAAGTTCTCCTCCATTCTCTTGGAGATCTATTCGATGTAATCTTCTTTTGCGGTGTGTTTGTCGAGACCGATGAATTGTGGGTTTATGATCAAGTTTATCTATGAACAATATTTGAATCTCCTCTGAATTTTTTTATGTATGATTGGTTATCTTTGCAAGTCTCTTTGATTTATCAGTTTGGTTTGGCCTACTATATTGATCTTTCTTGCAATGGGAGAAGTGCTTACCTTTGGGTTCATTCTTGCGGTGCTCGATCCCAGTGCCAGAAAGGGAAACGACACATATTGTATTGTTGCCATCGAGGATAACAAGATGGGGTTTATATCATATTGCATGAGTTTATCCCTCTACATCATGTCATCTTGCTTAAAGCGTTACTCTGTTCTTATGAACTTAATACTCTAGATGCATGCTGGATAGCGATCGATGTGTAGAGTAATAGTAGTAGATGCAGGCAGGAGTCGGTCTACTTGTCACGGACGTGATGCCTATATACAAGATCATACCTAGATATTCTCATAACTATGCTAAATTCTATCAATTGCTCGACAATAATTTGTTCACCCACCGTAATACTTATGCTTTTGAGAGAAGCCACTAGTGAAACCTATGGCCCCCGGGTCTATTTTCCATCATATTAATCTTCCAACACTTAGCTATTTCTATTGCCATTTATTTTACTTTGCATCTTTATTTCTCTTTATTATAAAAATACCAAAAATAGTATCTTATCATATCTATCAGATCTCACTCTCGTAAGTGACCGTGAAGGGATTCACAACCCCTTTATCGCATTGGTTGCGAGGTTCTTATTTGTTTGTGTAGGTGCGTGGGACTCGAGCGTGGTATCCTACTGGATTGATACCTTGGTTCTCAAAAACTGTGGGAAATACTTACGCTACTTTACTGCATCACCCTTTCCTCTTCAAGGAAAAACCAACGCAGTGCTCAAGAGGTAGCAAGAAGGATTTCTGGCGCCGTTGTCGGGGAGATTCGCGCCAAGTCAAGACATACCAAGTACCCATCACAAACTCTTATCCCTCACATTACATTATTTGCCATTTAACTCTCGTTTTCCTCTCTCCCACTTCACCCCCTTGCCGTTTTATTCGCCCTCTCTTTTCCGTCCGCCTCTTTTTTGCTTGCCTCTTGTGTGCTCGTTCCCATGGCTAGCTCGGTCTTTATCCCTTTGTCTCCCGACTTTGAAGTCCTCCACTTCAAGCAAAGACAAGGGTAAAATTTAAAAGATGCTTGGTTTAGGATGCTAGAATCTTATCGTAGTTGCAATATAGAGGGAGATTTCAAAATTTTACGTCGCAATTTTTATGTTGGGCTAACCTTATCTCATAGACAACTCCTCGATTTTTCCGCCAAAGGTAGTTTTATTGATATTGATCCTAGCTTCGCTTATGAAATTATAGAGGGGATAGTGGGAGTACTCCCCCTACAAAAAGGATCATCCCTTACCCAAGAAGGAACTCAAATTCTAGAGAAATTAGGTGAATTGCAAAAATTTGTTGAACCTCTTAAAAGTATTGGTGGGGATATCAACTTCATGAATAATTTGATTACAATTTGCAATAAGCGGCTGGATGCTTTAGATAAAAGGATCACCGAGCATAACTCCATTAAGAATTTGAATACCAAAGATGGCAGTACCTAGATCTATCCTTGCTTTTATGCCTAGCTAGGGCGTTAAACGATAGCGCTTGTTGGGAGGCAACCCAATTTTTTTTTTTGCTTTTTGCTTCTGTTTAGGAATAAATATTTGTTCTAGCCTCTGGTTAGATGTGTTTTTATGTTTTACTTAGTGTTTGTGCCAAGTTAAACCTATAGGATCTTCTTGGATGATAGTTATTTGATCTTGCTGTAATTTCCAGAAACTTTGTGTTCACGAAAACAATTGTTAAAAATCACCAGGACGTGATAAAATAGTGATTCCAATTGATACTGATCAATAAACAAATTTCCTAGGGCGTCCTATTTTGGATGATTTTTTGGAGTTCCATAAGTTTCCGTTATTTACAGATTACTACAGAATGTTCTGTTTTGACAGATTCTGTTTTTGTGTGTTGTTTGCTTATTTTGATGAATCTATGGCTAGTAGAATAGTTTATAAACCATAGAGAAGTTGGAATACAGTAGGTTTAACACCAATATAAATAACAAATGAGTTCATTACAGTACCTTGAAGTGGTCTTTTGCTTTCTTTCGCTAACGGAGCTCACGAGATTTCTGTTGAGTTTTGTGTTGTGAAGTTTTCAAGTTTTGGGTGAAAGATTTTGATGGATTATGGAACAAGGAGTGGCAAGAGCCTAAGCTTGGGGATTCCCATGACACCCCCAAGATAATCTAAGGACACCAAAAAGCCAAAGCTTGGGGATGCCTCGGAAGGCATCCCCTCTTTCGTCTACTTCCATCGGTAACTTTACTTGGAGCTATATTTTTATTCACCACATGATATGTGTTTTGCTTGGAGCGCCTTGTATGATTTGAATCTTTGCCTTTTAGTTTACCACAATCATACTTGCTGTACACACCTTTTGAGAGAGACACACATGAATCATAATTTATTAGAATACTCGATGTGCTTCACTTATATTTTTTGAGCTATATAGTTTTTGCTCTAGTGCTTCACTTATATCTTTTAGAGCACGGTGGTGGATTTGTTTTATAGAAACTATTTATCTCTCATTCTTCACTTATATTATTTTGAGAGTCTTAATACAGCATGGCAATTTTGTTTAATTATAATATCATGAGAAATTTGATGCTTGATAATTGTTTTGAGATATAAAGGTGGTAATATCATAGTTGTGCTAGTTGAGTAACTGTGAAATTGAGAAATACTTGTGTTGGAGTTTGTGATTCCCGTAGCATGCAGGTATGGTGAACCGTTATGTAACGAAGTCGGAGCATGAGGTATTTATTTATTGTCATCCTTTGTGTGGCGGTCGGGATCGCGTGATGGTTAACTCCTACCAACCCTTCCCCTAGGAGCATGCGTAGTAGTACTTTGCTTCGAGGGCTAGTAAATTTTTGCAATAAGTATATGAGTTCTTTATGAATAATGTGAGTCCATGGATTATACACACACTTACCTTTCCACAATTTTCTAGCCTCTTCGGTACCTTGCATTGCCCTTTCTCACTGTGAGAGTTGGTGCAAACTTCGCCGGTGCATCCAAATCCCGTGATATGATACGCTCTATCACACATAAACCTCCTTATACCTTCCTCAAAAAAGCCACCATACCTACCTATTATGGCATTTCCATAGCCATTCCGAGATATATTGCCATGCAACTTTCCACCGTTTCGTCTATCATGACACGCTCCATCATTGTCATATTTCTTTACATGATCATGTAGTTGACATCGTATTTGTGGCAAAGCCACCGTTCATAATTATTTCATACATGTCGCTCTTGATTCATTGCATATCCCGCACATCACGGAGGCATTCACATAGAGTCATATCTTGTTCTAAGTATCGAGTTGTAATTCATGAGTTGTAAGTAAATAAAAGTGTGATGATCATCATTATTAGAGCATTGTCCCAAGTGAGGAAAGGATGATGGAGACTATGATGTCGGCGTTCTGGGAACGGGGGTCCCCAGACTTGCCTGCCTGCGGCCTGCGGTGTGGCTCAAGTGGGGGCCCAGCGCGGCCCATCTTCATCAGCTCAAGCTCAAGACCCTCGCGAGGGGCCAAGCCTCGCGGGGCGGACGACAGGAAGCTTCCTTAGGAGCAGCCTCATCATGCAGGCTCGCGAGGAGGCGGAGAGATCAAGGCGGGGGTACCTCACGAGGAACCCGTGACGCAAGCCATAAAGATCGAGACCAGGCGGGCGCCAGGTGGGCGCAGGCCCGCGCAGTGTCCTTGTTTCCCCTTCGGTGCAAAGGGAGCAAGCACAGGCCAGGGCATCGGGCAAAGGTTACCATTCCGGTGCAACAAGACCAAGACCAGCAGAGCGGCAGGACGGAGGTCACCTTGGAGCCCAAGACGGCGTCATCACCAGTGCTTTTGGCAGCCGAAGACCACCTTTGGTCAGGATAACTTGTACTAGATGTTCCCCTTCAAAATGGCCAATTGTTGGCGCCCTTCCCGCTCATTATTTGGGGAGAGGCCCAGGGCCTCTATAAATAGGGCTAGCCACCACAGAGTAGAGGGATCGAATCGGATCAGATCAGATAGAGCCCTAGAAAAGAGAGAAGCGATCGAACTCACCCAAACAGTTCATCGCATCAGTTCAAGAACACCTCTCGCGAGGCTGTTCTTCCTCGGTACTGTTCATCACCAGCCCCTGAGGCAATCCACCACACCACACACTGGAGTAGGGTATTACACCACAACGGTGGCCCGAACTAGTATAAATCTCGTGTCCCTTGTGTTGTTCGTCGTTTCCAGCTTAGATCACACGAGGAGATCGGACGTAGATCGGTAGGGGAGAGATCTCCGCGCGCACCCTAGGGTTTGAACCTTAAGGGTATGCCGGAACCCAAAATCCGACATTTGGCACGCCAGGTAGGGGTGCGCCGGAATCTTTCTTCCCTTGTCCGCGTGTGATCTTCCGTCGTGTCCATGGCTGGCGCTCGTCGGGCTCGCGCCGAGCGCCGGACTGCCCTCGCCACCCGCGTCGCCCAGACGGCGCCCGTCGGCGGACGCCCCCGTCATTCCCCATCGCCTTCCGCCAACACCGCCACCGGCCCGGCGGGGAACGAGCAGCAGGCCTCGTCCCAGCATCCTTCGTTGCCGCGGGATGGCCGCACCGCCACCCCATCGCTGACCCCAGCTGGTTCTTCGTCCCTCGCCCGTCGCGCCCCCACGGACGCGCATGCCGCGCTGCTCCTAGCAAGAGAGGTCCTGCACTACCGCCCCGTCGACGACCTCTACGAGGACTGGCTCGCCCGCATCACCGAGCTCGTCAGCGCCACAGGGGGCTCCCCCTTGTCGTCCCTCTCGCTGCCTCGCCCTCCATTCCGCGCAGGGGGCGAGGATCAGGAGGCGCCTCCACCACCTCCTCCCCAAGAAGGTGCCCTGGCTCCAAGGCGCGCAGCCCCAAGGCGAGACCCTCCACATCCGGTGCCTGCACAGCAAGAAGGGAGCTGCCAGCAGATCTCTCGTCCCCAAGAAGGTGTTCGCGCGCTCCCAGCACCGGCGCGCCAAGATCGCGTCCCTCCGCCTCCACGCCAAGACCCCGCGCTGCTCCAAGCAGTGGCACGTGGTAATCCCCAGGAGCAGGCTCATCACCAGCAAAGGGCGCTGGTAGCCACAGCAGGCTGCCGCGCCTTCACTCCCGAGCTACGTGGCATCACATGGCCAGGCAAGTTCAAGCCCGACCTGCCCCCTCGCTACGATGGCACGGCGGACCCCGCGGAATTCCTACAGCTCTATGAGCTGGGCATCTAAGCCGCCAACGGAGACGAAAAGGTCATGGCGAACTGGCTTCCCATGGCGCTCAAGGACGGCGCCCACACCTGGCTCCTGAACCTAGCTCCCAGCACGATCTCCTCCTGGGGCGAGATGCGCACCCGCTTCATCGCCAACTTCCAGGGTACTCGCGACCGGCCCCCGGCCGTGAGCGACCTGCGCCGCATCAAGTAACAGCCAGGGGAAACCCTGCAGAAGTACATCCAGCGCTTCAACAACGCTCGCCTCAAGTTCTCCAGTGTGACTGAGGAAGGCATCATCTCAGCTTTCTCCGACGGCGTGCGTGACATCAAGATGAAGGAGGAGCTAGCAATCCATGAAGACATGTGCACATCCCTGGAGCTGTTCAACTTGGCGACCAAGTGCGCCAGGGCTGAGGAAGGGCGCCTCTCCCTCCTCGAGCTCCTGGCAGCCGACCCAGAAGAGAAAAAGCTCAAGGCCAAGGACGTGAAGCGCAAGGGGGCTGTCGTGCTTGCAGCGGAACCAGACACCAAGCAAGGCAGGGATCAGCCTGAGTCATCCAAGGGCAGACGATATTGCGTGTACCACGACCTCCACACCCACAACGCCAACGAATGTCAAGAGCTCAGGGCCGTGCGAGATGGGCGAATCGGCCGACGCCCTGAGCGCAACGACAGGGGTTATGGCCGAGGAGGAGGAAGAGGCGGCGGACGACGGGAAGACCGTGGCCCTCGCTAGGGGTGGCGTGAATGACCTCGCGAGGATCGCTGGCAGGACCAGCCTCACGAGGGAGGCTGGAGAGATCAACCTCGTGAGGATCACCCACACGGCAACGCGGGCCTCCCTCCTTTACCGCCACTACCAAGGAGGAACGAAGACCAACATCAAGACGAGGGGGCTGGGGGCTCCCAGGAGCCACGCGCAATCGCTTGCATCTTTGGTGGCGCCCAGGCCTTAGCCTCACAGCGCATCTTCAAGCAGTTTGCTCGCGAGGTGAATGCAGTCCTCCCCAAGCTTGAGGCCACGCGCCCTCTCAGGTGGTCTACGTGCGCTATCATGTTCAGCTCAGCGGATCAGCTCAAGTGCGCGGCAACGGCCGGAGTCCTCCCGATGCTTTGCTCCCCAGTCATCAGCAATGTGCAGGTCACCAGGACCCTCATTGATGGCGGAGCAGGACTCAACGTCCTGTCGGTCGAGACGTTCGACAATCTCCAAGTGTCGTACAATCAGCTTCAGCCGACCAAGCCTCTCACAGGAGTCACTGATGGTTCCACTGTTCCGTTAGGGCAGGTTCGCCTTCCAGTCACCTTCGGGCAGCGCAACAACTACCGCACCGAGCTCATCGACTTCGACGTCACCCACATTCGCCTGCCGTACAACGCCATCCTCGGGTACCCAGCCCTAGCCAAGTTCATGGCAGTGACTCACCATGGCTACAATGTCCTCAAGATGTCGGGAAGCGGTGGAGTCATCACCGTACCTTGTGAAGAAAGGGACGCAGTGTGTTCACTTGAGCGTGCGTTCCAAGCCGCAGCAATCGAAGACCCGGATCACAGGAGCGGAAGACTTCCCGAGGCGACCCTGAAGAAGAAGAAGGCTTCGCCTGGCGCAAGCCAAAAGGAAGCAGGCGGCTCCGGAGGCGTTGCGTCAGGATTTGCGCCCGTTCAGGGAGCGCCACCCTCTCTCGCATAGGAAGGCGCGCTCGGCGCCCTCCTCAGGCAGGGCTCGGGGGCTCTTTCTTGGAGAGCCATCGACTTTGCCAAGGTCGCGAGGGAGGCGCTCAGGCACCACTTGGAGGGGTGCTTCTAGGCACGTTTCCCTCAGGAAGGTACAAGGCAAGGAAGACCAAACCCTCAGGAGTTCATCGCAAGAAACACCCAGGAGCTACAGGAGTCGAGAGTCATGCGCGGCAGCCGCCGCTTGCCCGCCGTAGCCCCACATCCAGGCGAGGATGGTGGGCTGCGCGTCTGCATCGACGTACCAGGGCTCAACCGAGCCGCATCTCAGGAGCGCCTCTGGCCTTCGCGTGTGGGGCGCTGCGAGGGACCACCTCACATCTATGTTCGCATGCCATTCGGCCTGCCGAACACGGTCGCCGCTCATCAGCGCCTGCTGAGGAGCATTCTGGAGGCGCATGAGGTCAGGCACTGCGCGTTCTTGGCAGAGGTGGAGATGGCCCTCGAAGACCTACCCGTGCCCCCGGAGCCTCCCAAGGCTCCTGGGCCTGGGGGGCTCGTGAGGACTGACGTCTCCACCGCGCATCGCCCGCTTCTTCAACATCACTTCATCTTCGACAGCATCAGGTGACATCTTCCAAAGTTCCATTTTAGCTGGGAGCGCCCACAGGTCAAGATGATTCCCTGTGCGCGTGGGTCCGGCCCCGCTGCATGTATCCGCTTGCTTATGCCCTTTACCTACCTTGTTGGGGGCGCCCCTCGGGCTGCATCATCCCCAAGCTGCTCAGTTCGCCCAATGGCGTTTCCGATCTACTTAAAATGAATTTGCTCTTCCGTGCTTAATCTGGTTCCCATGATTGTCACCTGCTGCTTATCGCGGACTTCTCCGCTCTCATGCAAAGCGCTTGCACGTTAAAAGGGGGGTACCTGAGCATCGTGACTCATGGGCTCCTACTGGCTCTCCAGCCCTCAACCCCTGGCCTTGACCCACAGCATCGCGACCTGTCATACCAGCGGCGGCTGAGCTCACTCGAGGGCTGGGACCTGATGATGTAGAGTATTTGCATTCTAAGCACCCTGTAGGAACACACCATTGATAAAGGCCCAGAGCCAGGCGCAACCCGCCTCGAGGTAGGGCCTCGTGAGTCCCGCGCTGGCTCACGAGTGCCTAGATACACCTCTCCTAGCCCTACCGTGCCGGCCACGTGTCGTATGGGCTGTACACGCCAGGGGCTCCTCCCGAGGGGAGCCCCTCCCACGTCTGCTGGAAGCACCATGCTCGCGCTGGCTGACGACACTGCCGAGGAGCGGCTATGCCCGTACACATACGGAAGCGCTATGCTCCGCGCTGGTGATAAACAACTGAGGGCGGCCCATGGCTGTACCAATCTCAGGGAGCCCAGTGCTCAGTGTCCGGCGCCGTCGCAACGCCTCCCCTCGGGAGCGCCGCGCGAGGGGGCTGGACACGGGGGGCTATGCCCGGGCCTTGCCCGAGCGCATGCCACCCAGCCAGGTCCCTCGGACCTGGTCGTCGCGCGCCCTCCCCGAGCGGAGGCAAGGTATGAAAACCCGTTTGAGCGTCAAGGGGGACTCCTGAGCATCGCGACTCAGGAGCCTAACTGGTCACGTAGCCCCTCACTCCTTAGTCCCGTCCTGGTTTCCGGTCGGGGCTAACGGCGGTTGAGGTATGCGCGGGGCCGGGCCCTGCCGACGCAGAACGACCAATCCACTCCTTGCTCCCTCCTTCCCTACTTGTTGGTCGCGCGTCAAGGAGGACTCCTGAGCATCGCGACTAAGGAGCCTAACTTGCCACGTAGCCCCTCACTCCTTAGTCCCGTCCTGGTTTCCGGTCGGGGCTAACGGCGGCTGAGGTATGCGCGGGGCCGGGCCCTGCCGACGTAGAGCGCAAACAAATAGGAGGGAAAAATGCAAATTCCAGAAAATTCAAAGCAAATATTACAAGCCATAGATTGTTTCACGACGCCAAACACAAGTTTAACGCCCATGAGGCATGGTGCATGTTGCAGGAATAAAACAGATGAAGCCGCGGAGGATCACTTCAGCCGGGCGCCGCGCACCGTGGTGGAGTCACACTGGGCGACTCCGCCTCCTGAGGCCGAGGAGCTGGCGGCACCGCGCCCGGGCAAGATGCCGAAGGAGCGGAACCTCCCCAGCAAAGCCTCTGCTCGGCCTTTCACGGCCTCAGTGGCAGCGGCGGCAAGGTCGCCGCTCATGGGTTCCAGCAGGCTGTCGAAGTCGGCGTTGGGGTCGCGCAGGTAGATGTGGCTAAAGACATGCGTCAGCACCGCAGAAGACAAGGCACGCGCCTAAGCCTCGACCGTGGGGCCAAGGCCGTCTGCGACATCTTCAAGCGCATTAACCAGGAAGGGGAGCAGCTTGGCGGGGCCGTCCTCCGCACCAGCCAACGGCTCCTCCAGGCCGCTCTTGTAAAGCATCTTCAGCGTGGCGCGAGCCTTCTTCTCCAGCTTCCCGAAGGCCACCCGATCCTCCGCCAGGACCTTCGCCTTGGCGTCTAGCTTGGTCCTATCCGCCTTCAGCGACTGCTTCAGCGTCTCCAATCGGCCATGGTGGTCATCAAGCTTGGCTTCCCGGTCCTTGACGGCAGCCTCCCGAGCCTTCATCTCCTTCTCCTTCTCCTGGCGGCCGCTCACCTCCTTGGCAAGCTCGTCAGAGCCTTGCAGCTCGACCTCCAGCGCCTTGCAATGCCTGGGTGGCCGCAAAGCCGCCGAGGGCAGCCGCGGTGTCAAAACAAGCGGATCTCGGTAGGGGGTCCCGACTGTGCGCCTAGGCGGATGGTAACATGAGACAAGGGACACGATGTTTTACCCAGGTTCGGGCCCTCTCGATGGAGGTAAAACCCTACTCCTGCTTGATTAATATTGATGATATGGGTAGTACAAGAGTAGATCTACCACGAGATCGAGAGGCTAAACCCTAGAAGCTAGCCTATGGTATGATTGTTGTTCGCCCCACGGACTAAAACCTCCGGTTTATATAGGCACCAAGAGGGTTAGGGTTACACAGAGTCGGTTACAATGGTAGGAGATCTACATATCCGTATCGCCAAGCTTGCCTTCCACGCCAAGGAAAGTCCCATCCGGACACGGGACGAAGTCTTCAATCTTGTATCTTCATAGTCCAGAGTCCGCCAAAGGCTATAGTCCGCTATCCGACACCCCTAATCTAGGACTCCTCAAGAGTCTCCTGAACCAGGCTTCAATGACGACGAGTCCGGGCGCGATATTGTCTTCGCATTGCAAGGCGGGTTCCTTCTCCCAATTCTTCATAGAAGATTTTGAACACAAGTATAGTGTCCGCTCGCAAAATAAGTTCCACATACCACCGTAGAGAGAATACTATTTACACAAACTCAATCACGACGATTTCGCAGCGTGACATCACACCACGCCAAGCCTTTATTGAATCGTTTTACCGTCCCACCTCGGTAGCGTTTAGCGAGGTGGTTTCTTGGCACATCTTGTCAAGCAGAGATCGTGTCCCTTATTCAGGGATTCTTATTAATACGGGCGTGGGTAACCCATTCGTGCTCGTTGGCACGCCTCCTCTATCGGCGAGTCCCGAACGGTCACGGGAGGGCTCTCGGTATTCAACCTCTTTATAAAGAGACCAAGGCCCCGCTCCTTTTCTCAATCTCAATCGAATCCGCCCGCTTCGAAGTTCCAACACCCAAAGCTCCAGATTCAGGCGCTTCGGACCTTCGATGACGTCCGGCTCCGACCTTCAAGGCCGGTGGATGCCTTCCTCCGCCACGGAAGAAGACGTCCTAAAGCTAAGAGATGCCAGGTATCTTACCAGCGAAATCTCACATAGGCTGCCCGCCCAAGGGCAGGTTATTCCCACTCCCAAGCCCGATGAAAGCATGGTGTTCTCGTCTCACTTCCTTCGGGGGCTAGGCTTCCCAACGGACCCCTTCGTGAGGGGGCTCATGTTTTATTACGGGCTGAAATTTCAGGACTTGGATCCGGAGTCCATCCTCCACATCTCATCGTTCATCGTCGTATGCGAAGCCTTCCTCCGCATTACCCCTCACTTCGGATTGTGGCTCAAGACCTTCAAGGTGGAGCCGAAGATGATCAAGGGGCAATAGGCAGAGTGCGGAGGGGCTGTTATAAGCAAGAATGTTGATGCTTCATGGCCCGAGGGATCCTTACAAGAGGAGCTCAGTTTATGGCAACAAGAGTGGTTTTATATCACAGCTCCCAGGGGAACCAAATGGGTGGCGCCACCTGCCTTTTGCTCGGGTCCTCCACCGCGGCTGGCGTCATGGGTCAATAAAGGGCTTGACTGGGGGCCGTCCAAGGACGTGTGTCACGCCCTCGATGCGGCTATATCTCCCATGTGTCGAAGCACGACTTAGAGGCATAACCGCATTGAAAGCAATGTTGCAAGTAAGGTAATCTTCACACAACCCATGTAATCATAAGGGAAAGAGATACATAGTTGGCTTACAATCGCCACTTCACGCAAAACATGAGTAAAGCATTACATCATACAAATACAATCAAGGTCCGACTACGGAACCAAAATAAAAGAAGACTACCCCAAATGCTACACAGATCCCCGACCGTCCCAACTGGGCTCCACTATCGATCAATCAAACGAAACAACACAATGAACAAGATCTTCATCGAGCTCCTCCTTGAGCTCGGATGCGTCACCTGCACGGGCATCGTCGGCACCTGCAACTGTTTTGTTAGAATCTGTGAGTCACGAGGACTCAGCAATCTCACACCCGCGAGATCAAGACTATTTAAGCTTATAGGAAGGATGGTGTAATGAGGTGGAGTTGCAGCAAGCACTCAGCATATATGGTGGCTAACATACGCAAAAGAGAGCGAGAAGAGAAGCAAAGCACGGTCGTGAAGCTAGAAGTGATCAAGAAGTGATCCTGAAACTACTTACGTTCATGCATAACTCAAACCGTGTTCACTTCCCGGACTCTGCCGAGAAGACACCATCACGGCTACACACGCGCTTGATGTATTTTAATTAAGATCAACTTCAGGTTTTCTACAACCGGACATTAACAAATTCCCATCTGCCTCATAACCGCGGGCACGGCTTTCGAAAGATAATACCCTGCAGGGGTGTCCCAACTTAGCCCATTATAAGCTCTCACGGTCAACGAAGGATATTCCTTCTCCCGGGAAGACCCGATCAGTCTCCGAATCCCGGTTTACAACACATTTCGACAATGGTAAAACAAGACCAGCAAAGCCGCCCGAATGTGTCGACAAATCCCGATAGGAGCTGCACATATCTCGTTCTCGTGGCACACCGGATGGGCAAGACGTCGGGTTGGCATAGACCTGGATTGCCAGGGCGCCGGACATCGCCAGTTGGGCCAAGACTCAAGGAGCACTGGTCCGGGGTTTAAAATAAAGATGACCTCGGCTCGCGAAAACCCGGGGAAAAAGGCTTAGGTGGCAAATGGTAAAACCAAGGTTGGGCCTTCTGTGGAGGAGTCTTATTCAAGGCGAACTGTCAAGGGGGTCCCATAAATCACCCAACCGTAAGGAACGCAAAATCAAGGAACATAACACCGGTATGACGGAAACTAGGGCGGCAAGAGTGGAACAAAACACCAGGCATAAGGACGAGCCTTCCACCCTTTACCAAGTATATAGATGCATTAATTAAAATAAGAGATATTGTGATATCCCAACATATCCGTGTTCCAACATGGAACCAACTTCATCTTCACCTGCAACTAACAACGCTATAAGAGGGGCTGAGCAAAAGCGGTAACATAGCCAAACAAAGGTTTGCTAGGAAAGGATGGTTAGAGGTTTGACATGGCAATATGGGAGGCATGATATAGCAAGTGGTAGGTATCGCAGCATAGCAAAAGAGCGAGCAACTAGCAAGCAAATATAGAAGTGATTTCGAGGGTATGGTCATCTTGCCTGAGATCCCGCAAGGAAGAAGAACGAGTCCATGAAGAAGACAAGCGGACGTTTGAACGAATCCTCACAAACGCGACGTTATCAGAACTAACCCGAAGAAGCAACACCGGAAAGAAGCAAACAACATGGTAAACAATCATCACATAAACATGGCATGATGCACAATCAAGTATGATGCATGTCCGGTTTGAATAGCATGGCATGGCAATATGCACAAACACTACTACAAATTAAGTAGAGCTCAATATGCAACGAGTTGCATATTGACAAAACACCACATCAAATATTTAGTTTTCTCTCGGTTATGTACCCAACCATATTAAATGTAGACTAACATGGCAAGAGGTGAAGCATATGAAAACTAACTATTTTGGCAAGTTTAAATGAGGCCGGAAATAACAAACAACAATTCCGAAAAATCCTCTGCATATTTTGATTTGGTACTGTTCTGTCCTAAAGCATATTTTAATGTTATCAAACAATAAACAAAGTGCACCATGTTAAACTAGGCATTTTTCCACCCCATTTACATATAAAGTTTATTAAAAACCGAGTTACGGTCAATTAGTTATGAAATAAATCATTTTAACATGGCATTTGAGCAAATTTAATCAAACAACATTTTAAACATTTTCAACATGGATGAAAGTCACATATTATGAAACTAGATAAAATTCTAAGCACTTTACATGTTTAAATCATTTTAATCCGATGCACCATTTGTGAGTTATGATATGCATGAACATGAGGTTTTTTCAGAAACTGCAGCTCGGATAATACACAAAATCGCAGATCTGGGAAAAAAACTACACAGGCCGAATCTAAAATCGGAGCAGGCCCAACAAAAGAAAAACAAAGGGGCGCTGGGGGGTTTCTCACCATGGGCCAAGCCCAGATCGAGATGAGGGAGGAGGCGCTCGGCCACGCGATGCAGGCATGGAGCGGTCAACGGGAGCGGGACTTGGCGCTGGCCAAGCGGGCACTAGGCGCGGCTCCGGTCGCTCGCAGATGAGGACGAGGCAGGGGTCGCGGAGGTTCGCCGGGAAGACGACAGCGGGCGGCAGACTTGACGCGCGGGAAGATGGATCCGGCCGGTCTTGAAGGAGATCGAGGCGCGGGAGGCAGCTCGAAGCAGAGGAGGCGAGCGGTCAAGGCAGAGGCATCGTCCTCTGCCCGAACGAAGCAGCGGTGCAGCACGGGCTTGAGCGCCGGGCATGGCTCGCACTCGAGCAGCGCAGGGGAAGGAGACGCGACGGCATCAGCGGCTGCGGGACTTGGGGATGAGTTCGCTCCGGCGAGGGACTTGGCGGGGCGATGACTCCTTGGTGGCGTCGTACAGCTGCAGTACTTGGCGCGGACGTAGGCGGCGGTGGACCTTGCGGGCACGCAGAGGAAGGTCGAAGACGGTGGGGCAGCGCCGATCTCGGCGTCAAGGGGTTCAGTTCAGGCAGCGGTGGATGGATCCAGCGAAGCAGCGGAGCTCCATGCTTCGGGCGCCACAGATGAGCTCCATGCATCGCTTCGCTAACCCAAAGCAGAGAGATGGCTGAGAGATTAGAGAGAGTGAGGAATAAAAGAGAGAGGGAGGAAGAAGGAGAGTGGGACAGCTCGGGGTCTTATTGGTGCTCACGGCCGGGCGAGGTTCGCTGGTGGCGGGGGGATCGCGAAGTGAAGGAGCGCTCGGTCAGGTGGTTGGATGGGGAATCGAGGGAGGTAGTGGGTCGATGGATTGGCTGGTGACTGAAATTGAGGGGAGGTGGAGGATCGGGAGGGATCCCGATAAAGAGTGTGGCGGCGGTGCTAGGGTAGGATCCCTAGAAATTAGGTGGGTTGTCTAGATATATATAGAAAGGAGAGAGTTTTGGATCATCCGATCCAGATCGGATGGCTCCGGGTCAAACGGGTGGCCTAATCAAATAACCGAAAATATTGAGGGGATGTTTGAGGTTGATCCGGACCCAACGGTGACGACTGAGCGGTTCGGGTTCGGATAAGTTTCGGACGCACACACGAGGGGGGTCTAAGAGAGGTGATGAAGGCAAAGGGAGAAACGACAACGACGAACGAATGCAAGTTTTAAAAACAATGATGGCAACGAGTGCCGATGCAATGCAGATGATGCCATGGTGAGATGCAACAAACAAATAAAATATAAAAAACACAACTGACTCGCAAAACAAGGAAGGCATCTGGAGCGTCGGTCTTGGGGCGTTACAACACTCCACCACTACGAGAGGATCTCGTCCCGAGATCTGGGATGGCACCGGAGAGAAACGGAAGAGGAAGAGGTAAAACAGAGTTGCTTCTTTGACAAACGAGTGAAACCAAAGAACCTTGAGAGGTTGAACAAAATGAAAGAGCGAAAACAACGAAGATGAACAAAGTTGAAAACACTCTGTTAGAAAAGTGGAACGTGGGATACGACGAGAACCAAGAGGTTTAGTGATAAGATAGATATTGAAACCACTCGGTTAAAACTAGATAGAGAAGGAATAAGAATATAATTTGGGTAGCACTCCGACTAAAAGAAGAAAGAAAACTTGATAAGATGAAAAGAACTTGAAGAGATGACACAACACTCCGGTTGAGAAGGGAGTTAAAACTTGACAAAATGGGAAGAACTTGAAAAGAGGGCACGACACTCCGATTACATGGATAAGCACGAAGAGAACACAGTCCTCACAATTCGAGATGATGAGTGAAAGAACAACATCGCAATGCCTCCGGAAGAAAGAAAGAATGGAATGAAATGAACGGAGAGAAACAAGATCTTGAGAGAGCACGCTTACAACAAATGCTAGAAAGGAGTTGTTGGATTATCAACAACGAAAGGATAAACTTGATGTGGGCTTATGGAAGACGACTCAAACTTATGAGGTAACAAACGGCCACTAAAGGAAGCCATTGGTTTGAGTAAGAGCACCAAGGCGATGAAAAACTTCTTTCACCAAGAGGATAGGAGAAAACTTGGATCATTGATAAGCACCATAATAGCAACATTCCTTAGGGAAGTCTTTAGGTGAAACATGACACAAGATAACTCCAATGAAGAGATTGGTGGATTTAAAATATCTCATTCTTGACAACATGTGTAACATGGAACATGGATGGAAATTGTCAAGAAGGACATAACACCACCTCAAAAGATAAGGTAAGAAGAATTGAACTTCGGAATGCAAGATGAAGAATACTTGAAGTCCTCAAAACAAGACATGTGTAGAACACCATGTTAAATTTTTGAGTAGCTTGGTGGATCATAACTTCGAGAGAGATCTTGAAGAACAATTGAAGAATTAAAAGAATCCTTGACAAACCACCATGTAGAGCCTCCATGTAGAAACTCTCGAAGAACTCCGGATAGATAAAAAAGAAGGTCACAAGGAAAAGAAGCTTGAAAAGAATAAGATGAATCCTTGCATTGATTAAATGGAGCTTCGCGATGAGATAATGCGGAAAAGTTGGAACTCCAGAAAAGAAAAAAATTGAAGGATCTCGAACCGAGAACGTGCCATGATGAACAACTCTGGAAAGAAAAAATTAGATCACTTGGATGAAACAATAATAAGAATTATGTTATGCGTATCCTTCACCAATTTAGAATGATGACAAACAACGGATTTGGCATACTACTTATTCTCGTTGAAAAAGGATTGAAGAGAGATATTGCTCAACTTGGGAAGGTCTTCAACGAACCACCGGTAGGATTGGAAAGAATGAATGAATCTATATGATAACGAAGGAAGAGAACTCTTGAACGTACCACCGTAAGAACTGAAATGAACGAAGAAAAGATAAAGAAACACCGGGAAGAATTATAAAAAGAACAAAGATAGTTTAGAGAATTTAGATACATGAGAATGAAGAGATCATGAACTGATTAGAGGATATTTGAACGATGCATCGGTAAGATTTGGAGAACGATAGTTGAAGCTGAGAATGAATAATTCTGAGATGATGGGCTCCGGAGAATCAAACTGAAAAGACTCCTGAAATGCTTCGGATGGGTGAAAAGAATTCTCACAATCAAAAACAATTATGAGAGGATGGCATCAAGCTAGAACCATGAATCTTGAAGAGAATGGAGCAAGGTTTAAGAGAAACTCTTCTTCGGTCTTCAAATGTTGAGAATGACGATGAGAAACACAACCATGAATTGTTCAGATACTCTGGTATGAAAATTAGAAAGGTTGAACCAACGATGAAAAGAATATGAAAGTGAACTTGGAGGATACATTTGACTGATGGAATCCATTCTTACGTCAAACTTTGAAAAGAATTTTAGAAGTTCCGGGAAAATTAGAAGAGTTAGGTAAGATCCTGGAAAAAGACCTGTGGGTTAGGGCCCACTCAAAAGATACACCTTCGAACGATTACTTGAAAAGAGAGATTGCACCGGTTGAATTAAATGGCTTGAATGAGATAGCATCCTCAAAAGAACTTGAGTGAATTGAGAATGAAAACTTGAATCTTCTGAGATATCTTCATCACTCCGGAACAATTGAATAGCGAGAAGTGGATGATTAAGAGGTGCACCGGCATGAGAAGACAGTTGAAACAAGGAAAAGATATGATCGACAAAGCTTGAATTGAATCCACCGTAGAAGAAACAACAACGAAGGATGATGAACTTGAAACTGTTGAGCATCTTCATGAGGAAACACCAGGTAAGAACATGGAGGAAAAGAATGCAGAGACTTCACATCAATAAAAAGGATACTTGATTAAGAAATCCGAGTCCTTGAAGAAAAAGGGTGGGAGGGCGGGAAAAACAAAGGCAACTTGGGACGGATGAAGCAAACACCGTTGAGAAAAACTGAGGAATGATCTTGTGAATGTTGAATTGATCGGATCCACTTGAAGAGAAGCACACCGGTTGAAAAGAATTAACATGACAACCTCGATGATCGAAAGGATTAGCAACCACATAGAAATATGAGAACACCGCTTAGAATAAGGTATGGAATCAACACTTGGCATTGAAGAAACTCGAATACCACAAAACAAAAAAAAAAACAAAGGATTTGGCTTGCAGAATAAGCCGGAAACAAACATATGATAGATCCCATATCGTATCATGTGTTTGTTGGAAAGATATTCTAGGAGCTACTTGAATTCCCACTTATAAACTCCCGAAACTTTCTGGTTATGCAATCAGGTGTTGGGGATACAGGGGAAGCATAATATCTAACCCAAACTAACAAATCCTACATCCAGCCGTATCCATCCTTCAACACATAACCAACAAACCTTCGGAAATCGTTTACCTCAACCTTCGAAAAGCATCCGTTATACGAGTTATGGCAATACTCTCGAGCTCGCCCCAGTACTGGGTTATCGAGGTTATCTCACCAACAACTGCATAAAAGAGATTTTCGATGTCGGCGAAACTCAGATATTCCAGAACTGCAACGATAAAATTGTGACGACAACACCTCGGAGCTCAACTCCCCGGGACACTGCCACAACACCTAAATGTCAGGAGGCACCAAGAACAATGTTCTCGTCACAAAACCATCGGAATGATTCCAAGATACCCGCGTGAACCTAATTTTTTTTAGTGAAATTTGAGGAGAGTAGAGTCAAAACTTCTACGTCAGCGGGCCTCCCCATAGTGACGAAGGGACTGGGAGTAAAAAGAATCCTACTCTCCGATATATATATAATCCTAAGACTCAAAACTTTTATTTTCTAGACTCAACAACGCCAGCAATTCGATCAAGCAGGGGGCTCCTAAGTCGGGGATGGCTCTAATTACCAACTTGTCACGCCCTCGATGCGGCTATATCTCCCACGTGTCGAAGCACGACTTAGAGGCATAACCGCATTGAAATCAATGTCGCAAGTGAGGTAATCTTCACACAACCCATGTAATCATAAGGGAAAGAGATACATAGTTGGCTTACAATCGCCACTTCACGCAAAACATGAGTAAAGCATTACATCATACAGATACAATCAAGGTCCGACTACGGAACCAAAATAAAAGAAGACTACCCCAAATGCTACATGATCCCCGACCGTCCCAACTGGCTCCACTATCGATCAACTGAAACGAAACAACACAATGAACAAGATCTTCATCGAGCTCCTCCTTGAGCTCGGATGCGTCACCTGCACGGGCATCGTCGGCACCTGCAACTGTTTTGGTAGAATCTGTGAGTCATGAGGACTCAGCAATCTCACACCCGCGAGATCAAGACTATTTAAGCTTATAGGAAGGATGGTGTAATGAGGTGGAGCTGCAGCAAGCACTAAGCATATATGGTGGCTAACATACGCAAAAGAGAGCGAGAAGAGAAGCAAAGCACGATCGTGAAGCTAGAAGTGATCAAGAAGTGATCCTGAAACTACTTACGTTCATGCATAACTCAAACCGTGTTCACTTCCCGGACTCCGCCGAGAAGAGACCATCACGGCTACACACGCGGTTGATGTATTTTAATTAAGATCAACTTCAGGTTTTCTACAACCGACATTAACAAATTCCCATCTGCCTCATAACCGCATGGCACGGCTTTGAAAGATAATACCCGCAGGGTGTCCCAACTTAGCCCATTATAAGCTCTCACGGTCAACGAAGGATATTCCTTCTCCGGAAGACCCGATCAGTCTCGAATCCCGGTTTACAACACATTTCGACAATGGTAAAACAAGACCAGCAAAAGCCACCGAATGTGCCGACAAATCCCGATAGGAGCTGCACATATCTCGTTCTCGTGGCACACCGGATGGGCAAGACGTTGGGTTGGCATAGACCCCGGATTGCCAGGGGCGCCGGACATCGCCAGGTTGGGCCAAGACTCAAGGAGCACTGGTCCGGGGTTTAAAATAAAGATGACACTGGCTCGCGAAAACCCGGGGAAAAAGGCTTAGGTGGCAAATGGTAAAACCAAGGTTGGGCCTTGCTAGAGGAGTCTTATTCAAGGCGAACTGTCAAGGGGGTCCCATAAATCACCCAACCGTGTAAGGAACGCAAAATCAAGGAACATAACACCGGTATGACGGAAACTAGGGCGGCAAGAGTGGAACAAAACACCAGGCATAAGGCCGAGCCTTCCACCCTTTACCAAGTATATAGATGCATTAATTAAAATAAGAGATATTGTGATATCCCAACATATCCGTGTTCCAACATGGAACCAACTTCATCTTCACCTGCAACTAACAACGCCATAAGAGGGGCTGAGCAAAAGCGATAACATAGCCAAACAACGGTTTGCTAGGAAAGGATGGTTAGAGGATTGACATGGCAATATGGGAGGCATGATATAGCAAGTGGTAGGTATCACAACATAACAAAAGAGCGAGCAACTAGCAAGCAAAGATAGAAGTGATTTAGAGGGTATGGTCATCTTGCCTGAGATCTCGCAAGGAAGAAGAACGAGTCCATGAAGAAGACAAGCGGACGTTCGAACGAATCCTCACAAACGCAACGTTATCAGAACTAACCCGAAGAAGCAACACTGGAAAGAAGCAAACAACATGGTAAACAATCATCACATAAACATGGCATGATGCACAATCAAGTATGATGCATGTCCGGTTTAAATAGCATGGCATGGCAATATGCACAAACACTACTACAAATTAAGTAGAGCTCAATATGCAACAAGTTGCATATTGACAAAACACCACATCAAATATTTAGTTTTCTCTCGGTTATGTACCCAACCATATTAAATGTTGACTAACATGGCAAGAGGTGAAGCATATGAAAACTAACTATTTAGGCAAGTTTAAATGAGGCCGGAAATAACAAACAACAATTCCGGAAAATCCTCATGTGCATATTTTGATTTAGTACTGTTCTGTCCTAAAGCATATTTTAATGTTATTAAACAGTAAAACAAAGTGCACCATGTTAAACTAGGCATTTTCCACCCCATTTACATATAAAGTTTATTAAAAACCGAGTTACGGTTAATTAGTTATGAAATAAATCATTTTAACATGGCATTTGAGCAAATTTAATCAAACAACATTTTAAACATTTTCAACATGGATGAAAGTCACATATTATGTAACTAGATAAAATTCTAAGCACTTTACATGTTTAAATCATTTTAATCCGATGCACCATTTGTGAGTTATGATATGCATGAACATGAGGGTTTTTTTGTAAAACTGCAGTTTTCTGGATAATACACAAAATCGCAGATCTGGGAAAAAAACTACACATGCCGAATATAAAACCGGAGCAGGCCCAAGAAAAGAAAAACAAAGGGGCGCTGGGGGGTTTCTCACCACGGGCCAAGCCCAGATCGAGATGAGGGAGGAGGCGCTCGGCCACGTGATGCAGGCATGGAGCGGTCAACGAGAGCGGGACTTGGCGCTGGCCAAGCGGGCACTGGGCGCAGCTCCGGTCGCTCGCAGACGAGGACGAGGCAGGGGGTCGCAGGAGGTTCGCCGGGAAGACGGCAGTGGGCGGCAGACTTGACGCGTGGGAAGATGGATCCGGCCGATCTTGAAGGAGATCGAGGCGCGGGAGGCAGCTCGAAGCAGAGGAGGCGAGCGGTCAAGGCAGAGGCGTCGTCCTCTGCCCGAACGAAGCAGCGGTGCAGCACGGGCTTGAGCACCGGGCATGGCTCGCACTCGATCAACGCAGGGGAAGAAGATGCGACGGCATCAATGGCTGCGGGACTTCGGCACGAGTTCGCTCCGGCGAGGGACTTGGCGGGGCGATGACTCCCTGGTGGCGTCGTACAGCTGCAGTACTTGGCACGGACATAGGCGGCGGTGGACCTTGTGGGCACGCAGAGGAAGGTCGAAGATGGCGGGGCAGCGCCGGATCTCGGCGTGCGGGGTTCAGTTCAGGGCAGCGGTGGATGGATCCAGCGAACAGAGCGGAGCTCCATGCTTCGGGCGCCACGGATGAGCTCCATGCATCGCTCCTGTTAACCCAAAGCAGAGAGAGGGATGGAGAGATTAGAGAGAGCGAGGAATAAAAGAGAGAGGGGAGGAAGAAGGAGAGTGGGAAAGCTCGAGGGTCCTGCTGGTGCTCGCCGGCGGCGAGGTTCGCTGGTGGCGGCGGGATCGCGAAGTGAAGGAGCGCTCGGGCAGGTGGTTGGATGGGGAATCGAGGGAGGTAGTGGGTCGATGGATTGGTGGTGACTGAAATCGAGGGAGGTGGAGGATCGGGAGGGATCCCGAGAAAGAGTGTGGCGGCGCTTAGGTAGGATCCTAGAAATTAGGTGGGTTGTCTATATATATATATATATATATATATATATATATATATATATATATATATATATATATATATATATATATATATATAGAAAGGAGAGAGTTTTGGATCATCCGATCCAGATCGGATGGCTCCAGGTCAAACGGGTGGCCTAATCAAATAACCGAAAATATTGAGGGGATGTTTGAGGTTGATCCGGACCCAACGGTGACGACTGAGCGGTTCGGGTTCGGATAAGTTTCGAACGCGCACACGAGGGGGGTCTAAGAGAGGTGATGAAGGCAAAGGGAGAAACGGCAACGACAAACGAATGCAAGTTTTAAAAACAATGACGGCAACGAGTGCCGATGCAATGCAGATGATGCCATGGTGAGATGCAACAAACAAATAAAATAGAAAAAACACAACTGACTCGCAAAACAAGGAAGGCATCTGGAGCGTCGGTCTTGGGGCGTTACAACGTGCCCTTGTTGCAGGGCCGTATTCGAGACCTCCTAGAGAGAGAGATCAATCTGGTCGTAGTAGCGCAGGTCATGCTGATTCATCGCATCCTGCCCTGCAAATGTCGCCCCCTCCGCCTGTCGGAGTTCAATCCAGAGGGACCACGAGCTCTCCAACATTTTATGGGCGCAACGCCTGTGGAGATGTACAAACTGTTCTTAGGATCACAAGCAATGTGTCCGGTCTTGACCGAGGACGAAGGTCTGAGCTGCAATCGCCCGGATGCTCAAGTAAGTAGTCCCTTACCCGGACACGCTATCCATGTATTTATCATAAACTTGCCCTAAAAGAGTTGTCCCTTAAACAGGAGTGGATAGCGAAAGCAAAACTGATCAGGTGTCCGGCCCCCCTCCCTGAGACCATGCCAGATCCCGTGTTAACCAAGATGCTGGAGGCTGTGCCTTTGGAAGAAGGCGAAGGGGGGAACAAGGAAGCTACAGCCTCCGCGAAGGAGGTTATCAAGAAAGGAGGGATCGAGAATCCCTCCATCCAAGGGGAGAAGAGGACCGCCTCTGAAGATCTGGAGACCAAGGCCTCAAAGCGGGGAAAGAAATCTTCACCAGAGGGTCCTGCACCGGGAGATGCCCCGGCCACATTATTTCCCCAAGGAGATCAGCCGTCCAGCGAGCCGTAAGTAGAGAGGGGAGTTTTAAAATAAGAGACATCCCTGTTTTATTTCTGAAGATGACCGAAATTTTACCTTGTAGTTCGGATCTCATACCTTCTCAGCAGAGCTCGCCTTGTGGGATCTTCGTCCCGAGATGATGGAGAGCGAACGCCTCCGCTGCATCGCTTAGCGAGGCGGACGATCCTGAGGTGTCGCCGCAGAGGTTTCTCCGAATCCGCAGGGCGGAGGCGGTCGAGGGCCCCCTGAGCCCTCCGTGTCCGCCTTCAAAAAGGCCATCGACGAGTTCGGCACCTCCGGTGCACGGTCGGAGGAGTTGAAGGATCTGCTCGGGCGAGTGTCTATCTCGAGAGGATCACCGTGCATTGATGGGTACGATGATTGAAAAATTTCGCCCATGAAAGCGGGTTGTACGAGGCCGCCAGAGTTTACTGACGAGTTTTGAGGTACGTGCAATGATGTACCTTTTGACGGTTCCGCATATATAAGATGCACCCTTTGTAGATAGTAGCCCCTGAGACTCGGTGCATTGTCAAAAATGACAGTGTGCCGAGGATCATAATCCCAGCTATAATATGTCACCCTTCCTATGTAGGTGGCGGAGCGTCCGGTGGCTAGCCGGACTGATGAATTTGCCGAACTAAAGCGGCAACTTGACGTGGTGGATGCCGACATCGCGCTTGTCAATAAGCGGCTTGACGAGTCACAAGGTATCCGGTTTCTCCGCGGACACCTGGTAAGGGAGCTTGATGCCCGTGCCTTACAACATGTATGCTTGATGCAGATGGTGCCGCTGCCATGGAGAACCTTGGCGGAGCTTGCCCGAGCCAAGGAGCAGGCCAAAAAAGTGATGTTGCTTTAAAGTCGGCCAAGAGCTAAAAGCCGAACATGCTGCTCATCGCCAAGCAAGAAGGAAATGGCCAAGATGGCCGTGAAGTTGAAGAATTCTACCGACCGCTGCGAGCTTCTTGAAAAGAAGGTCGAAGCGAGCAAGAGGACTCAAGAAGGCCACCACCGAGGCTAAGGATGCTCGCTCCGTGATGAGAGCTATGAAGGAGGAGCTACGTCAGGCCGGAGATATCGCGGCTGGAAAGCCATTTCTGCTGCGGAGGAAGTTCACGGATCCTAAATATGCTCAGTTGGACCGGTTGTGGAGTAGTGAGGATGCTTATCTGGACTTGGCGGCGAGTGCCGCGGACGTGGCCGAACACTTCGGAGATAAAAAGGATCATGAGATGGAAGAGCTTTTTTGGTCGCAGTTCCATAATCCAGAGCGTCCACTTCCATTAAACGATCGTTTGGCCGAATGGGCGGAGCTGAATAGGTTGTCCGGACTTGCCATGAAGGATGTCGTGACTCATTTGTGGCCGAAAAGGCCCGAGCCAAAGAGTTATTTTGGCTTGGTCCAGTAGTTCCTTGGTGCGGTGCCGCATATCAAAGCAATGAGGCGGTCAGCATGCATAGAGGGTGCGCGGATGGCTCTTGCCCGTGTCAAGACATACTGGGCGGAGATGAAGGCCACCGATGTTGCATGCCAAGATTCGGACGGAAGCCGAGTAATTGCCGAGCACTATTTTCGGAAGTTCGCAGGTGCTCGCTTAATAGAGACGCAGATGCTCAAGGATATTATGTTCAATAACATGTATTATTGTGAAACAATGTTTCATGGAATATAAAAGCTTTTATACTTGTGCCTTCAAGAATTAAAATACCTCCCGGCGGCCGTTAATGTATATGTGTATATAACCCGAAGATGGCAGTCTTTGGCTTCAACCCCCACGCATATAATGCGGGGGTGTTTGCAGAAAGCGCCTTTTCACACTTGATCCAACGTCTTGGTCCTACAAAGGAGGTGATAGCGCAGCAAACTAGGCAACCGGACAATAATGCTTTATCACTTGCACTTAGCCATAGGAGTTCGACTGGGGCTATCAGATAGCCCCTAGGGGCACCGCGCCACCCAATTCGGGCGCGATGTGCCTGACCGAAACGCCCTTCGTCAATGCGGAGGAATTCTAAAGATTCCAGCGGTCATCGAGTGGTTGACAAGTCTCACGCTATATCATGACAATCAGTTTTCGGCTTTCATCGAGGTGCTCGCCGCCTTCAACAGGGGCACAATCGAAGTAGTTCTCCTGGTGCCGCATTAGCCGATATAGCGGAACGTAAGGCAGCAAAACACAAGAGCCGGGCAAACCCAACATTTGACCAAAGACATGATTCGGAGCTGATGCATATAAGGCCTAACTCGAGACGCCGAACACTCCCTAAGGTATTCGGTCTTTGTGAAAACGGGCCGAACAATCACCCTTGGTAATAAGCCCCGGTGTCCGTGCACGCGCAAAATTCGACGTGGTTTATGCCAAAACGCCAGCCTCCTCCTCGGTTGTAGCAAGAAACGGGGATGTATCAACAAGAGACAGAAAAAGGTTTACGAGGGTCTTAATCAAAAGAATCCTTGCAACGGGTCCCTACCGCACGCCCTGCAAGCATGTGTCTCTGTTTCCGCCAGATCACGGACGGGTGTACCACGGTGTTCATCTGTAAAAGAGAGGAACTTAGTTGAAAAAGGTCATGCGAAAAATGTACGTTATAAATAAACGAAGTACAATTCAAGAAGTGAATAAAATTGAGCTTTATTGTCTATTGTTGTGCATGCGCGGAGCCCCTTGTACGGGGATATGCGTCTAGTAAGCCCTTGTATGTATCAGCCGGACTCGTCCAGCTGTGTCCGGGGTCTGGACGACCTGTCTAAGTGCTTTTATTGGTGAATTCGGTTTATTGTGTGGCTGTCAAGGCAACCGCACGATTGTCCGGACTCGAGGAACCCTTGATGTTTCCTTTTAACGAGATGATGCCGCGTGGACCGGGCATTTTAAGTGTGAGAGATGCATAATGCGGTATTGCGTTAAAGCGGGCGAAAGCTTCATGTCCCAATAGTGCTTGATAGCTAATTGTAAATGGGGCGAGGTGGAAGGTTAACTTTTCACGGCGGAAGTTGTCGGGTGAGCCGAACACAACTTCTAGCAGTAGAGAGCCCGTACAATGGGCATATGGGCCTGGCATTACCCCTTGAAAGGAAGTGTCGCTATGGAAAAATTTGGTTGGGTCTATCCCCATTTTGCGGATTGTGTCCTGATATAGCAGGTTTAGATCACTGCCGTCCATTAGGACTTGTGTAAATTGGAGTCCGCCAATTGTCGGATCTAATATCAAGGTAGTCCAACCTGCATTCTGTATACTTCTAGAGTAATCCCGATGGTAGAAGGTGATTGGTTTTAACAACCAGTGGCGGGACTCCTCCGGGATAGGCCGTATGGCACGTACCTCTATGGGCGCCACTCTATTTTTCGCTTTTGTCACGTGAAGTGAGTTTACTGTTTTGATTTCTTGTGGGAAATTCTTTTGTTTTCCGGTGCTCTGCTTTTGGGGTTCGTCATCGTCCTCGCTTGGTGTGTCGAGCCCTTGTGTTCGGGCGTTGAGTTTGCGGATCGCTTGAAGACCCAACAATCTCTGTGGGTATGGTTTGCAGGCTTCCCGGGAGTACTGTGGATTCGGCATATCTTGTCCAGGATTTTGTTTAAGTTAGATAGCCCGTCCCTGTTATCCTTAAGGGGTAGCTTTTTATGATTCTGCCGAGAGCTTTTGAATCCGGCGTTGACTGCCGTGCTCTTCGGGCTGATCCAAGTGAAGCCTTTATTCGAATCAATGTCGGTGTCCGCATCCACAGTCTTTAGTGAGTTCCCGTATGCGGATATGTAGATCAGAGAGGCTAAACCCTAGAAGCTAGCCTATGGTATGATTGTTGTTCGTCCTACGGACTAAAACCGTCCGGTTTATATAGGCACCGAAGAGGGTTAGGGTTATATACGGATGATCGGAGCCGATGCATATAATGCTATAAGTTCGGGGTGCCGCACTTGTGAAAGTGTTCGGACTTATCATACCATATTGTGGGGTACTTAAGCCCCTGGTGTATTGCCAGTACCAAAGTGTACGGTTGCACAATGTCATAACTGAACATATATAATAGAAAAAAGGAATTCAATAATAGGCAGAAGCTATGTATTGTTTATTCAAAAGGGCTGCAGTAAGAGCAGAACGATACAAATAGTGCGATAAGCAAGGGACGGACTTTTAACATGTCCTCTCGAGGGGTAAGCTGCGGGATGGTATGTAAAACAGGTATACTGCTCGTAATAGAGACCACCTGGACACTCGACGTAGCTTTCTACTTCCCTGGCTGTTGCATCGTGTGTTCGGCGATTCTACTGCCGGACAGGTCTTCGTAAGAACGGAGTCCTGAAAGTAAAAAAGAAAGAAGAAAAGAAAAGAATGACACAATCGGGAGCCCCTGGTGCGGTTGAGCCGCATTCTGGGCATGCCGTGGTCGTGCCCCTCCCCCTATGCCTGAGATCTCGACATTGGTGCTTACCTTGCTGGCTTGATGCGGCGAGCGGAATCCGCGATCTTCGGTAGCGGATACGGGAGCCTCGGCGCCCTTGAAAAGCACCTTCGAGGCATCTTCGTACGTAGTGTCGAAGAGCCGACTCAAGGTTCGGTGCTGTGCCGGATCAAAGCCTGTAGCGGAAGAGTACCCCCTAATTCGTATATAGCCTTATGTCCTTGGTGCTTTCATTGAGAGTTCCTCCGTGTCGTCATCTTTAGGCCCGATGGCTCCTCCGATCATCAACAACGATGCGCTCTAGGGTGAGACTTTTCTCCCCGGACAGATCTTCGTATTCGGCAGCTTTGCACAGCGGGCCAATTCGCTTGGCCAACTGGAGCAGACTGAAAGCTACGCCCCTGGCCACCAGGTCAGATTTGGAAGTTTGAACTACACGGCTGACGTCCGCGGAGACTCGATCTGCCGCCGCAGTGTCACGAGGGGCATGATCTAGATCTGCCGCCGAACAGTGTCCTGGAGGCCGCACCAGTCTCCGCTCCGACCTTTAGTTCGGAGCCGACTGCGCCGATCGAGGACGGGTGGCTGGACACCGCCCCGGGGGCTGCGATCTCTACGGCGATTGAGCCATACACCTACCCCGTCCTTTACGAAGCTCGGGACTCCAAGGTGCCGGACTCCTCTCCGGACTCCAAACCTTCCGCGCCCCCGCCAATCGAATCCGATTTGGCGCCGATCATGGAATTCACTGCCGCGGACATCTTTCAGCACTCGCCCTTTGGGGACATCCTGAACTCACTAAAGTTTCTCTCTTTATCAGGAGAGCCTTGGCCGGATTACGGTCAGGAAGGTTGGGATGCGGACGACGAAGAAATTCAAAGCCCACCCACCACCCACTTCGTAGCCACTGTCGATGATTTAACCGACATGCTCGACTTTGACTCCGAAGACATCGATGGTATGCATGACGATGCAGGAGACGATCAAGAACCATCGCCCACAGGGCACTGGAAGGCCACCTCGTCATACGACATATACTTGGTGGACATCCCAAAAGATGGGAATGGCGATGGAACAACGGAGGATGACCCCTCCAAGAAACAGCCCAAGCGCCGGTGTCAGCGGCGCCGCTCTAAATCCCGCCACAGCAAAAACGGTGATTCCGGCACGGGAGACAATAACACCCCGGACAGTGCCGAAGACAACCCCCTCCAGCAGGATTCAGCGCAGGAGGATGGAGAAGCCAGCCCTCGTGAGAGAGCGGCAGAAAGAGAGGTAGAGGACGATAATTACATGCCTCCCTCCGAAGATGAGGCAAGCCTCGACGACGATGAATTTGTCGTGCCCGAGGATCCCGTCGAACAAGAGCGTTTCAAACGCAGGCTTATGGCCACGGCAAGCAGCCTCAAGAAAATGCAGCAACAGCTTAGAGCTGACCAAGACTTGCTAGTCGACAGATGGATCAAGTCCTTGCGGCCAAGAGTATGAACTCGAGCGCCCCTCCAAGAGCTACCCAAAACGCAGGCTGCTACCCCGATTAGAGGAGGAAGCACCCAAACCTACATCACCAGCGCATGATACGGCTGATCGGCCACCTCGTGGCCGTGACAGAGAGGTCTCTCGGCCCTCAACTCAAGCCGCACCCCGGTGCCGCTCAAAAAATACCATGGCGTGGGTAAATGCACCAGACCTGCGAGATATATTGGAGGACAAGGCAAGGCAAACAAGATCAATCTACGGATCGCGTGGCTGCCCCACGGCACGTGATGATAACCGTGACGCCGGATATGGCAACTCCGGCCGGGCCGAACACAGTAGACAAAGCTCATTTGAGCTGCGTCGTGATATAGCCCAATACAGAGGCATAGCACACCCACTATGCTTCACAGATGAAGTGATGGATCATCAAATCCCTGAGGGTTTCAAACCCATAAACATTGAATCATACGATGGCACAACAGATCCTACGGTTTGGATCGAGGACTATCTCCTTCACATCCACATGGCCCGTGGTGATGATCTACACGCCATCAAATACCTCCCACTCAAGCTTAAAGGACCAGCCCGGCATTGGCTTAACAGCTTGCCAGAGTCAATTGGTTGTTGGGAAGACTTGGAAGCCGATTCTCGACAATTTCCATGGCACATATAAAAGGCCCACCGACGCCATGACCTAAGCCACATAATTCAGCAGCCAGAGGAATCGCCGCATAATTCGACACGGTTCCTAATCAAGAAAAATCAAATCGTCGATTGTCCGGATGCAGAGGCCCTTGCAGCCTTCAAACACAACATCCGCGACGAGTGGCTTGCCCAGCACCTAGGACAAGAAAAGCCGAAATCCATGGCAGCCCTCACAACATTCATGACCTGCTTTTGCGCGGGAGAGGACAGCTGGCTAGCTCGTAGTAACTACATGACCAAGAGCCCTGGTAATTCGGATACCAAGGACAGCAATGGCAGGTCACGTCGCAACAAGCACAAGCGCCGCATTAACGGCGATAATGCTGAGGATACGGTAGTCAATGCTAGATTCAGAGGCTCTAAACCCGGTCAGCGGAAAAATCCATTTAAAAGAAATACTCCGGGCCCGTCCAATTTGGACGGAATACTCGATCGCTCGTGCCAGATACACGGCACCCCCGAAAAACCAGCCAACCACACCAACAGTGATTGTTGTGTGTTAAAGCAAGCAGGCAAGTTAAATGCCGAAAACAACGACAAGGGGCTGCATAACGATGACGAGGAGGAGCCCTGGACGCCAAACAATAGCGGACAGAAGGGCTTCCCCCCACAAGTGCGGATGGTGAACATGATATACGCAACCCACATACCCAAAAGGGAGCGGAAGCGTGCACTAAAGGATGTATATGCGATGGAGCCAGTCGCCCCAAAGTTCAACCCGTGGTCTTCCTGCCCGATCAATTTTGATCGAAGGGACCACCCCACTAGCATCCGCCATGGCGGATTCGCCGCATTGGTTCTAGACCCAATCATTGACGGATTTCACCTCACTAGAGTCCTAATGGACGGCGGCAGCAGCCTGAACCTCGCTTTATCGTATCACAAGGCGCAAAATGGGCATAGACCCATCAAGGATTAAACCCACGAAGACGACCTTTAAAGGCGCCATACCAGGTGTAGAGGCCAACTGACAGCTCGCCACACTTGAAGTGGTCTTCGATCCCGGATAACTTCAAGCGAGGAGTTAATCTTCGACATAGTCTCGCTCGCAGCGGCTATCACGCGATCGCTTCGGACGAACCGATTTGTAAAGTTCAATGCGGTGCCGCACTATGCATATCTCAAGCTCAAGATGCCAGGTCCTCGAGGAGTCATTACGGCCAATGGAAACACCGAACAGTCTCCGGACGGAGGAGCATACGGCGCCCTCGCGCGAAGTGCAAAGCAGCCTCTAAGGCAATTCTCGAGTCCGACTATTAAACGTCCGGACACCGCTGCCGCCCGAGTAACCTAGAACAAGAACGCTCGCACGCTCCGAGCACGCATAGCAATGCGCCCAAACCCCAGCCCTCACGAATTGCAAAACCAGTACTACGCGCATATAATTACGCCCGAAGTACCATGGGCATAGGGGAGGGGCACCACCACGGCATGCCTAGAATGCGGTTCAACCGCACTGGGGCCCCATTGTGTCATTCTTTATTTTCTTCTTTCTTTATTACTTTCGTGACTCCGCTTTACGAAGCCCTCGTCCGCAAGAGAATCTCCAACACACGATGCAACAGCGTGGAAGCGTAAAGCTACATCGAGTGTCCGATGGTCTCTATTACGAGTAGTATACCTGTTTTACATACCATCTCGCAGCTTACCCTCGAGGGGTTCATGTTAAAAGTCCCGCCCCTTGCTTATCGTGACTATTTGTATCATTCTCGCTTCATCGCAGCCCTTTCTAATAAACAATACATAGCTTTCGCCTATTATTGAATTCCTTTTTCTATTATATATGTTCGCTATGACATCAGGCAACCGTACACTTTGGTAATCGAAATACACTGTGGGCTTAAGTACCCTACAATATGGTGTGATAAGTCCTAACACTTTCACAAGTGCGGCACCACTTAACTTATAGCATTATATGCATCGCTCGAATCACGCCTTGGGTCAATAGTTGGGTTTTCCCGCACCCATGTTTTGGTACCTTATGTTCCGCTATATCGCCAAGGTAGCTGGGAGAACCACGCGATTGTACCTCGTTGAGCTGGGTTACACCTCAAGGAGAAAGCTAAACTGACCGTCATGATAGGGCGAGAGCCGATAGCTGTTCGAGAGGTTTTTGAGTCCCTAAAGACTTATGCCGCTTAGAGCGAGGAGTTGGCATTGTCCGCCTAGGCGTGATAGCGCCTCAACTCGGTCTTCCAATACTGTGGGCTTGGCCAAAATTTAAAATTATAGAATTCTATGGCTAAGTGAGATGTTCAAGCATTATAGTCCGTTGCCTTGTTCATTGCGCTGAGCGCCCTCAAGGACCCAAGAATGGGAGCAAGAGCGCCAAGTTTATCCCAACACCCTAGCACTCGTGGCATGGGGGCTGAAGTCGACGACTCGCCATCTCTCAAATTTAATAAACGGCCGCATGTAAGGTAATATTTTAAATTCAAAAGTTTTGGTTAACGATATGAACAAGTTTTCAGCAGACAGATAACAAATGCAGTCTACTCAAAAATTACATCTTTGGAGCATTCACCATTATAAGGCGGCACCCTTCAGATGCCCTCATAATATATTTCAGACTTCATGCTGCTCCTGTCCGGTGGTGGTCCATCCTTCACAAGCTTTCAGTCCATCTTGCCCCAAAGGCACCTTAGCACGGGCAAGGCCCTACGGCACCTTCGATGCAGATTTGAGCGCTGACGACTTCAACCCATGGACAAAGGCCCACCACCCGCTCACCAGCCCAAGTAGCTCCTGTGCATGGCTTGCTTAGGCCACAGCCAACTATGTGGTTCTTCATGGCCTGTTCGCCACCGGGTGTCCGCCTCAAAGATACTCGCACTGTAACACCTTCTCGCCGAGCTTCCTCCTCGGCTCGGTAGAATGCGGCAAAGATCGACACATCTGGCTGGGCAGATTTGCGAATGCTCCCGAGAGCTCCGGATTCGGTAAGTAACAGATAATTCACTTTCACATGCTTGCTTTGCATATAGAATGCCTTACCCGCCGCCATCTTCTTCATCGCCTCAATTTCCTGGAGGGCTTTGGGCTTCGCCTTAGCGGCTTTGGCGCTCAAGGGCCGAGGCGAGCTGACTCGAGTCTTTGAGTCATGCCCAAACTCGTGTTTTTCCAAGAGAGCCTCGAGCTCTTGCCGCACCTCCGCCACCCGCCTCCTCGCTTCTTCTCGCTGGCGCCATGGGCCAGATCGCTTTGCCTTGACACCGCTTCTTCGTGGTCGCCACCTCGCTCGTGGGCCCCTGCAATATTCACGTTATTCCTGTCATTTTTGCAACCACATCTTTTAATACTCCCATAAGGTATTACTTACCTTCCTTGTCCTCGAGCTGCTTTTTGGCAAGGCCGAGCTCGTTCTCGGACCGCCGAGGCTCTACTTCAATGCATCAACCTCCGCAATCAAGGCGGCAGAGGTCAAGAGCGCAGCCGCATTCCCATATTGACATACTTATGTTAGACTCTCAGATATATTTTAGATCCTCGCCTCGCTTTTTCTTTCCAACACCAAACCGAGCATCAGGGCTACCGCCTATGCGGTAATATTTTTATATATCTTAAATACATACCTCAAAGCTCGTTAGAAGGTCTGGCACAGCTTCACCACCGCTCTTGGCAGATGAACTTTCTTCGATCACCACACTCATAATAAAGGCGGTGTTCCTCGTTGATGGAAGCGCCTAAGCGCCCATCAAATCATCCGTGCTCCGTTGACGGAGGTCACCGGGCGTCAGTCTTGCCCTTCTTACGAAGGGGTCGTCACGGACTCTGGAACCACTAAAGGTTCCGGTACGGAGTCCAGCACAGCGCCGGACTTAAAGCCCTTTAGGTTTTATCCCCTTTGCGCCCGGAGTCCGGGAGGTCGCCTTGCGGCGCCTCCAGGGCCACCACCTCCTGGCTGGGCCCCTTTTGGGACTCCACCCCGGCGTTATCCGCGGCGGAGGAGACGAGGCGGTCGAAGTGAGGTGCTATTCACATCCGACGAATCCAGGAGCCGCCGACGAAGGCCGAGCCCGGCCCTGGGCGGGCTGCATGGTTATATTCGGCGTTAGAAGATGTTGTGCGACAAATGGAACGCCATGAGTTATTCCGTGTCCGGACACTTACGATTTCGCCAGGGCTTGGTCCTTGGTGGCTACTCCTCTCCGCCGCCGCCGACGCTGGTGGGTAGTCCGAGGAGGGTCCTTCCTTCTGACCCTCCGCCTCCCCAGCTGGGGCAGCCTTCATTTTCTCTCTCCTCACTGGGAGAGGCTCTTTTCCTCCTCCTCGATTCGCTGGAGGAGTTCGCTCGAGTCATCGGACGATGAGTCCGACAACACCGGCGCCGGAACTCCTTCAAGTTCCCGTGGCCTTCTTCTTGGTTTTCTTCTCCGCACCACGAAGGTGCCGAACAGAAGCCCCGCAAGCTGGCGTCCCACTGGTCTTCCGGCAAGGGAGCCGGACAGTCAACCTGTCTCGGACGCCTTCTACCAGTCCTGTCAAAGGTGAGGGAGTTTTAGATCCCGCATAGAGTCAAACTATGAAAAAAGAGTCCCATAAAGGGTAAAATAGCTTACCTCGCTGGCTGGATGCCGCGAGTTGAATCCGCGATCTTCGGTAGCGGATGCAGGAGCCTCGGCGCCCTTGAACAACACCTTCCAGGCATCTTCGTACGTAGTGTCGAAGAGCCGGCTCAAGGTTCGGTGCTATTCCAGATCGAACTCCCACAAGTTGAAGGCCCGTTGCTGGCATGGGAGGATCCGGCAGATGAGCATAACCTGGACTACGTTGACAAGCTTGAGTTTCTTGTCCACCAGGTTTCGGACGCAGGTTTGGAGTACGGTCAGCTCTTTCGAATTATCCCACGTCAGGCCCGTCTCTTTCCATGAGGTGAGCCGTGTAGGGAAGCCAGATCGGAATTCAAGGGCCGCTGCCCATTTGGAGTTGCGCGGCTCGGTGATGTAGAACCACCCCGATTGCCACCCCTTTATGGTCTCCATGAAGGAGCCCTCGAGCCATAGGACGTTGGCCATCTTGCCCACCATGGCACCTCCGCACTCCGCTTGGCGGCCGCCCACTACCTTCGGCTTGACATTGTAGGTCTTCAGCCATAAGCCGAAGTGGGGCTGGATGCAGAGGAAGGACTCGCACACGACGATGAACGCCGAGATGTTGAGGATGAAATTTGGGGCCAGATCATGGAAATCTAGGCCGTAGAAGAACATGAGCCCCCGGACAAATGGGTGAAGTGGAAACCCTATTCCATGGAGGAAGTGGGGAGGAACACCACCTCTCACGGGGCCGGGGTGGGATGAGCTGCCCTTGTCGGGAGCCGATGCGCTGATGTCGCCGGACAAGTATCCGCCTTCCGCAGCTTTTTGATGTGCCCCTCCGTGACGGAGGAGGCCATCCACATGCCTCCCGCTTCGGACATAGTTGGAGAAGGTTGAGGTGGGATGTGCGGACTTGGGCGCTAGAGCTCGAGTGCACGGAAATGGATGAGCAAAGGAGGAAGAAGGCGTGTGAAAAGTGGATCCTTATCCCTTATATGGACGGACAAAGCTATGCGCCCCACCGCCCGATAAAACTCGCTTATCTCCTAAGCGCCATAATCAATGACGCGTTGGGTTACCCACGCCTGTATTGATGAGAATCTCGAATAAGGGACACGATCTCCGCTTTGACAAGACGTGCTAAGGAAACCGCCGCTAAACGCTACCGAGGTGGGACAGAAAATGATTCAATAAAAGGCTTGGCCGCAGGTGATGTCACGCCATGAATACGCCAACAGATTGAACTTGTGTAAATATTATTCTCTACGGTGGTATGTGGAACTTATTTTGCAGAGCCGACACTACCCTTGTGTTCAAACTCTTCTATGAAGTATTCGAGGAGGAACCCGCCTTGCAATGTCAAGACAATATGCGCTGACACGACTGCTGCCATTGAAGCCCGGTTCAGGGGCTACCGAGGAGTCCTCGATTAGGGGTGTCCGGATAGCCGGACTATAGCCTTGGCCGACTCTCGGACTATGAAGATACAAGATTGAAGACTTCGCCCCGCCTCCGGATGGGACTTTCCTTGGCGTGGAAGGCAAGCTTGGCGATACAGATATGTAGATTTCCTACCATTGTAACCTACTCAGGTAACCCTAACCTCTTCGTGCCTATATAAACCGGAGGGTTTTAGTCCAGAGGACTAACAACAATCATACCATAGGCTAGCTTCTAGGTTTAGCCTCTCGATCTCGTGGTAGATCTACTCTTGTACTACCCATATCATCAATATTAATCAAGCAGAGTAGGGTTTTACCTCCATCGAGAGGGCCCAACCTGGGTAAAAACATCGTGTCCCTTGTCTCCTCGTTACCATCCGCCTAGACGCACAGCTCGGGACCCCTACCCGAGATCCGCCGGTTTTGACACCAACATTGGTGCTTTCATTGAGAGTTCCTTCGTGTCATCGCTTTAGGCCCGATTGTTCCGATCATCAACAACGATGCGCCTGTGGTGAGACTTTTCTCCCGACAGATCTTCATATTCGGGCGGTTTTGCATCGCAGCCAATTCACTTGGCCATCCGAGCAGATTGAAAGCTACGCCCGCCACCTGTGTCAGATTTGAAGTTTGAACTACACGGCCGACGTCCGCGGAGACTTGATCTTCGACGGTTCGAGCCACAGCGAAGCGCTACCAAGACTCGTCACGAGGGGCATGATCTAGCTCGCCACCGTAACAAGGTCTCGAGGCCGCACTCAAAGGTCCGCCCGACCTTTAGCTCGAGCCGACCGCACCGACGAGAACGGGTGGCGGACACCGCCGGGGCTGCGATCTCTACGACGATTGAGCCATACACCTACCCCCGGCCCTTGCGCGGCTCGTGACTCCAAGGTGCCGGACTCTCTCCGACTATTTAACCTTCGCTACCGCCAATCGAATCCGATTGGGCGCCGATCATGGAATTCATTGTCATGACATCTTTCAGCACTCGCCTTTGGCGACAACCTGAACTCACTAAAGTCTCTCTCTTTATCGAGAGCCCTGGCCGGATTATGGTCGAAGGTTTGATGCGACGACGTAAGAAATTCAAAGCCCACCCACCACCCACTTCATCGCCATTGTCGGCGATTTAACCGACATGCTCGATTTTGACTCAAGACATCGACGGTATGGGCATCGGCGCAGAGACGATTAAGAACCAGCGCCCACAGGCACCGGAAGGCCACCCGCCATACGATATATACATGGTGGACATCCCAAAAGATGGAATGGCGATGGAACAACGGAGGATGACCCTCCAAGAACAGCCCAAGCGCCAAGCGCCGCCAAGCGCCATTTAAATCCCGCCACAGCAAAACGGGTGATTCCGCACGGGAGACAATAACACCCCTGACAAGGCCGAAGACAACCCTCCAAAGAGGATTCAGCGCAGAGGATGGAGAAGCCAGCCTCGTGAGAGATCGGCGTAAAGAGAGGTAGAGGATGATAATTACATGCCTCCTCCCAAGATGAGGCAAGCCTCGACGATGACGAATTCATCATGCCCGAGGATCCCATCGAACAATAGCGTTTCAAACGCAGGCTTATGGCCACGGCAAGCAGCCTCAAGAAAAGCAGCAACAGCTTAGAGCTGACCAAGACTTGCTAGTCGACAGATGGATCAAGTCCTTGCGTCAAGAGTATGAACTCGAGCGCCTCCAAGAGCTACCTAAAACGCAGGCTGCTACCCCGATTAGAGGAGGAAGCACCCAAACCTACATCACCAGCGCATGATACGGCTGACCGGACACCTCGTGGCCGTGACAGAGAGGCCTCTCAGCCCTCAACTCAAGCCGCACCCCTGCGCCGCTTAAAAAATACCAAGGCGTGGGGAAATGCGCCAGACCTGCAAGATATATTGGAGGACAAGGCAAGGCAAACAAGATCGATTCCACGGATCGGGCGCCTAAGACACGTGATTTATAACCGCCACGCCGGATATGGCAACTCCGCCGGGTCAACACAGAGACAAAGCTCATTTGAGCTGCGCCGTGATATAGCCCAATACGTAGGTGCCGACACCCACTAAGCTTCACAGATGAAGTGATGGATCATCAAATCCCCGAGGGTTTCAAACCCGTAAACATTGAATCATATGATGGCACAACAGATCCCGCGGTTTGGATCGAGGACTATCTCCTTCACATCCACATGGCCCCCGGTGATGATCTACACGCCATCAAATACCTCCCACTCAAGCTTAAAGGACCATCCCGCATTGGCTTAACAGCTTGCCGCCAGAGAGTCAATTGGTTGTTCGAAGACCCGGAAGCCGCATTCTCGACAATTTCTGTGGCACATATGTGCACCACCGATGCCGATGACCTAAGCCACATAATTCAGCTGCCAGAGGAATCGCCGATAATTCTCGACACGGTTCCTAATCAAGAAAAATCAAATCGCCGATTGTCCGGATGCGAGGCCCTTGCAGCCTTCAAACACAACATCCGCGACGCAGTGGCTTGCCCGCACCTAGGACAGAAAAGCTGAAACCGTGGCAGCCTTCACAACACTCATGACCCACTTTTATGCGGAGAGGACAGCTGGCTAGCTCGTAGTAACAACATGACCAAGAGCCCTGGTAATTCGGATACCAAGGACAGCAATGGCAGGTCACGTCGCAACAAGCACAAGCACCGCATTAACGGCGATAATGCTGAGGATACGGCAGTCAATGCCTGATTCAGAGGCTCTAAACCCGGTCAGCGGAAAAATCCATTTAAAAGAAATACTCCGGGCCCGTCCAATTTGGACCGAATACCGATTGCTCGTATGCGATACACGGCACTTCGAAAAACTAGCCAACCACACCAACAGGGATTGTTGGTTGTTCAAGCAGGCAGGTAAGTTGAATGCCGAAAACGATGACAAGGGGCTGCATAGCGATGACGAGGAGGAGCCCCGCCGCCGAACAATAGAGGATGTAAGGGCTTCCCCACAAGTGCGGACGGTGAATATGATATACGCCACCCACATACCCAAAAGGGAGCGGAAGCGCAGCACTAAGGGATGTATATGATGGAGCCACGCCCAAAGTTCAACCTGTGGTCTTCGCCCGATCACTTTTGATCAAGTGACCACCCCACTAGCATCCGCCATGGCGGATTCGCCGCATTGGTTCTAGACCCAATCATTGACGGATTTCACCTCACTAGAGTCCTAATGGCCGGCAACAGTAGCCTGAACCTGCTTTATCAAGATACAGTGCGCAAAATGGGCATAGACCCATCAAGGATTAAACCCACGAAGACGACCTTTAAAGGCGCCATACCAGGTGTAGAGGCCAACTATACAGCCTCGCCATACACTTGAAGTGGTCTACGATCCCGGATAACTTCCGGGCGAGGAGTTAATCTTCGACATAGTCCCGCCGCAGCGGCTATCACGCATCGCCGGACGAACCGTGATTTGTAAAGTTCAATGCGGTGCCGCACTATGCATATCTCAAGCTCAAGATGCCAGGTCCTCGAGGAGTCATTACGGTCAATGGAAACACCAATGCTCTCTCCGGACGGAGGAGCATACGCGCCCTCGGGCGGAAGTACAAAGCAGCCTCTAAGGCAATTCTCGAGTCCGACTATTAAACGTCCGGACACCGCTGCTACCGAGTAACCTACAACAAGACCGCTCGAACGCTCCGAGCACGATAGCAATGCGCCCAAACCCCAGCCCTCGCGAAATTGCGAACCAAGATTACGCTGCATATAATTACGCCCGAAATACCATGGGCATAGGGGAGGGGCACGACCACGGCATGCCCGTAACGCGCTCAACCGCATCAGGCCCCGATCGTGTCATTCTTTTTTTTCTTCTTTCTTTTTTACTTTCAGGACTCCGTTCTTATAAAGCCCTGTCCGACAGTAGAATCACCGAACACACGATGCAACATCCAGGGAAGCAGAAAGCTACGTCGAGACAGTATACCTGTTTTACATACCATCCCGCAACTTACCCTGGAGGGGGACATGTTAAAAAGTCCCGTCCCTTGCTTATCGCACTATTTGTAATGTTCTTCTCTTACTGTAACCCTTTTGAATAAACAATACATAGCTTTTGCCTATTATTGAATTCCTTTTTATTATATATGTTCGCTATGACATTGTGCAACCGCACACTTTGGTACGGGCAATACACCAGGGGCTTAAGTACCCCACAATATGGTGTGATAAGTCCAACACTTTCACAAGTGCGGCACCTCAACTTATAGCATTATATGCATCGTCCAATCACGCCTTGGGTCAATAGTTGGGTTTTCCTGCCCCATGTTTTGGTACCTTATGTTCCGTTATATCAGCTAAGGTAGCGCTGGGAGAACCACTACGATTGTGCCCTGCTGAGCTGGGTTAAGCACCTCGCTGGAGAAAGCTAAAACTGACCGTCATGATAGGGCGAGAGCCGGTCGCTGTTCGAGAGGTTTTCGAGTCCCTAAAGACTTATGCTCCTTAGAGCGAGGAGTCGGCATTGTCCGCCTAGGCGTGATAGCGCCTCAACTCGGTCTTCCGAATACCAAGGGCTTTGCCAAAATTTAAAATTATAGAATTCTATGGCTAAGGAGAGTGTTCAAGCATTATAGTCCGTTGCCTTGTTCGCTATGCTGAGCGCCTCAAGGACCCAAGAATGGGAACAAGAGCGCCAAGTTTATCCCTAACACCCCAAAGACTGTGGCATGGGGGCTGAAGCCGATTTACTCGCCATCTCTCAAATTTTATAAACGGCCTAATGTAAGGTAATATTTTAAATTAAAAGTCTTGCTTAACGATATGAACAAGTTTTCAGCGACATGATAACAAATGCGAGTCTACTCAAAATTACATCTTTGGAGCATTCACCGCTTATAAGGCGGCACCCTTCAGACGCCTCATAATACATTTCAGGCTTCATATGCTCCTTGCCCGGTGGTGGTCCGTCTGTCACAAGCTTCAGCCATTCCATCTTACCCTCAAAGGCACCTTAGCACGGGCAAGGCCCACGGCACCTTCGATGCAGACGGAGCGCTTTGTCGACTTCACCCCATGGGCAAGGCCCACCAGCCGCCTCACCAGCCAAGTAGCTCCTGTGCATGGCTTCCTTAGGCCACAAATAACTATGAGGCCCTTCATGGTCTGTTTGCCACCTTATGGAGCTCAACCAGCTGCTTCAACTGGTCGCTAAGGGCACCGGTGTCCGACCAACATATCGAGACCGTAACACCTTCTCCGCCGAGCTTCCTCCTCGGCTCGGTAGAATGCGGCAAGATCGACACACCAGGGGCAGATCTCGCGAATGCTCCCGGAGAGCTCCGGATTCTGTAAGTAACAGATAATTCACTTTCACATGCTTGCTTTGTATATAGAATGCCTTACCCGCCGCTATCTTCTTCATCGCCTCAATTTCCTAGAGGGATTTTTGGCTTCGCCTTAGCGGCTTTGGCGCTCAAGGCCGAGGCGAGCCTTGACTGTCGAGTCTTTGAGTCAGCTCCAAACTCGTGTTTTTCCATGAGAGCCTGAGCTCTTGCCGCACCTCCGCCACCCCGCCTCCTGCTTCTCTCGGCGTGCAGCTCGCGGACGATCGCTGCCTTGGACACCACTTCCTTCGGGTCGCCACCTCATTCGTGGGCCCTGCAATATTCACATTATTCCTGTCATTTTTGCAACCACATCTTTTAAATACTCCCATAAGGTATTACTTACCTTCCTTGTCCTCGAGATGCTTTTTGGCAAGGCCGAGCTCGTTCTCGAACCGCCGAGGCTCGCTTCAATGCATCAACCTCCGCAGCAAGGCGGGCAGAGGTCAAGAAAGCGCAGCCTGCATTCCCATATTGACATAGTTATGTTAGAATCCCGCGATATCTTTTTAGATCCTTAGTTCGGCTTTTTCTATCCAACACCAAACCGAGCATCGGGGCTACCGCCTATGCGGTAATATTTTTACATATCTTAAATACATACCTCAAAGCTTGTTAGAAGGTCGGGCACAGCTTCACCAGCCCGCTTGGCGGATCGAATCTTTCTCGGATCACCACACTCATAATAAAGGCGGTGCAGCTCGTCGATGGAAGCGCCGCTAAGCGCCCATCAAATCATCCGTGCCTCCGGTAGGACGGAGGTCACCGCCGTCGCAGTCTTGCCCTTCTTACGAAGGCGTCGCCTGTCGGACTCCGGAACCACTGAAGGTTCCGGTACGGAGTCCGGCACAGGGCCGGAATTAAAGCCCTTTGGGGTTTTATCCCCTTTGCGCTCGGAGTCCGGGAGGTCGCCTTGCGGCGCCTCCAGGGCCACCTCCTCCTGGCTGGGCCCCTTGTGGGACTCCACCCCGGTGTCATCCGCGGCGGGAGGAGACGAGGTAGTCGCAAGTGAGGTGCTATTCACATCCGATTTAATCCAGGAGCCGCCGACGAAGGCCGAGCCCGCCCCATGGGCTGCATGGTTATATTCGGCGTTAGAAGATGCCAGCGACAAATGGAACGCCATGAGTTATTCTCGTGTCCGGACACTTAAAATTTTGCCAGGGCTTGGTCCTTGGTGGCCACTCCTCTCCGCCGCTGCCGGGCGCTGGTTGTGGGTAGTCCCGAGGGAGGGTCCTTCCTTCTGATTCCTCCAGCCTCCCTGGGGGGGCGGCTCTTCTTTTCTTCTCTCCCCGCCGGGAGAGGCTCTTTTTCCTCCTCCTCGCTCGCTGGAGGAGTCCGCCGAGTCATCGGACGATGAGTCCGACAACACTGGCGCCGAACTCCTTCGAGTTCCCGTGGTTTTCTCCGCACCACGAGGTGCCGGAACCAGCAGCCCCGCTGCGGGCGCCCACTGGTCTTCGGTTAGGGAGCCGGACAGTCAACCTGTCCGGACGCCTTCTCGCCAGTCCCGCCAAAGGTGAGGGAGTTTTAGTTCCCGTGACAGAGTCAAACTATGAAAAAGAGTCCCGAAGGTTAAAATAGCTTACTCGCTGGCTTGATGTCAGCGAGCTGAATCCGCGATCTTCGGTAGCGGATGCGGAGCCTCGCCGCCCTTGAACAACACCTTCCGTGCATCTTCGCACGAGTGTCAAGAGCCGCTCTGTTCGGTGCTGTGCCGGATCAAACTCCCACAAGTTGAAGGCCCGCTGTGGCATGGGAGGATCCGCGGATGAGCATAACGTGGACTAGGTTGACAAGCTTGAGCTTCTTGTCCACCAGGTTTCGGACGCAGGTTTGAGTCCGCCAACTCTTCCGAATTACTCCCACGCCAGCCCGGCTCTTTCCATGAGGTGAGCCGTAGGGAAGCCAGATCGAATTGGGGCCGCTGCCCATTTGGAGTCGCTGCTCAAGAATGTAGAACCACCCCGATTGCCACCCCTTTATGGTCTCCACGAAGGAGCCTCGAGCCATAGGACGCTGGGCCATCTTGACCACCATGGCACCTCCGCACTCCGCTTGGCGGCCGCCCACTACCTTCGGCTTGACATTGTAGGTCTTCAGCCATAAGCCGAAGTGGGGCTGGATGCAGAGGAAGGCCTCGCACACGATGATGAACGCCGAGATGTTGAGGATGAAATTCGGGGCCTGATCGTGGAAATCTAGGTCGTAGTAGAACATGAGCCCCCGGAAAAATGGGTGAAGTGGAAACCCTAGTCCTCGGAGGAAGTGGGGGAGGAACACCACCCTCTCTGTAACGCCCTTGATGCGGCTATATCTCCCACGTGTCGAAGCACGACTTAGAGGCATAACCGCATTGAAAACAATGTCGCAAGTGAGGTAATCTTCACACAACCCATGTAATACATAAGGGAAAGAGATACATAGTTGGCTTACAGTCTCCACTTCACACAATACATAAATAAACATCCATCATTCAAATTACACTCAAGGTCCGACCACGGAACCAAAATAAAAGAAGACTACCCCAAATGCTACACATGATCCCCGATCGTCCCAACTGGCTCCACTATCGATCATCGTGAAAAGACACATAGTAACGCACCACGCTCCTCATCGAACTCCCACTTGAGCTCGGCTGCGCCATCCGTGACTAGCATCATCGGCGCCCGCAACTGTTTTGTAGAATCTGTGAGTCACGGGACTCAGCAATCTCACACCCGCGAGATCAAGACTATTTAAGCTTATAGGAAGGACAGAGTTGTGAGGTGGAGCTGCAGCAAGTTTAACCAGCATATATGGTGGCTATACTGCAAAAGAGAGCGAGAAGAGAAGCAAGGCACGGTCGTGAAGCTAGTAGCGATCAAGAAGTGATCCTGAAACTACTTACGCCAAACATAACTCCAACATCGTGTTCACTTCCCTGACCACGAGAAGAGACCATCACGGTTACACACGCCGTTGATGTGTATTTTAATCAAGGTCAACTTCAGGTTTTCTACAACCGACATTAACAAATTCCCATCTGATCATAACCAAGGGCACGGCTTTGGAAAGATAATACCCCGCAGGGTGTCCCAACTTAGCCCATTATAAGCTCTCACGGTCAACGAAGGATATTCCTTCTACCGAAGACCCGATCAGTCTCGAATCCCTGACTACAAGACATTTCGACAAAGAATAAAACAAGACCAAGAAGACCACCCGACCGCGCCGACAAACCCGATAGGAGCTGCACATATCTCGCTCTCGTGGCACACCGGATAAGCTAAGCGCATGTGTACCGACGTAATCCAAGTTGCCAAGGAATGGTCCCGCACGGTGCTCTAGTTTGGACCAACACTCAAGGACCACCGCCCGGGGTAATAAAGATGACCTCGGCTCGCGAAACCCGGGGAAAAGGCTTAGGTGGAAAATGGTAAAACCAATGTTGGGCCTTGCTGGAGGAGTCTTATTCAAAGCGAACTGTCAAGGGGGTCCCATAAATCACCCAACCGTAAGGAACGCTAAATCAAGGAACTTAACACCGTATGACGAAACTAGGCGGCAAGAGAGGAACAAAACACTGCATAAGGCCGTAGTCTTCCACCCTTTACCAAGTATATAGATGCATTAATTATAGCAGATATATTGTGATATCCCCAATAAGTAAACATGTTCCAACAAGGAACAACATCTCCATGTTCCAACAAGGAACAAACTTCAACTTCACTCGCAACTAGCAACGCTTATAAGAGGGCCGAGTAAAGCGGTAACATAGCCAAACAACGGTTTGCTAGGAAAGGATGGTTAGAGGTTTGACATGGCAATATGGGTGGCATGATAAGCAAGTGATAGGCATCGAGCATAGGCATATCAAAAGAGCGAGCATCTAGCAAGCAAAGATAGAAGTGATTTTGAGGGTATGGTCATCTTGCTCGCAAGGTTCTCAGAGTTGTCGAAAGCTTGATCCTCGTAAGCTGCTCTCAACAGGTTCCTCATTCACGCACTCGCCTCCCGCTCTACCCAAAGCAAGAACACAAACAATGGAACCACAATAAATCACGGGCAATGCACAAACAACATGATGCAAAACATGGCATGACATGCGAGATGTGATATGCAATGCGATGCGTTCGAAAGGAAAATGATGAACCAGGCATCAACTTGGCAAACCAAGTATGCCGTTGAAAGGTGAGATGATTTCGTTGAAATCGATATAAAGATCACCGAATCGGATGCACGGTTTGCAAATGACAAGCTAAACAAGAATGACACAAATCTGCTATTAACAAAGATGATGCCACTTAGCAAGCAACAAGAAGTTAAGCTATGCATCCAAACGCACTCAACAAAGCATATGGCAGTGATATACTCAAGATGCTTGACAAAAGATGAACACCGAGCTACGGCTAAATTGTCGACCCCGATTCCAAGTCACATCGACCTAGCTGGTAACACCTCATATCACTTTGCGCTTCACGACGGTATTCCCACGGTGTCGCTTACCATGGCCCGGACCGCTTATGCCTTTTGGCTCACGATATGATAGTGTCGCTAGCATCCACATGACAAAGAACCCGGCCGACATGGCTAGTCGTGAACCCAAAGCGCACTAACCTATGGGAACAGCATACATGAAACACTCGAGCATGTCGGTCATCAACGATGAACTTGGGCTGTAGCACTGGCTAACAGACTCCGTATCCCGGCTGTAGCAGGCTAGGCAGGACTCCAAGTATCACCGCGACATTTCAAGGGATGTATATAGGAACGAAATGAATCACATGCCGCCACCAAGTGTCCAAGCAAGAGTGGGTTAGGTGACTCGTGAACCGGTCAGAAGCGGACTACTATCGCCGTAAGCACAAGACTTACATTTTCCCATATGAGAGGCTGCCAAGGATAAACAACTAGATTGTCGGATCCCACTCATACCAAGCATTTCAATCATACACTAATATGCCCGATATGAGTAAATACAACAAGGCATCACAACAAAACTCTACAACTCAAGTATTTTATTTAAGAGGCCCGAGGAGCCATACATAACATAGTCATACAAGTAGGGTCACATGACCCAACACTCAAGTCATACAATCATACAAGCACATGCGAAGCAAAGTAGTCTCGAGTACGCACGCTAGAAAGAAAGAAAGCTTGTTGGAGCCTTTCTATCTACATGGCCCTTCACAGTCTTAGATCGCCACCGGGTGGCTAGCTTACTCGTCAAGTCAACATCTACATAGAATCCGCTTGAGGAGGTGGTATAGTCCTCCTAAAAATATCGACACAAACATGAGTACAAAAGTACTCAGCAAGTCTTACCACGTAATCCTATCATACATGCACATTCTCAAGGAAGGTAGTGGAGTTAAATGCAGCAAGCCAGCTTTGACTCTTGGCTAAGCTATCCCACGTGACACACTTTGTAAAGCATTTTGTCGCATAACGAGTCCACTATTCACCATCACAATACTCCATCGTGGATCCTCTCTCGTCATCCCCGAGAGGGCCATCCACTATACTCACACTTATCTTGAGGCTTTTAGTAGTATCCATTTACTTGTCTATGAACTGATATAGGTAACCTGAAGTCCTTCTCCGTGGACACGGCTATTCAATAGATCATATTTAACCCTGCAGGGTATACTTCTTCACACACGCTCACCACTTATCGCCGCTATACGACATGTACTGCAACCTTCAAGCGAAGCCCAACGTGGGTGTCGGCCACAGCCTACCTAAACACTCAAGTCCCTAGTCCAGTTTATCGCCTATTCGGTTCCATCCGCAGGAGTCCGCCGAGGTTTCCCATACAGCCCCGAACGTGTGCAGGGTTCCCGAGATACCAAACGGCACTGCACACCGGCCACGGTGCCTACCGCAACACAACCCACCCCTAAGGTCAGGCTATGTATGCCCCAAAGATGCTACAAACACCGTAAACTACTTGCAACTCCCGGACTATGAACAGGTGGTTAAGAAGCCGAGAGGGTCAATTAAGGATCCCAATGTGTGGTAGTAGCTGGTTCATGGATCACAAACACAGATCTCAGTTCTTAAGTTCGCTTCAATGAAACAACCCACCATGTACTCCTACATGGCCTCTCATCGATACCTTTACCAAATCGTGTTCAACACTTACACTCTCGAACCAACACAACCTTTCACTCCAGCTCATCATCCCGATGAGCCGACCTGACACAACTCTAAGCATAGCAAGCATAGCATGGTAGGAATCACAAACATGGCTCAACCAACTCCTACACATACTAGTGGGTTTCATCTAGTTATCGTGGCAATGACAGTCATGCAAAGGAAGTGGGTTCACTACCGCAGCACACAACAGTTGAATCGCGTTGTCTTAATGCAGAAATGAGAGCGTAAGCGAGAACATGGGTTTGTATCGAATGTTCAATGAATTGCTTGCCCGATGGAACTGGGTAGAGAACTGCCTTCGATGGGTTATCGAGGTTATCTTCGGGCAGAACCTATCATGAAAACACACCAAAATAAACATACAACCAATATGCAACAATATGATGCATGCTATGACATGGCAAGATGAATGTGTTGGCCTAATGCAAGTTGATGGATGGATGATCTCATTTGAACCAAAGGTTCAAATGATAGATCATGTGAGTTAGTCCTAATGGTGCAAAATCTTAATCTGGTTATTCAGCATAGTTAACTTGTTTTAACATGCATGAAACCTGTACCAATGGATAGAGTGTATTTTTCTGATAAATTTTCATATATAAATCTTTGCATTTGGAGTTATAGAATAAAAGTTATAAGCATTTGAATTTGAATTATATTCTGATTTTATTATATAAAAATAATTCCAGAATTTAAATTAATGCGCCAAGATGAGGTCAAGATGACGTCTGGGGTCAACGGGTCGCCCAGGTCAAACTGACCAGTGGGACCCGATGTCGTTAGTTTAACTGATTAGTTTTAATTAAAACTAATCCTAATTAGATTAGCCGGAGGGGTCCACTGCCATCGCACCTGAGGGTCAACAGGCCCACGGTGAGGTCAACTCATGCGCTCAGCCGCCGGGCGAGGCTGACGCCAAGTGAGCAAGTGACTTTGCACGCTTGGCTCCAAATGGAACGCGGAGAGCATCTACGGTAGCTAGAGGTGAGCCGCGTGTCTGTGGGGTCAATTGGGTTAGGGGTGGTCGGGAGGGCGCCGGCGACGAGTCGGGCGGCGACTGTGGCTCGCCACCGACGGTTTAGGGGTTAGCGGCCTCGGCGAGGCTCGGGAGTGTACGGTTAGCCTCATGGAGAGTGGTGAGTGATGGACATAGCGGTGCGGCCAATAGGTGACCGGAGGCTCGTCGGGCGACGAGCGCCAAGGGCGGTGAGTTCAGCGATCGCCGGGTGCTCGCTGTGGTGCAAGAAGGAGAGAACGGAGAGGATAGAGAGGTAGCTAGGTTCACGTGAACCCGCGGAAGCTTCGCCGGGTCGGGGCGGACTCGATGCGGGCGGCGGCGACGATGGGGATCTCCGCGGCCTTTGACCTCGGCCGAGGTCGGAGTAGTGGCCTCGGGGTCTTGGAGCGAGGGGACTAGCTGGCTAGGGGTAATCGGTGCGCGGAGCGGCGACATGGCGGCGAGGTGCGTGGACGGCGGGAGCACGGCGGCGACGGTGGCGTGTCGGCGATGGCGCTGCCAGTGTCGAGAGCGAGCGAGAGAGAGACAGGGGGAAGTGCGGTGTCTGGGTTCGGGACGACGCGGGTCGCCCCAGTCGGCGAGGCGGCGAGGGCGGCAGGCGGCGGCGGCTAGCTGCGTGGCGCGCTCAAGACGCTGCCGGGCATTAGCCTCTGCGTCAAGCCGAGCCAAGCAGCTGCTGGCATGCCGGGTGGGTTGGGCTGGGCAGTGGGCCGAGCCGGCGCATGTAAGGGTTTTCCCATTTTTATCTTTTTCTATTTTCTGCAATTTGTTTAGGGTTTTAAAAATACCAAAACCTTTTCAAAAATTACCAAATGCTCCTGGTCACTAGTTGAATATTCCCAACATGAAACATTTTAGTTCAACAATTTTGAACACTTAAAATATTTTCCATAATTTAAAATGCCCATTTCAGAATTTTGTGAATTAAATTTAGAACCCTTAGGTGACCTAGAAAATGTCCCACCTTCTTTGACATGGATCTTAAACCCAAACAAAGAGGATGAGCATTTTGAAGGGCATTTCGGATTCATTGAATTAAATTTGAGTAAACCCTAGTTATTTTAGGGGGTGTTCGGGTTTCGCCTTCCCCATTTCAAATTCAGATGAAATTTAAACATGATGCACACCCTAATGCATGGTCTATCCTGGGATGTGACAACTCACCCCACTCAAAAGAATCTCGCCCCAGATTTAGAATCATATAAAAAGGTGGGTACTCAAGTCAAGACGATCCTCCCTTTCCCAAGTTGCTTCTTGCTCGGAATGGTTTGACCATTGAACCTTTAGAAACTTGATATTCGACGCCGAGTGGTACGCCGGTTTGATCGAGGATACGAACGGGTACTCTCGATAGGTGAGGTTATCTTGGAGATCAAGCTGCTTGCGGGTCCACTCCACGGATAGGATCCGAGAAGCAACGCCGAGTTGGGAAACGGAAGACATCATGGACCTTGGAAAGATGCGGAGGTAGTTCCAATTGGTAGGCAACTTCCCTCGCTTGGCAAGAATGCGAAGGGTCCAATGTAACGAGGAGCCAACTTGCCCTTGATATCAATCGATGGGTTCCTTTAAAGGAGAAACCCAAGGTAAGCCTTCGCCAATTTCATAAGCCATGGGCTTATGATTGCGGTCATATTGACTCTTCCGACGAGATTGGGCTGTTTTCAAATTTCACGAACAACGCGAACCTGTTCCTCGCTTCCTCGGATCATATCCGCCAAAGAGTTGTCTCTCCCGCTTTTCACCGTTAAGAGGCGCTCACATTTTCGCCCATAAAGAACTTCGAAGGGCTTTGCCTGCATCGGCTTGATAACTGTTGTTATAAGTTTAACTCGGCTAATGGAAGGCATTTTCCAATTCATGCCGAAGAGATGACGGAAGCTCAAGCATATCCTCTAAGATTTGATTTACTCGCTCTACTTGACCACTTGATTGGGGATGGAAAGCGTGCTAAAGGAAAGACGAAGTTCTATAGCGCTTGGAAACTTTCCCAAAATCGAGAGGTGAAGAGACTCCACGGTCGGAGTTAATCTCGATGGAACACCATGAAGAGACACTATTCGGGAGATGTACAAATCAGCTAGCTGGCTAGCGGTTATACTCTCACTAACAGGTAGGAAGTGGGCTACTTTGGAAAGACGATCAACAACAACGAAGATAGCATTATTTCCTCTCTTGGTCCTGGGAAACCCGTAATGAAATCCATACCGATTTTATCCCATTTCCATTCAGGAATGTCCAAAGGTTGAAGGGTACCAAAGAGGTCGTTGATGCTCGCTTAACTCGACGACAAACGCCGCAGCTTAGCAATGTATTGAGCGATTTCTCTTCATCCTAGTCCACCAAAACCTCCGCGAGATCTTGATACATTTTAGTACTACCAGATGAATGGTGAGAGGAGAGTCATGAGCTTCCTTAAGGATCATTGTCGAAGTTGTTGCTTCTTGGGAACCACCAAGCGGTTTTCAAGAAAACAACACTGTTTATCTACGGAGAAACATTTAGCAGCCCGCTTAGCAATGTTCTCCTTGATCCGAGATATCCTCTATCATACCGCCGAGCAGCTATGATTCGATCCGTGAGGTCAGGTTTCGCCACTGTGGTGGAAAGAAACTCGAGGAACAATGTGAAGATTAAGCTTACGTAAATTCCTCGTGGAGAATTGGTTGACCTTGTTGTAACATCAAATTGTTACAAGAGGATTTGCACTTAGGGCGCCACCATGACATTGGCTTTGCTCGGGTGTAAGATATTCCTAAGTCGAAATCTGTGATCAACTCGACCCAACGCCTTTGCCTCGAGATTCAAACCGCTGGGTGAAGATATATTTCAGACTTTGGTGATCAGTAGATTTCGCAACGATTACCCGTAAGGTAATGTCGCCAGGTTTTGAGTGCATGAACCATCGCCGCAAGCTCTAGATCGTGTGGGATAGTTATCTCATGTGGACGAATCGTCGAGATGCGAGGCAATCACATGACGATCTTGCATGAGTATGCAACCTAGTCCTTGTCGCGAGGCGCCGCAATAGATAATAAAGTCCTTAGAAAAATCTGTGGAATAAGTACGGAGCAGATGTCGCGCCTTTTCAGCCTCGAAGCTGATCTCGCATCGTAAGGCCCACTCAACTTCTTATCTTTCTTGAGGAGTTCGTTAGAGGTTTAGCAACTTTAGAGAAATTCTCGACGGTTAAGCGGGCGGCAATAGCTCGCTAAACCGAGGAAACTCCAACTTGCTTGACCGAATCGTGGAGTCCAATAAGGACGGCTTGAACTCGCCGATTGACAGCAATTCCTTACCAGAGATTACATGTCCTAGATAGGTCACTTCGCAACCAGAATTCACATTTAGAGAATTTGGCATAAAGGCGGTGCTCTCAAGTTTCATCAATACTAGCCTTAGATGTTCGCATGTTCTTCCTCATTCTTGAGTAGATGAGTATATCATCGAGGTATACCACGCATTTAATTTATCCAAATACTCCATGAAGATTGAGTTCATTAACCGAGAGAAAGTGGCTGGAGCATTGGTTAATCCGAAGGACATGACGGTGTACTCAGATGGCCATAACGAGTGACAAAGGCCGCTTTTAGGAATGTCCTCGTTCCTGATTTTGATTTGATGGTAGCCCAACCTCAAATCCATCTTGAGAAGATCGAGGATCCAGCGAGCTGGTCATACAGTGTCGTTGATCCCGGGAGCGGATACTTGTTCTTGATAGTGACCAAATTGATGTGTCGGTAATCTACAACCATCCGATCCGCATCATCCTTCTTCTTGACGAAGAGGACGGGCAAGCCCATGGAGATGAACTAGGACGGATGAAACCCTTTTGCAAGGACTCATCGAAGTTGTTTCTTAAGTTCAGCTAGTTCTAGGGGTGCCATCTTATAAGGTCTCCTAGAGATTGGGACGGTTCCGGAATAAGATCTATCATTTAACTCGACATCCCCGCTGTGGAACACCGGCAGCTTCTTCCGAAAGACATCCGGGAAATCACGGACCACCGGAATATCTTCAGATCCGGAAGAGGGTTGGCATTTATGAGTAAAGTGGCGCTTAGACACTCGGGTTAAAACATCCACCGCTTTTGCCCAAGGATGGGTAAGTTGAACGGTTCTAGTCGAACAATCAATCTTGGCATAATGGGCTGACATCCAGTCCATACCCAAGATGATGTTTATGTCCGAGGACTTGAGAGCTATTAGGATGCAAGGAAAACTAATCTGTCGACAAGAATTTCATTCCCATGACTTATTCTAGAGGTTTGCCATCTAGAACCAGGAGTTTGAATTTCCATGGAGGTAGGCATGTCACGAATGTGGTGTTGTGCAATCGAGCATAGCTCTCGTAAATAAATGAATGAGATGCTCCAAGATCAAAGAACAGCTGTCGGATGGCAATTAACAAGAAGCGCATCGAGGACGACGTTGGGATCCTCATAGGTTTCTTCAGCAGAGACATAGTTGACATGGCCACGAGCGTGGCAATCGGCTTGGCATAGGGAACCTTTCCCGCTGGCTTGCCGCCACCAACAGACTTTCCAGCTTGATTGGGGTTGTTCTGGGACACTCTAATATAGTGGCCCGCCTCCACATTTGAAGCAAGTGATCACATTTGGCCGTGGGGCCACATTAGCAGTTGGACCTCCATATGTCTTGGGTGGAAAATACGGTTGGTTGGGGCGAGGCGCTCAAGGATGGCCTCGGGTGTACTGGGTGGTAGAGCCAGATTTAGACCCAAACCCGCGCTTCGGGAACCAAAGCCGATGATGATCCGTAATCACGGATGTGCTTATGCGTGAAGTCAAATCAGTCTCGCCTGGGCCTCTGGCGCCGATAGCCTTATTGACTAGCTTCAGAAAGAGGTACATTCATGCAGACGGAGATCTCGGCGTAGCTCAGGCTAAGTCCTTACGGAACCTCGCCGCTTTTAGCATCGTAGAAACTTCTTCGAGCATAACGTGTTAGCCTCCCGACCATGGGTCAGAGGCATCCACGCTCACCGCCTTGGGTGAAACCGCAGAATTCTCACGCTTATGGTCCATAAGTCCTTCGAATATGGTGCTCGCGAAGGCGGCATCAATTCATCCTGTTGTGACTTGTCCAGCCGGACGATAGCCTCATAGTTTTCCCACCGTAGATCGGCAGGCCTTCCAGATGGTAGGCGGCAAAGGTAACTTTGTCACCTCGCACATTGGCGGAACGCAGCTTGTGATGGATATCATGGAGCTAATCATCGGCGCCGAGTGGCTCGACGGAACATTTGAACTTTGGAGGATAAAGCTTGATTTAAATCATTGAGTGAAACCCCATCGCTTTCGGTCGGGCGGGCTGTGTTTTGTTCAATGCGCCCAATAAGCGGTTAGTTTCAAGGCTTATTGCGCTCGCTTCCAAAGATCACCTCAGCCAAAGATGGCGGTTATGCAGATTCACATTTCGCTGCATCGCCTCTCCCTGCTCGAACAGCAGGAGAATTTCGAGTGTTGACCATCCCGGGAGACAAAACAAAGGTTTAAACCAGGATGGCAGAATTTAACAAGGAAGTGGAAGGTAATGGACAGATGGAATGCAAAGATGTTTATCCGTATGACATGGTAATATAAACTGCCATATATATATATACCAACGGTCATACACACCATTCATAGCTTGGTACAAGCCTGACGGAGTACAACTATAAGGAAAAGGCGTTACATCTCATCGGAAGCATTCCAACTCCTATACATTATTTTTCTACACTTCCGGAATGATACACACTAAGTCGTATTCCACGAGTCACGCAGGACGGTGGAAACACAACTAGTACCATACAAGGAATACTACTACTATCTCGTGCAGCTCCATAGTAGTCCTCATAGAAGTCACCACCTGCACTGAAGTGGAACATGATCGTCTGGAAATGCATAATCCGTGGAGCCTGTGGACCATAAGAACTCGGATGTGGCCGTGGACCCACAAAGGGTGGCGTAAGAGGCCCACGAGGAGGAGTGATGCTCCAACTTCACGCCACTCCATGAAGTCCGCAGACTCGCCCGCACAGGTACAAATCTCTCATGTCCATACATCCGCTTGCACGGCAGTGCAAACCTAGTCGGTAGCCCAAAGGTCGGAACGGGCATTATATAGCTCCATACGCAAGGCCCGGTTTCACGGTCCTTGTCCTCCAACAACTCAAGAGTGGTACGGAGGAGTGAGTCCTCATGGGTTGCATCACCAGACAGCCTCAAGGTAGCCATGCGCCCGTGAAGGGATGCCGCATATAGCGGAAATCGTTGTTGCAAAGAAAGCAGTCCTGCTCAATAATAGTCATCATGGAATAGGCTGCATCTTGCATGTATATTCCAATAGTGATTCCGAGCCCATAAGAACAAAGAAGTGGCTCAAGAGTCTGGATAGGATGGATAAACCGACCGCATAGATATTGGCTTTGATTGAAATCCTCGAACTGCTCCTCGACGGTATATTCAGATACCATCGATAACCAGCCTCAATCATCACCCTAACTAACATGGCCTGTGACCGCACACATCAATGCAATGAGTCAAAGTAACCACTTGGTTCGGGAACGGTGGCCATCCGAAGCACAGCCATAATGCAAAGGCATTAGAATTCTAGGAAAATCGGGCAGATAACATTCAGAATGCTCAAATCAGATTTGAGACATTCAAAATCAGATTTGCAAAACCACTCAACAACATCATATCAAGGTTCGTTCAAGTAATAGCATACTAAATTTTAGTAACACCGAATCGAGGATGTAACCAACAATCCTACAAGGTACTACGGATAGTAACACGTGAACCCGATAGAGAGAAGAGAGCCTAGTCCTAAACCCACGCTGAATGAGAAGAGGATGACTCAGATCGAGGGCATAAGGTAAAGGAGTAAAAGAGCCTTACGCTCCCTCCCACAATCAATTCCCTACATATAACTAAAGCATTTCTAGACTCAACTTCACCAGTTTGGCTTAGCGGACCCACAGCAGCCCCCGCTCGATGCCAACGCTGTCAGACCCCGATTCCAAGTCACATCGACCTAGCTGGTAACACTCATATCACTTTTGCGCTTCACGCACGGTATTCCTACGGTGTCGCTTACCATGGCCCGGGACCGCTTATGCCTTTTGGCTCACGATATGATAGTGTCGCTAGCATCCACATGACAAAGAACCCGGCCGACATGGCTAGTCGTGAACCCAAAGCGGCACTAACCTATGGGAACAGCATACATGAAACACCTCGAGCATGTCGGTCATCAACGATGAACTTGGGCTGTAGCACTGGCTAACAGACTCGTATCCCGGCTGTAGCAGGCTAGGCAGACTCCAAGTATCACCGCTGACATTTCAAGGGATGTATATAGGAACGAAATGAATCACATGCCGCCACCAAGTGTCCAAGCAGAGTGTCATTAGCAGGACTCCGTGAACCGGGCAGTAGCGGACTACTATCGCCGTAGCACAAGACTTACATTTTCCCATATGAGAGGCTGCCAAGGATAAACAACTAGATTGTCGGATCCCACTCATACCAAGCATTTCAATCATACACTAATATGCCCGATATGAGTAAATACAACAAGGCATCACAACAAAACTCTACAACTCAAGTATTTTATTTAAGAGGCCCGAGGAGCCATACATAACATAGTCATACAAGTAGGGGTCACATGACCCAACACTCAAGTCATGCAATCATACAAGCACATGCGAAGCAAAGTAGTCTCGAGTACGACGCTAGAAAGAAAGAAAGCTTGTTGGAGCCTTTCTATCTACATGGCCCTTCACAAGTCTTAGATCGCCACCGGGTGGCTAGCTTACTCGTCAAGTCAACATCTACATAGAATCCGTTGAGGGGTGGTATAGTCCTCTCAAAAATATCGACATAAACATGAGTACAAAAGTACTCAAAGAAGTCTTACCACGTAATCCTATCATACATGCACATTCTCAAGGAAGGTAGTGGAGTTAAATGCAGCAAGCCAGCTTTGACTCTTGGCTAAGCTATCCCACGTGACACACTTTGTAAAGCATTTTGTCGCATACACCAGTCCACTATTCACCATCACAATACTCCATCGTGGATCCTCTCTCGTCATCCCCGAGAGGGCCATCCACTATACTCACACTTATCTTGAGGCTTTTAGTAGTATCCATTTACTTGTCTATGAACTGATATAGGTAACCAGAAGTCCTTCTCCGTGGACACGGCTATTCAATAGATCATATTTAACCCCGCAGGGTATACTTCTTCACACACGCTCACCACTTATCGCCGCTTACACGACATGTACTGCAACCTTCAAGCGGAAGCCCAACGTGGGTGTCGGCCACAGCCTACCTAAACACTCAAGTCCCTAGTCCAGTTTATCGCCTATTCGGTTCCATCCGCAGGAGTCCGCCGAGGTTTCCCATACAGCCCCGAACGATGTGTGTGGTTCCCGAGATACCAAACAGCACTCAGACATCAACACGGCAGGCCTACCGCAACACAACCCACCCCTAAGGTCAGCGCTATGTATGCCCCAAAGATGCTACAAACACCGTAAACTACTTGCAACTCCCTGACTATGAACAGGGTGGTTAAGAAGCCGAGAGGGTCAATTAAGGATCCCAATGTGTGGTAGTAGCTGGTTCATGGATCACAAACACAGATCTCAGTTCTAAGTTCGGCTTCAATGAAACAACCCACCATGTACTCCTACATGGCCTCTCATCGATACCTTTACCAAATCGTGTTCAACACTTACACTCGAACCAACACAACCTTTCACTCCAGCTCATCATCCCGATGAGCCGACTGACACAACTCTAAGCATAGCAAGCATAGCATGGTAGGAATCACAAACATGGCTCAACCAACTCCTACACATACTAGTGGGTTTCATCTAGTTACCGTGGCAATGACAGTCATGCAAAGGAAGTGGGTTCAGCTACCGCAGCACACAACAGTTGAATCGCGTTGTCTTAATGCAGAAATGAGAGCGTAAGTAGAACATGGGTTTGTATCGAATGTTCAATGAATTGCTTGCCCGATGGAACTGGGTAGAGAACTGCCTTCGATGGGTTATCGAGGTTATCTTCGGGCGTAACCTATCATGAAAACACACCAAAATAAACATACAACCAATATGCAACAATATGATGCATGCTATGACATGGCAAGATGAATGTGTGTTGGCCTAATGCAAGTTGATGGATAGGATGATCTCATTTGAACCAAAGGTTCAAATGATAGATCATGTGAGTTAGTCCTAATGGTGCAAAATCTTAATCTGGTTATTCAGCATAGTTAACTTGTTTTAACATGCATGAAACCTGTACCAATGGATAGAGTGTATTTTCTGATAAATTTTCATATATAAATCTTTGCATTTGGAGTTATAGAATAAAAGTTATAAGCATTTGAAATTTGAATTATATTCGGATTTTATTATATAAAAATAATTCCAGAATTTAAATTAATGCGCCAAGATGAGGTCAGATGACGTCAGGGGTCAACGGGGTCGCCCAGGTCAAATCGACCAGTGGGACCCTGATGTCGTTAGTTTAATCGATTAGTTTTAATTAAAACTAATCCTAATTAGATTAGCCGGAGGGGTCCACTGCCATCGACCCGTAGGGTCAACAGGCCCACGGTGAGGTCAACTCACCGCGCTCAGCCGCGGGCGAGGCTGACGCGCGGAGCAAGTGACTTTGCACGCTTGGCTCCAAATGGAACGCGAGAGCATCTACGGTAGCTAGAGGTGAGCCGTGTGTCCGTGGGGTCAATTGGGTTAGGTGGCGGAGGGCGCCTGCGATTTAGTCGGGCGGCACCAGGCTCGCCACCGACGGTTTAGGGGTTAGCGGCTCGGCGAGGCTCGGGAGTGTACGGTTAGCCTCTGGAGAGTGGTGAGTGTGATGGACATAGCGGTGCGGCCAATAGGTGACCGGAGGCTCGTCGGGCGACGAGCGCCAAGGGCGGTGAGTTCAGCGATCGCCGGTGCTCGCTGTGGTGCAAGAAGGAGAGAACGGAGAGGATAGAGAGGTAGCTAGGTTCACGGTGAACCGCGGGAAGCTTGCTGGGTCGGGGCGGACTGATGCGGCGGCGGCGACGATGGGGATCTCCGCGCCTTGGACCTCGGCCGAGGTCGGAGTAGTGGCCTCGGGGTCTTGGAGCGAGGGGACTAGCTGGCTAGGGGTAACGGGTGCGCGGAGCGCGACATGGCGGCGAGGTGCGTGGACGGCGGGAGCACGGCGGCGACGGTGGCGGTCGGCGATGGCGCCGGGCCAGTCGAGAGCGAGCGAGAGAGAGAGACAGGGGGAAGTGCGGTGTCTGGTTCGGGACGACGCGGGTCGCCCCGAGTCGGCGAGGCGGCGAGGGCGGGCAGGGCGGCGGCTAGCTGCAGGCGCTGCTCACAAGACGCTGCCAAGATTAGCCTCGCTCGTCAAGTTGAGCTAAGCAGCCACGGGCGCCACTGGGCTGGGCAGGGCAGGGCCGAGTCATGCATGTGTAAGGGTTTTCCATTTTTATCTTTTTCTATTTTCTGCAATTCTGTTTAGGGTTTTTAAAATACCAAAACCTTTTCAAAATTACCAAAATGCTCCTGGTCACTAGTTGAATATTCCCAACATGAAACATTTTAGTTCAACAATTTTGAACACTTAAAATATTTTCCATAATTTAAAATGCCCATTTCAGAATTTTGTGAATTAAATTTAGAACCCTTAGGTGACCTAGAAAATGTCCCACCTTCTTTGACATGGATCTTAAACCCAAACAAAGGGGATGAGCATTTTGAAGGGCATTTCGGATTCATTGAATTAAATTTGAGTAAACCCTAGTTATTTTAGGGGGGTGTTCTGGGGTTTCCTGCCTTCCCCATTTCAGATTCAGATGAAATTTAAACATGATGCACACCCTAATGCATGGTCTATCTGGGATGTGACATAAATCACAACATAACAGGTCCAAACAAGCATGGAAAAAGTGCAAAACATATCAGCTTCACGACTTAGGAAAATATCGAACATGGCAAAATCAGCGCCAGAAGCAATGTTCGAAAGCAAGCAAACAACATGCTACAGTGAACTTATAATAGCAAAACAAGGCATGGAATGAATATACTCAAAGCATAGAACAAAAGTACCTTACGACCATGAGCCAAAAGGATCAGAAATGCAATAGCACCCATGCCAATATAGCAAGTTTCATAATGATTCAAAGAAACAAGGCATGACATTGACAGAATTATGTAGGCACCTTCATGAGCTCGATGCACCTACTACAGAGCATTTCAAGATAAACCAAGCATACATCCATCAAGAAGACATGGCATAGAAGCTATACATGGCAAGAACAACATCATAGCATACACGGATCAACTACAACAACCTTGGCAAAATTGAATAACATGTAAACAATCTGCCAGAAACATTTTATAGCAAAAGTAGAGCTCGATTGACTCAAGCTATGTCACTCCATAATTGCAAACAAGGGCATGGATGGATAGACAAAACCATATGTTCAAAACATCCTTATCAAGTATCTCAAAATATGCATGGATCTCTCAGTAGCATCAAGTTAGCATGGCATAAAAATATCAAGAAAACAGGTAAAACAAAGAACATCATGAAGCCTAGTTTGCATGCTTGTGCTAGTCACCACATAGATCACAAAATACATGGCATACACACATGTAAAGATGGCATGGCATATTACAAAACACATGTAGGACTCAAGATCATAGGGGCACACATAAATCATGGCAAAATGACAAAAGTGCATGTTCGATAATAATCTGAAACTAACATCACATAGCCCTCTTCCAACAGCATTTCCGCATCAAGATGAGCTAAAATGAAAATGACGCAATGAGATGAAATGATCTACCATCGAGGCTAACATTTTGACATATTACACGCATTTAAACGGCAATATACCGAGAGTTATGGCATGATGAAAATGCAACAAAATTATCACAGTAAATATGACTTAGAGGATTTCGGGAGGGAAGTCAACCGAGGTTTGATCTAGATCGGATCCGGCGCACAGAACCGAGGCTGGCCGGATCTCGCTGAGCCGGAGCTCGGGGAGAGGTCGGGCCGAGGAGGAGGGTCAGCCGGGCGGCGGCGGCGGCGGCTGCCGAGAGGCGGCGCATGGCGGTCGGGCGGGCTGGGCCGGCGCCGAGGCGACGCGGGAGGCGGCGGTGGTGAGCGGGCGGCGGGCGCGCGGCGGCCGGGCGGCCGGGCGCTGGGGGTGGAGGGCTCCGCCTGGCCCGGGCGGGCTCAAGGAGCCGGGCGGAGAAGTGGGTACGGGCGCCACGTGGCGGCCTCCCAGAGGTCATGGGCGGCGGCGCAGACGTTGCCCAGCCCGGCCGGACGTGTCCCGGGGCGCGAGAGGAGCGGGCTAGGGTAGGGTAGGAATGATCCGGATTTGGAAATGGGGGTCTTTAAATAGAGGTAGAGGAGGCTAGGAGCTCCAAATTGAGCACGGTTTTCGCCACACGATCGTGATCGAACGGCGATGGACATGGAAGTGACTTAGATGGGTTATAGGGCTGTTCTAGAGGGGTGTTGGGCTGCAACTTAAAAGAGGCCTTCATGAGAGTGCGGTTAACTGCTGAGTACCAAACGAGCTCCAAATGACCAAACTTGACATGTGGTTCACCGTGGTGTACCAAGGCCACTTGACAAACCTCGGTCCATTCCGAGAAAGTTTAGTACCTGCTCACGGAAAATGTAAAAGGGGACGCCGGGGACATAGGAGTGCCGGATTGCAAAACGGACAACGGGAAAATGCTCGAATCATGAGACTAACACGTATGCAAATGCGATGCACATGATGACATGATATGAAATGCATGACATGGACAAAATGCAAAATGAAGAAAACCCAACCACGGAGGGAATATCATATCACAATGCCGAAAATGGCAAGAGTTGAGTTACAAATATGGAAAGTTACATCCCGGTGTTACAACACTCCACCACTACAAGAGGATCTCGCCCCGAGATCTAGGACCGAAAGAACTCCGGATATTCGAACGGAGGTGATCCTCGCGCCCTGTGTGGCTTCTCGGCGGAATGGTGTGACCACTTCACTTTCAGGAATTTGATTGACTTGTTTGCAGTCTTGCGCCGGTTTCTTTAGGAATAGCAACGGGTGCTCATGATAAGAGAGATCTTCTTGGAGGTCGATTTCTTCAAGTTGATAGTGCGTCAGAGTCTTGAAGCACTTATGGTTGTGACACGTGAAACACATCGCACGCTCGCGGTTGGACGGAAGCTCGTTGATAGGCTAGATCGCTTTTGACAATGATCTTGAAAGGACACACGATCTAGGGGCAAGCTTCCTTTGATACCGGGTTGACGAGTGCCTTTCATTGAGAGACGCGAGGTAGACATGGTCTCCGATTTCAAAAGCCACATCACGGTGCTTGTCATCATAATAGTTTTCCGCGCGATTATGCTGCTTTGAGATTCTCACTAATGGCTTTGCACATTTCCTCGCTTCGTGATCAAGTCGCTACAAGAAGTTGGCGCTCACCTATCTCGACCAATTGAGAGGAGTACGACACTTTTGCCATAGAGAATTTCGAATGGGCCTTGCCCTAACTCGCTGGAAGCTGTTGTTGTAGGAGAACTCGCATATGGAAGAAAATCTTCCCACTTCATACCAAGGAAATGACACAAGCCCCGAGCATTTCTTCAAGGATTTGATTGACTCGCTCGACTTGGCCACTTGTTTGAGGGTGGAAAGTTGTGCTGAAACGAATGTTGGTGCCCATGGCCTTCTGAAAAGAATCCCAAAACTTGGAGGTAAAGATGCTGCCACGGTCTCAAGAGATCACTTGTGGAATGCCGCAAGGAGACAATCCTCGAGGTGTATAGCTCGCTAACCGAGCTGCTGTGGTAGACTCTTTGATAGGAAGAAAATGAGCCACTTTAGTAAGCTTGTCAATGACAACGAAGATAGCATCATTTCCACGCTTGGACTTAGGAAATCGAGTCAATAAGTCCATTTCAATATGATCAAACTTCCATTCTCGAATAGCAAGAGGTTGGAGGAGACCCGCTGGTCGCTGGTGTTCGCTTTCACTCTTCTCAGACATCACACTCATTCACGAATTGAGCAATTTCGCTTCATTCGAGTCCACCAATATGACTGCTTGAGGTCATGGTACATCTTTGTACTTCCAGATGAATGGATAGAAGGGAATTGTGTGCCTGCTCATAATGACTTTACGAGATCGCCTTAGGAACCACAATCCGTCCTCAAGAAAAGAGTATCTTTGTCATCAATGTGGAAGCACTTGTACTTGAAATGCCCTTGTCGATACCACGCTTCACCTTTTTCACCATGGTATCCAGGAGTTGAGCCTCACGAATTTGGTCTTCCAAAGTAGGAGAGACTATGAGGTTGGCAAGAAAGCCTTGAGGAACAACTTGAAGATTCAGCTTATGGAAAGCTTCACAAAGATCCGCTGAAAGGGCTTGAGGATTAAACTGCTGTAATAAGCCTTCCCGCTCAAAGCATCTGAATGACATTGGCCTTGCCCGAGTATATTCAATACTCGGGTTGTACTCTTGAATCATTTCACCCATCGAGTTTGCTCGAGGTTGAGGTTGGGTTGAGTGAAGATATACTTGAGACTCTTGTGATCGGTGAATATGTCCACTTTCCTTCCCAACAAGAGATGTTCCAAGTTATTAATGCATGGACAATCGCCGCCAACTCAAGATCGTGGGTGGGTAGTTCTTTCGCTGGGCTTCAAATGACGAGAGGTATAGGCCACAACTCTCTCTTGCATTAACACAGCACCGAGACCTTGAAGAGAAGCATCACGTAAAACTTCAATGGCTTGGATTCATCAGAGGAGTCAAGACAGAGCTGTGACGAGTTTCTATTTGAGGGTGTTGAAAGCAACGCCACACTGTGGAGACTAGACATACTTCACATGCTTCGAGGAGGTTGGAAAGAGGCTTGGCAATCTTAGAGAAGTTCTCAACGAATCTTCGCAATAGCTTGCAAGTCCAAGAAAATCATGGAGCTGCTTGACATTCCGAGGAGGTTCCCAATTCACAACCGCAGACACCTTCTCGGGTTAACAGCGATGCCCTTTGGCGGAGATGATATGACCAAGATAAAGCACTTCATCAAGCCAAAATTCACATTTGGAAAACTTCAGATAGAATTGATGCTCTCGAGCTTGTCTAGCACCAATCGCAAATGTTTGGCATGATCCTTCTTATTCTTGGAGAAGACCAAAATATCGCAAGATAGACCAAGACGAATTCATTTGTGTAGGGGTTGAAGATGAAGTTCATCATTCGAGAGAATGTTGGAGGAGCATTGACAAGGCCGAAAGACATGACAAGATATTCATAAGAACCAAAGCTTGTTCTAATGCTGTCTTGGGAATATCTTGTTCACGAATGCAAATTTGATGATAACCCATACGAAGGTCAAGCTTGAGAACACTTTAGCACCTTTGAGTTGCTCAAAAGCTCATTGATGTTGGGAAGTGGATACTTGTTCTTGATAGTCTTCTTATTCAATGGACGGTAATCGACGCAAATCGGTCCGCGCCATCCTTCTTCTCGACAAAAAGAACACCACAACCCCAAGGAGATGAACTCGTCCGATCAAACCCAGACGCTTTTGTTCATCGAGCTGCTTCTTCAATTCCTTCAGCTCATTAGGTCCAAGCTTGTATGGACGCTTGCAATGGGTTCAAGGCTGTGCTCAAGATCGATAACGAACTCAACGCCGGTGAGGAGGCATTCTTGGAAGCTCTTCCGAAAGACATCTTGGTACTCACAAACGATCGAATCGAGAGATAGCATCCAATTCGCCTTCTCATTGAGAGAAAACAACCGAATGGTTTCATCACGAGCGCATAGATGATCACATCATTAGAAGAGTGAGTCAATTGAATTTCCGGCAGCACAATCAAGATGAGCTTTGTGCTGAGAAAGCCACCCATCCCGAGAATAAGATCAATATCCGAGTCACCAAGGACAAATGGTTTAGCCAGAAATCTATAGTCGCCCATCTTGATAGAAACATCCGAATCATTGTGGTAGCCTCATAGAAGAGGCCGGAGAAACAACTCCCAAGGGTTTTTCCAACATTTCAAATGAAATCATGCTTTGCAACAAATGATCTAGACATGAAACAATGCGATGCACCGTATCAAATAAAACTTTTGCAGAATATCATTAATCGGAAGATTACGATAATCACATCAAGAATCCTCTTCTTGCGCTGCATTCATCATGTTCACCTTTGTAGACTTGGGATTATGCTTGACCACTTCATTGCTGGAAGATCTCACAGAGGAGGAGGCGAAGGCGCTTTGGTTGAAGCACTTGTTCGATAGTGACCTTTTCGCTGACATTTGTTGCAAGTCACCTCCGAGAGCGGACGGTGATAAGGAGCATTTGACCTTGGAGCTTGAGAATTTGACTTGTTCTCGATAGCCTGGGTTGGGTGGGTGGAAGGTCCACGACCACCTGAGTTCTTCTCACGATAAGGCCGACGGAACGGAGGAGGAGGAAGGTAGAACTTCTGCTGCTTAGCTGCCACTTGAGAGGAAGAAGAAGACCGAACTGCATCCCCGATTCTCTTCTTAGAAGCCTCACATTTGAGCTGGGCAGCTTCTTGCTTCAAAGGCCATGTTGTAGAATTCATCATACTTTTCCGCTCAAAAGCACGAGAGCTAATTGCAGATCTTCTCCGAGACCACCTCCAATTGATAGATCATACTCTTTTCATCGTGGACGCCTTGCTTAGCGTAAGCGAGCGAAGCTCGAACTGGATATTGTATTGATACACGTACATGTTGCCTTGCTTGAGATTGCGGAACTCCTCACGCTTGCTCTCAACAACACTTTTCGAATGTGGTGAGCTCAAGTCTCATGAACTCATCCTGTAATTACACGACCTCCTATGGAATCTTTGTATTGTCTGGTACCACTCAAAGCAGCTTGGTCCTTGAGTTGAAACGAAGCAAACTTGACAAAGTCCTCAGGTCCGACATTGCTACATTCAAAATGTTTGCAGATGTCCACAAGCCAATCGTCGGTGTCTGTGGCCTCGACACAGAAACTGAAAGACTTCGGCTGATTAGCAAGGAACTGATTGAGGGTAGCAAAGTGCGGCTGGTTGTTGCCTTGGCCTTGATTTCCTTGATTGCCTTGCCCTTGGGTACGCTTCTGCAAGAGTTGCAAAATCATCTCGAGCATTGGCATTGGTGGCTGCCATGATAGCTTGCCATGCCTCCGGAGGCGGAGGTGGGGGTGGAGGGTTCGACCGACTCCCATCATTGTGATCCGATTCAGACGCTACATGGAGCCATCCCGAGAGGGTGACATCCGTTAGCACTTTGATAGATGATAGACAAGTTGAATCAACGGAAAGAAATTGCAACATATAGTCTTCACAATAAACATTCAACAAGGTTGAATGAATGAATTCCAAAGCTAACATCACACGCCCATTAGGGTGAGAAGCCACTTGATTAAGGGTTGATGAAAAAATAACAAGGTACAATCGAACAAATAAGTGGTAAGGATTACCCAATCACAAACCAAATATCTCAAGGGAAGAAATGCTAAGAGCTACTTGAATCCCACCTATAAACTCCCAAACTTTCTCGTTATGCAATCTGTGTTGGGGATACAGGGACACAAAATATATAACCCAAACTAACAATACCTAGATCCAGCTGTATCCATCCACAACACATAACCAAGAAACCTTCGAAATCGTGGTACTCGACTTTTGAAAAGCATCCGTTATACGAAGTCATGGCAATACTCCCGAGCTCGCCCAAAGATCGGGTTATCGGGTTATCTCACCAACAACTGCATAAAAGAGATTTTCGATGTCGGCAAAGCTCGTGTATTCCGTAACTGCAACGATAAAATTGTGACGACAACACCCGGAGCTCAACTCCCCGGACACCGCCACAACCCCTAAATGTCGAGGCACCAAGAACAATGTTCTCGCCACAAAACCATCGAACGATTCCAAGATACCCATGATCCTAAAAAGTTTTTTTAGTAAAATTTGAGGAGAGGAGAGTCAAAACTTCTACGCCAGAGACCTCACCAGAGCGATTTAAGGACCTGGGAGTAAAAAGAATCCTACTCCGATATATATAATCCTAAGACTCAAAACATTTTGTTGTAGACTCAACAACGCCAAAGAAACAATCAAGCTGTAGGGTTTTAAGTCGGGATGGCTCGATTACAAACTTGTAACGCCTCGATGCGGCTATATCTCCCACGGTCAAGCACGACTTAGAGGCATAACCGCATTGAAAGCAATGTCGCAAGTGAGGAAATCTTCACACAACCCATGTAATACATAAGGGAAAGAGATACATAGTTGGCTTACAGTCGCCACTTCACACAATACATAAATAAACATCCATCATTCAAATTACACTCAAGGTCCGACTACGGAACCAAAATAAAATAAGACTACCCCAAATGCTACACAGATCCCCGATCGTCCCAATTGGGCTCCACTACTGATCATCAGGAAAAGACACATAGTAACGACCACGCTCCTCATCGAACTCCCACTTGAGCTCGGTTGCGCCATCTCGTGACCGCATCGCCGGCACCTGCAACTGTTTTGGTAGAATCTGTGAGTCACGGGACTCAACAATCTCACACCCACGAGATCAAGACTATTTAAGCTTATAGGAAGGACAGAGTTGTGAGGTGGAGCTGCAGCAAGTTTACTCAGCATATATGGTGGCTACACTCGCAAAAGAGAGCGAGAAGAGAAGCAAGGCACGGTCGGAAGCTAGTAGCGATCAAGAAGTGATCCTGAAACTACTTACGCCAAACATAACTCCAACATCGGTTCACTTCCCGGACTCCACGAGAAGAGACCATCACGGTTACACACGCGTTGATGTGTATTTTAATCAAGGTCAACTTCGGGTTTTCTACAACCGACATTAACAAATTCCCATCTGCCTCATAACCGCGGGCACGGCTTTGAAAGATAATACCGCGGGGTGTCCCAACTTAGCCCATTATAAGCTCACACAGGAACAAAGGATATTCCTTCTACCGAAGACCCGATCAGTCTTGGAATCCTGACTACAAGACATTTCGACAAAGAATAAAACAAGACTAGCAAGACCACCCGACTGCGCCGACAAACCCGATAGGAGCTGCACATATCTCATTCTCGTGGCACACCGGATAAGCTAAGCGCATGTACCGACGTAATCCAAGTTGCCAAGGAATGGTCCCGATGGTGTTCTAGTTTGGACCAACACTCAAGGAGCACCGCCCGGGGTAATAAAGATGACCTCGGCTCGCGAAACCCGGGGAAAAGGCTTAGGTGGCAAATGATAAAACCAATGTTGGGCCTTGCCGGAGGAGTCTTATTCAAAGCGAACTGTCAAGGGGGTCCCATAAATCACCCAACCGTAAGGAACGCTAAATCAAGGAACTTAACACCGTATGACGGAAACTAGGGCGGCAAGAGGAACAAAACACCTGCATAAGGCCGAGTCTTCCACCCTTTACCAAGTATATAGATGCATTAATTATAGCAGATATATTGTGATATCCCCAACAAGTAAACATGTTCCAACAAGGAACAACATCTCCATGTTCCAACAAGGAACAAACTTCAACTTCACCGCAACTAGCAACGCTATAAGAGGGCTGAGTAAAGCGGTAACATAGCCAAACAACGGTTTGCTAGGAAAGGATGGTTAGAGGTTTGACATGGCAATATGGGTGGCATGATAAGCAAGTGATAGGCATCGAGCATAGGCATAGAAAAGAGCGAGCATCTAGCAAGCAAAGATATAAGTGATTTCGAGGGTTTGGTCATCTTGCCGCAAGGTTCTCGAGTTGTCGAAAGCTTGATCCTCGTAAGCTGCTTCAACAGGTTCCTCGCTCACGCACTCGCCTCCGGCTCTACCCAAAGCAAGAACACAAACAATGAAACCACAATAAATCACGGGCAATGCATAAACAACATGATGCAAAACATGGCATGATATGCTAGATGTGATATGCAATGCGATGAGTGTCCGAAGGAAAATGATGAACCAGGTATCAACTTGGCAAACCAAGTATGCCGCTGAAAGGTGAGATTATTTCAGTTGAAATCGATATAAAGATCATCGGAATCGGATGCACGGTTTGCAAATGACAAGTTAAACAAGAATTACACAAATCTGCCATTAACAAAGATGATGCCACTTAGCAAGCAACAAGAAGTTGCTACTGCATCCAAACGTATCAACAAAGCATATGGCAGTGATATACTCAAGATGCTTGACAAAAGATGAACACCGAGCTACGGCTAAATCACACCATAACAGGTCCAAACAAGCATGGAAAAGTGCAAAACATATCAGCTTCACAGACTTAGGAAAATACTGAACATGGCAAAATCAGCATCAGGAGGCAATGTTCAGAGCAAGCAAACAACATGCTACAGGAACTTATCATAGCAAAACAGGCATGGAATGAATCTACTCAAATCATAGAACAAAAGTACCTTACTGACCATGAGCCAAAAGGATCAGAAAATGCAATAGCACCCATGCCTATATAGCAAGTTTCATAATGATTCAAAGAAACAGGTATGACATTGACAGATTATGTAGGCACCTTCATGAGCTCGATGCACTACTACAGAGCATTTCAAGATAAACCAAGCATACATCCATCACGAAGACATGTCATAGAAGCTATACATGGCAAGAACAACATCGTAGCATACACGGAACAACTACAACAACCTTGGCAAAATTGAATAACATGTAAACAATCTGCCAGGAAACATTTTATAGCAAAAGTAGAGCTCGATTGACTCAAGCTGGCACTCCATAATTGCAAAAAGGGCATGGATGGATAGACAAAACCATATGTTCAAAACATCCTTACTGAAGTATCTCAAAATATGCATGGATATCTCGGTAGCATCAAGTTAGCATGGCATAAAAATATCAAGAAAACAGGGCTGAAAACAAGAACATCATGAAGCCTAGTTTGCATGCTTGTGCTAGTCACCACATAGATCACAAAAATACATGGCATACACCCCTGTAAAGATGGCATGTCATATTACAAAACACATGTAGGACTCAAGATCATAGGGTGCACACATCAATCATGGCAAAATGACAAAAGTGCATGTTCGATAATAATCAAACTAACATCACATAGCCCTCTTCCAACAGCATTTCGGGCATCAATATGAGCTCAAATGAAAATGATGCAATGAGATTAAATGATCTACTCATCGAGACAAACATTTTGACAAATTACACGCACAAAACGGAGCAATATGCAGAGAGTTATGGCATGATGAAAATGCAACTAAATTGTCACAGAAATATGACTTAGAGGATTTCGGGGGAGGGGAAAGTCAACCGAGGTTTGGATCTAGATCAGATCCGGCGCGCGGAAGCCGAGGTTGGCCGGATCCTCGCAGGAGCTGGAGCTCGGGGGAGAGGTCGGGGCCTGAGGAGGAGGGTCGGGCCGGCGGCGGGCGGCGGAGGCGCGACGGGCGCTGCCGAGAGGCGGCACGGCGGCCGGAGCCGCGGGGCGTCGGGCGCCGAGGCGACGCGGGAGGCGGCGGTGGTGAGCGGGCGGCGGGCGGCGCGGCGGCCGGGCCGCCCGGCGCAGGGCCGGGAGGGCCCCGCCTGGCCCGGGCGGGCTCAAGGAACCGGCGCGGCGGGCATGGGCGCCACGTGGCGGCCTCCGTAGGCTGCGGGCGGCGGCACGGACGATGTCGCCCGCCCGGACGTGTCCGGTGGCGCGGAGAGGAGCGGGGCTAGGGTAGGGTAGGAATGATCCGGGATTTGGAAATGGGGGGTCTTTAAATAGAGGTAGAGGAGGCTAGGGAGCTCCAAATTGAGCACGGTTTTCTCCCACACGATCGTGATCGAACGATGATGGACATGGAAGTGACTTAGATGGGTTATAGGGCTGTTTTGGAGGGGTGTTGGGCTGGAACTTAAAAGAGGCCTTTGTGAGAGTGCGGTTAACTGCTGAGTACCATACGAGCTCCAAATGACCAAACTTGACAGGTGGTTCACCGTGGTGTACCAAGGCCACTTGACAAACCTCGTCCATTCCGAGAAAGTTTAGTACCTGCTCACGGAAAATGTAAAAGGGGACGCCGGGGACATAGGAGTGCCGGATTGCAAAACGGACAACGGGAAAATGCTCGGAATCATGAGACTAACACGATGCAAATGCGATGCACATGATGACATGATATGAAATGCATGACATGGACAAAATGCAAAAATGAAGAAAACCTGAGCACGGAGGGAATATCATATCACAATGCCGAAAATGGGAAGAGTTGAGTTACAAATATGGAAAGTTACATCCGGGTGTTACACTCTCACGGGCCTCGGGTGGGATGAGCTGCCCTTGTCTGGGAGCCGGCGCGCGATGTCGCCGGACAAGTATCCGCCTCGCAGCTTTTTGATGTGCCCTCCGTGACGGAGGAGGCCATCCACTTGCCTCCCGCCCGGACATAGTTGGAGAAGGTTGAGGTGGATGTGCGGATTTGGGCGCTAGAGCTCGAAAGCGCGGAAATGAATGAGCAAAGGAGGAAGAAGGCGGTGTGAAAAGTGGATCCTTATCCCTTATATGGACGGACAAAGCTATGCGCGCCCCACCGCCCGATAAAACTCGCTTATCTCCCAAGCGACATAATCAATGGCGCGTTGGGTTACCCACGCCGTATTGATGTGAATCCCGGAATAAGGGGACATGATCTCTGCTTTGACAAGACGTGCTAAGGAAACCGCCGCTAAACGCTACTGAGGTGGGACAGTAAAACGATTTGAATAAAGGCTTGGCCGTGGTGTGATGTCACGCCACGGAATACGCCAACAGATTGAACTTGTGTAAATATTATTCTCTACGGTGGTATGTGGAACTTATTTTGCAGAGCCGACACTATCCTTGTGTTCAAAATCTTCTATGAAGTATTAGAGGAGGAACCCGCTTTGCAATGTCAAGACAATATGCGCGCCGGACTCGTCGCCGCTTAAGCCTGGTTCAGGGGCTACCGAGGAGTCCTCGATTAGGGGTGTCCGGATAGCCGGACTATAGCCTTTGGCCGGACTCGGACTATGAAGATACAAGATTGAAGACTTCGCCCCTGTCCGGATGGGACTTTCCTTGGCATGGAAGGCAAGCTTACGATACAGATATGTAGATTTCCTACCATTGTAACCGACTCAGGTAACCCTAACCTCTTCGGTGCCTATATAAACCGGAGGGTTTTAGACCGAGGATCTAACAACAATCATACCAAAGGCTAGCTTCTAGGGTTTAGCCTCTCTGATCTCGTGGTAAACTACTCTTGTACTACTCATATCATCAATATTAATCAAGCAGGAGTAGGGTTTACCTCCATCAAGAGGGCCCGAACCTGGGTAAAAACATCGTGTCCCTTGTCTCCTGTTACCATCCGCCTAGACTCACAGTTCGGGACCCCCTACCCGAGATCCGCCGGTTTTGACACCGACATTGAGGACAGAAGGGCTTCCCCCCACAAGTGCGGACGGTGAACATGATATACGCAACCAACATACCCAAAAGGGAGAGGAATCGTGCACTAAGGGATGTATATGCGATGGAGCCAGTCGCCCCAAAGTTCAACCCGTGGACTTCCTGCCCGATCACTTTTGATCGAAGGGACAACCCCACTAGCATCCGCCATGAAGGATTCGCCGCATTGGTTCTAGACCCAATCATTGACGGATTTCACCTCACTAGAGTCCTAATGGACGGCGCAGCAGCCTCGAACCTGCTTATCAGATACAAGGCGCAAAATGGGCATAGACCCATCAAGGATTAAACCCACAAAGACGACCTTTAAAGGCGTCATACCAGGTGTAGAGGCCAACTATACAGGCTCAGTTACACTTAAAGCAGTCTTCGGATCCCCCGGATAACTTCCGAAGCGAGGAGTTAATCTTCGACATAGTCCCGTTCCGGAGCGGCTATCACGCACTGCTCGGACGAACCACATTTGCAAAGTTCAATGAGGTGCCGCACTATGCATATCTCAAGCTCAAGATGCCAGGTCCTCGAGGAGTCATTACGGTCAATGGAAACACCGAACGCTCTCTCCGAACGGAGGAGCATACGGCGGCCCTCGCGGTGGAAGTACAAAACAGCCTCTTAAGGCAATTCTCGAGTCCGACTATTAAACGCCCGACACCGCTGCCGTCCGAGTAACCTACAACAAGACCGCCGACACGCCCGAGCACGCATAGCAATGCGGCCCAAACCCCAGCCCTCGCAAAATTGCGAACCAGATTACGCTGCATATAATTACGCCCGAAATACCATGGGCATAGGGGAGGGCACGACCACGGCATGCCTGCATGCGCTCAACCGCACTGTGGCCCCGATTGTGTCATTCTTTTCTTTTCTTCTTTCTTTTTACTTTCAGACTCCGTTTCACGAAGCCCTCGTCCGCAAAGAGAATCGCCAACACACGATGCAACAGCGTGGAAGCGTAAAGCTACGCCGAGTGTCCGTGTGGTCTCTATTACGAGTAGTATACCTGTTTTACATACCATCCCGCAGCTTACCCCGGAGGGGGACATGTTAAAAGTCTCGCCCCTTGCTTATCGTGACTATTTGTATCGCTCGCTTACCGCAGCACTTTTGAATAAAAATACATAGCTTCCGCCTATTATTGAATTCCTTTTTCTATTATATATGTTCGCTATGACATTGTGCAACCGCACACTTTGGTACGAAAGCAATATACCAGGGGCTTAAGTACCCCACAATATGGCGTGATAAGTCCCAACACTTTCACAAGTGCGGCACCTCAACTGATAGCATTATATGCATCGGTTCAATCACGCCTTGGGTCAATAGTTGGGCTTGCCTGCCCCATGTTTTGGTACCTTATGTTCCGTTATATCGGCTAAGGTAGTGCTGGGAGAACCACCGCGATTGTGCCCTGCTGAGCTGGGTTACACCTCTGGAGAAAGCTAAACTGACCGTCATGATAGGGCGAGAGCTGGTCGTTGTTCGAGAGGTTTTCGAGTCCCTAAAGACTTATGCCGCTTAGAGCGAGGAGTCGGCATTGTCTGCCTAGGCGTGATAGCGCCTCTAACTCGGTCTTCTCAATACCAGGGGCTTCGCCAAAATTTAAAATTATAGAATTCTATGGCTAAGGAGAGTGTTCAAGCATTATAGTCCGTTGCCTTGTTCGTTGCATTGAGCGCCTCCTCAAGGACCCAAGAATGGGAACAAGAGCGCCAAGTTTATCTCAACACCCCAAAGACTCGTGGCATGGGGCTGAAGCCATTTACTCGCCATCTCTCAAATTTAATAAACGGCCGCACAAAAGGTAATATTTTAAATTCAAAAGTGTTGCTTAACGATATGAACAAGTTTTCATCATGACAGATAACAAATGCGAGTCTACTAAAAATTACATCTTTGGAGCATTCACTCATATAAGGCGGCACCTTCAGATGCCCTCATAATACATTTCAGGCTTATGATGCTCCTTGCCCGTGGTGGTCCGTCTGTCACAAGCTTTCAGCCCATCTTGCCCCAAAGGCACCTTAGCACGGGCAAGGCCCTACGGGCACCTTCGATGCAGACGGAGCGCTTTGGCGATTTCAACCCATGGACAAAGGCCCACTAGCCGCCTCACCAGCCCAAGTAGCTCCTATGCATGGCTTCCTTAGGCCACACCAACTATGAGGTTCTTCATGGCCTGTTCGCCACCTTATGGAGCTCGACCAGCTGCTTCAACTGGTCGCTATAAGCACTGGGTGTCCGCCTCAAGATATCGAGACCGTAACACCTTCTCCGCCGAGCTTCCTTCCGGCTCGGTGATTCTGCGATGCTCCTCGGAGACATCATGGGTACCTCGCTAATGCTCTTGGAGAGCCGGATTCGTAAGTAATGATAATTCACTTTCACATGCTTGCTTTGCATATAGAATGCCTTACCCACTGCTATCTTCTTCATCGCCTCAATTTCCTAGAGGGCTTTTTGGGCTTCGCCTTAGCGGCTTTGGCGCCTCAAGGGCCGAGGCGAGCTCGACTCGAGTCTTGAGTCACGCCCAAACTCTCGTGTTTTTCCACGAGAGCCTGGAGCTCTTGCCGCACCTCCGCCACCCGCCTCCTTCTTCTCTCGCTGGTGCGCCACGGCCGAGATCGCTTCCGCCTTGACATCGCTTCCTTCGTGGTCGCCACCTGCTCGTGGGCCCCCGCAATATTCACGTTATTCCTGTCATTTTTGCAACCACATCTTTTATATACTCCCATAAGGTATTACTTACCTTCCTTGTCCTCGAGCTTTTTGGCAAGGCCGAGCTCGCTCGGCCGCCGAGGCTCGCTCAATGCATCAACCTCCGCAACAAGGCGGCAGAGGTCAAGAAGACAAATTACATTCCCTATTGAAATACTTATGTTAGACTCCTACGATATCTTTAGATCCTCGCCTCGGCTTTTTCTTTCCAACACCAAACCGAGCATCGTGGGCTACCGTCTATGCGATAATATTTTTACATATCTTAAATACATACCTCAAAGCCTATTAGAAGGTCGGCACAGCTTCACCACCGCTTGGCGGATCGAATCTTCTCGGATCACCACACTCATAATAAAGGCGGTGTTCCTCGTCGATGGAAGCGCTGTTAAGCGCCCATCAAATCATCCGTGCCTCCGTTGACGGAGGTCACCGGCGTCAGTAGTCTTGCCCTTCTTACGAGTAGTCGTCACGGACTCCGGAACCATCAAGGTTCCGCACGGAGTCCGCAAAGGGCCGTGTCGGTGTCAAACCGCGGATCTCGGTAGGGGGTCCCGAATCAAGCGCCTAGGCGGTTGGTAACAGGAGACAAGGACACAATGTTTTTACCCAGGTTCGGGCCCTCTTGATGGAGGTAATACCCTACCCCCGCTTGATTAATATTGATGATATGGGTAGTACAAGAGTAGATCTACCACGAGATCGTAGAGGCTAAACCCTAGAAGCTAGCCTATGGTATGATTGTTGTTCGCCCCACGGACTAAAACCCTTCGGTTTATATAGACACCGAATAGGGTTAGGGTTACACAGAGTCGGTTACAATGGCAGGAAATCTACATATCCGCTTCGCCAAGCTTGCCTTCCACGCCAAGGAAAGTCCTATCCCACAAGGGACTAAGTCTTCAATCTTGTATCTTCATAGTCCAGAGTCCGCCAAAGATGATAGTTCGCTATCCGACACCCCTAGTCCAAGACTCCTCAAGAGCTCCTCGAACCAGGCTTCAATGACGACGAGTCCGGCGCAAGATATTGTCTTCGCATTGCAAGGCGGGTTTCCTCCGAATACTTCATAGAAGGTTTTGAACACAAGGATAGTGTCCGCTCGCAAAACAAGTTCCACATACCACCGTGAGAGAGAATAATTTTTGCACAGATCTGTCGACGATTCGCGGGCGTGACATCACACCACGGCCAGGCCTTTATTCAATCGCTTTTACTGTCCCACCTCAGCGCTTAGCGAGGCAGTTTCTTGGCACGCCTTATCAAAGCGTAGATCGTGCCCCTTATTCGGGATTCTCATCAATACGGACGGGTAACTCCAACTGCGTTCGCTGGCACGCCTCTATCGAAGGCGAGTCCCAATCGACCACTGTGGAGGGCTCTTGGTATTCAACCTCTTTATAATGAGACCAAGGCCCCTTCTTTTTCCACCTCTATCGACCCGCCGGCTCGAAGTTCTAACACCCAAAGCTTCAGATTTAGGTGCTTCGACCTTCGACGATGTCCGGCCCGACCAGCTCGGCCGATGGATGTCTTCTTCCGTCACGAAGAAGATGTACTAAAGCTGCGTAGATGCCGGTATCTAACCGCGAGATTTCAGATAGGCTGCCTGCTCTGTGGCAGGTCATTCCCACTCCCGAGCCCGGCGAGAGCGTGGTGTTTGTGTCTCACTTCCTTCGGGTTTAGGCTTCCGACGGATCCCTTTGTGGGGGGGCTCATGTTTTATTATGGGCTGGATTTCCATGACTTGAACTGGAGTCCATCCTCCATATCTCGCCATTCATTGTCGATGTGAAGCCTTCCTCCATATTACCCTCACTTTGATTGTGGCTCAAGACCTTCAAGGTGGAGCCAAGATGATCGAGGGGCAACAAGCAGAGTGCGGAGGGGCGGTCATAAGCAAGTGTGCTGATGTCTGTGGGTCCGAGGGCTCTTTTCAAGAGGAGCTTGGTTTGTGGCAACGGGAGTGGTTTTAGATCACCGCCCTGTGGGCACCAAATGGGTGGCGCCACCCGCCTCCGGCCAGTCCACCACAGCGGGCTGGCATCATGGGTCAACCGGGGCTCGACTGGGGCCGCCCAAGGATGTTCCTCTGCTAGGGCCGCATCGTGACCTCCAAGAAAGAGAGATCAATCTGGTCGTGGCGGCGCAGGTTATGCTGATTCGGGCGCTTTCGCCTCGCAAACGCCGCCTCCGTCTGTGGGAGTTTAATCCAGAGGGACCACGAGCCTCCAACATTTTATGGGCGCTGATGCCCAAGGAGATGTACAAACTGTTCTTCGGATCACAAGAGAAGTGTCCGGACTTGACCGAGGACGCAGGTCTAAGCTGCAATCACCCGTGATACTCAAGTAAGTAACCCTCAGAACCGGACAGGCTGTTCATTCATTTGTCATATATATGCCTTTTAAGGATCCGCTTTTGAACAGGAGTGGATAGCCAAGGAAAAGTTGATAAGGTGTCCGCCCTCCTGCAGACCACGCCGGATCCCATGCCGACCAAGATATTGAAGGCCGCGCTTTTAAAGAAGGCGAAGGGGGAGGGAAGCAAATTCTCCATGAAGGAGGCTTTCAAGGAAGAGGGATCAGGATCCTCCTCCAAGGGGAGAAGAGGACCGCTCAAGAACCGAAGCCAAGGCCTCAAAACAGGGAAAGAAGTCTTCGCTGAAAGTCCCGCCGGAAGTACCCCAGCCGCACTATTTACCCAAGGGGATCAGCCTCCAATGAGCCGTAAGTAAAAAGAAGGGGTCCCGTGAATAAAGAACATCCTTGTATTTATTTTCAAGATAACCGAAATTGTACTTTGTAGTTCGGATCTCAGCCCTTCTCAAGAGAGCTCGCTCGGGATCTTCGTCCGAGATGATAGAGAGTAAACGCCCACCTATCGCGCTTTCAGGCGAGGCGGGCGACCTTGAAGTGTCGCCACGAGAGTTTCGGAGTCCGCGGGTTGACGGTCCGACGCTAATCGGCGCGGCGGTCGGAGGAGTCAAGGACCTGCTCGGCGAAGCGATATCTCGAAGATCACCGCGCGCTAATGGCTACGTAATTGAAAGAATTGCGTCCGCTAAGAGCGGATTGCATGAAGCCGCCGTAAGTTTATCGACGGGTTTGAGGTACTAAAAAATGATGTACCTTCGATAGTTATGCATATAGAATGCGCTCGATAGATAGTATCCCCGAGACTCGTATGTTGTCACAACCGACGGCGCGCCGAGGATCATAATCTCAGATTAACATGTCGCCGCTCCTATGTAGGTGGCGGGCGTCCGTGGCATAGCCATATCGATGAATTTGCCGAACTAAAGCGGCACTTGACGAGGCGGATGTGGACATCGCGCTGGTCAATAAATGGTTTGACGAGTCACAAGGTATGCGCATTCGCAGACACCTGGTAAGGGAGCTTGACGCCCATGCCTTACTACTTGTATGCTTTGATGCGCACGTGTGCCGCTGTGGAGAGGCTGCGGCAGAACTTGCCCGAGCTAAAGAGCAATCCCGAAGAGTAATGCGCCGCTTTAAAGGCGGCCAAAAGCTGAAAGTCAACAGCTGCTCACCGCCAAGCAAAGAGGAAATGGCCGATTTGGCCTCAAATCAAGAATACTACCGACCGCTGCAGGTTCTTGAAAAGAACGCCAAGCGGAACAACAGGACCTGAAAAGGCCACCGCCAATCCAAGGATGCTCGCTCCGCTATGAGAGCCGCCAAGGAGGAGCCGAGTCGCCGGGATATTGCGGCTGGAAAACCGCTTCGCCGCGGAGGAAATATACGGATCCGGTATGCTCGCTGGACAAGTGTGGAGTTCGGAGGATGCTTATCTCGACTTAGCGGCGAAGCGCCATGGACGCGATTGAGCACTTCCGAGGCCAGAAGGGGCAAAGAAGGGAAGAGCTAGTTTGGTCGCAATTCCATAGTCCGGAGCGTCCTCTTTCGTTGACCGATCGGTCGGCCGAATGGGCCGAGCTGAATCAATTATCCGGACTTGCCATGAAGCATGTCATGACTCATTTGTGGCCACGCGGACCCCAGCCGAAGAGTTATTTTGGCTTAGTGCAGCAGTTCCTTGGTACGGTACCGCGTATCGACGCAATGAAGCGGGCGACGTGTATTGAGGGGGCGCAGATGGCTCTTGCTCGTGTCAAGGCAAACTGGGCTAAGATGAAGGCCACCGATATTGCGTCCCCAGATTCGGACGGCAGCCGAGTACCAGAGCGCTATTTTGAGGAAGTTCTTCCCGCGCTGCTTAATAGAGACGCAGGTTCAAGGATGTTATGTTTGAATGACATGTATAATTTTATGAAACAACATTTCAATTTAATGTAAGAGCTTTTTATACTTGTGCCTTCAAGTAGCAAACTACCTCTTGTGCGGCCTTTGATGTATATATGTATATAACCTGAAAGATGGCAGTCTTCGGCTTCAGCCCCCACGCACATAGTGCGGGGGTGTTTGCAAAGAAGTCGCGCTTTCACACTTAATCCAACGTCTTGGTCCTATAAAGGAGGTGGTAGCGTAGCAAACTAGACAACCGGACTATAATGCTTTATCACTTTCACTTAGCCATAGGAGTTCGATGGTGGGGCTACTATATAGCTCTCGGGGCACCGCACTCTCCCAAATTCGGGCGCGATGTGCTCGATCGAAAACGGTCCTTCGTTAATGCGAAGGAATTGTAAACATTCGGTGAGTCATCGAGTGGTTGACCAGTCTCTCACTATATCATGACACCAGTTTTCGCTTTCATCGAGGTGCTCGCTCGCCGAATGGGGCACAATCGCAGTAGTTCTCCTAGTGCCGCGAAAGCCGATAGAACGGAACGTAAGGCAGCAAAACACAGGAGCCGGGCAAACCCAACATTTGACCAAAGACATGATTCGGAGCTGATGCATATAAGGCCTAACTCGAGACGCCGAACACTCGCCTAACCATGTCCGGGGTCTGAACGACCTGCTTTAGACGCTTTTGTCCAGCAAGGCCGTATTAGTGTGTGGCTGTTAAGGCAGTCTCACATTCTTTCCTTGAGGGACACGCGCAGCTTCCCTTTAATGAAATGATGCCTCGTGGACCGGCATTTTAAGTTTAAGAGATGCATAATGCGGTATTATGTTAAAGGCATTTAAAGCTTCAAGGCCCCAAAGAGTGCTTGATGGCTACTTTAAATGGGGCGATGTGGCGACCAACTTTTCCCGACGGAAGTTGTCGGGTGAGCCAACATAACTTCCAATAGTAGGGAGCCCATACAATGGGCATATGTGCTCGCTATTATTCCTTGAAGGAAGTGTTGCTATGGCTAATCCTGTTTGGGTTTATCCCCATGTTATGGATTGTGTCCCGACATAGCAGTGTTAAATCACCGCCGCTGTCCATTAGGACTTGCGAAATTGAAGACCGTCGATTATAGGTTCTAGTATCAAGGCAGTCCATCCTGCTGCTCGATACTTTCGAGTAGTCCCGATGGTCGAAGGTAATTGGTTTTGACAACCAGTGTTGGGACCTCCTGGGTAGATTGTGCGGCGTAATTCAACGGGTGCCGCCTGCTTAACCCTTTTGTTACTTGAAGTAAGTTTACTGTTTGACCTCCTGTGGAAATTATTTTGTTTTCCGGGATCTGCTTGTGGTGCTCGCCATCATCCTCGCTGGTGTGTCGAGCCCTTGTGTTCGGCATTGAGTCTGCCGGATCGCTTGAAGACCCAACAATCTTCGTGGGTATGGTTCGCAGCTTCCCGAGTACTGTGGATTTGGCATATCTTGTCCAAGATTTTGTTTGCTGATAGCTCATCGCTATTGTCCTTAAGGGCAGTTTTTATTGTTCCGCCGCGAGCTTTTGAATCCGCGCTGACCGCCGTGTTTTTGACCTTTCCCTTAATCCGCACTCGTCCTTGCTGCGCCGTGGTTTCCCATTCCCATCCCCGACTTCGGATGTACTTGGGTCGCTGGTATCGTGATCTTGCTAGCTAGCTATCCTCTCCGCCGCAAAAGCGGTCATGAGGCTTGTTAGTGCGGCCATTGTTCTTGGCTTTTCCTGGCCAAGGTGTTCCATGCGAGCCATTCGCCCTGGACGCTGTGTTTAAAAGCTGCTAAGGCTTCGCGTCCGGACAATGACTATTTGGTTCTTTTTGGTGAGGAACCTGTTCCTGAATTTTCGAGCTGACTCTCCGGCTGTTGGGTTATGTGACTTAGATCGCTCACGTCCCGAGGTCGGACATAGGTTCCCTGGAAATTGGCCCTAAAAGCGCCCTCAAGCTCTTCCCAACTACCAATGGTGTTTTCGGGAGGTTTTAAGCCAATGTCGGCTGGCCCTTTGAGCTTGAGGGGTAGGTATTTTATGGCGTGGAGATCATCTCCTCTCGCCATGTGTATGTGGAGGATATAATCCTCAATCTAGACTCTGTGGTTTGTCGTCGCTGTATGCCTCTATGTTTACGGGCTTGAATTCTACCGAAATTATGATCCAAAGACCTCATCGGTGAAACATAGAGGGTGCGCGCGCCTGTATTTGGGTGTGCCGTGATGTTCGGTATTTGACGGTTGTATTGCTCGCCAGAACTTGTTTCTTGGCCCGTAGATAGATCTAACTGGCCATCCTTTGGTGCGAATCCTTGCGCGGATCACGCGTCGGCTTGTTTGCGGCGCCGCTTGCCGCCTATGTTTGCCATATGGTCGCTTCATCCGACCTGGCGCCTCTTTGTTTTTTGATCGTGGGTTTCTACGGCCTCCTCATCGAAGTTCGGGCAGTAGTTTGCGCTTTGGGTAGTTTCTTGCTTGGCGGCCGTCACCATATTTGTCGCAGTGTTGAGTAATTTACTCCATCTCATTCGCAGCGGCGCCTTCCGCTTTTCTCGAGCCTCTGCTTTCGCTTTTCAAGCTACGCAGTAGCGAGGAGCTCTTTGTGGAGGTTCTTCCGATCCAATGACGGTCCGGGCGTGAGATCGTCCGGACTGTTGTCCTTGCCGGGACGGGTTATTTGTCCGTTGGCATGTTCGGATGGTTGCTCAATGGCATGTTCGCTGTCGGCCGCTCACCCTCGCCTATGGCTGGGTCTATGTTCCATCGCCATTCCCATCTTTTGGGATGTCCACCATGTATATGTCATATGACGAGGTGGCCTTCCAGCGTTCCCGGGCGCTGCTTCTTGATCGCCTCCGCACCGCCGTCCATACCATTGATGTCTTCGAGTCAAGTCGAGCATGTCGGTTAAATCATCGACAAGGGCTACAAAGTGGGTGGTGGTGGGCGTTGAATTTCTTCGTCGTCCAATCCCAACCTTCCCGATCGTAGTTCGCCAGGCCCCGACAAAGAGAGAGACTTTAATGACTTCAGGAAATCACCAAAGGGCGAAAGTGCCGAAAGATGTCCACGGCAGTTGAACTCCATAACCGGGCGCCCACCGGATTCGACCGCGTGGGGCGCTGGAGGTTCGGAGTCCGGAAAGGAGTCCGCACTGGAGTCACGAAGCTTTGCAAAGGACAGGGATGGTGTTTGGCTCAATCGCCAGAGAGATTTCAGCCTCGAGGCGGTGTCCAACCAACCGGCCCTCGATTGGCTAAATCGGCCCGATTAAGGGTCGAGCGGCTCGTGCGGCCTCCTGTGGCAATCGCTCGCGGCAGAGCTAGATCGCACTCCATCGAGACAAGGCGGCACACCCGCCGTGGCTCAATCCGTCAAGATCAAGTATCCGCGACATCGGCCGATAGTTCAAGCTTCAAAATCTGACCTGATGGCCAGGGCGAAGCCGATCTGCCTGATGGCCTAGCGAATTGGCCTAAAGCAAAGCCGCCGAATACGAAGATCTGTCCGGGAGAAAAGTTCACCGGACGCGCCATTGCTGATGATTGAAGGAGCCATCGGGCCTATAGGTGACGCATATTGTAGGAACTCTCAATGAAAGCACCAATGTTGGTGTCAAACCGCGGATCTCGGTAGGGGTCCCGAACTGCAGGCCTAGGCGGATTGTAAGCGGAGACAAGGGACACGATGTTTTTACCCAGGTTCGGACCTCTTGATGGAGGTAATAACCTACCCTTCTTGATTAATATTGATGATATGGGTAGTACAAGAGTAGATCTACCACGAGATCGTAGAGGCTAAACCCTAGAAGCTAGCCTATGGTATGATTGTTGTTCGCCTTACGGACTAAAACCCTTCGGTTTATATAGACACCTAATAGGGTTAGGGTTACACGTAGTCGGGTTACAATGGCAGGAAATCTACATATCCAGACGCCAAGCTTGCCTTCCACGCCAAGGAAAGTCCTATCCGACAAGGGACGAAGTCTTCAATCTTGTATCTTCATAGTCCAGAGTCCGCCAAAGATGATAGTTCGCTATCCGGACACCCCTAGTCCAGACTCCTCACCGGACTTAAAGCCCTTTGGGGTTTTATCCCTTTGCGCCGGAGTCTGGAGGTTGCCTTGCGCGCCCAGTGCTGGGTTTTGGGACTCCACCCCGGCTTCATCCCAGGGGCGGAGGAGACGAGGCGGTCGGAAGTGAGGTGCTATTCACATCCGATTTAATCTGTGGATCTGCCGACGAAGGCCGAGTCTGGCCCCTGGGCGGCTGCATGGTTATATTCAAGCAAGAAGATGTTGTGCGACAAATGGAACGCCATGAGTTATTCTCGTGTCCGGACACTTACAATTTCGCCAGGGCTTGGTCCTTGGTGGCCTACCTCTCCGCCGCCTCGGTGTTGGTGGTGAGTCCGGAGGAGGGTCCTTCCTTCTGATTCCTCCGCCTCCCAGCTTGGGGCGGCCTTCCTTTTCTCTCCTCACCGGGAAGAGGCCTTTTCCTCCTCCTCATCTTCGCGGGAGGAGTTCGCCTCGGAGTCATCGGACGACGAGTCCGACAACACTTGGCGCCGGGAAATCCTTCGAGTTCCCGGGGCCTTCTTCTTGGCCTTCTTCTCCGGCACCACATAAGGTGCCGGAACCAGCCGTCAAGAGGGCGTCCGCCTGGTCTTCGGCAAGGGAGCCGGACAACAACCTGTCCGACGCTCTTCGCCAGTCCCCGCCAAAGGTGAGGGAGTTTTAGATCCCGCGAGAAGGCCAAACTATGAAAAAGAGTCCCGTGAAGGGTAAATAGCTTACTCGCTGGCTTGATGTCCGCGAGCTGAATCTGCGATCTTCGGTAGCGGATACGGAGCCTCGGCGCCTTGAACAACACCTTCCGTGCATCTTCGCACGTAGTGTCAAGAGCTGGCCAAGGTTCGATGCTGTGCCGGATCAAACTCCCACAAGTTGAAGGCCCGCTGTTGGCATGGGAGGATCCGTGGATGAGCATAACCTGACTACGCTGACAAGCTTGAGCTTCTTGTCCACCAGGTTTTGGACGCAGGTTTGAGTCCGGTCAGCTTCTTCCGATTACTTCCCACGCCAGCCCGCCTCTTTCCATGAGGTGAGCCGTAGGGAAGCCAGATCGAATTGGGGCCGCTGCCCATTTGGAGTCGCTGCTCGGTGATGTAGAACCACCCCGATTGCCATCCCTTTATGGTTTCCACGGCGATCCTCGAGCCATAGGACGCTGGCCATCTTGCCCACCATGGCACCTCCAAGACTCGCTTGGTGGCCGCCCACTACCTTCGCTTGGCATTCAAGGTCTTCAGCCATAAGTCAAGCGGGCCTGGATGCGAGGAAGGTTTCGCATACCCACGATGAACGCCGAGATGTTGTGGATGAAATTGGGCCGATCATGGAAATCTAGGCCGAGTAGAACATGAGCCCCTGCATAAATGGGTGAAGTGGAAACCCTAGTCCGCTGCTGGAAGTGGGGAGGAACACCACCCTCTCATGGGGCCTGGGGTGGGATGAGCTGCCCTTGTCGGGAGCCGATGCGCGATGTTGTCGGACAAGTATCCAGCCTTTCGCAGCTTTTTGATGTGCCCCTCCGTGACGGAGGAGGCCATCCACTTGCCTCCCGCTCTGGTTTGACAAGACGTGCCAAGGAAACCGCCTCGCTAAACGCACTGAGGTGGGACAGTAAAAACGATTCGAATAAAGGCTTGGCCGTGGTGTGATGTCACGCTACGGAATACGTCAGCAGATTGAACTTGTGTAAATATTATTCTCTCTATGGTGGTATGTGGAACTTATTTTGCAGAGTCGGACACTATCCTTGTGTTCAAAATATTCTATGAAGAATTCGGCGAAGGAACCCGCCTTGCAATGCCGAAGACAATATGCGCGCCGGACTCGTCGTCATTGAAGCCTGGTTCAGGGGCTACTGAGGGAGTCCTGGATTAGTGGGTGTCCGGATAGCCGGACTATAGTCTTTGGCCGGACTCTTGGACTATGAAGATACAAGATTGAAGACTTCGTCCCGTGTCCGGATGGGACTTTCCTTGGCGTGGAAGGCAAGCTTGGCGACACGGATATGTAGATCTCCTACCATTGTAACCGACTCACTGTAACCCTAACCTCTTCGGTGCCTATATAAATCGGAGGGTTTTAGTCCGAGGATCTAACAACAATCATACCATAGGCTAGCTTCTAGGGTTTAGCCTCTCTGATCTCGTGGTAGTTCTACTCTTGTACTACCCATATCATCAATATTAATCAAGCAGGAGTAGGGTTTTACCACCATCGAGAGGGCCCGAACCTGGGGTTCGTCATCGTCCTCACTCGGTGTGTCGAGCCCCTTGTGTTCGGCGTTGAGTTTGCTGGACTGCTTGAAGACCCAACAATCTCTGTGGGTATGGTTTGCAGGCTTCCCGGGAGTACTGTGGATTTGGCATATATTGTCCAAGATTTTGTTTAAGTTAGATAGCTCGTCCCTGTTATCCGTAAGGGGCAGCTTTTTATGATTCTGCCGAGAGCTTTTGAATTCGGTGTTGACTGCAGTGCTCTTCGGGCTGATCCAAGTGAAGCCTTTATTCGAATCAATGTCGGTGTCCGCATCCACAGTCTTTAGTGAGTTCCCGTATGCGGATATGTAGATCAGAGAAGCTAAACCCTAGAAGCTAGCCTATGGTATGATTGTTGTTCGTCCTATGGACTAAAACCCTCCGGTTTATATAGGCACTGAAGAGGGTTAGGGTTATATACGGATGATCGGAGCCGATGCATATAATGCTATATGTCCCGAAAACCCTACATGTCGTGGTCGTGCCCCTCCCCCTATCCGGACACCCCCTAATCCAGGACTCCCTCAGCAGCGTTGCGAGCGGCCTTGGCTTGGCTGTTTGCCTGCTTCTCCCCATCGAAGACCGACACGGCCTGGCTCAGCGCTGCTCGGATGGAGGCGGCAGAACGGGCCCAACCAGAAGCTAGCTCCACGCGCCCGGCCACTAGGCGAGGGTCCGCGCTCAGAAGATCCTCCCGCAGCTGGCTCAGTTCGTTGGTGACCTGGTCTAGGACGGCGGCAGAGGGAACAGAAGAGATGGGAACCAGCGGAGCGGGCGGAGAGGACGGCAGCGTGATCACGGCTTGGCAGGAAGGAACC